>BTCW01000010.1:58156200-58788020 GCA_033239725.1 Echinochloa phyllopogon
TTTGGGTGCTGATGTATGCGTAAACTACAAAACTGAAGATTTTGTTGAACGTGTCAAACAGGAAACCAATGGAAAGGGTATATAACCTACCACCTTATTATCTTTGGCCGTTTATATTACTCAAGGTCTGTGTTGTCATACTAGGCCACTGATATTTCTCCTTGAAGGATCTACCTTTATTCATTACTATGTACCAAGACATCATCATTAAATTTATATGCTGCACGGACTGTATTATGAAAATCTCTTTACCAGGTGTTGATGTCATTCTGGACAATATTGGAGGATCATATATGCAGCGCAATCTGAATAGCTTAGGTGTTGATGGTAGGCTTTTCATCATTGGCTTACAAGGAGGTGCTGTAGCTGAAGTGAACCTGCAAGCTGTTCTTGCACGGCGCTTGACCATACAAGGTACATGTTACTTGCATAGGTCTATAGGCAAATGATAGCCCTTCTTAATTTCAGCGATGCTCAGTACATGTTATGCCATTTCACCATTTGATAGGCATTTTTAGTTATTGGTTGAGTGTGTTTTGTCATTCTTTGGCTGTTTTCTTTGTAGGTGTGTGGGCTTGTAGGATTCCTAAATACTGTATTCTATATTAGCTCTTGATTAAACCATCAAAATCTTGTGCAGCTGCTGGACTGCGAGGTAGAAACTCTGCCAATAAAGCTCAGATCGTCAGCGAGGTGGAAAAGAATGTGTGGCCTGCCGTCGCCGCTGGCAAGGTGAAGCCGGTGATTTACAAGACGTTCCCGTTATCTGAAGCAGCCGAGGCACACAGGTTGATGGAAACTAGCACCCGCATTGGCAAGATACTGCTGCTCCCTTGACTGCGTGTGTAGTGTTTGAACTGTCGCATTGGGTATATGTAACGACCTGTCGACCTTTTTGTATGTACTGGCGTGGCATGCCTTTTTGTCCTGTATAAACAAATTCGATCCTTGGAAGTGTTTATTGTTTTTTTTGGTGTGAACTACTATAATGCAATAAAATCTGGTGCAGGTCTCAGGCCGTTACACTATCTGAGGCCAGTGTCTCACCAGCGCGATTCTTTAGGCCGCTGTCGTTCTGGGTAATGCTGCTTGTATTCAGGGTTCAGCATTACTTGTCAGCACTCGAATGGCTGAAACCACATCGGAGTGCTGCAAAATTTGACGCTCAATTGTGCTGTTTTTCCTTAGTCGTACATTCGTACCCAGAAGGCCAGAATTGCATTCTTTCTAGCACAGAGGGAACAAGAACAAAAAACACGGCTGATTCATGCTACCGCGTGAGAATTTGAGATGAGCCATCTTCATGTGCTGTAAACCAAATTTGCACTCCTTTTGTGATAAACAGGGTCTCGATGAAATGTAAATACATAACGTGCTAAGGAACCGGAGATGACCATTAACACTGCGTTATTAAGCTTTTGCCAATAAGCCGGTTCTATTTTTGAACTTTGCCACCACTTTTTTTGCTTCGTTAATACATTGCGTATTTACAGGTAGAGAATGCCAATCCAAAATCACTTCGACATTGAAATCTTAATGAAAAAGAGGAGTTAACCGCCATGTCATAGGTTGCGCCTACAGTAATTTGCATTGCTCCTCACGAACTGGGCAACGGATCACTAGCACCATCAGTAGCAAACCATACAACACTGCAGTAGCCATTTCTTCAATTCACCTATCCCAATTGCCACACCTCAATCTAGCTTTCCTCCATCTGGTGCTGAACAAACAAAAAGTCAAAGAAGCTGAAAAAAAACCCTGTCAAGTCCTTAATCTTGAGTGGTTTTCGATGAAAGAGTGCAATTGCACTGCTGCCTCAATGACTCAGTCTGCCGCTTGCACATCTCATTATCCTGCAACAATGATAATGATTAAGTGGGGCATGCACACAGAGACTCAGAGAGTGGAGAGGAAGCACAAGCACAAATTGAAAGGTGGCCCAGATGATATCGTAGAGAGAGGAAATAAAATTTGACCCCAGGAATTACCTTTTGCAACAACTCAAGACGCCTGGCTGTACCGGTCAATGAGGCCTTAACCTGGGAAGAGAATTCTCACATAAGCATTGTGGATGGAGTGTCCGAGGAGCATAGCCACATACAAGTATCTAGCGAGTAAGCCATACCTTTGAAAGTTCATCTTGCAACTGCCTGTTTTTCTCAAATTCTTTGTCATATTTCATTCTCCATTCGGCAGATTCATCCATTGCTTCTAGGTTCGCTTGTTCAAATTGCCTCCTGACCATTGATGCAGCAAATAGAATATCCGATAAAACAAAACAAAAGGACATATGAAAAGAGAAGCAAAGCCGAAGTTTAAGCTAACCAAAAACAGCAAAAAGGCAATTGCTCATCACCACTCTTTTCCAAAGTTTAAAAGTGAGGATGGTAGCCATGAAAATGCCCATATGGCTAAGGGGTTGCTATATGTGGAGGAACAAGATCAAGCCTCGCCATACTTCACTACAAACAAGCTAATGATCGACGTCGAGGAGGAAGGCCATGTAAACAGGACCGAACAACCTAATCTATGCCTGTCCGATTTTTTTTCTCTGTTAAAGAAGCAGAACAGTAAACTCATCGATCCGTAGAAACAAAGTGTTGTATGACTACATTTGATAAACCATTCCAGACTTAAGTGGAAACAAAAATAAGTTGGCACCAAACAACTCGTTTTTGTTTCCTCTAATGTCTGAATTTGCTTAGTCAGTTGTCTGAACTGTTCGCCAATTGGAGATTACTGGGTCTAGTCAGTTTTTTCCGTTCCCTTGAGCCCGTCTGAATCCATGACTTGCTGAAGCTAATGAACAGGACGCCACTATAATGAAATGACTTCGAATCCATGACTTGCTGAAGCTAATGGACAGGACACCACACAGCTGAAACGGATGACCGCAGTCGATCCTATCGATCTATTATTCACTGGTGATAAGAAGTTCGAAACTTTGAAGAAAGATGGTTTTGATTCCTTCATTATTTTTTCTGTTGATGACTGAATATGTAAAATTTAGGAAACCAAACTCGTCGGCGGAGGAAAGAAGGAAAGCGGAGAGAGGATTCGGGAGCGAACCGGAGCTCCTCGCGGTCGTCGATGGTGAACGAGGGGTCGCTCGACTGGCGGGCCCAGATGCGGAAGTAGACGGCGGTGCCCATGAGCAGGGCCAGAGCGAACGCCACCATCAAGGCCTGCCGTTCCTGCCGCCGCCCCGTCCCTCCTCCTCGTCCCCCCATCATCCTCCGCCGGTTCCTCCCCTCCTGCCCCTGACCCTCACAAGTCGCACCACCTCTCTGAATCTGAAACTCCGTCGAGCTCTCGGACAATCAGACCCAACTCGAGTCGATCCGAGCCGAGCAGAGGTACACGATGACACGAAGCAATTCATCGCCGTTTCCGGTACTATGGGCCCAAAATTTGGCCCAAACAGTCCACTCTGTCGTCGAATTCAGCCTTCGAGCCACTGCTCCAGGAAATGCGGCGTACAATATGGCTTAGTTTACCACTCGCTTGCCACCGTGCACATAAACAGTCTGACGCATCTACGAATTCTATCCAGATGTTTCAACCTTCAATAATTTATGAGTTCAGCGTCGTCCTTCAGTGCTCCTGCGATAGCAGGTTTCAATTGCAGTTGCAGCTTAAGCTAACAATGCCCCCACAGGCCACGAGACACATTACAGGCCAACTGAACGGAGAACAATCGGTAGAAGAGAAAAATGTTTGGCAACTATAGCTTGGAACACGCCACAGAATTACTGATTGATCCTGCAACGTTTATATACAGGGGCACAGTACAGGGGCGACCAAGAACCATCGTAATTAATGTCCTTGGTCTGGTCGCTGCATTTTACAGGGTCTGAATCTGAACCAGCCGGGGCGGAGGCACAGGCGGCCGCAGCGTCGGTAAGTATTTCTCCGACAGGAATACCAAGAAACGGTGCAGGCCAACTGCGGCAGACGTGACCGAGATGATGAACATGTTCCAGCTCACCTTGACCATCAGCACGGGCTCCTCTCTCAACTCCCTCACAAACTTGGAGAATATGACCTGCATCCTGCGGTCTCTTAGGGCCACCTGAAGTGCCATCTGGGTTGATGATTCTTCAGACAGCACCAGATGGGCATCAGTCTCTGCAGTTCGCTTCAAGCCTGTGACATTCAACATCCACTGGCAGACGACATCTGCAATAACCTTACTGAGGAGCACCCGGAACATCAATGCATCTCTGGAGATCAGATCACGGGCAAGAGATTTTGCATTCTGCACGGCAGGACATTGGGTGAGCTCAGAACTCGATCCTTCTGAAAAGTCCTCACGAGGGTCGGCTGATAAAAGCAAAGGAGCGAGAAGATAAGATGTGATACATACCGCTGTCATAATAAGTCTCCTAATCACAACGCTATCCTTTGATAATATAAGCTTCACACACAGGTTTGCAGTATGCACTGCCCTCTCTGGTGTAGCTGTAGCATGGTCAAGTGAAGATGAACCACTGATCTCTACAAGGCTAGCGACATTCATGTCCTTTGTGTCAGACTCAGGCAAAGCTCCACTGTTGTATTTGAAGTTGCCCCTTCAAATATGAAAATGACATCAGTGCGTGTATAAGCTTTAGCACAAAACCGACTGCTTACTACTCAGTTAATTGTTGGCACACTACACATGCATATCATTTTTTGAGCAACTAAAAAAACTAAGCATCTACCATCTTCATGCATTTTTTTTCTTCTGTTTTCTAAATCCTGAAGAAACCGATCCAGGAGTCATGCTGTCACGATGAACACTCAACCAACAAACCAAGTAACTTGCCATTACTAATAGGCCATTTTTTAGAAGGAAAACTGAAGTGATACATAATCAATGAAGAATCAGTACATAACTAACCAGAAGATTTCATCATCACTATCTAAATAATTCAAGAGAGCGCTGAAAGACCCCTACATATTAAAATGAACCAAACCAATTTACTAAATGATAAGAACCATGAAACAAACCTTGCTGAAGCTAATTTTAGAAATGCGGCAATCTTCTGCCATTGGAACTCTTTCTTTTTGTTGAAAATTGCCTGTGTAAGAAAACTGATTGGTGTTAGTTATCACATAAATGCTCATTATAATCTCATCCATCTAAAATACAGAATGCAGCCTAATCCACAAGGAATGCAGCATAACATGGTTATAATTGCTCCAAATTTGGGATCAAAGACAACAAGGCCTCAATGACAGCCCTAGTACCACACCTACCTCAGAGGCTAGTTCTACACTGTTCTAAATGAGATAATGAATGATACCTGATTCAAGAGTCTCCTCGTAGCAAGTGAATTATCGGAAAGAAGCTTCCGAACAACATATGGATATGCTGCTTGAAATGTTTTGAAAGTTTCGTCCGCAGCCACGGCCAGTCCTATCAATAGGAAAGGAAGATAATGAACCTCTGAAAAACAGTCACCATGAAAACAGAAATCTATGGAAAGAAACAAATGTGTTGAACTAGTTCGGTATCTCAATTTCAACTGGACAAGCTAACCTTCCAAAGAAGCAATTGACCGGAGAACCAGTGTGTAGTAAGGTGGCATACGGAAGTGATATTTAAATGCCACAGACCAAATTTTTCCAAGCACCTAAAAGATGCATGCAGCAGTAAACAAGCACAAAAGCAATGTGAAAAATAATGTCATTCGCAACGGTCCTTGGTTTGAAAAAAAAATGGGGGGCACAAAGATATCAAACCACCACTACATGAACTGAACCAACAAATACAGTAAACCAATCACCTTACTAAACTTGATTTCTGGAATTCCTTCTTCAAAGGTTACCTCACCCAATGCATCCTCCAACTCCTAACAAATGGAAGGCACACTAATTACAGACACTAAAAAGTGAATGGCATGTACTAAAGAACAGTATATTATAAGTAAAAGAACATAAAGAAGTTCACTGAACAATGTACTAAAGCATATTACCATCATGGGATATTAGGCCATGGATTAACCGCTCTCTATCCAATTGGAAAAGAGGGATGCAAAATAGCAGAACACATGGGAGTCAATCAGTACAACAATCTTTTTGCAGAAATCTGATTGTCCATATAACATTAGGTAATGGTCCAAAAAGAAAAAACATCAGGCATGAAGGAAATGTCCTTTAGGAACCATGTGTTGAAATATACTCCAAGTAAGTAAATCTGGATCTAGCATTGTCAACTGTGTTTCTTTACCAGAAAGATTCTCAATGTTTGAATAAGTCTACCACATGCCACCGAATAATTCCATGTTTGACAAATGACAAACATACCACATGGCACTTGCTGTGATGCTGAAACGAGGGTTATGGGCCCAATAAGTAGACAACAGTGACACGTTGTAGACCAACAAACTTTTTCATTAGCATATAGTTTCTACATGAATTCCAAGAATACAAATTGACTATGATTAACTAGTTGTACTTATGTTCCTCATTTCATTTAGTGCCTGTCTTATGTTATCATTTCATTTCAGCTAGAATCAACATCGGATCACGCAAGTGGCAATTCCAAGGAACTGAGAACACAAAGTATATGATGCCGCTCAATACAAAGAGTGGGATCAATCACTGAAAGCACCACCAAAAGAAAACATACGTGGGATCAATCACTGAAAGCACCCCCCAAAGAAAACATATGTGGTATAGCTGCATTTAGATGAATTACCATTGTCACACGACGCAGATTGGTGTTTGGTGGAACTACATCCATTTCAGTCAAATCATAGACAAGGGAAGCCCAATCTCCATTTACTATGTGTACGATGCTTGCAAGCATAGCACGCTGATGTTTCCTCTCCATCATGCAAAGCAACCCAAAATCAAGAAACCTGATATATTTAGGACGATGTTGTCATTAGTTCCAGAAATATTTTTATCAAAAGCTTCATGCCAACCATAAATTCATAAAAGAGAAAAAATATATCACATCACATGAAACGTTGAGAGAAGGAAAACTCGAAAAAAACAGCCATGAAAATATTTAGTATGTGATACTATGTTTTAGAATCCATCTACTTGTAAAGCTTACCCGACTCGGCCTTCAGGAGTATAACGCATGTTACCAGGATGAGGATCAGCATGCAACAAGCCTGTATCAAGAAGCTGCACCAGTGATGCCTCAACACCTTTATTGACCTTGGGAGTAATTAACAAGATGTCAAAACATTTTGGGCAGCAAGCTCAAATTGAACTTTTGAAATGTACTAATCGTTGGCATGTTTACGCTACCAGAACAACAGGAAAAAAGAAAAATAAAAACTCAGAATTCAAGAGAAACATATTTTCATGCCGTGATTTTGAAATAAGTGCGAGATGGTACACGACCACTGAACTACCTAAGTTATGATGTGAAATGATAGAGGCGCTCTTCCCCATATTCCAAATATTTTTAAGAGGAAACACTCATTGGATAATGATATTTTATTAAATTTATCAGTAAAATACCAGGTCAAGAAGGTGAGATTTTGCTTCCAACTTCTGCTTTTCTGAAGCTTCAGTAACTTTTTCAGAAACCCCTTTAGACAAAGAAAGCAACTCCTTGGGGTTCTCACCAGCCACCCACTCCATCGTTAAAACCCTCTTCCTAGTAAGTTGTTTAAGAACCTTAGGAACTAGCATAAAGGGATATCTGGAATGAACCTCCTGCAAGAGTGAAAATTATTAGCTAAAACACCAAACCAAACAGAACATATGTTGGCAAGAAGCATGGGTAGGAGAAAAGAGTAAATAAGCACCAGAAATTTGGTAGCATTAGCAGCTTCAATATTGTAGTCCAATTCGCCGACAAAACCTCTACCCAACTCATCAGCATAGAGAGAAATATTACTTCTTCGTTTGGCTATCTTCCGTATGAAAGAAAGCTGAAATAAATTATAGTAAATTAATAACTGAATAGAAAAGCATCGCAAGAATGATACTAAAGTAATAGAAAATTTTGCAATGTTGCAGTCACTGGTACACCGAACTGATAGCTAAAGCAAGTTCATGAACAGGGAAGCTAATGCAACGCTTTTTTACGGTGAGAGAAAGGCTATCCATAACGGAAGAAATGTATGTCTAGTTTTTACCAGACAGTTACTAGTCTATGGATAAAGGTACATTTCCTTGTTACCAACAAATCACATGAACAGGGCCATGTAAACAAATAAAATCACTGATAGCATACAAAACAGTAAATAAAAGCACAAATAACGAAAATAATGATCAGGACCAGCTGATGAGCAAGCATGCAAATTGTATCATAAAGAAAACAAAAATCACCAGATGACTGAAGAGCAAAATTATATGTTAGATGAAAATATACAGACCCCAAGACGTAGAATATAGATGTCTCTCAGTACAGAAGGTAGAAGGTTTGGCCGCTGAACCTTTATGGCCACAAGATCACCATCAACTGTGCGCCCCTGGTAAACCTGAGGTAGAATTACAGGAGTTTCTTGAGCATAACAGAACAAAACTACAAATTGAAAATAATGTGCAGATAAACGAATAAGAATACATCAGAAACTCCAAGATCTTGCTCTAACATAGCATAAGCACAAATGAAGCACGTGAAGACATTACCTGTCCAAAGGAAGCGGCTGCTATAGGCTCATGCGAAATGTAACTGAAAATATGTGATGCAGGACACCCAAATTCTCCCTCAATAATCTGCATTGCATCCTCTCTTGGGAAAGGAGGAACTCTTTCATGCAACTCAGCGAGGCCCTAAAATTTAGTGGTGACAACAGCCAATTTAGAGATGAACCAGTCATTTCTTAGTGAAGGAACAAGAGGAAACCAAACTGTCCAAGCAAATGCTGATGGGTCAAAAAAAATGCAGAACAAGGAGAAATTTACCTGACCTCACAAATCTCTGAACCTATGATATCAGGTCTTGTAGAAAGAGATTGTCCAACTGCATATATACATAAGAAAAGACAGATATCAAGAGCAACCCAAACCATGTGGTCGCAAACTTGCATTGAGGCTGTCGCATCAACCATGACTACACCAACCTTTAACAAAAGTAGGTCCAAGGTCAAGAAACGATTCCTTGAGAAGTTGGCCAACCATATATTGGGTATCGTTGAAGCCATTGCTGATGTTTGTGGTCAACTGAGCTCTTTTAGAGATTTGCATCTTTACGACAGCTGAGACAAATGTGAAGAGTATCTGCAGAGCAAAGATTGATAGCGAACTGACCTATTAGCTACAACAATTGGGGGCAAGTGAAAGAAAAGGGGGAGCTTAGTCATACTTAACCTGAATCACGCGAAACACAAGGATATGAGGGCGTGAGGCGAAGTACTGAGCAAGGAGGTCAGGATCATAATGCTGGGGAAGTGGTGTAGTGAGGATGGTTGAATAGTAGTTGATGTACAGTTTGAGGGCTTCAAGATCGGCCATCATCAACTCCATACAGGATAACCCTGCCAGAACATTGTAAATTAGTCACTAATGTGACTGAAGTAGTTTAACTTACACCAAATCTAGAGCTCTTGCCGCATTGTGCTAGAAACCTGGAGGGTATGAGGGTGGAGGGAAGTCCGGGGGGTGAAGTATCTGCTGTTGCTCTTTCTGCTGTTCCTGTGGCTTGGGTTTAGGTTGTTGTTGAACTTTTGACTGCCCCTTGCTTCCGAGGAATCGCCGCGCTAGAGAGTGTTGAGCGCTAGCGGCGTACACCTTGAGGGCTTGGAAGTCGGCCGCCATTAGCTCCACGCACGACAACCCTACCAAAATCGGGAGAAATATGGTCATCAGCAAGGCGATAAATACGGTCACCAACAAGGCGATGCGCTCAATGGACTTGAATTGGGATGCGCTCTCGTGCCAGGTGAGGAACCTAGCGGGTACGCGGGAGGCGGGAAGGCTGGAGCTTCACGAGGCAGTTCCTCCACCTCCTCCTCCTGCTGCAGCATGAGCATCTGCTGTTGCTGCGCAGGCTTGGGCCTAGGTTTTGGCTGCTTCCGCTGCTGCTGCTGCTGCTGCTGCTTCTTCTCGAGGAAGCGGAGCCAGAAGACGTCGCGGAGCGGGGCGCCGGCGGCGGCCTGGAGGAACTCGCCGTCGCGGCGGAGCACGCCCAGCACCTGGTCCAGCGCTCCGCCTCCTCGGCCCCCATTCCCGCCCGTCTGCCGCGGCTTGTTCCCGCCCCACCACGACCGCGGCTGCGGCGCCCACTTCTCCTTCCCGCCGGCGCCGCCACTCACGGCGCAGATGTGCAGCGCGGGCGGCCGCACCAGCGTCGCCATCGCATCGATCGAGCTTCTAGGTGAAGCCGACAGCGAACCTCTAGTGGTAGACTGGTGGTGGCACGCTGTCACGGCTGTACAGTACAAAGCAGCGTGGAGGAAGACCACTGGTCCTACGCAGCACACGTCATCAGGTCACCACCGCGTCCACTAACGAGCAACTCGCGAATCGGCTTCGGGATAACCAATCGCTCAAGTCTTTAACGGGGCAAATGGATGGGGACGATCCGAGCTGGCGAGTCACTCACTGCCATGCGGGCCCATCAGCAAACGAAATGAACACAAGTTGCCATACCGTCCCAACAATATTCACCACTCAAACGGGGCAAGCAGAGAATCAGATTCAAGCGTCTGACAGAACGCGATATATACCACAGGCAAAGACGTCCCAAACATTTGCTGCACTTAAGATTACAGGTGCCACAAGAAAAAGGAGGGAAAAAGGACAATAGAGATACGAAACGGAGACATCATGTCCTTGTGGAGTTAACACTGACGACAGCCTATATACATCAAGGATGCAGGTGCACGGGTTGATGCTTTGTCAGGCTCCTAGGTGCGTAAGAAGGAAGCTTCCATGGACTGCAGGATGCTCGCGGTGTCAAACCTGAAGTTTCTGAAGCTTCTACCGGGGCGGTTGTCGCCATGCTGTGCATCAGATCCCGCTCTAGCAATGGGGTTCTCTACGGGGCCACCAACACTTGACGAATTCTTGGCCTTCCACACGGTACCTGTCCAATGCCGTGTTATCGTACGTCTATGATGAAAAAGTATAGGGAAACAAGCAGCAACTTGGCCAACGATCAGAGTGCAATCAGACATCTATTCAGCAGAAATGTTAGGCAAATTCTGTTTGCGGATTCTTCAAAGATTAGCTCACTTCTAAAATCCTGAACACAATGGGTACACGAGAGAGCAGAAGAAACCTCCAGTAGATGCCTCTAATTTCTGATACAGCGGGGGAGGATGTGCGGCAATCCAAGCCTTTAGACCCCTGGAGAAAGAACAAGACACAATGTATAAGCAACAGATTTACACTTTGGAAAAGTAGGTCATTTAGAAACAGAATAAAACAAGCACATGTTGTTTTTTCCCTTCTTTTTGAGAGCAGCTGTAACAGTGGCAATGCCCCATAACAGTATCTGCGCCCCCCCCCCCCCCCCAAAAAAAAAAAGTGGATCAGAAGATACTGACGTCAAAAATGGCGCAACCATGTACAGCTTCATTCCATTCACTCCACGAGATACCGCATCATCACTAACTGGTAAGAGATCGTCAATTCTGTGCCACGAGATTTCCTACGAAATTCACAAAAGAAAGGTAGGCTCAGTTGTGATCATTTCAGAATTTTTAAAATACAAGAAAACAACAGAAAAAAAAATCAATAATAATGAAGGGGAAGTCAATCAATGAAGTCAACAGTGCAGTAAGAGATTGTCAATTCGGTGCCATGAGATTTCCTATCAAATTGACATGGTAAGGTAGCTCAGTTTTGATCATTTCATAACTTCTTTTTTAAAAAAAGGAAAACAACAGAAACAAAAAAGGTGTAACGAAGGAATAATCAATGAAATCAACAATAACTTCAATCTTACACTAAGCACACAGAAAACAATGAACCACATGGGATAGAGTGACAGCTAACAGTTTCAGGAGCAATGATAGGATATTTGCAAGCAGTTTGTAAAGTATAGGCCATATAAAAACGACAAAACACTGCAGTTGCAAGAAAAAACTGCCATGCAGAAAATTAAGATATACAGAACAACCGTTTATTCGGCACGAAGCTAACTTTACCACACATTAAGTGCAAATGAAATTTTGCTGGTCAAGCAACTGTGAAATAAACTACATTTCCATTATATTTTATTTTTTTAAAAATAGCCTGGCAAGCTCTGTGAACAACATATATCTTCAAAAAAATGTATATATAACCATGCAGAGCAGCAATAAGAATTAGAGAAGAAAAGTGCATTCTGCATCTCTGCCCATAAAAATGATGCAAACATTTCAAAACTTAGCATACACTGATTTCCTTCTTTGTTTGAGGTGCAAACACAGTATCTCTCTTAACACCAGTTATGATATAAAGCCGAACTCTTTGTTGCCCAATTGAAACTTCAATGTAGTCATCCAAATTTAATAGTGTAGAAACATCACACCCAGTTTCTTCCAGAACCTGCATTATTATACAAATAGATGTTACTTAGCGAAAAATACTATCACCACAGGTCTTCAAGTAGCTAATACAAAGCACTGGCTCTACTCAATAAAATTAAGCAAAAGAAATGCCTTTAAGATAAATAGACTAATCATGTTTTTTCTTTCTTTATGAAAAATGTTATGAAGTGGCAATTCACTTCTTGTCTTTTACATCGATGCATCTCACCCAAGGAAAAAAAATCCTAAAGACCACACTAATGTCGAAGGGGTTCATTGCCAATTAAATGTACATGCCTAACCAAACAGCCATCTGCCATGATGAAGGGATGAAAGTGTTCAATTGCGAACATTCGATCTAGAGCATTGTGATCTAGCGATATGAAATGTGCAATGAAGAAAAGTAAACAATTTATAGCTAAGCCCAAGCAAGGACCATAATAATCTGGAAACAGCAAACAATGTTCAATGATATTTAAGAAATCTATTTCCTAGCAACAAGTAAAATATGCCCAAAAGAAACTGCAGAATTCACTCAAAAAGAAGAAGAAAGGAAACTGCAGAACAGAACATGACACAGGTAGAAGGTTACTTCTCTAACGGCACAAGTGTGATCTTCCTCGTCTTTATTCCTCTTTCCACGTGGAAAGCTCCAGCTGGCCCCAGCTTTCCATCCCTTAACAAGCAAGCACTGTAGAGAAGGGGTAAAGGTGAATTGACCTTGAAAATGGACAAAAATCCCCCAAAAAAAATTGAGTTCTAAAGAGTCAGAAAGAAGAGATCTTAAATTTTGTGTACATGCCTAGTTCATTCCAGACCAGTGTGTGAAATTGTATGTGTAAGGCAGCTTTATTATAGACCACCGATAGGAGATTATTTGTGAAAAAATACCACAACCTCGCATTTGAAGTCATGGTTTCTCCTTTAATATATCAGGCTGACTATAACTCACATAATAATGAAGGGCATACTCATTTCCAATGTTTGGTAAAGAAAGTGCTGCTGTTCAACCTACATTCCCACCTCCCAATTCTCAAATCTCAATCAGGGAACTCCTAAAATGCAATAGAACGAGCAGAAAAAATATCAGTAAATTACCCTCTCATAGGTGTCATCCAGGATGATGGCACCGGACACGGGGACGCGGAACTTGTAGTTGTTGAAGTCCTTGTAGATATCATCCAGGTGGGCGATGTAGGGCCTGAGAGCAGTGCAGCTCTTGAACACTGCACACGACAGCAATCCAATGCACCACAGCAACGCAAGGACAGAGGCGTCAGCGATCAATCCAAGGATAATCTCCGATCAGATTCCGACAGAGGCGGACTTACTGAGAGAGGTGAAGTCCTTGAAGGATAGGGACTTGAGGTTGGGGTTGTGCTCGACGGAGTTGTCCTCGTAGAACCAGTGCGCCTGCTCCAGCAGGAACAGGATCCGCTCGAACGACTCGAGCTCCTCCTTGGGCACGTTCAGCAGGAATCGGCTGCAGAGGCGATTCAGCTCGGATTGATCTGAGTGAATCTCAGAAGAACTTGCGAGATAGGGTTAGGGGTTAGGGGAACTACCTGCAGAGATCGTCGAGAAGCTCTTGTGGCGGCAGCTGCCCCCTCGACGACGACCGGTTCAGTCCCCCGCCGCCCGCCATCGCCATCCACCGGCCACCGCGCCCTCTCTCTCTCTCTCTCTCTCTCGGCACTGGCCACTAGCGGCGCAGTCCTCAGGGTTCGATAGAACAATCCTGATCCAGGGAGGGGTCTTTGTGTAAAACTGGATAATCGTGATCTAAACAAGGAGGTTTTATACAAATGTTTGGATTTGTTTCAAAAAAAATATAGAAATGTTTGGATCATGGTTTTTTTATCAACAGGATCATGTTTAATAGTCGCGAATTCGTGATCGGGGAGGGGTCTTTTCGCGAATTCACGGTTTTATCTATACTAAAATGAATGAATTCTTTTGAAAACTTTCGCTACCAACCAAAACCTCTCGTACCCCTCACAATGGACCCATCTGAACCCACGATGTAGGGAAAAAAGAAATATTACGGATGTTTTTTGGTAGAGCGAAAAAACTCATGTGAGTTCACCTCTAGCTCTTTTTTTACCGGTGTTTTTTACCCACTTTTTTTTGGAAAGGAAACAACCTCCAAACTAAAAAAATAATTCTTCTATCGTAAAACCTCCTCTGAGTTTTTTTGAAAGAAATCAACCGATACGCATGGCTCGTACAGCCGAAACAAATTTAATTGCTATTGCTAGATATTAAAATAAGGAAAGCACACAGTTATGACACCAACAAAAATAAAGTC
The DNA here is from genome assembly GCA_033239725.1 of Echinochloa phyllopogon. NCBI lineage: Eukaryota > Viridiplantae > Streptophyta > Magnoliopsida > Poales > Poaceae > Echinochloa > Echinochloa phyllopogon. The sequence goes on from BTCW01000010.1 coordinate 58,170,919, forward strand.
CACAGCCAAGCAGGAGCCAGAAACCAGCACCAAATTTTCTCTCCAAAATTGCTAATCTGATGAGACCAACACAAGTCGCACAAAGCGCCAGGAAAAAAATGAAACAATTCTACGCGAAAGTGTAGAGGACATCAAAACTTCGATCAACTAGGTAGTGGCATTCCTGCTTGTTTCCTCAAAAAATATATTGTACAAAGCCATTGATCGATGAACTAAAATGTGCAAGAGTAAATCAACTATTTTTGGGTACACTTGTTCAGATTTGCTTGATTGAACTGCAATAAGCATTAAACACTAGTTGCTTCAATATCGGACTAGGTCTCGCCTTTTCTTGTGGTATGTTGCCTCCGCTACAGTTGTAACTGTTTTGATGGATACTATTTCAGCTTAAGTTTCTTTACTTCACCTGAATAAAGTTGATGTGGTATATGGTGCTGTTTGCTTCAGCCCTAGCAGCGTTAATGGTAACGTAATCGAAACCAGTGCTATCTCTTAAAGTTTAAGAGATAGCAGCATTTGTTTGGTTCGTCACATGCAACTATGCAAGTAACGAGGATCTAGGTGCTGCTTCGAACTCCCTGGCCGGAAGAGCGAGGCAGGAGGCTCGGGACCCATTCGCGTGCTCTTTGGCAGCGTTCCATCAAGGGCAAGGTCGTTGGCGGTGGTTGGGAACTTCTCGTCTCTTGCGTGCGTGCAATATCAACTCGCGCCCGAAGATTAGGGTCCTGCTATAACGTGATCGCATAACACAGGGCCAGGAGCGGTATCAACGTTACACAGCACCGCATCAGATCACGCCGTGAATCGTTTACAGACTACCCCGACCAAACATGTTTAACCGTATTAGATGACGTTGTCAACCGTTTACTGGGCAAAATCGCCCAACCAAACAGCACCATAGATCCAATGTTGCATTGGTATCTGTATTATATCAATAATTATATATGTTCTTTATATTGTCAGAGTCAATATATTCAAGTTGTGCTCAAATTAAACTCTTATCTTCGTAACAATGTACTCGTGAGAACAGTGAGATATAGCATATGTGAAATATATGTTGCATCTTCCACGATACTGTGCCAATATATGGTACTCTTAGTACCAGGCTGATGGCTTCAATTCCCACCGCATCACCAAGTGGGTGGTATTATGTCATTTTATGGTGCTCCATATGATTAATCAGTAACTTGGTCGATGTGAGCAATGATGATTTTGTACATTTGAACGACTTTATTCATCAATGGGGCGCTTGGAAATGAACCATTCTCTGATGAAGATGACATGTACATTTAGGTTCTGCTCGGTCAATTTATCAACATATGCATCGGCTCAAAATAACTATAAACACCCATCTCGGCTCAGGCGGACGGGAGGCGACTCAGCTCGCCGCCGTGAGTGCCCCCCACCCCGGTGCCCTGCTCGCCCGCTGTCGTCGCCCCAGCCACTGCATGCGGCGGCGGGCCTCTAAAGCCACAGCCGCTTCCTCCACCTCCCTCCCACATCTCTTCCCCATCCTTTCTTGCTCCCCCGATCCAGATCTGAGCTCCGAGATTTCAAAATCGCCTCCCCCGGCGGTCCTGCTCCTTCCTTGTGACTCCGGCCCCGCTCCGACCTGCCTCTGGTCTGCCTCTCCTCCCACTGCTGCTGGCCTCCAGCCCCCTTGCGCTGACCTCTTGGTCGGGGGCTCATGCCGGCGGTGTCGCGGTGGGGGAAACGGGGAGGGGGAACGCGTGGGTGCGTGGCCCCTATCGGCCTCGACGACCTCCTGTTGTGCCTCCCTGGCCTTCGTTCCCCCCTGTGCTGGCCCCTTGGCCGGGGGATCTCGCGGAGCTTATGGGTTGCCGGCCCAGATCTGGATAGGGCCATGCCCTTTCACCTCGTCTTGCTGGCGGTGACTCATCCTCGACTGCGTCAGCTTGCTGCCCTCCCATTCCGACCAATCCCGTGTCCGTCGGGCGTGTGACCGTGCTTTGGTCATCGGTGAGGGCTGGTGCTTGGGTCTTTGGGCACCAGTGGTCGTGCAGCGAAAGCGTTGCGCTCGGTGCGCGGGGAGATGCTCCATCTCCGCACGGACCTGGACTTTGGTGATTATTGCCGTGCAAAGAAAGTGTCGCGCTCGACGCGCGGGGAGGCGCTTCACCTCCGCACGGTTTGCCGTTCTCTCTCCCTCGCCAACCTTTCGACTGGCCTCTCATTGCGCCGGGGATCTGACCAGCAGATGGTGCAGAGCACTAGCCGGTTTCTCAGCTTGCGGTGAGGAGTGATTCAGGTCGAGGTTCATCTTCGTCCGTCGCCAGCCTCCATTGCTATGAATTGGGCTACCTAAGGTGCTTGGCTGTTGTATGCAATTGAAGGTGCTGGTTTGCGAGGCGTTGCAAGGGTGTTCTTCCTGAGCTTCATCTGCTTGAGAGTTTGAATTGGCTTGAACCTTTGTGCCCCTCTGTTCTTGTTGTTTTGTTTTTAAGGTAACGTGTGGTTGTGCTGCGATGTGTAATCCTTTGCGGCTCCATTTTCCTTTTGTATCCATCTATGTATCTGATCACCACCTCTATGGGGTGGCTGCCTGATCTTGTACTATCTCCTTTGATGGAATGAAAATGTCCAGGTGGGCTTTCTTAGAAAAACTATAAACAACTCATGCATAAGGTTTTTCAAAGTAATGTTCATATATGGCCTTGGTAGGTCAACATAATATGAGGAGCTTGGTAAGAGCGTAATTTTTAGATTTTTTAAATAAATCCCCAAGTACTTATAGGATGTAAGGCAAAACACGATTTGCATACCCACCATATCTCAAACTTCAACATTCTAGAAAACATGTGGCCCTATTTGATAGTTTCCACAAGTGCAAAAATGTGAAAGGAATAAATAATATGTGAGCCAATCATAAGCATGTCATGGGAGTTGATAAAAAATTATTTTGGTTCGAATTAGAGAATATTTTACATTGAAAATTTCGAGACACTATATATATACTGCAGTACCAGGTATAACATCCCCTTTTTTTCGATCGATAAATACTTTTAAAACTTGCGGTGCCTATTTACAGTTGAATTATTTGACTGTAAACCGATTCACTTTCGGAGAGCGACTTGGCAGCATGCTGGCACGCTCGTTCTCGGCTGTCTGCCCGAGCTCGATTCGTGCTACTACAGCTGCCATCATTCCAACCTGCGTCTGCGAGCGGTGGCTCCGGTCCCTACCACTACACCAGTCTACTCCGTACAGAAGAATAGTGGAGACACTCGAGTTTGCTTCTGTCCTAGCTAGCTTTCCACCGTGGAGAGCCGCCCAAACGTGTTGGTTTCGAGCAGGCCCGGCTACACGTACCGACGAGACGAGCATGTATATATGGCGGTGCTGCGCAGCGACATGCATGTGTTTATATATTTTCTTTGTCGATCTCGGCTCGGGCATGATACCTGTGTTGAGCCAGAAACCTGATCGTCGCGTCCGAGGGCTATTATTATTTGATTTTGAACGTGGACAGATCAAGAACCAATGGGTAGTTTTTTGTTAACAAAAAGAGAGAGAGAGAAGCGGTGACGTAGTACAATCGAGATAGTTGTCTTTACTCATTTTTTTTAAGGAACTACTAGCAGGAGAGAGGTTATTATCCCTACCTATTATATTTGAAAGTAGTATAAAATGTGTGTATTAGCCAGCCAATAAATTAACTTGCAAAATGGCAGCGATGGACGGCGTGGTTTGCTTTTTTCTTTTCTTTTTCCTTTTTTTATTACATCAATATTGTAGCCATGAAAGAATTTAGTTCCGTGCACAGAGAGAGAGAGATTTAAATCTGCTACTTTTGCCAGGTTGATGGACAATGATTGTTGGTTAGTTTTGTCAAAGTACTTATAGTGTTCCCTTTGCTTTTCTTTGCTTTGGACCACCACTACGAATAGAACCGTGCGTTTGTGGTGGAGACTGGATTTTGCCAGAGTTTCCTACCGCAGGCCACGTGGGAATATTTGTACCCAACCCTCTCGATCTGTGTGTGTGGTGTTCCACATTTCTACCGCGCATGCAACAAGCTTTTTACCCGCCCTTGTCGTTGATTTTCTTTTGGAAAGCAAATTTTAACTGCGGGCGGCGTACGTGTTTGATTGATGCAGGCATATATGGACTTTGGACATGCAGGACGTACACACACGCGTACACATGTGACAGTAGACAGACGACGACGCCCGATCCCTTGTTATTTATTGGATGGATGGAGAATATCCATGCATCTCGATCAGTACAATACCATATATATGGTATGTAGTCGACGACAATACTAGGCACAGTACACGGCGCACGCTAGCTAGCAGTACGCGTACATGTACGATTGAGATGGAATGGGGGTGATACGTACATACACACACGACTGGACAGACAGCCAGACAGGCATGACAGAGAGTACGTGGCAGGCCGGGGCAGCCGGGCAGGGATCGTCGCGGGCGCGCTGCAGGTACACATACATGCACGCAGCGCGCTAGAGAGTACCTAGCTAGCAGGGGCACCCGGCCGGGCAGAAGCCGGGCGCCGGCCGGCCGGCCATCAGGCGCGCGGCGGCGGCGGGGCACCGAGGCCGTGATCGTAGGTGATCTGGCGCGGAACCCACTCCTTGGCCCTGACGAAGACGTCCGCTGTGTACCTGGCTGCCTCGGAGGCCTTGTGGAGGACGTCGAAGCCTTCCCACTTGACACGGCGGCTGGTGTCGGCGCCGGGCCCCGTGTTCCCGTACTCGACGTACTCGACGGCCTTGGTCGTCTCCTTCACCTCGCGATCCCTCTCCCAGGGGACCCAGCCGGTGGCGTTGATGAGAGCACCCAGGTACGAGTTGATGAAGACGACGTGCGAGTATGTCCTGTATGGGCGGCCGAGGAAGGTGTCGACGCCGTTCAGGTCTTGCCCTGGCTCCGCTTCGACGACGCAGCCCAGGAAGGAGAAGCCCGACTCGAGGCTCCTGGGGTTGTCCCGCCCCTGCGCTGTCACCACGCAGTGTTTCCCCTTTTCTCCCGGGTGGCGCACCTGCAGCCTGCAGTTCTGAAACACGGCCCGCGCATTTCCGTAAACAAAGTCCACGGTGCCGGAAATGTTGGAGTCAAGGTAGAATTGCAGCCCGTTTTCGGCGTAGAGGGTATCCTGGAATCCCTCTATGCTACAGCGGTAGATGATGCCCTTGTTTGAGTTGGAGCGCAGAGCGACTGCCTGATTCCCAGACGGCCCCGCAGTGTTGCTGATGGTGAGATCCTGGGCCAGGAATCCATGGCCCAAGGCATCTGCACATCAGCGAGCTAGTCAGCAGCAGCTACCAGCAGTAGCATGCAATGCAAAAATCATGCTAATTAATAATAATCAGCTGCATATATGGAGATCGATATCGATCGAGATTATCAAACAACGTACAGCTAGCTAGCAACAGTAGCAATGCAGCCATGCTAAATTTCTTGTAGTTAATAATAATCTGCTGCATGGAGAAATCGATCGAGATCTATATATTGTAAATATCTCCTTTCATTTAATTTAATTTAATTATTTACAGAATATATATCATCCATTTTCTTTTTTTTGTAATGACGATCGCTAATTAAGACATGACGATGACAAAGAACTAGATATGAGATTGAAGCGATGGAGGCAGCTATAGCTAGGCCTAGGCATGCATGCATGTATCAAAAACTAACACACAACAAGCAGAGAGAGAGAGGGGGGGGGGGGGGGGGGGGGCAGTAGAACACTAGTACTAGTTTGTTGCGAAGAGGCAGACATACGTACTGAGACCATGCTGGTAAGGATAGTTATGTATATATGGAAATTGTACGTGTTTGAATCTCTCTCTATATATATCTAATATATATAAATATGTATATGCCCCCGAGTGACGAGTGACAGACACACATGGTAACTAATGATATACATGTTTGTCGAGATGCATAGAACTTCTTCGTTCATTTGTTAAAAGCACTCAAGGAATCATGCCACTCGTAGAACTAGTGCTTTGAATTAATTAACTACTGGAACCGGAGTTAAATAAAGCTAAATAATTTTTTATCAATGAAAATGTAGTGCCTCTAGGCGATGAACCTTTTTTTTTATCAACTAGGTGATGAACCTTATATATCCCCAATCATATCACTAGACGATCTTGACCCCCTGTTATTTTTGGTGGCCATATCTGTGATATATGAAGAGTTTGCCTAAGTATATATGGTAGCTCTTGTGTAGCCCACACCGCAAACAATGATTTACCACTTTAACTAATTTGCATTTATAGACTTGAAGTACCATGTCACACTCACAGATGCAAATAGTCAAGAAAGTAAATAGTAAATGTCTAGAGTAACACTGTGCTATGCACAACTGATCGAGAGAGAGAGAGAGAGAGATACGGTACTCACTGACAGTCGCTGTCTGATCCATGGCGATTAAAGAGGCGTTGCTCTTTTTTCCCGTGATGACGGTCTTGCCAGCCCCTTCGCCGATCAGCACTACGTTCTTCCTCGTGATGGTCACGGACTCCTTGTAGACGCCGGTCTTGACGAGGACAACGTAGCGCTGCTTCTCGCATGGCACATGGCGCGGCGCTGCCAACAGGGCCTCGTGGATCGTCGTGTAGCAGGGGACGCCGCCGCCGCACTGCTTTGCCACCACGGCATCCGGACCGGGAGGCCAGGTGCTGGGCAGGTCGCGAGCAACGCCACTGCACGCCGGGTCGGCGGCGGCAACGCCGCCGAGCACCACAGCGAGCAGCAACGCCAACATCCCCCCTCGGCGGCCTAGCATCCTAGCACGCCTTGGCCGGCTACTGCGGCCTGCGGGTGGTGGTCGAGTGATGAACTACGCAGCGCGCGGCTGATCTGGATCGATCGACGACTGTGGCTAGCTGCGCTTCCTGCTTGTGTCAGGCAGCAGGCCAGACTACCAGAGCCAGATCGATCGGTAGTGACCGTCTCCATATATATATAGGCACGAGCAGCGCGCCACGGCCTAACTACGTGTACTTGTTTGTATAATGGAGTAGGACACCACAAAAACTCACACCGTACGCACAACAATCCCATCCAAGTCGATTAAGGAAAAAACGGTGGCTCAGGCTCTCTCCAACTGGCTTTAATTTGGGCTAAAGATATAACACGAGTGCTAGAAGCAGCGGGTATGCTTTTTTTAAATAATTATTAGCAAGAGCCTGTCATATCATCTAACAAGAGAAGCAAATATGTAATCTTAGAATAAATGTTCTATATTACATAAAAAGCGAAGATAAACTCGAGTGCAACAATTGAAAATAATCGATACATTAATTAAACTAGTGCTAGACTCCCGTGCACGCTTGCCGTCGCAAGGCTACTTCTTACATGGTCAAACACACCATCTGTTGTGGTTGCTCCTAAAGCACCTCAAATATCTTTCTGTTTATTTGTTTGTAAATGAATAGCGTGGATGGTGTTTTCACCTCTTTTTAGTCGCGTACAAAGCCTTTTTTTTCTGAGGACAGGCTTCCATTCCATGTTGCAAACAGATTAGAAGGCACCAAACAAGTATATAGGCCATTCATTTGGCTTAAGCATGCTTGGTTGCCCATGGACGTCGAATAGACTATGTAACGGCATGGTCTCAGAGGTGACGACAATTATTATGCTCTATGTGGTCAGGTGCTGGAGAGACAATTGATCAAGCATCTCAATAATGCTCTCATTCGGCTGCATAAAGACAGGTTTCCCCTCTTGTAGTCGTAATCATATCCCCCCCTCTAGTCTCTCTCTCTCTCATGTTCCCCTCCTCTTGGTTTGTTTGTTTGTTTGTTTGTTTATTATTACTTCTTTCTTTTCTTCTTTTGTTGTTGGTAACCGTTACTATAAATTAAAATACTTCTTCTCTTAATGAAAAAGGCACTGGATCCCCATAGATAGATGTGTGTATCTAAAAAGGCACTACCATAATTTTGTTTGATCGCATTGGGCCCTCCCAACGGTTGAAGTCAACCAATATCATCATCACATCTTCTCTACTAAAAAACATGTGTCTATGTCACTGTAAATAAGCGTTTGTACATCACGTACCTCTCCAACAGTTTATCTCGATCTTGTGATGCGTTTCACACAAATTTTTTTTTTAGAGATTTCAATGGAGCCATCGGCTCTCATCTCCCACACATTAGGCACCGTACCATACGCCCGCTCCCGGTCCGATCCCCACTCTCTCCTCTTTGTATTCTGACTGAGTGAGTCTAGCGTTATCTCGTGTCAGCCGTGCGGTGCGGTCATCCAGCGGTTTCATTCATTATTGGAGAAGGAATAATCTAGATCATCCCAAATTTTCACCTCGCTCTACGCTAGCTGTACGTACGTACACCGAATTGAGTACGTGTCACAACGTATTTAGCTCGTGTCTAGAAAACTGATCGAACCCCGGCCCCAAAGAGACGGATTCATGGGATGCATAGCTGGATGGGGTTATCATCGTCTCGACGGAAAATTAGGGAGGCAGCCCGGGCAATAAAACTAGCTAGTGTACTACCAAACTGCTGGTCGTGGTCTCGGCTAGCTCCTACTGTACGTGTTATTATATATATCCAGTCATAAACATTCTCTCTCTCTGTGCGCGCGCGCTGTATAGTAGTGGTGGTATGCTCGTATACATAGAAGAAGCTAGGCATGCATGATTTGGCATTCTGAATCAGCAAGCAGAGGCCTTCAGTCCAATATATGCAATGATTGGCATTCTGGATGAGCAAGCAGAGACCTCCAATAATTCAATGCAGGCAATTGCCTCGCCAATGCATTCTAGCTCAGCTCCGACAGATCGATCCATGCCTAGCTAGCTCTAGTTCGTTCGAGATGTTCACCAAGCTTCAGCCCCTCGCTATGAAATCGAATATGAATCGGCGAGCGGATAGATCAGGCCGGGCCTGTAGCTAGCTAGCACTATTTGGGAAATTAGGCGCGCGCAGTTGGATCCAATCAATCATATCGATGTCTCGCGCGCTGGTGAAGGGATCGATCGGTGCGATGAGAGAATGAAATGTATGGTGGATTCAAGCGTTATATTTGGAAAATTAATTAGGCAATTAGCGTTATATATATATAGTTTGCTTTTGACAAAATTAGCAAGAGATTGATCTATCGATCATCCATCTCGATCTGTGCACGCGATCCGTCGACGTCGCGTGTCCTGTCCGATCTTATCTTGCGCTGTGACTTTGGTCGCCCTAGCTTATCGTGTGCGGGCATGCCATTGCATTAATGCCAGCAGGCAACATGGGAAGCCACCAGCTAGCGCCACTCCACCCCGGGTCGGCGGCGGCGCTGCTGGCAATGCCAAGCAAGCACCACAAGCGCAAGCAGCAGCTAGCAGCTCGTTCCCCTAACTAGCTAGAGCAAGTACGTACACCCATGCGGACATGCCATATTGCCCGGCCATCACCACCGTACCGTCATCTACATCCCTAGAACAAGCTAGTTAGCCTAGTTAGCTAGGAGATCGACATCTCTTACTCCACTGCTACCGGCCGGATGGATCATTTCGACATCCCTATAATCAAGCTAGCATGGGAGCTAGCTATAGGATACTTGCATTTTTTTCCTTGCGTTGCATTCAAGTGTGTGTCTGCTCAATATATGCATGATTGCTTGCTATATATTATTTTATTATGCTCTGATGTATACTTACGAAAACACAATTTACTAGAACTAAGGGACATACAGAGTTACTATAATAGCCGTGTAAATTGTTATATTATTAATATCAAATTACCACATATAAGTCTCGGCTGATGTGCAATAACAATGCATATTGGTCTACATATTGAATAAAGCAATTGCCTAGCTACTCAACCTTTAGGTCTCATTATCTTGCCACTCTGAGCTATGATTTTGGGCGCAATCTTATTATCCCTTTGGATCAGTTTCCCCCCAAATGTTTTAGATTAGAGTCGATTCTTAGTTTGACACACGGGTGCTTTTTCATGGCCCAAGGCATGCGAGGCCGGAGAGAACGAATGGAAATTAGGCATGCATGGTGGATATACATGTATGTATAATGGAGTGCTAGTTATAATTAGTTAGAGATCGATTGATTGGGTCCGGCCTGCCCCTAGCTAGTTAGCTAGCTTGCTTGCTTGCTTTTGGCAAAATTAGCAAGAGATTGATCGATGATGATAATCCAACGTAACTCGATCTGCACGCGATCCGTCGACACGTCGCGTGTCCTGTCCTGTCCGATCCTGTGCTGTGACTTTGGTCATTCTTATCCTGTGCGCGGCCGGGCCGGGCATGCCAACATGGCCACCAGCTACCCCGGCCGGGTCGGCGGCGGCGCTGCTGGCCTGGCAATGCCAAGCAAAGCAAGCTAGCACCACAAGCGCAACAGCAGCAGCTCTCGTTCCCCTAACTACAGTAGTAGGCAACTAGCTAGCTAGCTAGAGCAAGTATACCCAATCTGATCGACCTCCCACATTCCCCATCACCAACCGTACCGCCATCCACATCCCTAGCTAGATGGACATCTCTACTCCACGGCTACCGGATGGATCGTATCTATCCAAAATACTTTAAGTAAGCTAATATAAAAAAGAAAATACCCAAGTGGAAATGCATTTTATACTAAGGGCAGCTCCGGTCCTTCTTCGGATGGTTGTGACCACAAAGGTCAAAAAAAGACAATGTTCCGTTCCTAGTATGTTAGGTTCGGTAAACGGGGCCCACATACCCAGTGCTTGCCGGCCCGTGGAAGACGGAGGCGCATCAAGCTGTGATATGTCTGACGAAGCTGTGATATGTCTGATTGTTCGCTTTCTTTCGACCAAATTACTCTATGCATGTGGAGCTGCCGTAAGGAATGTCTTGTTTCTTATCTCACTCCCAAACCGGGCGGCAGCTGGGCCAATAGTTAATTTGCTGGGCATTGAAAAGGCTACTATACTGCTTCTGCATGTTAGGATGTTTTTGGTTGGAGAGCCAACCAGAATGGAGCGGCTCCATGCATTGTTTGGTTTGTGAATGTGGGAACGGAGCCATCCCAGAGAGGAATATTCGCTTCATATGCCGGACCAACTCGCTCCGAAAAAAAGCCCGAACGCGTCCGCTCGCACCGACGCCGTCTCTCCCCGTCTTCCTCGCAGCGCCGGGCGCCGGACGGAGCTGAGGGCGGCGGGCGCCGGACGGAGCTGAGGGCCGCGGGCGGAGGTCGGAGGGCGCCGCGCGGGCGGAGCGGGCGACGGCGGCCGCGAGGAGGTGGGGAGGTGGAGCACCGGCGTGGAGGCGTGGAGGCGGCGGCCGGCGACAGGCGCTTTGCTCCAGCCGCGGCGGCCGGCGACAGGCGGCGGCGGGCCTCGCCCGCGCTTTGCCCCAGCCGCGGCGACCGGCAAGAGGGGGCGGAGGGCCTTGGCCTCGCCCCGGCGGCCGGCGACCGCCCCTGGTGTTTAGCGCGCGAGCACAAGCTGAAGGAGGAAGACGGCTGACGAGCGGGCCCACTAACAGAGGTTGACAGATCTACTTTTCTGTTATTCCATCCCTCCAACCAAACAAAAAATGGAACCGCTCTGTTCCTCCAACCAAAGAGCTTTATCAGAACCGCTCTGTCCCGAAAAATAAGAATGGAACCACTCCATTCTACTCGATCTCCAACCAAACACACCCTTAGAGAATCTGCATGGGCCGATAGTAATTAGTAACTGGAATGGGATGCCACTGTATGGCACTAGGCCAGTATCCTGGCCGGTATACCGTATGCCAAGTTCAAAATCATCCTAGAAATGTTGCTTCGAAAAAATAAGCTCTAGGTTTCTTCAAACATGGACACATGTACAACAAGAGTCAAAGCAAGGAGAACCTATGTATATGGATTTTGAGGTGTGGCAAGATGACAAGGACTCGCTCGCAATGCCTGGATTATTTGTCCCAATCTTTCAGACAACCAACAATAATTCTCCTCTGAATTTCATCTCCAACTAATCGATGATATAATGTGAATGCATACATAGGCAGAAGTGAAACTAGCTGAATTTGCCGTCAGAAATTTGGCAGAGTCAGATCCTTGTACCACACAGGTCACATAAGATCAATTTGCCGTCAGAAATTGAATAATCAACATCCAGTATGCAGTAGAGCAGTACCAGAACTTAAACTTCCCACGCTCAAAACAGTAACCAGCCTTTCTTCTTATAAACTGAGTTTAACTTTATATTGCCACTCGCCAACCAATCGGAGAGCAGCAGATATCAATCATGGCAAATTCTCAGCACCAATTCAGAACAAATCGAAGCACTGATAATATAACTTGACAGGACAAGACAGTTCCGTCCGTCTCGACAGGACCATGTTGACGAACACCTTGGCGATGTAGCAGATAAAAAGAAAAACTAATCTATTCTATATTATATAATATTTTTTGAGACTAACTAGCTAATTGATGCGGTGTCCAAAGGAGAATATAATTGATCTCTCGAGGGCGGCGCGAGTGGAAGGTGTAGAGGACCATGGATCTACTATCTAATACTGACGCTGGTCTATGGCTTTGATTACCATGTAGAAATATTTGATGGAACAATTTGACCTCTAAGGTTGCTTGGCATTTTATTAAATAGTCCAGGCTCATACAAATTCTATACAATTACATATGGATCAGAGTCCTACTCAAACAACATATCATAGTCGTATTCTATTACAATTCATACTCTAACGGTCTGGATGGCTACATGGGCTGGTGTCTTGGTGATACGGTAATGAAACAGGGCAACAACGCGACAGCGGAGGGAGCACAATCTCTCACGTATCTCGTGGCGGTGCTGCGACACACGGGCTGAATATTATACAATCTCACATGAATGGTAGAGATCCACATCATCGTACTGTAGAGGTCCTACAATCATATGAATGGGTCGTGGTACACTCTGAACTTTATCCCATATTCTAAGAAAGGGAGTCATAGGGCCTTCTAGTTGGAAGATAAGTCAATACTCAAGAATAATATTTTGATTAACATTATACGGATAACATAAAATATTAAATCTAAAGAAAATACAACAAATATAGATGATATTGCATCTCATCCGCAAAACATTTTTCATTACATATATGATCTTATCAATGACTTCTTTGTAGCGAATGTTTGGTAGCGACGGATGACACCCATTTGGAATTAAAGTATAATATGTTCCTTTTTATTTTTCACATGACTTCCCATGGTTTATTTGTAAATCTGATCTTCATGGAGTAGACAAGAATACGGGAGTACAGAGCTTGTGCCAGTTCACTTTAAGGTGTTGATGCATCTAGACATGCTTTATTCCGGCGGTATGGATAGGATCCATGTGTCTCCAGAGATGTAGTATGTCCCGAGAAAGGGTGTGGCCTCGGCATAAGTGAGGTCTTCGGTAAGCATTTTAGGCAATCCAGGACCATAGCTCTTGAAATCTGCGCAGTAGAACCCCGTCCTACAAAAAGCAAAGTGCAACAAAACTAAATATCATTCCATATATATAGTGCGGATACCGATAATGTACAGCACATTATTATGTGTAGTACAAGAAGAAACATGTAAAATGGGTAGGTGATACCTTTCTGCCAATTGGACGATCCCCCCAATAGAGATTATAGGCATGATCTCCTTGCCAATATCGCTGTAAGAGTAAACGACAGGCGTGCCCACCCTGCCTAAGTAAATATTCTCTCCCTCACCCTTAAAGGTGCATGTTTTAAAAGAAAACCCGCTTTCTCCAGGGGCGTCCTTGATGGGATTGTTACGCTGCTGTTGTTGTAAGGGTGCCATTGGTAAAGTCGTGATCTCTTTGTAGGTGGAAATAATGGTTCAATCTTCATAAAATGATTTGGCAGAGCCAAATATGAAGTCAATGGTGCCCTTGATGACGCTCGACTTGAAGTAGTGGAGCCCCTTTTGGTCATACAGAGCACCCTGTCCGCCGTCGATGGTGCAATTGTAGAATATGGCCTTTGTTCCCAGCACCCGCAATGCTGGTGCCTCGCCTTTATTTTCCCCTAGCTTCGGCAGTGGCGCATCATTCTTGAAGACGACGCCATAAGCGATAAAGTAATCAGATTCGATAGTCACTGTGCTGCTGCCGTCCGTGCCAAGGGGCTTTCCATCCTTGCCCGGTGTGGTGGCGGTGTCATTCCAAACGATGACGGCAGGATTGTTGGGGTCTTCGGACCTTATGGTGACAAAAGGCTTACTTCTATTAAGGAACAACTTCTCACGGAACACAGCCCCAGCCTTGAGAATAAGGACGTAGCGCCTGGTGCTACCATCGGGGATGTTGGCGATGGACTCACTAATGGTCTTGTAACTACCGTCTTCAGGTCGCAATTCAGTGGCGGGGTCAATAATATTGGTTACCTTATTGATCTCGGCGGAGGAGAGTGCGGCATCCTTCTTCATGCACCCCACATCTTTGCCGGGGTTGGTCGGTTGGTTCTTCACCCACACATTGAAGTCGATCTCCTGGCATGATGGCGCCGGTAGCGACACTAACTCGATCAGCACCAGGAGTAGGGATAATGCGAGTGTCTGGTTACTCTTCACCATGATCGATGCGATCAATTCCTCTATCCTTATTCTTATTCTCCTTTTCTGTTATATAGATAGCTAGTACCCAACCATCGGGAAATGAACGGTGTGTGCTCCAGAAATCCAACCAGTGGTGTTCCGCCACTTTTGTTGCCAACGAGAGGTCATTAGGCATCAGCTAGGTTTGATGATCTAATTTTAGACATTGAATTTCTCATGCATGCATGGGTTTTCCTTTGGTAAACGCATGCACAATTAACGGATGTAGCGCTTATCTTAATGTTCCACCTACTACACATTCGAAGAATTAGTGGTGAGGTGAAACATGAACGAGCTTGCTATAATTTCATATATACATACTGGCGATATCACTGTTTTTATGGGGAGACGCTTCTAAAATTCCTCAGACATTGCATGAAAATACTTTCAATTTCAAACTAGACATGACATAAGGTATTTTTCAGTTACTTGGAGCGTCCAATTCGTGCCTCTATAGGTTACAGTCGAATGCAAATTTTATTCTCCAAGTAAGGTTACAATATTGTAAAAATAGAGAAAATAAATTTTTTCACCTGCTCATTTCTATTCTTTATTAGTTCATTTCTCTCACGTCATGCTGTTTTAGCATAATTTTCTATCTTCAAATTTGATGTAGATTTGCCATATGAAATGGTTTCATTCTATTTTATAAACTATGGATGGACACCGATTGTAGTTTCAAGTCGGCAATGATGAAAGTTAGTCCAGCCGCCTTAGCTGGCAAGTATACACGACCTCATCTGTGCCGGCTTCATTGTGTCGGGCCGAAAACCGGCACATGCAACGATGCGAGGTTTTAGTAGTGGCACGGATGAAGTTCCCTCCAATAGTGGTTACTTTGCAATTGTGCACCAATCTTTATGCCATTATTGACATTGTCGTTCTCTCCAATCCTACTCATTTCAGTCTTGGAAAAAACACAATTTTTCAACGTTGTTGGTATGCTTATATATGGTGATTTATTTTTTATGGAATTCATAATTGCATTTTGGCATCTCCATAGCCTTTTACGTTTGTTTTACTCTCTTTCATGGTTGACTAGGAAACAAAAGGTGGTCTGTGGTGTAGCTGCCAACCACATGAATATTACATGAAGATAATCCTTTCCTTCATTAGAAATAAATGATATGGTTTGAACTATGTTTCTTGTTAAGTATGTAAAATATAAGAAAACCTCGACTTATCTATAGCTTACAAAAGAAAATGCAAAACACAACCAATTCAGGGCAATTGGTACATTTCATTTGAGGCTCATTGCTGATTAATTATCTCAAGAAGTTTTTAAGAATGGTGAATTGATTCTTTTTATGCAAATGGTGAGCTGAGTTTGAATTTCATTGTAGCCTTTAAAATTTTTGGAGTATTTAATTGCACATGTAACAAGTGAAAATAAAAAAACATTCGATTTGATGAATGAAATCTAGCATGGTTTCGTTTGCTGATTCTCTTTATTGCTGCCCGGGAGATTTCAAAAGAATTAAATACCGGCACCTTTCAGCCAGAAGAGCTCTCACCTGCCACCTTGTATAAGAGAGGAAGCAAGAGGCAGCGTTGGGTCTGGGAGCCTGGCTCTTCTTTGTATAGTTCCCCATTACATTTTTTTCTAGGCGATCTGCCGGCACCACTCGCCTGTAAACTCCTTTATATTGACAGAAATGAGCGGTCTTGTGCTTTGTTCGTTCTAATAAAGAAGGGAACCTAACAGAGTTTGATGAAACACTTTTTAAGTAAAATAGGAGAGGAAAACAATGTGGGTACAATGGTTTACACCTTTTGTCCATCTGGGAGTCTATTCAACACAAATGAAACGTTAGTATATTGACGGTTTATTATTTGTTTTCAATGTTATCTTTATTAATTCGTAGTTAGAATTTTCGCTTGTATGAACTAGATTAACCGGAGTAACCTGAATATTTTGCAGGCGGCAACGGGCATCTGGCATGTTTGGATGCACGAGTGAATTGAGCTGGAGTGACAATAATAGTATGTATATGCAGTATGCCTATCAGACATTTACCTGATCATGCTATCCTGGTTTGTGTTCATGCCCTTTGTATCTTTGATTCCTTGACCAATGATGATCAGCACTGTTGCTTCATTGCAGAAAACCATTGATAATCGATTAATTAGGCTAAGATAGATATTATTACAATTTATGGGACGAACTGCAATAAGAAGAGTGAGATCGTGGTAAGTGGCAAGTGATGGAAACTAGGGTGACCGATCTTCCGTCAGGTGAAGGGTAACTCATTTTGGGCGGAGGGAAACACACCGATCCGTCTTTAAGTCAGCAAACTCGAACCCTGCAATCTTAGCACCACGACTCCTCTGGTTATCAACCGTGTCACAACCCGGTTGACCTCCCCAAGAAGGCTAATTCCTGCCTACGAAATGAAGAACACAAGCAAAAACTCGAAAGAACGCAGTTGTTCTCGACAGATTAATATAAGTAAAACCCAAGTTTCTAAGGCAGCGGCTACTGAATTATGAGAGGAGGGGCATCCTAGGGTTGGGGGCGACCAAGGGTGGGGCGCCCACGACTTGGGCTTAATAAGGCCCAACAAATTGATTAAGCAGCACCTTGGCAGATTCTGAACGTCTACTTGTTTCGAAGATTCCCGAGGACTCCGAAGAAATTTTTGGGTGGAACCAGTGCCATTGGAAAGCTTATCCCCTTAGCTTTCCATGCATACGTAGAACGTAAAAAACCGAGCCCATATGCGACCTGGGCGACGAAATTACTGCGGGCTGCTCCTAAACTCCGAGGTGGACTTGAACTTGAGTTTCTTTGGGCCTCCACCTTAGGGACTCGAAACAAATTAGCCTCGGGCCTTCTTCTTGACTTGGAAAACTTTGTTGGTCTCCTTCTTCTCCACCCCATACACACTCATGGACATATGTATGGGTGTCGTGTACTCATCAGGAGCTGCCCTTAGTATCACTTGGGTATTCTTTTCTATATTAACTTACTTAAAAGTAGTTTGTATAGACTTATGCTCCAAATAGTAAAAATAATCACCACCAAAAGCGAGTACCGATGTTGACTAAAATTCGAATATTTGTGCCGGTGAAAAAAGCACCCGTGTGTCAAACTAAGAATCGACTCTAATCTAAAACATTTGGGGGGAAACTGATCCAAAGGGATAATAAGATTGCGCCCAAAATCATAGCTCAGAGTGGCAAGATAATGAGACCTAAAGGTTGAGTAGCTAGGCAATTGCTTTATTCAATATGTAGACCAATATGCATTGTTATTGCACATCAGCCGAGACTTATATGTGGTAATTTGATATTAATAATATAACAATTTACACGGCTATTATAGTAACTCTGTATGTCCCTTAGTTCTAGTAAATTGTGTTTTCGTAAGTATACATCAGAGCATAATAAAATAATATATAGCAAGCAATCATGCATATATTGAGCAGACACACACTTGAATGCAACGCAAGGAAAAAAATGCAAGTATCCTATAGCTAGCTCCCATGCTAGCTTGATTATAGGGATGTCGAAATGATCCATCCGGCCGGTAGCAGTGGAGTAAGAGATGTCGATCTCCTAGCTAACTAGGCTAACTAGCTTGTTCTAGGGATGTAGATGACGGTACGGTGGTGATGGCCGGGCAATATGGCATGTCCGCATGGGTGTACGTACTTGCTCTAGCTAGTTAGGGGAACGAGCTGCTAGCTGCTGCTTGCGCTTGTGGTGCTTGCTTGGCATTGCCAGCAGCGCCGCCGCCGACCCGGGGTGGAGTGGCGCTAGCTGGTGGCTTCCCATGTTGCCTGCTGGCATTAATGCAATGGCATGCCCGCACACGATAAGCTAGGGCGACCAAAGTCACAGCGCAAGATAAGATCGGACAGGACACGCGACGTCGACGGATCGCGTGCACAGATCGAGATGGATGATCGATAGATCAATCTCTTGCTAATTTTGTCAAAAGCAAACTATATATATATAACGCTAATTGCCTAATTAATTTTCCAAATATAACGCTTGAATCCACCATACATTTCATTCTCTCATCGCACCGATCGATCCCTTCACCAGCGCGCGAGACATCGATATGATTGATTGGATCCAACTGCGCGCGCCTAATTTCCCAAATAGTGCTAGCTAGCTACAGGCCCGGCCTGATCTATCCGCTCGCCGATTCATATTCGATTTCATAGCGAGGGGCTGAAGCTTGGTGAACATCTCGAACGAACTAGAGCTAGCTAGGCATGGATCGATCTGTCGGAGCTGAGCTAGAATGCATTGGCGAGGCAATTGCCTGCATTGAATTATTGGAGGTCTCTGCTTGCTCATCCAGAATGCCAATCATTGCATATATTGGACTGAAGGCCTCTGCTTGCTGATTCAGAATGCCAAATCATGCATGCCTAGCTTCTTCTATGTATACGAGCATACCACCACTACTATACAGCGCGCGCGCACAGAGAGAGAGAATGTTTATGACTGGATATATATAATAACACGTACAGTAGGAGCTAGCCGAGACCACGACCAGCAGTTTGGTAGTACACTAGCTAGTTTTATTGCCCGGGCTGCCTCCCTAATTTTCCGTCGAGACGATGATAACCCCATCCAGCTATGCATCCCATGAATCCGTCTCTTTGGGGCCGGGGTTCGATCAGTTTTCTAGACACGAGCTAAATACGTTGTGACACGTACTCAATTCGGTGTACGTACGTACAGCTAGCGTAGAGCGAGGTGAAAATTTGGGATGATCTAGATTATTCCTTCTCCAATAATGAATGAAACCGCTGGATGACCGCACCGCACGGCTGACACGAGATAACGCTAGACTCACTCAGTCAGAATACAAAGAGGAGAGAGTGGGGATCGGACCGGGAGCGGGCGTATGGTACGGTGCCTAATGTGTGGGAGATGAGAGCCGATGGCTCCATTGAAATCTCTAAAAAAAAAATTTGTGTGAAACGCATCACAAGATCGAGATAAACTGTTGGAGAGGTACGTGATGTACAAACGCTTATTTACAGTGACATAGACACATGTTTTTTAGTAGAGAAGATGTGATGATGATATTGGTTGACTTCAACCGTTGGGAGGGCCCAATGCGATCAAACAAAATTATGGTAGTGCCTTTTTAGATACACACATCTATCTATGGGGATCCAGTGCCTTTTTCATTAAGAGAAGAAGTATTTTAATTTATAGTAACGGTTACCAACAACAAAAGAAGAAAAGAAAGAAGTAATAATAAACAAACAAACAAACAAACAAACCAAGAGGAGGGGAACATGAGAGAGAGAGAGACTAGAGGGGGGGATATGATTACGACTACAAGAGGGGAAACCTGTCTTTATGCAGCCGAATGAGAGCATTATTGAGATGCTTGATCAATTGTCTCTCCAGCACCTGACCACATAGAGCATAATAATTGTCGTCACCTCTGAGACCATGCCGTTACATAGTCTATTCGACGTCCATGGGCAACCAAGCATGCTTAAGCCAAATGAATGGCCTATATACTTGTTTGGTGCCTTCTAATCTGTTTGCAACATGGAATGGAAGCCTGTCCTCAGAAAAAAAAGGCTTTGTACGCGACTAAAAAGAGGTGAAAACACCATCCACGCTATTCATTTACAAACAAATAAACAGAAAGATATTTGAGGTGCTTTAGGAGCAACCACAACAGATGGTGTGTTTGACCATGTAAGAAGTAGCCTTGCGACGGCAAGCGTGCACGGGAGTCTAGCACTAGTTTAATTAATGTATCGATTATTTTCAATTGTTGCACTCGAGTTTATCTTCGCTTTTTATGTAATATAGAACATTTATTCTAAGATTACATATTTGCTTCTCTTGTTAGATGATATGACAGGCTCTTGCTAATAATTATTTAAAAAAAGCATACCCGCTGCTTCTAGCACTCGTGTTATATCTTTAGCCCAAATTAAAGCCAGTTGGAGAGAGCCTGAGCCACCGTTTTTTCCTTAATCGACTTGGATGGGATTGTTGTGCGTACGGTGTGAGTTTTTGTGGTGTCCTACTCCATTATACAAACAAGTACACGTAGTTAGGCCGTGGCGCGCTGCTCGTGCCTATATATATATGGAGACGGTCACTACCGATCGATCTGGCTCTGGTAGTCTGGCCTGCTGCCTGACACAAGCAGGAAGCGCAGCTAGCCACAGTCGTCGATCGATCCAGATCAGCCGCGCGCTGCGTAGTTCATCACTCGACCACCACCCGCAGGCCGCAGTAGCCGGCCAAGGCGTGCTAGGATGCTAGGCCGCCGAGGGGGGATGTTGGCGTTGCTGCTCGCTGTGGTGCTCGGCGGCGTTGCCGCCGCCGACCCGGCGTGCAGTGGCGTTGCTCGCGACCTGCCCAGCACCTGGCCTCCCGGTCCGGATGCCGTGGTGGCAAAGCAGTGCGGCGGCGGCGTCCCCTGCTACACGACGATCCACGAGGCCCTGTTGGCAGCGCCGCGCCATGTGCCATGCGAGAAGCAGCGCTACGTTGTCCTCGTCAAGACCGGCGTCTACAAGGAGTCCGTGACCATCACGAGGAAGAACGTAGTGCTGATCGGCGAAGGGGCTGGCAAGACCGTCATCACGGGAAAAAAGAGCAACGCCTCTTTAATCGCCATGGATCAGACAGCGACTGTCAGTGAGTACCGTATCTCTCTCTCTCTCTCTCTCGATCAGTTGTGCATAGCACAGTGTTACTCTAGACATTTACTATTTACTTTCTTGACTATTTGCATCTGTGAGTGTGACATGGTACTTCAAGTCTATAAATGCAAATTAGTTAAAGTGGTAAATCATTGTTTGCGGTGTGGGCTACACAAGAGCTACCATATATACTTAGGCAAACTCTTCATATATCACAGATATGGCCACCAAAAATAACAGGGGGTCAAGATCGTCTAGTGATATGATTGGGGATATATAAGGTTCATCACCTAGTTGATAAAAAAAAAGGTTCATCGCCTAGAGGCACTACATTTTCATTGATAAAAAATTATTTAGCTTTATTTAACTCCGGTTCCAGTAGTTAATTAATTCAAAGCACTAGTTCTACGAGTGGCATGATTCCTTGAGTGCTTTTAACAAATGAACGAAGAAGTTCTATGCATCTCGACAAACATGTATATCATTAGTTACCATGTGTGTCTGTCACTCGTCACTCGGGGGCATATACATATTTATATATATTAGATATATATAGAGAGAGATTCAAACACGTACAATTTCCATATATACATAACTATCCTTACCAGCATGGTCTCAGTACGTATGTCTGCCTCTTCGCAACAAACTAGTACTAGTGTTCTACTGCCCCCCCCCCCCCCCCCCTCTCTCTCTCTGCTTGTTGTGTGTTAGTTTTTGATACATGCATGCATGCCTAGGCCTAGCTATAGCTGCCTCCATCGCTTCAATCTCATATCTAGTTCTTTGTCATCGTCATGTCTTAATTAGCGATCGTCATTACAAAAAAAAGAAAATGGATGATATATATTCTGTAAATAATTAAATTAAATTAAATGAAAGGAGATATTTACAATATATAGATCTCGATCGATTTCTCCATGCAGCAGATTATTATTAACTACAAGAAATTTAGCATGGCTGCATTGCTACTGTTGCTAGCTAGCTGTACGTTGTTTGATAATCTCGATCGATATCGATCTCCATATATGCAGCTGATTATTATTAATTAGCATGATTTTTGCATTGCATGCTACTGCTGGTAGCTGCTGCTGACTAGCTCGCTGATGTGCAGATGCCTTGGGCCATGGATTCCTGGCCCAGGATCTCACCATCAGCAACACTGCGGGGCCGTCTGGGAATCAGGCAGTCGCTCTGCGCTCCAACTCAAACAAGGGCATCATCTACCGCTGTAGCATAGAGGGATTCCAGGATACCCTCTACGCCGAAAACGGGCTGCAATTCTACCTTGACTCCAACATTTCCGGCACCGTGGACTTTGTTTACGGAAATGCGCGGGCCGTGTTTCAGAACTGCAGGCTGCAGGTGCGCCACCCGGGAGAAAAGGGGAAACACTGCGTGGTGACAGCGCAGGGGCGGGACAACCCCAGGAGCCTCGAGTCGGGCTTCTCCTTCCTGGGCTGCGTCGTCGAAGCGGAGCCAGGGCAAGACCTGAACGGCGTCGACACCTTCCTCGGCCGCCCATACAGGACATACTCGCACGTCGTCTTCATCAACTCGTACCTGGGTGCTCTCATCAACGCCACCGGCTGGGTCCCCTGGGAGAGGGATCGCGAGGTGAAGGAGACGACCAAGGCCGTCGAGTACGTCGAGTACGGGAACACGGGGCCCGGCGCCGACACCAGCCGCCGTGTCAAGTGGGAAGGCTTCGACGTCCTCCACAAGGCCTCCGAGGCAGCCAGGTACACAGCGGACGTCTTCGTCAGGGCCAAGGAGTGGGTTCCGCGCCAGATCACCTACGATCACGGCCTCGGTGCCCCGCCGCCGCCGCGCGCCTGATGGCCGGCCGGCCGGCGCCCGGCTTCTGCCCGGCCGGGTGCCCCTGCTAGCTAGGTACTCTCTAGCGCGCTGCGTGCATGTATGTGTACCTGCAGCGCGCCCGCGACGATCCCTGCCCGGCTGCCCCGGCCTGCCACGTACTCTCTGTCATGCCTGTCTGGCTGTCTGTCCAGTCGTGTGTGTATGTACGTATCACCCCCATTCCATCTCAATCGTACATGTACGCGTACTGCTAGCTAGCGTGCGCCGTGTACTGTGCCTAGTATTGTCGTCGACTACATACCATATATATGGTATTGTACTGATCGAGATGCATGGATATTCTCCATCCATCCAATAAATAACAAGGGATCGGGCGTCGTCGTCTGTCTACTGTCACATGTGTACGCGTGTGTGTACGTCCTGCATGTCCAAAGTCCATATATGCCTGCATCAATCAAACACGTACGCCGCCCGCAGTTAAAATTTGCTTTCCAAAAGAAAATCAACGACAAGGGCGGGTAAAAAGCTTGTTGCATGCGCGGTAGAAATGTGGAACACCACACACACAGATCGAGAGGGTTGGGTACAAATATTCCCACGTGGCCTGCGGTAGGAAACTCTGGCAAAATCCAGTCTCCACCACAAACGCACGGTTCTATTCGTAGTGGTGGTCCAAAGCAAAGAAAAGCAAAGGGAACACTATAAGTACTTTGACAAAACTAACCAACAATCATTGTCCATCAACCTGGCAAAAGTAGCAGATTTAAATCTCTCTCTCTCTGTGCACGGAACTAAATTCTTTCATGGCTACAATATTGATGTAATAAAAAAAGGAAAAAGAAAAGAAAAAAGCAAACCACGCCGTCCATCGCTGCCATTTTGCAAGTTAATTTATTGGCTGGCTAATACACACATTTTATACTACTTTCAAATATAATAGGTAGGGATAATAACCTCTCTCCTGCTAGTAGTTCCTTAAAAAAAATGAGTAAAGACAACTATCTCGATTGTACTACGTCACCGCTTCTCTCTCTCTCTTTTTGTTAACAAAAAACTACCCATTGGTTCTTGATCTGTCCACGTTCAAAATCAAATAATAATAGCCCTCGGACGCGACGATCAGGTTTCTGGCTCAACACAGGTATCATGCCCGAGCCGAGATCGACAAAGAAAATATATAAACACATGCATGTCGCTGCGCAGCACCGCCATATATACATGCTCGTCTCGTCGGTACGTGTAGCCGGGCCTGCTCGAAACCAACACGTTTGGGCGGCTCTCCACGGTGGAAAGCTAGCTAGGACAGAAGCAAACTCGAGTGTCTCCACTATTCTTCTGTACGGAGTAGACTGGTGTAGTGGTAGGGACCGGAGCCACCGCTCGCAGACGCAGGTTGGAATGATGGCAGCTGTAGTAGCACGAATCGAGCTCGGGCAGACAGCCGAGAACGAGCGTGCCAGCATGCTGCCAAGTCGCTCTCCGAAAGTGAATCGGTTTACAGTCAAATAATTCAACTGTAAATAGGCACCGCAAGTTTTAAAAGTATTTATCGATCGAAAAAAAGGGGATGTTATACCTGGTACTGCAGTATATATATAGTGTCTCGAAATTTTCAATGTAAAATATTCTCTAATTCGAACCAAAATAATTTTTTATCAACTCCCATGACATGCTTATGATTGGCTCACATATTATTTATTCCTTTCACATTTTTGCACTTGTGGAAACTATCAAATAGGGCCACATGTTTTCTAGAATGTTGAAGTTTGAGATATGGTGGGTATGCAAATCGTGTTTTGCCTTACATCCTATAAGTACTTGGGGATTTATTTAAAAAATCTAAAAATTACGCTCTTACCAAGCTCCTCATATTATGTTGACCTACCAAGGCCATATATGAACATTACTTTGAAAAACCTTATGCATGAGTTGTTTATAGTTTTTCTAAGAAAGCCCACCTGGACATTTTCATTCCATCAAAGGAGATAGTACAAGATCAGGCAGCCACCCCATAGAGGTGGTGATCAGATACATAGATGGATACAAAAGGAAAATGGAGCCGCAAAGGATTACACATCGCAGCACAACCACACGTTACCTTAAAAACAAAACAACAAGAACAGAGGGGCACAAAGGTTCAAGCCAATTCAAACTCTCAAGCAGATGAAGCTCAGGAAGAAGTTTCTGGCTCCTGCTTGGCTGTGGACTTTATTTTTGTTGGTGTCATAACTGTGTGCTTTCCTTATTTTAATATCTAGCAATAGCAATTAAATTTGTTTCGGCTGTACGAGCCATGCGTATCGGTTGATTTCTTTCAAAAAAACTCAGAGGAGGTTTTACGATAGAAGAATTATTTTTTTAGTTTGGAGGTTGTTTCCTTTCCAAAAAAAGGTGGGTAAAAAACACCGGTAAAAAAAGAGCTAGAGGTGAACTCACATGAGTTTTTTCGCTCTACCAAAAAACATCCGTAATATTTCTTTTTTCCCTACATCGTGGGTTCAGATGGGTCCATTGTGAGGGGTACGAGAGGTTTTGGTTGGTAGCGAAAGTTTTCAAAAGAATTCATTCATTTTAGTATAGATAAAACCGTGAATTCGCGAAAAGACCCCTCCCCGATCACGAATTCGCGACTATTAAACATGATCCTGTTGATAAAAAAAACCATGATCCAAACATTTCTATATTTTTTTTGAAACAAATCCAAACATTTGTATAAAACCTCCTTGTTTAGATCACGATTATCCAGTTTTACACAAAGACCCCTCCCTGGATCAGGATTGTTCTATCGAACCCTGAGGACTGCGCCGCTAGTGGCCAGTGCCGAGAGAGAGAGAGAGAGAGAGAGAGAGAGAGAGAGAGGGCGGTGGCCGGTGGATGGCGATGGCGGGCGGCGGGGGACTGAACCGGTCGTCGTCGAGGGGGCAGCTGCCGCCACAAGAGCTTCTCGACGATCTCTGCAGGTAGTTCCCCTAACCCCTAACCCTATCTCGCAAGTTCTTCTGAGATTCACTCAGATCAATCCGAGCTGAATCGCCTCTGCAGCCGCTTCCTGCTGAACGTGCCCAAGGAGGAGCTGGAGTCGTTCGAGCGGATCCTGTTCCTGCTGGAGCAGGCGCACTGGTTCTACGAGGACAACTCCGTCGAGCACAACCCCAGCCTCAAGTCCCTATCCTTCAAGGACTTCACCTCTCTCAGTAAGTCCGCCTCTGTCGGAATCTGATCGGAGATTATCGTTGGATCGATCGCTGATGCCTCTGTCCTTGCGTTGCTGTGGTGGATTGGTTTGCCGGCGTGTGCAGTGTTTAAGAGCTGCACTGCTCTCAGGCCCTACATCGCCCACCTGGATGATATCTACAAGGACTTCAACAACTACAAGTTCCGCGTTCCTGTGTCCGGTGCCATCATCCTGGATGACACCTATGAGAGGGTAATTTACTGATATTTTTTCTGCTCGTTCTATTGCATTTTAGGAGTTCCCTGATTGAGATTTGAGAATTGGGAGGTGGGAATGTAGGTTGAACAGCAGCACTTTCTTTACCAAACATTGGAAATGAGTATGCCCTTCATTATTATGTGAGTTATAGTCAGCCTGATATATTAAAGGAGAAACCATGACTTCAAATGCGAGGTTGTGGTATTTTTTCACAAATAATCTCCTATCGGTGGTCTATAATAAAGTTGCCTTACACATACAATTTCACACACTGGTCTGGAATGAACTAGGCATGTACACAAAATTTAAGATCTCTTCTTTCTGACTCTTTAGAACTCAATTTTTTTTGGGGGATTTTTGTCCATTTTCAAGGTCAATTCACCTTTACCCCTTCTCTACAGTGCTTGCTTGTTAAGGGATGGAAAGCTGGGGCCAGCTGGAGCTTTCCTCGTGGAAAGAGGAATAAAGATGAGGAAGATCACACTTGTGCCGTTAGAGAAGTAACCTTCTGCCTGTGTCATGTTCTGTCCTTCAGTTTCCTTTCTTCTTTTATTTTTGAGTGAATTCTGCAGTTCTTTTGGGCATATTTTACTTGCTGCTAGGAAATAGTAGATTTCTTAAATATCATTGAGCATTGTTTGCTGTTTCTAGATTATCATAGTCCTTGCTTGGGTTTAGCTATAAATTGTTTACTTTTCTTCATTGCACATTTCATATCGCTAGATCACAATGCTCTAGATCGAATGTTCGCAATTCAACGCTTTCATCCCTTCATCAAGGCTGTTTGGTTAAGCATGAACATTTAATTGGCAATGAACTCCTTCGACATTAGTGTGGTCTTTAGGATTTTTTTTCCTTGGGTGAGATGCATCGATGTAAAAGACAAGAAGTGAATTGGCACTTTATAACATTTTCCACGAAGAAAGAAAAAAACATGATTAGTCTATTTATCTTCTTAAAGGCATTTCTTTTGCTTAACTTTATTGAGTAGATCCAGTGCTTTGTATTAGCTACTTGAAGACCTGTGGTGATAGTATTTCTTCGCTAAGTAACATCTATTTACATATCAATGCAGGTTCTGGAAGAAACTGGGTGTGATGTTTCTACACTATTAAATTTGGATGACTACATTGAAGTTTCAATTGGGCAACAAAGAGTTCGGCTTTATATCATAACTGGTGTTAAGAGAGATACTGTGTTTGCACCTCAAACAAAGAAGGAAATCAGTGTATGCTAAGTTTTCAAATGTTTGCATCACTTTTATGGGCAGAGATGCAGAATACACTTTTCTTCTCTAATTCTTATTGCTGCTCTGCTTGGCTATATATACATTTTTTGAAGATATATGTTGTTCACAGAGCTTGCCAGGCTATTTTTATTAAAAAAATATAATGGAACTGTAGTTTATTTCACAGTTGCTTAACCAGCAAAAAAATCATTTGCACTTAATGTGTGGTAAAGTTAGCTTTGTGCTGAATAAACGGTTGTTCTGTATATCTTAATTTTCTGCATGGCAGTTTTTTCTTGCAACTGCAGTGTTTTGTCGTTTTTTATATGGCCTACACTTTACAAACTGCTTCCAAATATCCTATCATTGCCCCTGAAACTGTTAGCTGTCACTCTGTTCCATGTGGTTCACTGTTTTTTGTGTGCTTAGTGTAAGATTGAAATTATTGTTGTTTTCATTGATTAGCTTTCCTTCGTTACACCTTTTTTTTTTCTAAAAAAAGTTATGAAATGATCAAAACTGAGCTACCTTACCATGTCAATTTGATAGGAAATCTCATGGCACAGAATTGACGATCTCTTACTGCATTGTTGACTTCATTGATTGACTTCCCCTTCATTATACTGATTTTTTTCCTGTTATTTCCTTGTCTATCTATTAAAAATTCTGAAATGATCACAACTGAGCCTACCTTTCTTTTTTGAATTTCGTAGGAAATCTCATGGCACAGGATTGACGATCTCTTACCAGCTAGTGATGATGCGGTATCTCGTGGAGTGAATGGAATGAAGCTGTACATGGTTGCGCCATTTTTGACGTCAGTATCTTCTGATCCACATTTTAATTTTGTTTATTTTTTGGGCAGATACTGTTATGGGGCATTGCCACTGTTACAATTGCTCTCAAAAAGAAGGGAAAAAAATAACATGTGCTTATTTTATTCTGGTTCTAAATGACCTACTTTTCCAAAGTGTAAATCTGTTGCTTATACATTGTGTGTCTTACCTTGTTCTTTCTCCAGGGGTCTAAAGGCTTGGATTGCCACACATCTTCCCCCGCTGTATCAGAAATTAGAGGCATCTGCTAGAGGTTTCTTCCTTCTCTCTCGTGTACCCATTGTGTTCAGGAATTTTGAAGTGAGCTAATCTTTGAAGAATCCGCAAACAAAATTTGCCTAACAGTTCTGCTGAATAGATGTCTGATTGCACTCCGACTGTTGGCCAAGTTGCTGCTTGTTTTCCAATACTTTTCATCATAGATGTATGATAACACGGCATTGGACAGGTACCGTGTGGAAGGCCAATAATTCGTCAAGTGGTGGTGCCCCTGTAGAGAACCCCGTTGCTAGAGCGGGATCTGATGCACAGCATGGCGACAACCGCCCTGGTAGAAGCTTCAGGTTTGACACTGCCAGCATCCTGCAGTCCATGGAAGCTTCCTTCTTACGCACCTAGGAGCCTGACAAAGCATCAACCCGTGCACCTGCATCCTTGATGTATATAGGCTGTCGTCAGTGTTTAACTCCACAAGGACATGATGTCTCCGTTTCGTATCTCTCTTGTCCTCCCCCCCCCCCCCCCCCCCCCCCCCCCCCCGGGTTTCCTGTGGCACTGGGACGTCTTTGCCTGTGGTGTATATCGCGTTCTGTCAGACGCCTTGCCCCGTGTTTAAGTGGTGAATATCGGAGGTGTTGTTGGGACGGTGTGGCAGCTTGTGTTCATTTCGTTTGCTGATGGGCCCGCATGGCAGTGAGTGGAACTCGCCAGCTCGGATCGGCCCCATCCATTGGGCCTTGAGACTTGAGAGAGGAGCGATTGGTTATCCCGAAGCCGATTCGCGAGGTTCCTCGTCTGCTGTTGGTGGACGCGGTGGTGACCCGATGACGTGTGCGGCGTAGGACCAATGATCTTCCCCCACGCCGTGACAGCGTGCCACCACCAGTCTACCACTACCGCTGTCCTCGCCTCGGCTTCACCTAGAAGCTCGATCGATGCGATGGTGACGCTGGTGCGGCCGCCCGCGCTGCACATCTGGGCCGTGAGTGGCGGCGCCGGCGGGAAGGACAAGTGGGCGCCGCAGCCGCAGCGGTTGTGGTGGGGCGGCCGCGGGAACAAGCCGAGCTTGCCGCGGCAGACGGGCGGGAATGGGGGCCGAGGGGGCGGGGCGGGGGGCGAAGCGCTGGACCAGGTGCTGGGCGTGCTCCGCCGCGACGGCGAGTTCCTCCAGGGCGCCGCCGGCGCCCCGCTCCGCGACGTCTTCTGGCTCCGCTTCCTCGAGAAGCAGCAGCAGCAGCGGAAGCAGCCAAAACCTAGGCCCAAGCCTGCGCAACAACAACAGATGCTCATGCTGCAGCAGGAAGAGGAGATGAAGGTGGAGGTGGAGGAACTGCCTCGTGAGGCTCCAGCCTTCCCGCCTCCCGCGTACCCGCCAGGTTCCTCACAGGGCAACGAGAGGGCATCCCAATTCAAATCCATTGCGCGCATCACCTTGCTGGTGACCGTATTTATCGTCTTGCTTATGAACATATTTCTCCCGGTTTTGGTAGGGTTGTTGTGCATGGAGCTAATGGCGGCCGACTTCCCAGCCCTCAAGGTGTACGCCAGTAGCGCTCAACACTCTCTAGCGTGGCGATTCCTCGGAAACAAGGGGCAGTCAAAAGCTCAACAACAACCTAAACCCAATCCACAGGAACAGCAGAAAGAGCAACAGCAGATACTTCAACCACCGGACTTCCCTCCACCCCCATACCCTCCAGGTTTCTAGCACAATGCAGCAAGAGCTCTAGATTTGGTGTAAATTAATCTACTTCAGTCACATTAGTGACTAATTTACAATGTTCTGGTAGGTTTATCCTGTATGGAGTTGATGATGGCCGATCTTGAAGCCCTCAAACTGTACATCAACTACTATTCAGCCATCCTCACTACACCACTTCCCCAGCATTATGATCCTGACCTCCTTGCTCAGTACTTCGCCTCACGCCCTCATATCCTTGCGTTTCGCATGATTCAGGTTAAGTATGATTAAGCTCCCCCTTTTCTTTCACTAACCTGCACTTGCTTCCAATTGTTGTAGCTAATAGGTCAGTTTGCTGTCAATCTTTGCTCTGCAGATACTCTTCACATTTGTCTCAGCTGTTGTAAAGATGCAAATCTCTAAAAGAGCTCAATTGACCACAGACGCTACCTACGGTAGTGGCAACATCAGCAATGGCTTCAATGATACCCAATATATGGTTGGCCAACTTCTCAAGGAGTCGTTTCTTGACCTTGGACCTACTTTTGTTAAAGGTTGGTGTAGTCATTGTTACAGGTTCTTGACCTTGGACCTACTTTTGTTAAAGCAACTTCTCAATGCAAGTTTGTGACCACATGGTTTGGGTTGCTCTTGATATCTGTCTTTTCTTATGTATATATGCAGTTGGACAATCTCTTTCTACAAGACCTGATATCATAGGTTCAGAGATTTGTGAGGTCAGGTAAATTTCTCCTTGTTCTGCATTTTTTTTTGACCCATCAGCATTTGCTTGGACAGTTTGGTTTCCTCTTGTTCCTTCACTCAAATGACTGGTTCATCTCTAAATTGACTGTTGTCACCACTCAATTTTAGGCCCTCGCTGAGTTGCATGAAAGAGTTCCTCCTTTCCCAAGAGAGGATGCAATGCAGATTATCGAGGGAGAATTTGGGTGTCCTGCATCACATATTTTCAGTTACATTTCGGATGAGCCTGTAGCAGCCGCTTCCTTTGGACAGGTAATGTCTTCACGTGCTTCATTTGTGCTTGTGCTATGTTAGAGCAAGATCTTAGATTTTCTGATGTATTCTTATTCCTTTCTCTGCACATTATTTTCAATTTGTAGTTTTGTTCTGTTATGCTCAAGAAACTCCTGTAATTCTACCTCAGGTTTACCAGGGGCGCACAGTTGATGGTGATCTTGTGGCCATAAAGGTTCAGCGGCCAAACTTTTTACCTTCTGTACTGAGAGACATCTATATTCTACGTCTTGGGGTCTGTATATTTTCATCTAACATATAATTTTGCTCTTCAATCATCTGGTGATTTTTGTTTTCTTTATGATACCATTTGTATGCTTGTTCATCAGCTGGTACTGATCATTATCCTAGTTATTTGTGCTTTTATTTACTGTTTTGTATGCGATCAGTGATTTTATTTGTTTGAATGGCCCTGTTCTTGTGATTTGTTAGTAACAAGAAAATGTACCTTTCTCCATAGATTAGTAACTGTCCGGTAAAAACTAGACACACATTTCTTCCGTTATGGATAGCCTTTCTCTCACCCTAAAAAGCGTTGCATTAGCTTCCCTGTCCATGAACTTGCTTGAGCTATCAGTTCAGTGTACCAGTGACTGCAACATTGCTAAATTTTGTATTACTTTAGTATCATTCTTGTGATGCTTTTCTATTCAGTTATTTACTTACTATAATTTATTTCAGCTTTCTTTCATACAGAAGATAGCCAAACGAAGAAGTAATATTTCTCTCTATGCTGATGAGTTGGGTAGAGGTTTTGTCGGCGAATTGGACTACAATATTGAAGCTGCTAATGCTACCAAATTTCTGGTGCTTATTTACTCTTTTCTCCTACCTATGCTTTTTGCCAACATATGTTCTGTTTGGTTTGGTGTTTTAGCTCATAATTTTTACTCTTGCAGGAGGTTCATTCCAGATATCCTTTTATGCTAGTTCCTAAGGTTCTTAAACAACTTACTAGGAAGAGAGTTTTAATGATGGAGTGGGTGGCTGGTGAGAATCCCAAGGAGTTGCTTTCTTTGTCTAAAGGAGTTTCTGAAAAAGTTACTGAAACTTCAGAAAAGCAGAAGTTGGAAGCAAAATCTCACCTTCTTGACCTGGTATTTACTGATGAATTTAATAAATTATCATCAACCAATGAGTGTTTCCTCTTAAAAAATATTTGGAATATGGGGAAGAGCGCCTCTATCATTTCACATCATAACTTAGGTAGTTCAGTGGTCGTGTACCAGCCTGCACTTATTTCAAAATCACGGCATAAAAACATGTTTCTTTTGAATTCTAAGAGTTTTTCCTTTTCTTTTTTCCTGTTGTGCTGGTAAAAAAGTTCAATTTGATCTTGCTGCCCAAAATGTTTTGACATCTTGTTAATTACTCCCAAGGTCAATAAAGGTGTCGAGGCTTCACTGGTGCAGCTTCTTGATACAGGCTTGTTGCATGCTGATCCTCATCCTGGTAACACGCGTTATACTCCTGAAGGCCGTGTCGGGTAAGCTTTACTACAAGTAGATGAATTCTAGAACATAGATTCACATACTAACTATTTCATGGCTGCTATTTCGAGTTTTCCTTCTCTCAATGTTTCATGTGATATGATATATGTTTGCTCTTTTGTGAATTTATGGTTGGCATGAAGCTTTTGATAACATATTTCTGGAACTAATGACAACATCATCCTAAATATATCAGGTTTCTTGATTTTGGGTTGCTTTGCATGATGGAGAGGAAACATCAGCGTGCTATGCTTGCAAGCATCGTGCACATAGTAAATGGAGATTGGGCTTCCCTTGTCTATGATTTGACTGAAATGGATATAGTTCCACCAAACACCAATCTGCGTCGTGTGACAATGGTAATTCATCTAAATGCAGCTATACCACATATGTTTTTTTGGGGGGCGCTTGCAGTGATTGTCCCACTCTTTGTATTGAGCGGCATCATATACTTTATGTTCTCAGTTCCTTGGAATTGCCACTTGCATGGTCTGATGTTGATTCTAGATGAAATGAAATGGTAGCATAAGACAGGCACTAAATGAAATGAGGAACGTAAGTACAACTAGTTAATCATAGTCAATTTCTGTTCTTGGAATTCATGTAGAAACTATATGCTACTGAAAAAGTTTGTTGGTCTACAACGTGTCACTGATGTCTACTTGTCGGCCCATAACCCTTGTTTCAGCGTCACAGCAAGTGCCATGTGGTCTGTTTGTTGAACATGGACTTATTCGGTGGCATGTGGTAGACATATTCAAACATTGAGAATCTTTCTGGTAAAGAAACACAGTTGACAATGGTAGATCCAGATTTCTCTACTTTAAGTATATTTCAAACACACATGGTTCCTAAAGGACAATTTCTTCATGCCTGATTTTTTTTTGTACTATTACCTAATGTTATATGGACAATCAGATTTTTGCAAAAAGATTGTTGTACTGATTGACTCCCATGTCTATCTGCTGTTTTGCATCCCTCTTTTCCAATTGGATAGAGAGCGGTTAATTCATGGCTTAATATCCCATGATGGTAATATGCTTTAGTACATTGTTCAGTGAACTTCTTTATGTTCTTTTACTTATAATATAGTATATACATATTACTGTTCTTTAGTACATGCCATTCATTTTTTAGTGTCTGTAATTAGTGTGCCTTCCATGTGTTTAGGAGTTGGAGGATGCATTGGGCGAGGTAACCTTTGAAGAAGGAATTCCAGAAATCAAGTTTAGTAAGGTGATTGGTTTACTGCATTTGTTAGTTCAGTTCATGTAGTGGTGGTTTGATATCTTCGTGCCCACCATTTGTTTCAAACCAAGCACCGTTGCGAATGACATTATTTTCACATTGCTTTTGTGCTTGTTTACTGCTGCATGCATCTTTTAGGTGCTTGGAAAAATTTGGTCTGTGGCATTTAAATATCACTTCCGTATGCCACCTTACTACACACTGGTTCTCCGGTCACTTGCTT
The DNA here is from genome assembly GCA_033239725.1 of Echinochloa phyllopogon. NCBI lineage: Eukaryota > Viridiplantae > Streptophyta > Magnoliopsida > Poales > Poaceae > Echinochloa > Echinochloa phyllopogon. The sequence goes on from BTCW01000010.1 coordinate 58,205,327, forward strand.
CTTTGGAAGGTTAGCTTGTTCAGTTGAAATTGAGATACCGAACTAGTTCAACACATAATGGCTTATTTCTTTCCATAGATTTCTGTTGTCATGGTTACTGTTTTTCAGAGGTTCATTATCTTCTTTCCTATTGATAGGACTGGCCGTGGCAGCGGACGAAACTTTCAAAACATTTCAAGCAGCATATCCATATGTTGTTCGGAAGCTTCTTTCCGATAATTCACTTGCTACGAGGAGACTCTTGAATCAGGTATCATTCATTGTCTCATTTAGAACAGTGTAGAACTAGCCTCTGAGGTAGGTGTGGTATTAGGGCTGTCATTGAGGCCTTGTTGTGTTTGATCCCAAAGTTGGAGCAATTATAACCATGTTATGCTGCATTCCTTGTGGATTAGGCTGCATTCTGTATTTTAGATGGATGAGATTATAATGAGGCTGCATTTGTGTGATAACTAACACCAATCAGTTTTCTTACACAGGTAATTTTCAATAAAAAGAAAGAGTTCCAGTGGCAGAAGATTGCCGCATTTCTAAAATTAGCTTCAGCAAGATTTGTTTCATGGTTCTTATCATTTAGTAAATTGGTTTGGTTCATTTTTATATGTAGGGGTCTTTCAGTGCTCCCTTGAATTATTTAAATAGTGATGATGAAATCTTCTGGTTAGTTATGTATTGATTCTTCATTGATTATGTATCACTTCAGCTTTCCTTCTAAAAAATGGCCTATTAGTATTGGCAAGTTACTTGGTTTGTTGGTTGAATGTTCATCGCGGCAGCATGACTCCTGTACCGTTTTTTTCAGGATTTAGAAAACAGAAGGAAAAAAAATGCATGAAGATGGTAGATGCTTAGTTTTTTTTAGTTGCTCAAGAAATGATATGCATGTGTAGTGTGCCAATAATTAACTGAGTAGTAAGCAGTCGGTTTTGTGCTAAAGCGTATACACGCACTGATGTCATTTTCATATGTGAAGGGGCAACTTCAAATACAACAGTGGAGATTTGCCTGAGCCTGACACAAAGGACATGAATGTTGCTAGCCTTGTAGAGATCAGTGATTCATCTTCACTTGACCGTGCTACAGCTACACCAGAGAGGGCAGTGCATACTGCAAACCTGTGTGTGAAGCTTTTATTATCAAAGGATAGCGTTTTGATTAGGAGACTTATTATGACAGCGGTATGTATCACATCTTATCTTCTCATTCCTTTGCTTTTATCAGCCGACCCTCCTTAGGACTTTTCAGAACGATTGAGTTCTGAGCTCACCCAATGTCCTGCTGTGCAGAATGCAAAATCTCTTGCCCGTGATCTGATCTCCAGAGATGCATTGATGTTCCGGGAGATGCTCAGTAATGTTTTTGCAGATGTCATCTGCCAGTGGATGTTGAATGTCACAGGATTGAAGCGAATTGCAGAGACCAGGATCCGGACACCCATGACCATAGGAGAGAATGATGCCCATCCGGTGCTGTCTGAAGAATCATCAACCCTGATGGCACTCCAGGCGGCCATAAGAGACCGCAGGATGCAGGTCATATTCTCCAAGTTTGTGAGGGAGTTGAGAGGGGAGCCCGTCCTGATTGTCAAGGTGAGCTGGAACATGTTCATCATCTCGGTCACATCTGCCGCAGTTGGCCTGCACCGTTTCATGGTATTCCTGTCGGAGAAATACTTGTCGACGCTGTCGCCTCCTGTGCCTCCGCCCCGGCTGGTTCAGATTCAGACCCTGTAAAATGCAGCGACCAGACCAAGGACATCACGATGGTTCTTGGTCGCTCCTGTACTGCGTCCCTGTATATAAACGTTGCAGGAATTCTGTGGCGTGTTCCTAGCTATAGTTGCCAAACATTTTTCTGTTCTACCGATTGTTCTCCGTTCAGTTGGCCGGTAATGTGTCTCGTGGCCTGTGGGGGCATTGTTAGCATAAGCTGCATTGAAGCAGGAGCACTGAAGGACGACGCTGAACTCATAGATTATCGAAGGTTGAAACATCTGGATAGAAGTTCGTAGATGTGTCAGACTGTTTATAAGCACGGTGGCAAGCGAGTGGTAAACTCAGCGTACAACAGCTTTTCCACAGCTCCAAAAGGAGCTAAGCCATATTGTACGCCAAGCATTTCCTGGCGCAGTGGCAGCGGTAAATCTATTCGGCAACCGGTCACGCGCAGCGCCGAACGCGTGACCCCGTGACCGCCGCGTGCCCTTCTTCTCCGGCGCCGGCTCCACGGCTTAGCGGCCGGGGTTACCTGGGGGCTCCAGTCGCCGGCGGACCTAGAAGAAGGGGTCGGGGGGCGGCGGTCGGCCCTGCGGAGGCGACGGGCGCTGGGCGGAGGCGGAGGTGGAGGTGGGAGATGGCAGGTGGGCGGTGCCGGCGGCGGGGGGAGGAGACGGTGGCCGATGAGGTTAGTGTGGCGGCGGCGGAGGCGGCGGGACGCCGCTGGAGCCGAGGGAGGTGCGGGCGACGGGGGCAGAGGAGGCGGCGTCGACGGATTAGGATTGGGCCGTGGTGGCGGGCGGCGGCGGCGGGGGCCGCCGGAGCCGGACGGCGGTGGCTGCCGGCGGGGGAGACGAAGGCGTCGCGGGATAGCCTCGTACCAGTGGCAGTGCACTGTGGGCTTGAAGGCTGAATTCAACGACATAGTGGACTGTTTGGGCCAAAATTTGGGCCCATCGTACCGGAAACGGCGAGGAGGCAATTGCTTCGTGTCATCGTGTACCTCTGCTCGGCTCGGCCCGAGTTGGGTCTGACTGTCCGAGAGCTCGCCGGAGTTTCAGATTCAGAGGTGGTGCGACTTGTGAGGGTCAGAGGGGCAGGATGGGAGGAACCGGCGGAGGATGATGGGGGGACGAGGAGGGACGGGGCGGCGGCAGGAACGACAGGCCCTGATGGTGGCGTTCGCTCTGGCCCTGCTCATGGGCACCGCCGTCTACTTCCGCATCTGGGCCCGCCAGTCCAGCGACCCCTCCTTCACCATCGACGACCGCGAGGAGCTCCGGTTCGCTCCCGAATCCTCTCTCCGCCTTCCTTCTTTCCTCCGCCGACAAGTTTGGTTTCCTGAATCTTACATATTCAGTCATCAACAGAAAAAGATACTGAAGGAATCAAATTCATCTTCCTTCAAAGTTTCAAACTACTTATCACCAGTGAATTCTCTACACAGGTTAAGGCCTCATTGACCGGCACAGCCAGGCGTCTTGAGTTGTTGCAGAAGGTAATTCTTGGGGTCAAATTTTATTTTTTCTCTCCATGATATCACCTGGGCCAGCTTTCAATTTGTGCTTGTGCTTCCTCTCCACTCTCTGTGTGCATGCCCCACTTAATCATTTTCATTGCTGCAGGATAATGAGATGTGCAAGCGGCACACTGAATCATTGAGGCAGCAGTGCAATTGCACTCTTTCATTGAAAACCACTCAAGATTAAGGACGTGGCAGGGTTTTTTTTTCAGCTTCTTTGACTTTTTGTTTGTTCAGCACCAGATGGAGGAAAGCTAGATTGAGGTGTGGCAATTGGGATAGGTGAATTGAGGAAATGGCTACTGCAGTGTTGGTATGGTTTGCTACTGATGGTGCTAGTGATCCGTTGCCCAGTTCGTGAGGAGCAATGCAAATTACTTTAGGCGCAACCTATGACATGGCGATTAGCTCCTCTTTTTCATTAAGGATTTCAATGTTTACGTAATTTTGGATTGGCATTCTCTACCTGTAAATACAGTGTATTGACGAAGCAAAAAAGTGGTAGCAAAGTTCAAAAACAGAACCGGCTTATTGGCAAAAGCTTAATGACCTCTAGTGTTAATGGTCATCTCCAGTTCCTTCGTGCATTATGTATATACATTTCATTGAGACCCTATTTATCATATAAGGACTGCAAACTGGATTACAGCATATGAAGATGGCTTATCTCAGATTCTCCCGCGGTAGCATGAATCATCCTCGTTTTTTTTCCCTTATTTTTTTAGCCTTGTCTACTCCCAATCTCCCATGAATGCAATTCTGGGTACGAATGTTATGGCCAAGGAAAATAGCACAATTGAGCGCCAAATTTTGCAGCACTCGATGATGTGGATTCAGCCCTTCGAGTGCTGACAAGTAATGCTGAACCCTGAATAAAAAGCAGCATTACGCAGACCGACATCGGTCTAAAGAATTGCACTGTTGAGACACTGGCATCAGGTAGCGTAACGGGATGATATAAGACCTTAACAGATTTTATTACATTACAGTAGTTGACAGAAAAAAATTTCACAAACACTTCCAAGGATCCAATTTGTTTATAGTACAAAAAGGCATGCCACGCCAGTTCACACAAAGAGGTCTTTTTCTTTTTGCGAGAAGTACATACAAAGAGGTTGACAGGTCGTTACATAAGTTGTAGTGCCCAAACCGATTCCTCCTAATGCGACAGTTCAAACACTACACACGCAGTCAAGGGAGCAGCAATATCTTGCCAATGTGGGTGCTAGTTTCCATCAACCTGTGTGCCTCGGCTGCTTCAGATAACGGGAACGTCTTGTAAATCACCGGCTTCACCTTGCCAGCGGCGACGGCAGGCCACACATTCTTTTCCACCTCGCTGACGATCTGAGCTTTATTGGCAGAGTTTCTACCTCGCAGTCCAGCAGCTGCACAAGATTTTGATGGTTTAATCAAGAGCTAATATAGAATACAGTATTTAGGAATCCTACAAGCTCAAACTCCGAAAAAGAGAACAGCCAAAGAGCGACAAAACACACTCAACTAACTAAAGATGCCTATCAAATAGTGAAATGCATAACATGCACTAAGCATCGCTGAAATTAAGAAGGGCTATCATTGATTCATTGCCAATAGACTTACGCAAGTAACTAAAAATACCTTGTATGGTCAAGCGCCGTGCAAGAACAGCTTGCAGGTTTACTTCAGCTGCAGGGCCTCCTTGTAAGCCAATGATGAAAAGTCTACCATCAACACCTAAGCTATTCAGATTGCGCTGCAGATATGATCCTCCCATATTGTCCAGAATGACATCAATGCCTGTTAAAGAGATTTTCATATTGCAGCCCGCGCAGCACGTAAATTTAATGATAATGTCTTGATACATCACAGACCTCGCGTAACATAAACGACCAAAGATAATAAGGTGGTAGGTTTTTACCCTTTCCATTGGTTTCCTGTTTGACACGTTCAACAAAGTCTTCAGTTTTGTAGTTTATGCATACATCAGCACCCAAACCTTTGCATGCTGCTAGTTTTTCTCCGCTTCCTATAATATTATCACGGAATTAGCAGGGATATCATCGATAGCATCTGACCATAAATCTATGATATCATTCCCATTGCAGTGAACAAACCTGCAGTAACAAAAACCTTAATTCCGAGGTGCTTTGCAATCTGTATAGCAAAAGTACCGATTCCACTTGATCCTCCATGGATCTGCAAAATTGAAGGTACACGATCATCAGGAACAAACGGAGATCAAGAGATTCACTTTAATCCTGTGCTAAGCAACAATTGTGCACACGATTTCATGACAGTTAAATAATTACCGCCGAGTGACCCTGCAGCCCATTAGGTGCAAGTGTAGAATTTGGTGCCTCTTTTAGTACCTTAATTATATTTAGCCTGCCCCAACTTACTTTCTCAGCCTCAGCTAGTGAAGTCATCTGATTTATAAACCGGCAAATAAATAATCAACGCATCAAACAGCCTGTGATGCCTACTCATTTAATATGTATATAAAATTAATTGTGATCAAGGAACCGGGATTCCATCCATGCATATATCAACTGCTGGAAACTATTGGACGCAGCTGTGGCAGACGAAAGAATGAGCTGTTCTTACAAGGAATGATTCACCGGTGGAGAGGTGGCTAGTCATGAACACGGTTAACCAGACGGTGCAGGCAACCTCAGGTAAGGCGGCCGCATCCGTCAGCGAAACTCCCTCCGGCACGGGCAGCAGCTGCCCCGCCGGCACCACCACTTTCTCCGCGTACCCGCCGCCGCTTAGCAACGCGCACACCTGCAAAGCAACGGCAAAGTGCACAAAATCCAATCAAAACAGCAGCAGATCAGCTGCAGAGGCCAAATCCCAATTTGCCACGGGAGCGAGCAGAGCAGGCAGGGCGGCCGGTTCACTTCACCTTGTCGCCGACGGACCATCGAGAGGGCACGTCGGGCCCGAGCGCGAGGATGGTGCCGGAGCACTCGAGCCCCGTGTACGGGGACGCGCCGGCGGGCGGCGGCCGTGGCGCTGGAGCGTGTCGGCGCGGTTGACGCCCGCGGCGGCGACCTGGAGGAGGACCTCGCCTTCTCCCAGCGGCGCGGGGTCCTCCACCTCGTGGGCCTCTAGCACCTCCGGCCCGCCACCGCGCGTGATCACCACCGCCCTCATATCTTCCTCCCTCCGGCCGCCTGCCAAACTCGCAGGTTGGGTCGTGTCTCTTCTCTTGTCCGCTTGCTGCTCGCTTGGAAGCTCCTCCTTTCGGTAACTCCACTCGGAAGGAGAAATTTCGATATTTGCCGCCGAGTTCGACTGCCTCCCTCCTCTTAGCATCCAATTCACGACCTCTTCAAAATTTGACACCGAGGACACGAATTTCTTCAATCCGAGGGACTCTCTTCTATTTCCCCACCTCAACCCTTGGAGAAAAGACCAAAATATCTCCTTCTTCTTCCTCAGGTTCCCTCCGCTTTCTTCTCCGACGCACGGCCCCTTGGCGCACCGCCGGCCGTCTCCGCGCGTCGCCCCCTGACGCGCCGCCGGTCGCGCGCGCCCCCTGACACGCCACCGGTCGCGCCCGCCCCTCGCCCCTTCCTCTCCCCACGTGTTGCTCCAACTCGCCGCCTCCTGCTCCGAGCTCGACGTCGTCGCCGGGCTGGGCAGCTTGGCGTGCTCAGGTGGCGAGGAGGAGCTCCTCAGCTGGTCCCTTTTTATAGGCCGGAGGGGAGGGAGCTGCCAGGGGATGAGGTCGAGCTCGGCGCTGTGCCTGACGGCGCATGTGGCGAGGCCGGGCAAAGGCCGGCGACGGCGAGCGAGGATTAATGGCGGCCGGCGGGATTGGCGGCACGGGCGGTGCGCTGTGGAGCTGTTGTGCTTGTCGTGGTGTGAGTGTCGCGACGCGGCGTGCTCGCGTGCGCGGAGGACGCGGCGACAAGCGGCTCGGCGAGGGCGCTATGGCAGGGGGCGGCGTGGCGGAACAGCGCGCGCGTGCGTCCAGGTGGGCGCGGTGGCGCAGCGGCGCGGCGGGCAGGCTTGCATGTGCGAGGGGGCGTCAGGGGGCGACACGCGGAGACGGCCGGCGGTGCGCCAAGGGGTCGGCCGCCCGTCGGAGAAGAAAGCGGAGGGAACCATTGGAAGAAGAAGGGGACATTTTGGTCTTTTCACGAGGGATTGAGTAGGGAAATAGAAGGGAGTCTCTCAGATTGAAGAAATTCGTGTTCTCGGTGTCAAATTTTGAAGAGGTCATGGATGTCAAGAGAAGTGAGGCAGTCGAATTCGGTTTCAAATATTGAAATTTCTCATTCCAGGGCAGTGGCACTGCCGCTCTTGGGCCGAGCATATTAGTTGTCTGTGGGCCGAAACCAGGTCGATTTAGCCCGGCCCAAGAAGTTTGCCTATATAATGGCCACCTGGATGGAGTCCTGCATAGTTTCCATCATGGCCGGTCTTTTCATCCTCAAAGTTTATCACTGAATGAAGTTGTGCACGTCAAAGGTACCATGGAACTACGTTATTTTTTTAGGTAAGAACATAGAGTACTACAGGAAAAAGGTTCAATAACGACAATAGTCGTGCCTAAATTTGAGTCCAATTTAGGCTAATATATACTGTATGGGCCACGAGGAGTCCGGCGCTTGAAAGTTACCAAGCTTGGCCCATATACTGATCTCTCCCGTCGGCCCAATCGAGCACTGCCTGCGCTGGGGACCTGTGATCACACGCACAAAGCTCCTGAGCCGTCAGCGCAGGATCCAACGACAGCTCGGCGTCGTGGCTTTTCCCTCGCAGCAGCGCCGAGCGCGGGGTTTAGCCTCGGGGAGCCAGCAAGCCGCGGACGGGAGCGCTGCCTATATGATGAGACCCTGGGCCAACCTTGCTCCATACTTACCTGGACGGCGATCAACAAGGCCCATGGCCTAGATCAGTGGCCCACATTGCACTTGGTGGGTGCGCTAGTCTATCATCTCCCCAAGTGGGAGAGTGGACGTCATAATTTGTGGTAGACGGGGCCGCGCGAACTTTGGTCCTTGGGCCGTTCTCTGCTAAATTTTGAGAATTTGACTTTGTCCTTGTCCTGGCCCAAATAGCTAAAGGCCTTTTTGAGAAAAAGAGGCACTTCACATGGGTATCTTAGAATTTGAGGAAAGAGAAAGAAACAGGCACATGAATTTGTGGAAAAAAAACACACTTCACATGGGTATCTTAGAATTTGAGAAGAAAAAAAAAGGCAACTCACATGGGTATCTTAGAATTTGAGAAGAAAAAAAAGGCATATTTGCAGGATGACAATCGAATCAGGTGGTGTAATGCATAACATATGTCCATGCGCTAAATTTATTGCAATGTCATCACCACTTCACGAGTCCAATTTACGTACACGATAATTGCTGGGGGAAAAGGCATGCAATTTATCTCCAGTACATGATGCATGGAGGTCACTACAGAAGTTGTGGATGTGCTAAAACCGACTCCCCCGAAAGCAAAACACTACATGCAGAGTCATGGCCTCATGGGAGAAGCAATATCTTGCCGACGTGGGTGCTAGCTTCCATCAATCTATGCGCCTCAGCTGCTTCAGATAAAAGGAACGTCTTGTAAATCACAGGCTTCACCTTGCCAGCCGCGATGGCAGGCCACACATTCTTTTCTACCTCGCTGACGACCTGCGCTTTACTGGCAAGGCTTCTGCTGCGCAGTCCAGCAGCTGCAAAAGATCATGAATTTTAATTAAGCACTAAAATAGTATACAAAATTTTGAAATCCTAGAAGACTGACAAAACATATCAATTAGTGAAATGGCAAAAGAGAGCACACTGAAACTGAAAAGTGTTGTCATTGCCTATGTGACCAGAAATACCTTGTATGGTCAATCGTCGTGCAAGAATAGCTTGCAGGTTTACTTCAGCTACAGCACCTCCTTGGAAGCCAATAATGAAAAGTCTACCGTCAACACCTAAGCTGTTCATATTGCGCTGGAGATATGATCCTCCCATATTGTCCAGAATGACATCAACACCTGATAAAGAATTCTCAGATTACAAGCTGGAAAGCACAAAAGTTTGGTGCTGATGTCTTAGTACCTACTGTACTACATAGTAATGGATAGAGAGGTAGCTCATCCAAGGCGAATGCTATCAGAATTCAGGTACAAGTAGCGTAGTATGACAACACAGACCATGTGTACAATATAAACGTGGAACAACGAACATAGATAATAAGATGGTAGGTTATACCTCTCCTTCGCCCAGCGCGGGGGGGTTCCTCCACCTCCCGCGCCTCCAGCACCTCCGGCCCGCCGGGGCTGGCGATCACCACGGCCCTCATCTCACTCCCCTCGTCAGTCCTCGTCGCGTTCGCTTTGCCCACGCCTCCCCGTCTCTCTTCTCCACCCTGACTGCGGCTAGGACTAGGAGCCCCTCTCTCTGCCGCCTGGATCCTCCACGTCTCTTTCTTTTTTGTGTCTCCTTCGAAGAAGATTTTTATTTTCCTGCAGTAAAAGAGACATGGCACATCAACGCATGTCAGGAACAGATAAAGCATACGAGTGAAACTCGTTAGTATGGATTTGTATTTCTTGGTGTTTGTAGAATATAAGACAACAATTTAGGGCCCGTTTGGTAGGGCTCCGGCTCCACCGAAAACAGCTCTGGTTGTTGCTCCATTGGTGGAGCAGCTTCTCTAGTGGAGCTGGAGCTATTTTGAAAAAAGGTGTTTGGCAAAACAGCTCCACTTTATTTTTTGAATGGAGGAGAAAGTTCAATTGCCTAATATGCCCATGGTTTCCTAGCTTATTTCTCCTATATATCATCACACAAATCTAGCAGTTTTAACGCTGCGTACTGATCACCGGTGATTACCAGAAAATTACTGAGAGAACAGACGCACGTAACGATTCTGCAACAAGAACAGACGCAGCAACGAACACTCGGCAGGACGAAAAAAACAAGAGACATCTACCACATTCTTTCGGTTTCCCCACCAATAACAAGCACCACAAGCCCAACCATTGAAAAGATATTCAGCCTTAAAGGACTTCTGACGATAATATAATCCACAGTAAAGTCTACATTGTTCACAGGCCAAAAGTTTTTCAAAATAATTCAAAGAACTTCTGACGATGGCAAGAAATGCTTCCCTGCTACTACACCACCATCTATCTCGCTTGAATCTTCAGACTTCTTGGACACTCAAATCTGCAGAATTAACGAAAATATTAATTAGACAGCCAATTTAAGTATTACACTGCTACCCGATGATTCGTATCAGTAGCAACAGAAAACATTTTTCAACAGAAGAATTTTATGAAGGTCACTTTTTGTCCTTCACTATCTCCAAAAGCATTGGATTATTCAGGTACATTATAGACCTTGGGATCAAGACCCAATGTTCTCTCTCTAGATTAGCAAGTGAAATTTGAAACAACACTAACAATTTAAGTACTTAGCACTACAATTCTTCCGGTGGCAATAGACAACCATTTAGAACAAAAGAATAGAGACACCTCCTACACTTCACTATCTCAAATAACAATGGCCACCTTCAGAACGCTAGAGCTTTGAAGATCTACAGAAGAAATAATTCATTATTACCTTCGATGGCTTCCCTGGGGGGTCTTAAAGCCAAGGCCGATGCTCTTCCAGAAGCGGTTAATTACCACCCTTTACTGGTTTCTTACCCTTGCCAGATTTCTTTGTGCTACAATTAAGCAGAAAATTTCTGCTAAAAAATGTGTGTAGCTCATGGAGAATACATAGTACGGACAAGGCAATAGCCATTCACCTGAGGAAAACCTTAGGCTGCTTGAGGAAAGCTTTCTCAGTCTGGAAAATGGGTAAACAGATAACATTAGAACTATGAGGCAACTAGAGGGAAACTGCTGAAACTGCATATACACAGGAATAAATTAAAACTTGCGCGCTCCCTCCAGAGCCGCTGGCGTTGCTCCAACACGGCCGCCGCCGCACACCGAGCCGGCGGTCCGCCATTGATCGGGGGAAGGGGGAAGAAGGGAAAAAAGAAGGAGAAGGACTGGTCGGCCTCATGTTCCAGCACGAGGCGAAGCTCTTGAGGTAGAGCCAAGTCGAGGGGGAGGTTTGACCTGGCCGGCGTAGCTGCGCCACCGTCGCGCCGCGGCCGGGCCGGTGCGCGAACAACGTGAGGAAGAAGCAGGGCGGACGCTCGCAAGCACCTTGGGCCAGTCGGTGCCGTTCCGGGCGCGGTACGTCACCACCCCCTCGGTGCACACCCCAAGCTTCGCCATGTCCGGCGTGTAGCAGAGCGCGCGCTCGCCGGAGATGTCGGTGCCCCCGACGGCATCGCGGTCGCCGGACTTGAAGACGACTGTTGTGAACGACGCCGTGCGGTTGCTGTCCTCCTCGGCCGCGGTCGCGGACTCCGAACGGCGGGCGAGTTGGGGGAGGCCCAGCAGCGTCGGCGGCGAGCCCAGGGCGGACGGCGGGGCGACGCGGCCAGGGCGGGATGGCGGTGGGGGCCAGGGTTACGCGCGGGCGGCAGGTAGGCGACAGGACGTCCAGCGGCTCCGACGGGCGGCCGCACGAGCTCCTTCAGCGGGCGGGTGCGAGCGCGGGCCAGGCGGGCGAGCGGCGTGGAGGCGGGCCAGGTGGCCGGGCCGACGCGGCGGAGCAGGGGCGGGGTGGCGCGACCAGGTGTGCCTACTCCGTCGTGGACGAGCGAGCGCGGGAGCTCTGCGGCCAGCGAGGGCACCCTCGTGCTGAAGGGACCGGACGCCGGCGCGAGGAGGGAGGAGCACCGGCGTGCTGTGTGACCTTGCGTCTTGACAATCTTCTCATAATCCGGTCCAAATGTAGGGTTTAGGGGTGATTTAGACATCATGTAAACCAATTAGCAAGTTTGGAGATCTGAACGTGCATTTTGGAAGTTTAGGGACCTGGTTGACATAGCGGAACACGTTTAGAGACCTAGGGTGCAGTTTACTTTTTGTCAGTCGTGCGGGGCGGTCAAGCCAGCGATTTCATCCACGTACTATTGGAGAAGGAATATATCTAGATCATCCCAAATTTTCACCTCGCTGGATCTTGCTGTAGGTACACGTACACCGAATTGAGTGTCACAAACTTATTTAACTCGTGTCTAGAAAACTAGCTGATCGAACCCAAAGAGACGTACGGATTCATGGCCGGGATGCATAGAGCCAATCGATCGAGGCAGAATGCATTAATCGTACGTATAGTGGTGGTGGTACGCTCAGCTCGTATACATAGAACGAAGCAGAATGCATTCTGATCGAATCAGCAAGCATGCAGAGCGAGGAAGACCGAGGAGATGGTGCTGGAGATCGAGTACGTCCAGCACCCCATTTATAATTTGGGAAATTAGGCACGTACATAGGTATTATCAAAACGACGTAAAAGTTATTTTTCAACAAATATTTTTGTAAATATAAGAAGTCAAAGTTACATCTTGGAGACCGTGTCGTTATCCAAAACGACTTCTAAATGTGATACGGAGGGAGTACTGGATCGATCCAATCACGCATATCATCGATGATGTCTCGCGAGCTAGCTGAAGGCCGGCCGGGATGCATGCATGCGAGGCCGGAGAGAACAAATGGAAATCAGGCATGCATGGTGGATATATATGTATGTACAATGGGGTGCTAGTTATAATTAGTTAGAGATCGATTGATTGGGTCCCGCCCGCCCCTAGCTAGTTAGCTAGCTTGCTTGCTTTTGGCAAAATTAGCAAGAGATTGATCGATGATGATAATCCAACGTAACTCAATCTGCACGCGATCCGTCGACACGTCGCGTGTCCTGTCCTGTCCGATCCTGTGCTGTGACTTTGGTCGTCCTTATCCTGTGCGCGGCCGGGCCGGGCATGCCAACATGGCCACCAGCTACCCCGGCCGGGTCGGCGGCGGCGCTGCTGGCCTGGCAATGCCAAGCAAAGCAAGCTAGCACCACAAGCGCAACAGCAGCAGCTCTCGTTCCCCTAACTACAGTAGTAGGCAACTAGCTAGCTAGCTAGAGCAAGTACACCCAATCTGATCGACCTCCCACATTCCCCATCACCAACCGTACCGCCATCCACATCCCTAGCTAGATGGACATCTCTACTCCACGGCTACCGGATGGATCGTATCTATCCAAAATACTTTAAGTAAGCTAATATAAAAAAGAAAATACCCAAGTGGAAATGCATTTTATACTAAGGGCAGCTCCAGTCCTTCTTCGGATGGTTCTGACCACAAAGGTCGAAAAAAGACAGTGTTCCGTTCCTAGTATGTTAGGTTCGGTACACGGGGCCCACATACCCAGTGCTTGCCGGCCCGTGGAAGACGGAGGCGCATCAAGCTGTGATAAGTCTGACGAAGCTGTGATATGTCTGATTGTTCGCTTTCTTTCGACCAAATTACTCTATGCATGTGGAGCTGCCCTAAGGAATGTCTTGTTTCTTATCTCACTCCCAAACCGGGCGGCAGCTGGGCCAGCAGTTAATTTGCCGGGCATTGAAAAGGCTACTATACTGCTTCTGCATGTTAGGATGTGTTTGGTTGGAGAGCCAACCAGAATGGAGCGGCTCCGTGCATTGTTTGGTTTGTGAACGTGGGAACGGAGCCATCCCAGAGAGGAATATTCGCTTCATATGCCGGACCAACTCGCTCCGAAAAAAGCCCGAACGCGTCCGCTCGCACCGACGCCGTCTCTCCCCGTCTTCCTCGCAGCGCCGGGCGCCGGACGGAGCTGAGGGCGGCGGGCGCCGGACGGAGCTGAGGGCCGCGGGCGGAGGTCGGAGGGCGCCACGCAGGCGGAGCGGGCGACGGTGGAGAGCGGCGGGCGACGGCGGCCGTGAGGAGGTGGGGAGGTGGAGCACCGGCGTGGAGGCGTGGAGGCGGATCTCGGCGTGGAGGCGGCGGCCGGCGACAGGCGCTTTGCTCCAGCCGCGGCGGCCGGCGACAGGCGGCGGCGGGCCTCGCCCGCGCTTTGCCCCAGCCGCGGCGACCGGCAAGAGGGGGCGGAGGGCCTTGGGCTCGCCCCGGCGGCCGGCGACCGCCCCTGGTGTGTAGCGCGCGAGCACAAGCTGAAGGAGGAAGACGGATGACGAGCGGGCCCACTAACGGAGGTTGACAGATCTACTTTTCTGTTATTCCATCCCTCCAACCAAACAAAAAATGGAACCGCTCTGTTCCTCCAACCAAAGAGCTTTATCAGAACCGCTCTGTCCCGAAAAATAAGAATGGAACCACTCCATTCTACTCGCTCTCCAACCAAACACACCCTTAGAGAATCTACATCGGCCGATAGTAATTAGTAACTGGAATGGGATGCCACTGTATGGCACTAGGCCAGTATCCTGGCCGGTATACCGTATGCCAAGTTCAAAATCATCCTACAAATGTTGCTTCGAAAAAATAAGCTCTAGGTTTCTTCAAACATGGACACATGTACAACAAGAGTCAAAGCAAGGAGAACATATGTATATGGATTTTGAGGTGTGGCAAGATGACAAGGACTCGCTCGCAATGCCTGGATTATTTGTCCCAATCTTTCAGACAACCAACAATAATTCTCCTCTGAATTTCATCTCCAACTAATCGATGATATAATGTGAATGCATACATAGGCAGAAGTGAAACTAGCTGAATTTGCCGTCAGAAATTTGGCAGAGTCAGATCCTTGTACCACACACAGGTCACAGAAGATCAATTTGCCGTCAGAAATTGAATAATCAACATCCAGTATGCAGTAGAGCAGTACCAGAACTTAAACTTCCCACGCTCAAAAAAGTAACCAGACTTTCTTCTTATAAACTGAGTTTAACTTTATATTGCCACTCGCCAACCAATCGGAGAGCAGCAGATATCAATCATGGCAAATTCTCAGCACCAATTCAGAACAAATCGAAGCACTGATAATATAACTTGACAGGACAAGACAGTTCCGTCCGTCTTGACAGGACCATGTTGACGAACACCCTGGCGATGTAGCAGATAAAAAGAAAAACTAATCTATTCTATATTATATAATATTTTTTGAGACTAACTAGCTAATTGATGCGGTGTCCAAGGGAGACTATAATTGATCTCTGGAGGGCGGCGCGAGTGGAAGGTGTAGAGGACCATGGATCTACTATCTAATACTGACGCTGGTCTATGGCTTTGATTACCATGTAGAAATATTTGATGGAACAGTTTGACCTCTAAGGTTGCTTGGCATTTTATTAAATAGTCCAGGCTCATACAAATCCTATACAATTACATATGGATCAGAGTCCTACTCAAACAACATATCATAGTCGTATTCTATTACAATTCATACTCTAACGGTTTGGATGGCTACATGGGCTGGTGTCTTGGTGATACGGTAATGAAACAGGGCAACAACGCGACAGCGGAGGGAGCACAATCTCTCACGTATCTCGTGGCGGTGCTGCGACACACGGGCTGAATATTATACAATCTCACATGAATGGTGGAGATCCACATCATCGTACTGTAGAGGTCCTACAATCAGATGAATGGGTCGTGGTACACTCTGAACTTTATCCCATATTCTAAGAAAGGGAGTCATATGGCCTTCTAGTTGGAAGATAAGTCAATACTCAAGAATAATATTTTGATTAACATTATACGGATAACATAAAATATTAAATCTAAAGAAAATACAACAAATACAGATGATATTGCATCTCATCCACAAAACATTTTTCATTACATATATGATCTTATCAATGACTTCTTTGTAGCGAATGTTTGGTAGCGACGGATGACACCCATTTGGAATTAAAGTATAATATGTTCCTTTTTATTTTTCATGCACGCATGACTTCCCATGGTTTATTTGTAAATCTGATCTTCATGGAGTAGACAAGAATACGGGAGTACAGAGCTTGTGCCAGTTCACTTTAAGGTGTTGATGCATCTAGACATGCTTTATTCCGGCGGTATGGATAGGATCCATGTGTCTCCAGAGATGAAGTATGTCCCGAGAAAGGGTGTGGCCTCGGCATAAGTGAGGTCTTCGGAAAGCATTTTAGGCAATCCAGGACCATAGCTCTTGAAATCTGCGCAGTAGAACCCCGTCCTACAAAAAGCAAAGTGCAACAAAACTAAATATCATTCCATATATATAGTGCGGATACCGATAATGTACAGCACATTATTATGTGTAGTACAAGAAGAAACATGTAAAATGGGTAGGTGATACCTTTCTGCCAACTGGACGATCCCCCCAATAGAGATTATAGGCATGATCTCCTTCCCAATATCGCTGTAAGAGTAAACGACAGGCGTGCCCACCCTGCCTAAGTAAATATTCTCTCCCTCACCCTTAAAGGTGCATGTTTTAAAAGAAAACCCGCTTTCTCCGGGGGCGTCCTTGATGGGATTGTTACGCTGCTGTTGTTGTAAGGGTGCCATTGGTAAAGTCGTGATCTCTTTGTAGGTGGAAATAATGGTGCAATCTTCATAAAATGATTTGGCAGAGCCAAATATGAAGTCAATGGTGCCCTTGATGACACTCGACTTGAAGTAGTGGAGCCCCTTTTGGTCATACAGAGCACCCTGTCCGCCGTCGATGGTGCAATTGTAGAATATGGCCTTTGTTCCCAGCACCCGCAATGCTGGTGCCTCGCCTTTATTTTCCCCTAGCTTCGGCAGTGGCGCATCATTCTTGAAGACGACGCCATAAGCGATAAAGTAATCAGATTCGATAGTCACTGTGCTGCTGCCGTCCGTGCCAAGGGGCTTTCCATCCTTGCCCGGTGTGGTGGCGGTGTCATTCCAAACGATGACGGCAGGATTGTTGGGGTCTTCGGACCTTATGGTGACAAAAGGCTTACTTCTATTAAGGAACAACTTCTCACGGAACACAGCCCCAGCCTTGAGAATAAGGACGTAGCGCCTGGTGCTACCATCGGGGATGTTGGCGATGGACTCACTAATGGTCTTGTAACTACCGTCTTCAGGTCGCAATTCAGTGGCGGGGTCAATAATATTGGTTACCTTATTGATCTCGGCGGAGGAGAGTGCGGGATCCTTCTTCATGCACCCCACATCTTTGCCGGGGTTGGTCGGTTGGTTCTTCACCCACACATTGAAGTCGATCTCCTGGCATGATGGTGCCGGTAGCGACACTAACTCGATCAGCACCAGGAGTAGGGATAATGCGAGTGTCTGGTTACTCTTCACCATGATCGATGCGATCAATTCCTCTATCCTTATTCTTATTCTCCTTTTCTGTTATATAGATAGCTAGTCCCCAACCATCGGGAAATGAACGGTGTGTGCTCCAGAAATCCAACCAGTGGTGTTCCGCCACTTTTGTTGCCAACGAGAGGTCATTAGGCATCAGCTAGGTTTGATGATCTAATTTTAGACATTGAATTTCTCATGCATGCATGGGTTTTCCTTTGGTAAACGCATGCACAATTAACGGATGTAGCGCTTATCTTAATGTTCCACCTACACATTCGAAGAATTAGTGGTGAGGTGAAACATGAACGAGCTTGCTATAATTTCATATATACATACCGGCGATATCACTGTTTTTATGGGGAGACACTTCTAAAATTCCTCAGACATGCATGAAAATACTTTCAATTTCAAACTAGACATGACATAAGGTATTTTTCAGTTACTTGGAGCGTCCAATTTGTATGTAAGGTTACAATATTAGTAAAAAATAGCAAAAATAATTTTTTTTGCTTGGTCATCTCTATTCTTTATTAGTTCCTTTCTCTCACGTCATGTTGTTTTAACATATTTTTCTATAGTCAAATTTGACGTAGGTTTGCCATATGAAATGGTTTCATTCTATTTCACAAACTATGGATGGATACTGTAGCATTTGTCAACCTCGGTGCGTACATTAAGTGAAATAAATAAATTAATCTGGTCACAATTCACAAAATACAAGTGTCCATGGGGCAATAACTGGATGCTGCACTTGCTCCAGAACTTGATCGTCTGTTTTCCGTTTGAAATATTCATAAATGGATTTCTTTTTAACCATTTACAGGATCATTCTTTCTATAAAACTATAGAATCATATGAACTAGGAGTCTAGGACTTTTGTATATGACAGTAGCAAAGCATATTAATCTCCTACTAGCAAATATGCCCGCGCGCCACGCGCGTGCTACCTTTAATATGGTAGTTATTTTAGGCTATTTGGTTGGTGGATAGGGTGGGTAAAGAAATCCCATGATAAGCAAAGTAATGCCAAAACGGTAAAAACTCTCTAGAAACATCGTTTTTTCTTGTTTGAAAAAAATTTCCATGTCTTTTCCTTCAACTAGCAGAGGCACATGTGCGCACGCACATGTATAAAATAAAATAATAGAAAATTTCAAAATTAAGAACAAGAAAACAAAAAGACAAGCATAGTTGTTTCTTTTGGATAGTTATCTTCACCTATTACATCGGTACTTCTTAATATCATCCGACTTTGTTGGAAAATTCCTAACCAGCCAAAGGCCAAAGTTACCAAATATCATGATGTACTTTTATGATAATTTGAAGGACTTATCCGAAATAATTTGGAGTATATGCCGCAACCAAACATCTCATTAAATTTATATAATTAAAAGTGCTTGACAACCAATGTATTCCAATTATGTATTTAGACTGAATTTTAGAGAAGTGATAAAACATTCAAGAATTAAAAAAAGGAAGCTACATACAGTGACCACCTTGAAATTCCAAAGAGCAGCATCGAAAAGGAACATATATATGAAGCTTATTGACTTGTACTACATTAGATTGGAGTTCATACAGTGCTAACTCTAAGTACGCGCCACATAATTCCTTAACACCTTTGCTTGTTTATCATCAATGATTATATATATTGGCAAACCTTTTCCCATCTCTTTTCTCCTTTCATTCTCCTGTTGAAAAATACAGTTGCAGAAAAAAAATCAGTGATGCCTTTTGGATCATTTCCTAATGCACATACATTGCAAAGAAAAAAATCAACGACAGAATCCTGATGATTCAAAAGCAAACTAATCAGTACTTTTGAGAGAAAATTTGCTAATTAACTGCCATAAAATAGAAGTTTTACTGTTAAAGAATAAACAAGAAGAATTAACAGTTCATACCATGCACATGTTGCTGACGAATTGGGATCTCAGGTGGTCTCAGATTGCGATGCATCTGCCTAAGAAGAAGAGGGTGATGCAGGCCCAGGGCGTCTCCAACCCCAAGAGCCCAGATGAGCTCTCACCTCCATGAGCACCACCGAGCCCTCCATGTCCATGCACCACCATCACCATGTCAATAACAGCAGCGGCAGCACCACGACGTCGCACGACCAAGACGCCAACATCAGCAGCAACGACGGCAGCCATGCCCTCTCAGCCCCTGTGCCTCTGGCCCAGCAACCGTTCGATCACCAATTCACCATGCACAACAGCAGCAGTCCAAGAACTTCGTCTTCTCCGACTGTGTGCTGGCGCCGGAGAGCTACTCTGTGTCCGCGCACTGACCGGCCTCCATGGCGAGCTCCGGCAACGTGACGCCGTTGTACGGCGGCGCGTTCGGGGACCAGATGAGCTGCAGCTACGGCACGCCGCCGCCGCACCAGGACCACCTCATGGCGCGGCCACCGCCATTGCCGGCGGCGGGTATTTTGATCCGCTGAACATGGAAGACATCTATGGCGGGTTCAGCTCGACGAACGATGATCTGCTCTTCTGAACTGATGATGATCCTGGAGAGGATTGAAGCTTCCAAGTACCGCCGAACCGAGGTCCTATATATCTATTTGCTCCATGTTTGTTCCATGTCGAGATGGTCACCAAGTCCTTCCTCTTTTTTTATAGTCCTTTCTCTTTCTAAAAACACGCTAGATTTTCCAAAGAGAAAACAATTCGGAGGAGGGAAAGCACGGGAATAAAAATATATGGGAAATAAAAAATCAGGAATAAAAATTCCTAAAAAACATGGTGGGTAGAAAATACGTGATGTTTCGCCGTTGATAGTTTGACGGTAGATTTCCTTAGCCTTTGACGTTTTTGTGCTGCAGGATCTAAAATCTGATCCACCGAAGCAACAACATCTTACATCTGGGTAGATGCAAATGGAAACAATGAAGATGGAATTTGAAAAGGAAATGATCATAGACCTTGCCGTGACAGTGCATCAGGAATTTTATGGTAACAGCGGGTACACAAGGGTGGGTATATGCAAGCGGGGTAACAAAAAAGTTTAAAAAAATGATAGAATCATTCTCTATCATCGAGTTTTTTTTCCTCCCCCTAGGCCCACAGTTAGGTTATGGCAGACGGGCCGGCGTGAGGGGTAAAGGAGTTGACTTGCGGGTAACAAATGTTTCAATTTAACTTGATCCTTTTAGTATAGATAGATAGATAAACATGATATGTTGGTCCTTCATGAGGAGTGGCTAAGATTTTTTAGGTGAGAAGTTTTTTCCAGAAGACTAGATCCTTATAGTATAGACTACAATTTGCGGTTTTCTCGCGGCTACACGGTCGGTACCGAAACAGTACAATTAATAACTAAACAAGGTTTACTAGCAAAAAAAAAATAAACAAGGTTACGGTGAGGTAAATATTTGATGTACACACTGCAACGTAACGGGACATCTTTGTTAAATGTAAACTACATACAAATTGCAGCCCAAAACAATTAGCAACAGCGCACCACAACTTTGGGCCACTGTACATCTGGCTGATAGCCCACTTGACAAACATAACCCCTAGCCAGAACCTATATGGCTTCCGAAAGCTAATTTACTACGTGGCTTCCGATGCCGGAGATTTGTGCAACAATCCGTGGCCGTCCATCTATTGTGTCTATCTACCGCGCTCGCCATTCCCCGTCCCAACGGATGCTCCTGTGATGCCGCCGCAAACCTTCTACCACTATAAAAAAACATCCTAATCCATGACGTAAACTTTTTGTCACAAATCACTCAAAAAACGTCACAAAGCACTGTTTATGACGTTTTTAGATTACGTCATGTATTGAGCGTCACAGATTAACCTGCGTGATGAATCTATAAAAACGTCACATATTAGAGCAATCCATGACATTTCCAACCGTCATAAAATAGCCTTAGGCCCATGTAGCCCAGCCCAAGCCCATTTTTAGGGATGAAAATAAACGTCACCATATTCGTTGTAGATTAAACAACCATGTCATCATTGTGTGATGTGGCTGCTGACTAGACGTTGACCTGGCGCTACCGTGGCCGCTGACTTGGCACTGACATGGTCAGTGACGTGGCGCTGACTTGGCCGGTGACATGGTGCTGACGTGGCCGCTAACTGATGGTGACGTCACCATCACAGCTCATTTGCCAATGGCCCACTTAATTTATTTATTTTTGGTCCAGTATGAGAAATGGCCCACCTAGTCAACCCACTAAATCCAGTCAGATTCATACAGCCCATGAAAATGCAGCCCATTAAGTTTCACCAATTACACAGCCCATTTTCAAACATACAAACATGATATAAACAAAATCCAAAACCCCATATAAACAGCACCAACAGAATTCATTACATCCTGCAGCGAAAATATCTCAACATCTTATCAAATCCATAACCATGTCAACGTAGGTTACACACAGCAGGAAAAATGAGCATCAGTACCGGTCAGAAAACCCATGTTAGTACCGGTTTTCTGACCGGTACCTGCTGGCCGACACTAACATGCCTACCCTTTAGTACCGGGCGGCCGGTACTAAACTGCGCGCCCCCACAGCAGCGCGGGGCATGCAGTTTAGTGCTAATACCAGCCGGTACTAACGTGTTTTGCTTTTTATTTTTTTTGTTTCTTTTCATTTTGATTTTGTAATGCTCGTATATATTATTGATATTACGTTATATATATATATATATCTATATACACATCAGGATACGTACACGTACATCTATACATTTATATTCAAGGTACAAGTACTTCAAAATATTCGAGATATTACAAAATATTTGTCCCTAATAATACAGCGATCAAGTGAAAACCCTCAGGTCACATAGATCAACGTTAGGATCGGAATAAAATTCCCCTTTGGGATCTATGACTTCATCGAGCAGGAATCCATATAGTGCTTCTTGAATAGCCCTAACTCGTGTTGATTCGATGAGATCGTCTTTCATGTCCCATTTCTGCATATTTATTCAATGAAATCAAAGCATGATCGAGGAGAATGAGAAATAATGACTTAAAAAAAGAACGAGAGGAACTAATTTTTGCTTAGGTACCTTTAATTCTAACGGCGTCATTTGCCCCATTGGACGGACAAAAGTGTCGATGAACTCGCACACGTAGAAACCACAGAGGTTTGTCCCTTGCGCCTGTCTTAGGCACTGTATGTGCCAAAAATTACTAGAAATTATCAGGAATTACTAAAAATAGCATAAATTACTATAAAATCATAAAAAATAGTAGTAATTACTAGAGAATAGTAGAAATTATATTCTTACTAGAAATTCAGTATTAATATAAAGATCGTTGTCTTGGTCGCTTACTCCAACGTGTTTTTTCACGAAGTGGTGTCATGCTTTGTTAAGCAGGTCTATGAGGCCGGTTGTCTGATATTAGCTTCCTCAAGGAGTCGAACACAACGACCGATGCTTTATCAATAGCGATAACAAGCAGTATCCAATGGAACCTGCACGTACATATACATACAGAGAGGCAATGTTGATTATATTTAGTATTTATTATTAACTAGAAAGGATTAAAAAAATAGAAAAACTCACTTAAAGTTGTACGGGAGAAGAATGACCCCACATGTATTCTGCCGGTCCAAGGCCTTGAATATACTATCTGTTGTGTCGTTCGGTGAATCCCTTACAACCGTCTCATGTACAACATTGGGGTCGATGAACCCAACGTGGTAATAACTCTTCTTTCTACACTCTTGGACCTTCATCCTACGAGCCATAAAATCAAAAGACATGATGACAGCACACTAGCTAGTATACAGAAAAGAAAGCGGCAGGAGACACTTATATAACCCATACACTGATGAGACTCTTATCAAGGGCATCCTGATGGAATAAATCATAAAGAGCAAGAAACTCGATCCAAATATCATCCACCCCACGCTTCAAATGCTCATCGAGAATCCGAGCTCAGAACATCGTCTGGCCCCTCTTGGATCGCCGTACGTACCATGTATTCAACTCGTGCATTCTCGTTGGTAGGTAACCCAACAACTCTGGCCAAATAAGCGGTTCACCCAGCATGAACCTTTTCCTGATCCATTTTTCTTGTAAGACCTCCTGTAAATCCCCGAGCAGATCAGATTTAGTAAGGTTCGTCGCCTCAACCATTTCGGCCAATTCAAAAATTTTATCTTGCGCTGCGGGTACCACCAACGGCTGGACTGTTTGGTTGGGTTGCTCTCCGAGCTGGGGAATGGTTTTCCTTGGTTTCTAATGACTGACCCGGTTTTCAGGGTTACTACGACCGGTCAATCAGAAAGTCTTACAGCAACCCCGAAAACCGGGTTAGTCATTAGAAACCAAGGAAAACCATTCCCTAGCTCAGAGAGCAACCCAACCAAACAGTCCATCCGTTGGTGGTACCCGCAGCGCAAGATAAAAATTTTGAATTGGCCGAAATGATTGAGGCGACGAACCTTACTAAATCTGATCTGCTCGGGGATTTACAGGAGGTCTTACAAGAAAAATGGATCAGGAAAAGGTTCGTGCTGGGTGAACTGCTTATTTGGCCAGAGTTGTTGGGTTATGTTGACACCAAAAATTGGCACCAAGAAGAAGCTGACATGTGGGCCAGAATCGTCGAAGGATACCATTCGGCTAAGGGGCTTTCTCTGAAGTATTCGGCAATAACGTTCTGCGGTCGGGAACGCGTCGTCATTCGGCAGAGGCACAGTTCCGCAGGCAAAAGCGGTAGCATTCGGGGAGGTGCGATGACGTGGAAAAAACATAAGGAAAAGGCCGGTTCGAACAAGGAACGCAATATGGGCATGAAGATTCGTCATTTATTTTTAGAAACAAGTATTGTAGTCGTGTCCGACTAGGAGTTGTATCAAGACCTGGGTATAAATATAAACCCATGGCCATTGTAAAAAGGGATCCCAATCCAATCAATCATACAACAAACTGGCTCCATGCCAACATCGAGTCCTTAGTCGAGTCGTCGAGTTCTTCGAGAGGAGTCATCGATCCGTCGACCTCCGTAAGTACCGGCAACCCTGTATCATGCTTAGTATCATGCGGTGGATTTAAGCCTTGATGCAGGTAGTCTTGTTGCCATGCTTAGTATCATCCGGTGGATTTAAGTTGTGGTCTCAAGAAGGTTCCTCTATTAGGTCATGAGCCATGCGGTGGGCTAAGATCTAGTATGGACCAAGTTATCGGCTCTGTTAGATTTCGGCAAGATTTGACAGATTCATTAAGTTACCTCGTGTTGCTTTGTTTTTACTTTGTGCTTAATTCATGCAACATTCCTTTGCCCAATCTAGGTCGGCTAGAATCGGCTCTACTTCACGATGCAATGACTTATCCCTTCACAGCCGAATCCGAAACCGATCTAGGTTGCCACGTGTCGCGGGTTCGAACTTGTTGGTATCGTGTAGATCTTGACAGAACCGGGTATCATGCGGTAGATGCAGGTTTTTGGATCGTCTTAGAGCTAATCATCCGGTGGATTAGAATTCGATTTGATCTGATAGATTTATCTTTATCGATTAAGTTTGTTCCTTCGCCGCGGACCCCGATTCGGCTAAGCAGCCGCATTCGGCAGTGCTCTCACGAGTGAACGTGTTCATGGGTTTGCATTGGACACTGAATGCTTTTAGCCTTTCACGATTAGATTGTATCATGCGGTGGATTAATCTAATCTGATGGGTGGTGTGGTCTTGAACAAGTCGTATCATGCGGTGGATTAACTTGTTCGTTATCATGCTTGACGGGTGCTGCTTTCGGCCTATGCATTCTTGTTTAATGCGGATTTATGGTCATGCTTTCGCCTTTTTATTTATCTATCATGCTTTGTGTCTCGTTAATCGGCTATGAATATGCGTTACAGTGTTCATTCGGCTGAAGGCCGATCTTTCGTCATGCTTACATCACGCATTCGGCAGTGTGCTCCCTGCATGCCTTGCCGATTACCGAATGAGGCTTTGACTGCCGACAGATAGCTTCTCTGTAGCTACGTGTCGTTCGAAACTGGCTCCGTAGCCGCAAATATGGAACTGACTGGTATTGCCCGGTACGTTCCAGGTGTTATCTAAACATTTTTTATCCCTTTGTCAGTTTCAGGAAAATTGACTGGCACGCTTCCGGATTCAAAAACCCGGGCCACGTGTGAAGCCAGCTAATTCGGCTTGCTGTGTGCTTGGCGTGAGGTGCGGATTTTACGTCAACACACTTTTTGGCACGCCTGGTGGGACACAACAAATTTCGAAAATGCCTGAATTGAAAGACATTCTGGATGTCACTTTCGAAGAATTATCTGATGAACATCAACAGATGGTGAAGATTGCTGCAGATCAGTTCATCAAAAAGTGCTTGCTGTCTTTTGCTAAGAACAGGAGTGGTGCGCCGTTTCTCAAGTCCGATCTGCCAAGAGTTCTCCTTCCTGGGCAATCTGATCTTACTGAAGAAGAAAAGAGGGAGAGATTTTCGGGCTTGTTATACAAAGCTTTGGGGGAAGCAATGACCAATCACAATGCTGCGTTCTTGAACAGCTTTCGGCATATAATGGTAAGCATTTTTGGTCAACATGTGGATAAATCCTTTGAGCAGATACATGGGCAATTGGGTGGCCCGACATACTTCAATGTTCAAGCACCAGTTCAGAAACCACATGGTAAAGAAAATGCTGATGGAACTGGAGGTTCTGGTACTAAAGATACAAATGGACAACCGATTCGGCAAGATCCTCAGCCTGCACTGCCGAAAACTCGCACATACGGTGATATGGCATTCGGCACCACAGGGAATCCGCCTGCTTCTGCTTACAAGATATCTCCCTTGAACAACAGACTACAGAGGGATTTATATGGAAACGGATATTCAGAGTTTATGGATTACAATGCTATCGACACTCTCCCGAATCCTGGGTATGTTGGTACTGCAGGCATGCTTGCTGGGAGACCAGGGAATCAAGATACCAGTATTGACCTCATGGTGCAAAAAATGACCGATGTATTGCAAAATCAATTCGGTCTGAAGCCTAAAAATCAGGGGTAAATGTACTCGTCTCCTTTCCCGGAATGGTACCAAAGGGTATCATTGCCGAATAGAGTCAAGGTGCCTACAGAGTTTACTAAATTCTCAGGACAAGATGATACTAGCACTGTGGAACATATAGCTCGATATCTGATGCAGCTTGGAGAAGCTTCGGCAGATGAGGCTTTCAGAATCAGATACTTTCCTTTGTCACTGACGGGTCCAGCTTTTACATGGTTTGCTTCTTTGCCTGCTCAGTCGATTTGTACTTGGAAAGACCTAGAGCAGAAATTCCATGCTCATTACTACATTGGCAGTACTGAGAAAAAGTTGGTTGATTTGACCAGCTTAAGGCAGAGGAATAATGAAACACCTACGGAGTTCCTCAGGAGATTTAGGGAAACAAAAAGCATGTGCTTTTCTCTGAACATACCTGATGACCAGCTGGCTGGTATGGCTGTAGCTGGCATGCTGCCTGCCATTCGGGAGAAGCTATTCGGGATGGAGTTTGATGATCTGGGCCAGTTGTCGCACAGATTGGCCTTGATGAGTAACCAGGCATATGGTTTCAAGAAAGATGCCAGATTTGCTAAAAATAATGATGTAGCTGACATCTATAACCAATTCCTTGAAAGAGCAGATCAAGAAGATGAGTATGAAGATAGCGAGGAGATAGCCGCAGCAGAGATAGTGTGGAGCAAAGAACCAGTTACAATGGCTCAAAGATGGATCAAACAGATGAAGGGAACATATGATTTTGATGTGACTAAGGCGGACAAATTGTTTGAGTTCCTGGTGAAAGAAGGCCGAATCAAATTGCCAGAGGGGCATTCTATGCTTCGGCCCGATGGAGTGAAAGATAAGAGGTACTGTGGGTTTCATGATAGAAATTCTCATTCCATTAATGAATGCAGAGTCTTTAGGATGAGGATTCAGAAAGCTATCCAGGAAGGACATCTGAAATTCGATAACAAGATGAAACTGGACAGTAACCCTTTCCCTCAGAATATGATCGGGTTCTCGGTTAATATGGTGAATGCTGTTCCATCTGGAGAAAAGGGAAGATTGAAAGTTTTAACCTCAAAGAGGGCAAGACAGGATGGTTCAGTTGATCCCACTCGGCAGATCACAATTGAACAGATTCGCCAGAAAGATCTTCGGTTCCCGAATAGCCGATTTGAAGTGGGAGAATCCTTTAAACCTAGAGTTACTACACGTATTCTCCTCAACAAATGGCAGCGTCAGCAAGAAAAGGAGCGTTTTCAAAGGCGTGAATACGAGGAGGAAAAAAGAAGGCGCGAAGAAGAAAGGTTTGAGGAAGAACAAGAAGAGTATGCTCGAGAGCAGGAACGTGCGCATTGGGGGTGTGCATTCTTCAGACACTGTTGGAACGAAGGTTTGAAGCTTCCCACACGGAATAGTTGTCCTGAATGCAATAATAGGTATGATGAATATAGGCAGGGAACTGTCAATCGCCGATCTGTCCATGAAAGAATTGGCAAGGTGCATCCTAGTGATGATCGGCGTTTTAATGATCAACCAAGAAAGAGACATGCTGATTACAAGTGGTTTGATCGTGAAGAAGAAGAAGATCATGCTTATGTTTGGCAAGAAGGACAATGGTGCCCACCTGGTTTGAGGAAGAGCCAGAAGAGAAGAGTACAGCGCCTGAGGAATCGGGAATTGAAGCAAGCAAAGGTCAAGGTGAAATCAATATGGCTCCCAAAAGACAGGCCTGACGAACATGGTCATTCGGCTCCTACATGTATGGTATGTTTTCTGCCGAATGAATTCATGGCTCCAGCTAACCAAATTGTACAGGAAGAGATATTGCCCGATATAGATGATGCCGAACGATTTGGGTTAATGGCACAATTGATGTTGAACAAACAAGCTGTTTTTGAGAAGCCAGC
This sequence comes from Echinochloa phyllopogon, assembly GCA_033239725.1. NCBI lineage: Eukaryota > Viridiplantae > Streptophyta > Magnoliopsida > Poales > Poaceae > Echinochloa > Echinochloa phyllopogon. Next base: position 58,233,598 of record BTCW01000010.1, read on the forward strand.
CCAGAATCGGCACATGAAGCCACTGTACTTGAAGGGATATGTTAATGGCAAACCGTTGACCAAGATGTTTGTCGATGGAGGAGCTGCTGTCAATGTAATGCCATATACCACATTCAGGAAGCTTGGTATGGGCCCTAGAGATTTGACACCAACGAGCATAATTCTAAATGATTTTGCTGGAAATCCTTCGGACACCAAGGGATGCGTGCACGTTGATCTGATGATTGGGTCCAAGACTCTGCTTACGACTTTCTTTGTCATTGAGGGCAAAGGGGCATATAGCTTGCTGCTTGGAAGAGATTGGATTCATGCAAATTGTTGTATTCCATCTACTATGCATCAACAGCTTATTCAGTGGATAGATGATGAGGTGGAGATTGTCCAAGCAGATGATTCAATAAGCGTGGCAAATATGGAACCAGCTTTCTGGGAATATCAAGGCATAGATTGTTTCTCAGGCAAAGACTGGGGAGAAGGTCCTGTGGCACCAGCCAGCAGTGATCAGCAGCCGATCGAAGCAGTCGGCTCTCATAGTAATTTTTGATGGAAAATCCAATTGATGGAACTGATGGAAAATTAGGACGTGGATTTGTGTCGGCCGATAAATTGGAAGAAGTGGACATTGGAGATGGTGACAAGCCAAGGCCGACATTTATCAGTGCTAACTTGGATTCGGTTTTCAAAGAAAAGTTGGTGACATTGTTAAAAGAATACAAGGACTGCTTTGCTTGGGATTATTCGGAGATGCCCGGTCTAGACCGTTCTATTGTTGAGCATCGGTTGCCAATCAAACCTGGTTACAGGCCTTACAAGCAACCACCCCGGAAAATCTACAAGGAAGAAGTGTTGGCCGATGTGAAAAAGGAGATTGAAAGATTACTAGATGCAAATTTCATTCGGCCATGTAAATACGCGGATTGGATCTCTAATATCGTTCCTGTCTATAAGAAAAATGGAAAAATGAGGGTTTGCATAGATTTTAGAGATCTAAACAAGGCTACACCCATGGATGGATATCCAATGCCTATTGCTGATTCGTTGGTTGATGCTGCTGCTGGATACAAAGTGCTCAGTTTCATGGATGGTAATGCAGGATACAATCAGATTTTTATGGCATTGGAAGATATAGTAAAGACAGCTTTCAGGTGTCCTGGACACATAGGGTTGTTTGAGTGGGTTGTCATGACCTTTGGATTGAAAAATGCTGGTGCAACTTATCAAAGGGCTATGAATTATATTTTTCATGAGTTGATCGGCAAGATTGTGGAAATATATATTGATGATGTGGTGATCAAGTCATTGGATCATGAGTCCCATTTGGCCGACATAAGGAAAACTCTAGAATGCACCAGGAAACATGGGCTTAAGATGAACCCGAACAAGTGTGCTTTTGGAGTTTCGGCTGGAGAGTTTCTGGGATTTTTGATACATGAAGGAGGAATAGGAGTTGGTAAGAAAAGCATGAAGGCAATTGATGAAATTGTTCCTCCAACTAATCTTAAAGAGTTACAATCGCTGCTTGGCAAGATAAATTTTGTGAGAAGATTCATATCAAACTTGTCACAAAAGGTGTTGCCCTTTTCCTCACTGTTGAAAATAAAAAAGGATCAAAAGTTTGTATGGGGTGACGAACAACAGAAGGCTTTTGATGAAATAAAGGAGTACATGAAGAAGCCACCAGTATTGGTGCCTCCACAATTGAACAAGCCTTTCAAGTTGTACGTGGCGGCCGATGCCCAAACTATTGGATCGGCCCTCATTCAAGAATTTGAAGGGAAGGAAAGAGTAGTTGCATACCTTAGCCGAAAGTTACTAGATCCAGAGACAAGGTATTCGGCTATAGAGAAGCTTTGCTTATGTGTTTATTACTCATGTACAAAATTTCGGCACTATTTGCTGAATGCCGAATGCGTTGTACATTCAAAATTTGATGTGATTAAGCACATGTTGTCAATACCAATTTTGAATGGAAGGATTGGCAAATGGATTTTGGCCTTATCTGAATTCGAATTAAGGTTTGAGTCAGCAAAGGCTGTCAAGGGGCAGATTATTGCTGACTTCATTACTGAACATCATGATACATCGATAAATTTGCTTAACATTATTCCTTGGGTATTATTCTTCGATGGATCTTCATGCAACAAAGGTGGTGGAGCAGGCTGAGTATGAGGCATTGCTCAAAGGGCTCCAATATTTGAAAGAAGCAAAGGCCATTGCAGTTGAAATTTTTGGAGATTCAGAATTAGTCATAAAACAATTGAATGGTGAATATGAGTGCAAAAGTGATACCTTGAGAAATTACTATGAAGAATGCAAAGAAATATTGAAGAGCTTTCGGTCAGTAATTCTACAACACATTCCTAGAGGGGATAATGGAGAGGCGAATAGATTGGCCCAAAGTGCATCAGGTTATAGAGAGCTTCAAGAAGTGTTTGCTAATGATGTATATGCTTTCGGGAGTAATCTGGCAGAAGATGATTGGAGGAAAGAAATTGCCGATTATTTGGAGAATCCATCCCAGAAAGTTTCGAGAAGACTCAGGTATAAAGCTATAAAGTTTGTTCTTCTTGATAAAGATTTATATTATAAATCCTTGGACGGGATATTATTACGTTGCTTAAATCAAGAAGAAGCAAAGAGGTTGATGAGTGAGGTGCATGACGGATTATGTGGAGCACATCAGTCAGCTTACCGAATGAAGTGGGTTATTAGAAGAACTGGATATTACTGGCCGACAATGTTGGAAGATTGCTTTGAATATTATAAGGGATGTCAAGACTGTCAGAGATTTGGAAACATTCAGAGAGTTCCAGCATCGGCTTTGAATCCCATTATCAAGCCATGGCCATTCAGAGGATGGGGAATGGATTTGATTGGCCAAATAAATCCTCCATCTAGTAAGGGGCATAAGTTCGTACTTGTGGCAACTGATTATTTTACTAAGTGGGTTGAGGCAGTTCCGTTGAGGAAAGTGACATCAGAAAATATGGTTGAGTTTGTCAAGGAACATATCATTTACAGATTCGGGATTCCTCAGACAATCACCACTGATCAAGGGACTCAATTTACATCTTCAGAATTCAAAGATTTTGCTGAAAATATGGGGATAAAATTACTGAATTCTTCTCCTTATTATGCTCAAGCTAATGGTCAAGCAGAGGCTTCTAACAAAATTATGATCAAAATCATACAGAAGAAGATTGATCAAAAGCCAAGAAGGTGGCATTCGGTACTCAATGAAGCGTTGTGGGCTTACCGAATGGCTCCTCATGGGGCTACAAAAACATCTCCTTATGAATTAGTGTATGGACACCATGCTATCTTGCCGTGGGAGATGCAATCAGATTTGAAAAGGGTTAAATTACAAAAAGATTTACGTTCTAAAGATTACAATGATCTGATGATGGATGAATTAGAAGATTTACATATGATTCGTCTCAGGGCCTTGGAGAATATTGAGAAGAACAAAATGCGAGTTGCTAAGTATTACAACAAGAAGGTGAAGGTTAAGCAATTTACAGAAGGTGATCTAGTTTGGAAAGCGATATTGCCGATTGGAACCAAATATGCAGCATTCGGCAAATGGTCTCCAAATTGGGAAGGTCCTTTCAGAGTAGTTAGATGCGTGCCTGGAAATGCATATATTTTGAAGACATTATTGGGAGAAGAATTTGCTTCTGCTATAAATGGAAGATATTTGAAGAGGTATTATCCTAGTATTGAAATCGATCGGTGATTGATATATTAAATTGCCGAACAGCCGATATTTGGGAAGAAATCGTCTTTAGAAGGAAATTGACAGAGACATTGAAAAAAAAAAAAGAAAAAAATGGCCAGTACTGAATGTATTGCCCTTAGCACAAAATATGTTACATCAAGAGTTCATGCAAAAGATAAGTTTTATTGCCGAAATTCCATAAATCCCTAGTACGAACTACTGAAAGAGCCTGTTCAAAACAGACTGGGGATGAATGGAATCGGCAATGGCAGCACCATGGCCATCAAGACGATCAATGGAGGCGTCAATATCATCGATGTCTTCTGGGTTGCTGTTGGCAAAACCAACCGGCATCCTGGAGTAGTCAGTGCCGGTGTGCGTCGACATAGCGACGAGACCCGTAGCGACGCCCAGGCGAACGCCATGGAAAGCCACTTCATCGACACGACCTGCCACCGCACCAAGGCGTGCCTCGGGTGTGTCCCCTTGGGCGTTCACCTTGTCCGCCAGCTCCTCCACCAGCGCCTTCAGTCGATCAAGTTCAGCATCACGCGCTGCAAAGTTACAAGGGGATAACAGATTAATATCATTTGGAGGACGAGAATTGAGATTGAGCAGATTGCAGGACTCACCATCAATGACTTCAAGCAACTGCTTGCGCTCGTGCTGCCATTCAAGGTCAGCAATCCCGGCTTGCTTGGAGATAATCTCCAACTCGCGGCGAGTATCGTCACGCTCCGCTTTGAATCGGCGGGCGTCGCCGTCCGTGTAGCGGGAGTCATCCGATTCGAGAGATCGATTGGACGAACTCGAAGAGCTGGACGCCGCAGGAGCAGCGGCTGGAGTCGCAACTGGCGCACCAGCGGCGACAATCCATTGGATTACCCTGAGAAAACAAAGAGATTCGTCAAGGAGAGGGCAAATCTCGAGAAGAACAGAGAGAAGCAAGCAGACAATCTTTACCTCCGGCGAGCACCACCGCGACTCCCTTCGGCCTCATCGGCGGCCGGGCGCCTCCTGTTGTTGTCGGCCATTGGAAGTTTCTCGGAGTTACTGTGGATGGGGGAAAGAATGGCTTGGGCCGGCAAAAACTTGGAAGACGAAGAACTTGGTGAAAACTGTGGGCTGCCTGGGTGTTTATTTATAAAACCCGCAGAGGAGATCGTGGTCGGAGATCGTGGCGCGCTTCCCAAAATTTCGGAAGGTGGAAAGCCCCACGAACCGAGCAGTTTCGGTGTCGTTTGGGATTCATGCCGAATCAAGTTCGGTTCTACTGAATTGGATTCGGCTGTGTTGTGTTAGGTCGTTTTTCGGGTCTAACGCTGTTACGATTAAGCTTTGCCGAATGAGTTATCCACAATGGAGAAAAAGCAAAAGATTGGGGAGACTACACAGTTGGTAAGACATTCGGCTAATTAAATGTTCGATACAACTACACACCCAAGTACTTGGAGATTACATCTTTAGCATCAGATATCATTCTATTAATGGTTTCCAAAAGATTTTTGCCTGCTTCTTGGAATTTTGTCAGAGCGGAGAGCTTCGTTTTGAGCTGTTTATCTTCAGTTAAAATTGCCGATGCTTCCTTTCGTATCCTCTCTGTCAGATCAGGGAGTTCGGCTAACTTCTTCTCGTCAGCTTCGATTTCGGCTGACAGGACCCTCAATTCGGCTTCTAGCTCAGCTTTTCTGGTCTTCTTCAGATCAAGTGTTGACTGCAGTCTAGCTGACAATTCTTTGTTACTCTGAGCTTGAGTATACAGATCTTTCAAGGATTGCTTAGCTATGGCTCTTCTTTGTTCTAAAGCTAGTTGTAAAGATTGACTTTTCAGAATCTGTCTGACTGCAGCAAAATGCTGATCCAATTGAGAGATTGGTTCCAAAGAAGCTTGAATGTCAATAGGAAGGTTGTGTTCAATGGGCTCGAGCATGTCTCTCAGAAGATCGGCATCCTTGACTTGATCCTGGATGTCTTTGTTCAGGAAGGAGAAGATCTCCTTTAGTTTTGCCTGGATTTCTTCTGATAAAGCCTGATTAGAAGAAATCTCCTCTACTTGTTCGGCAACAAGATCATCCAAAGGAAATGAGTAGCTGGGTGATGAAGTTGTTTTCTCCTGGAAAAAGATATTGCCGAATTAATGATTATCCATTGAATAAAAAACTGGGAAGACTGGGTGATTATCTCTACCTCATTCCTGATCTCTTGAATGGAGAGAGAGGGCAGCTCGAGCTCAGGCAAAGATTCTTGTATATCATGCTGAGGGGAGCTTAGAAGATCTTTTGATGGGGAAGAGGCTTCTGGTTGAGGAATATCAGGTGAAGCTGAAGCTAGTTCTTCATGAGAAGAAGAGCTCTCCAAGATTGGGTCCATTGAGATTTGCTCTGAAACTGAAAAAGAATCAATGCCGGTGGAGAGGAACTTTAAAGACAAAATGGAAGAGATAAAGCTGAGTAAAACACCAAAAGCATTATAGTCAAAGAGAGAGGGTTCTGACCTTGATTTTGCTACTTGTCCTTTTCTTCTTTACAACTGAGGGAGCAGCTATAAGGAGGGTTTTCCTCTTGACAGATGATGGTCTAGTGAGTATTGGATCTGAAGAAGATTGTCTAGCCATCAGCTGAGCCAAGGTAGGAGATTGGTGCCCCAAAGCAGATATTGGGCCTGCAGTTTTGTATAAAATTGCTCTGGCAAGGGGGGCAGGTGTTATGTCCTGCAAAATAATAGAGTCAGAGTCGATTGAGGGTTAATGTTATTAAGACAGATAAAGGAATAAGCATATTACCTCTGCAGTTGGCTGATAATCAGGCATTAACTCAAGGCAGAAGGGATAGATTGGCATATTGAAGATATGGTCATGGAATTCTTGCCACCAGAGAGTGAAAGAAGGATGGGCAGATATGATTGGCACAAAAGGATCAGGTGCATAAATAGTTCCACAGCATTTATAAGTAAAAATCCTTCTTGTTTCTGTGGAATCCTTGACTATCTCCCTAGGCCTGAGGAATTCATGAAGAAATAGCCTGGGGGGCACTTGGCCACATCCCAACTGCCTAGCCATCATGTTTGGCTGATAATATTCATAAGTGCTCTGAACTAACCTCCCTCCACAGAATTCGGCTGGTAGGATGCAGGGCTGGATGAAGGCATTGAAAATTGCTACAGATTGTACATCAGTGCATCCAGTCTCAAAGCTGAATTCGCAAGGGAGAGTAAGATTGTCATTGTCCAAATATGGAAACCAAAGAGGATTGGCAAAACCTCTGAGGAAGAGCTCAAACAGTTCACCGATGTTCTTGTTGATAGATACAGTGGAAGCAACTTCTCCATAGGTTTGACAACCTTTGGTTCTCCGGGCTTCTCCTTCTTTGTAATTGACTGAAGGGAAGTCTCGGTTGTTAAGGTCAATAGCAACGATTTGATGCATATATAACTGCAGCCACATTTGGACGAACCACCAGGGACCATTTACACAAGGGATTTTCTTACTAGTATGCATCAGGTGGGTGGTTTGATTGAGCATATGATAGACGCTTCCCAGGAGGTATTTTCCAAGTGGGATGACTTTTCCAGCGGCTAGCTCTTCAGCCATCACGATATGATTCAAGGTTGGCTCATTGGCTTTGCCACAAAAGACTGACCTGCATAGCCACATATTCAGGAAGGCCCTGTATTCGACATCAGTCAGGGGGCCATCAGACATATGGTTCTGAATGTATCTCTTATATCCAACCCCTGTTTTTACTCCCGTCTGCTTGGAGGAACCTTTATGGTCATGTGGGTACACAGTTCCTGTAACATTCAGGCCGGTCATCATGTAAACGTCGGCCAAAGTAGGAGACATTGGGCCATGACCAAAAAGAAAGGCATTTGCGCCATTAGACCAGAAGTGGCAAGCTGCAATCAGGAGGTTCTCATTTTTTGGTGTTTCGGCTAGGGATAGCTCCAAGCAATGAGAAATACGAAGACTATCCCAATTCTGCGTCTGGGGGCTTTTATCTTCAAGAATCCTTTTGTACCAATTTCTCCAGCCGGCGATTGGGGGCAAAGGCCAGTTCTTGAAAGCGTCTTGCCACTCATGAGGTTTTGTCAATGAAATCTTGAAAGGGACCCTCTGAGATTCGGCCGCAATGATTTCGGAAGGATCTGAATCCCCTACAGGGCCGAGGAAGTAGGACGGAGCTTTTTCCTCAACAGGGATGAGGATTTCGGCAGCTAGGGCCTATCAAGAATGGAAAGAGGTGAGAAGAAATTTAAGATGCAAATCGAAAGGAGAATGCCGAATGTGCTTGAGGGGATTGAAGCTTACCTGGAGAGCAAAATCTTGATTCGCCATTTGAAGATTGAATCCTGGAAGTCGATGACTTAGGGTTCGGATCCGAATGAGAGCTCTGAAGATTCAAAGGGAGAAGCGGGTGCCGAGCAGAACTAACTTGGAAATGTTAAGTGCTTCTGGTCAATTCCGAGATAAAATTACCTCTTATCCCGAAATTGAAGGGGCATGTGTTGACACCAAAAATTGGCACCAAGAAGAAGCTGACATGTGGGCCAGAATCGTCGAAGGATACCATTCGGCTAAGGGGCTTTCTCTGAAGTATTCGGCAATAACGTTCTGCGGTCGGGAACGCGTCGTCATTCGGCAGAGGCACAGTTCCGCAGGCAAAAGCGGTAGCATTCGGGGAGGTGCGATGACGTGGAAAAAACATAAGGAAAAGGCCGGTTCGAACAAGGAACGCAATATGGGCATGAAGATTCGTCATTTATTTTTAGAAACAAGTATTGTAGTCGTGTCCGACTAGGAGTTGTATCAAGACCTGGGTATAAATATAAACCCATGGCCATTGTAAAAAGGGATCCCAATCCAATCAATCATACAACAAACTGGCTCCATGCCAACATCGAGTCCTTAGTCGAGTCGTCGAGTTCTTCGAGAGGAGTCATCGATCCGTCGACCTCCGTAAGTACCGGCAACCCTGTATCATGCTTAGTATCATGCGGTGGATTTAAGCCTTGATGCAGGTAGTCTTGTTGCCATGCTTAGTATCATCCGGTGGATTTAAGTTGTGGTCTCAAGAAGGTTCCTCTATTAGGTCATGAGCCATGCGGTGGGCTAAGATCTAGTATGGACCAAGTTATCGGCTCTGTTAGATTTCGGCAAGATTTGACAGATTCATTAAGTTACCTCGTGTTGCTTTGTTTTTACTTTGTGCTTAATTCATGCAACATTCCTTTGCCCAATCTAGGTAGGCTAGAATCGGCTCTACTTCACGATGCAATGACTTATCCCTTCACAGCCGAATCCGAAACCGATCTAGGTTGCCACGTGTCGCGGGTTCGAACTTGTTGGTATCGTGTAGATCTTGACAGAACCGGGTATCATGCGGTAGATGCAGGTTTTTGGATCGTCTTAGAGCTAATCATCCGGTGGATTAGAATTCGATTTGATCTGATAGATTTATCTTTATCGATTAAGTTTGTTCCTTCGCCGCGGACCCCGATTCGGCTAAGCAGCCGCATTCGGCAGTGCTCTCACGAGTGAACGTGTTCATGGGTTTGCATTGGACACTGAATGCTTTTAGCCTTTCACGATTAGATTGTATCATGCGGTGGATTAATCTAATCTGATGGGTGGTGTGGTCTTGAACAAGTCGTATCATGCGGTGGATTAACTTGTTCGTTATCATGCTTGACGGGTGCTGCTTTCGGCCTATGCATTCTTGTTTAATGCGGATTTATGGTCATGCTTTCGCCTTTTTATTTATCTATCATGCTTTGTGTCTCGTTAATCGGCTATGAATATGCGTTACAGTGTTCATTCGGCTGAAGGCCGATCTTTCGTCATGCTTACATCACGCATTCGGCAGTGTGCTCCCTGCATGCCTTGCCGATTACCGAATGAGGCTTTGACTGCCGACAGATAGCTTCTCTGTAGCTACGTGTCGTTCGAAACTGGCTCCGTAGCCGCAAATATGGAACTGACTGGTATTGCCCGGTACGTTCCAGGTGTTATCTAAACATTTTTTATCCCTTTGTCAGTTTCAGGAAAATTGACTGGCACGCTTCCGGATTCAAAAACCCGGGCCACGTGTGAAGCCAGCTAATTCGGCTTGCTGTGTGCTTGGCGTGAGGTGCGGATTTTACGTCAACAGGTTACCTACCAACGAGAATGCACGAGTTGAATACATGGTACGTACGGCGATCCAAGAGGGGCCAGACGATGTTCTGAGCTCGGATTCTCGATGAGCATCTGAAGCGTGGGGTGGATGATATTTGGATCGAGTTTCTTGCTCTTTATGATTTATTCCATCAGGATGCCCTTGATAAGAGTCTCATCAGTGTATGGGTTATATAAGTGTCTCATGCCGCTGTCTTTTCTGTATACTAGCTAGTGTGCTGTCATCATGTCTTTTGATTTTATGGCTCGTAGGATGAAGGTCCAAGAGTGTAGAAAGAAGAGTTATTACCACGTTGGGTTCATCGACCCCAATGTTGTACATGAGACGGTCGTAAGGGATTCACCGAACGACACAACAGATAGTATATTCAAGGCCTTGGACCGGCAGAATACATGTGGGGTCATTCTTCTCCCGTACAACTTTAAGTGAGTTCTTCTATTTTTTTAATCCTTTCTAGTTAATAATAAATACTAAATATAATCAACATTGCCTCTCTGTATGTATATGTACGTGCAGGTTCCATTGGATACTGCTTGTTATCGCTATTGATAAAGCATCGGTCGTTGTGTTCGACTCCTTGAGGAAGCTAATATCAGACAACCGGCCTCATAGCCCTGCTTAACAAAGCATGACACCGCTTCGTGAAACAACACATTGGAGTAAGCGACCAAGACAACCATCTTTATATTAATACTGAATTTCTAGTAAGAATATAATTTCTACTATTCTCTAGTAATTACTACTATTTTCTATGATTTTATAGTAATTTATGCTATTTTTAGTAATTCCTGATAATTTCTAGTAATTTTTGGCACATACAGTGCCTAAGACAGGCGCAAGGGACAAACCTCTGTGGTTTCTACGTGTGCGAGTTCATCGACACTTTTGTCCGTCCAATGGGGCAAATGACGCCGTTAGAATTAAAGGTACCTAAGCAAAAATTAGTTCCTCTTGTTTTTTTTAAGTCATTATTTCTCATTCTCCTCGATCATGCTTTGATTTCATTGAATAAATATGCAGAAATGGGACATGAAAGAGGATCTCATATAATCGACGCGAGTTAGGGCTATTCAAGAAGCACTATATGGATTCCTGCTCGATGAAGTCATAGATCCCAAAGGGGAATTTTATTCCGATCCTAACGTTGACATATGTGACCTGAGGGTTTTCACTTGATCGCTGTATTATTAGGGACAAATATTTTGTAATATCTCGAATATTTTGAAGTACTTGTACCTTGAATATAAATGTATAGATGTACGTGTACGTATCCTGATGTGTATATAGATATATATATATATAACGTAATATCAATAATATATACGAGCATTACAAAATCAAAATGAAAAGAAACAAAAAAAATAAAAAGCAAAACACGTTAGTACCGGCTGGTATTAGCACTAAACTGCATGCCCCGCGCTGCTGTGGGGGCGCGCAGTTTAGTACCGGCCGCCCGGTACTAAAGGGTAGGCACGTTAGTGCCGGCCAGCAGGTACCGGTCAGAAAACCGGTACTAACATGGGTTTTCTGACCGGTACTGATGCTCATTTTTCCTGCTGTGTGTAACCTATGTTTACATGGTTATGGATTTGATAAGATGTTGAGATATTTTTGCTGCAGAATGTAATGAATTCTGTTGGTGCTGTTTATATGGGGTTTTGGATTATGTTTATATCATGTTTGTATGTTTGAAAATGGGCTGTGTAATTGGTGAAACTTAATGGGCTGCATTTTCATGGGCTGTATGAATCTGACTGGATTTAGTGGGTTGACTAGGTGGGCCATTTCTCATACTGGACCAAAAATAAATAAATTAAGTGGGCCATTGGCAAATGAGCTGTGATGGTGACGTCACCATCAGTTAGCGGCCACGTCAGCACCATGTCACCGGCCAAGTCAGCGCCACGTCACTGACCATGTCAGTGCCAAGTCAGCGGCCACGGTAGCGCCAGGTCAACGTCTAGTCAGCAGCCACATCACACAATGATGACATGGTTGTTTAATCTACAACGAATATGGTGACGTTTATTTTCATCCCTAAAAATGGGCTTGGGCTGGGCTACATGGGCCTAAGGCTATTTTATGACGGTTGGAAATGTCATGGATTGCTCTAATATGTGACGTTTTTATAGATTCATCACGCAGGTTAATCTGTGACGCTCAATACATGACGTAATCTAAAAACGTCATAAACAGTGCTTTGTGACGTTTTTTGAGTGATTTGTGACAAAAAGTTTACGTCATGGATTAGGATGTTTTTTTATAGTGGTAGAAGGTTTGCGGCGGCATCACAGGAGCATCCGTTGGGACGGGGAATGGCGAGCGCGGTAGATAGACACAATAGATGGACGGCCACGGATTGTTGCACAAATCTCCGGCATCGGAAGCCACGTAGTAAATTAGCTTTCGGAAGCCATATAGGTTCTGGCTAGGGGTTATGTTTGTCAAGTGGGCTATCAGCCAGATGTACAGTGGCCCAAAGTTGTGGTGCGCTGTTGCTAATTGTTTTGGGCTGCAATTTGTATGTAGTTTACATTTAACAAAGATGTCCCGTTACGTTGCAGTGTGTACATCAAATATTTACCTCACCGTAACCTTGTTTATTTTTTTTTTGCTAGTAAACCTTGTTTAGTTATTAATTGTACTGTTTCGGTACCGACCGTGTAGCCGCGAGAAAACCGCAAATTGTAGTCTATACTATAAGGATCTAGTCTTCTGGAAAAAACTTCTCACCTAAAAAATCTTAGCCACTCCTCATGAAGGACCAACATATCATGTTTATCTATCTATCTATACTAAAAGGATCAAGTTAAATTGAAACATTTGTTACCCGCAAGTCAACTCCTTTACCCCTCACGCCGGCCCGTCTGCCATAACCTAACTGTGGGCCTAGGGGGAGGAAAAAAAACTCGATGATAGAGAATGATTCTATCATTTTTTTAAACTTTTTTGTTACCCCGCTTGCATATACCCACCCTTGTGTACCCGCTGTTACCATAAAATTCCTGATGCACTGTCACGGCAAGGTCTATGATCATTTCCTTTTCAAATTCCATCTTCATTGTTTCCATTTGCATCTACCCAGATGTAAGATGTTGTTGCTTCGGTGGATCAGATTTTAGATCCTGCAGCACAAAAACGTCAAAGGCTAAGGAAATCTACCGTCAAACTATCAACGGCGAAACATCACGTATTTTCTACCCACCATGTTTTTTAGGAATTTTTATTCCTGATTTTTTATTTCCCATATATTTTTATTCCCGTGCTTTCCCTCCTCCGAATTGTTTTCTCTTTGGAAAATCTAGCGTGTTTTTAGAAAGAGAAAGGACTATAAAAAAAGAGGAAGGACTTGGTGACCATCTCGACATGGAACAAACATGGAGCAAATAGATATATAGGACCTCGGTTCGGCGGTACTTGGAAGCTTCAATCCTCTCCAGGATCATCATCAGTTCAGAAGAGCAGATCATCGTTCGTCGAGCTGAACCCGCCATAGATGTCTTCCATGTTCAGCGGATCAAAATACCCGCCGCCGGCAATGGCGGTGGCCGCGCCATGAGGTGGTCCTGGTGCGGCGGCGGCGTGCCGTAGCTGCAGCTCATCTGGTCCCCGAACGCGCCGCCGTACAACGGCGTCACGTTGCCGGAGCTCGCCATGGAGGCCGGTCAGTGCGCGGACACAGAGTAGCTCTCCGGCGCCAGCACACAGTCGGAGAAGACGAAGTTCTTGGACTGCTGCTGTTGTGCATGGTGAATTGGTGATCGAACGGTTGCTGGGCCAGAGGCACAGGGGCTGAGAGGGCATGGCTGCCGTCGTTGCTGCTGATGTTGGCGTCTTGGTCGTGCGACGTCGTGGTGCTGCCGCTGCTGTTATTGACATGGTGATGGTGGTGCATGGACATGGAGGGCTCGGTGGTGCTCATGGAGGTGAGAGCTCATCTGGGCTCTTGGGGTTGGAGACGCCCTGGGCCTGCATCACCCTCTTCTTCTTAGGCAGATGCATCGCAATCTGAGACCACCTGAGATCCCAATTCGTCAGCAACATGTGCATGGTATGAACTGTTAATTCTTCTTGTTTATTCTCACTACCAGAATGATCGACATCTGCACCGGGTGGGAAATGCCTTTAGCACCGGGTTTCCCACCCGGTGCAACTAATCCGAGGCTAAAGGGGTACCCCTTTAGCACCGGGTTGAATAACCGGTGCTAAAGGGGCCCTTTAGCACCGGGTGCAGCCACGACCCGGTGCTAAAGGCCATGCTACGCAGCGCCGTAGCATGGCCTTTAGCACCGGGTCGTGGCTGCACCCGGTGCTAAAGGGACTGCCTTTAGCACCGGTTGCTGTCTGCAACCGGTGCTAAAGGCCCCGGATTTCTTTTTTTTTTGCTTTTTTCAGTAGCCATGCGTGCACGTCTATATACGTATATATTCTAATACTTGTATTCTAATGCGTATTCGGCCGACTCTATATTCATACTAGCTGACATTTCATCAAAATAGAAGACATATATATTACAAAAGTAGATATTCATGCATCTCAACTCGAGTTATATATATTTAAACTGTATTTTCTACTTAATTAAGATTGACGACTATCTTGTTGGACTGTCCGGCACGTCCTCCAGTACTGGCGAGAAGTATTCTCCTCGGGGATTGACGACCTCGTCCCAGATCCATCCGACGAGCTGTTCTGCAATTGCGTCAATTCTTTCTAGCTCCAGGGACTCTTCCTTCAGCCTGAACATCTATAATTTACAAATAATTGAAAGATATTTAATCCGCCGAGTTGGAGACAATAATTGTGCACTTAATAATAATGGAAATGTTGTTTATTATTACGTACCATAATATCGTGTTGTGTAAGCTTTTTATGTCCCCAATTCCACATGAAATCGCAAACATAGTATGCACATAAATTATTTCCCGGCCCCTGTTTGGCACACTGTCGACCAAAAGAAATTAAGTAAAATTCATATAATATATTAGCCGAGGCCTACATGTACAAATTACTTGCTTACCGGAAAGCCAATGTTCCATTTTAGTGTTTCATGTTGAATTCCCGGGTGTTCTTGACGAAATTGAATCCAGGCCCTGCGAACAAAAAAATTGAGTTAAGTCATTGCGAGTGTAAGGGGTGAATTAAGTAGGGGAAAATATACATCACCTTGTCATCATGTCCATGATGTTCTGTAGTTTTTCTTTTGGAGTGTGCAACGAATCAAAGACGTTCACGACACCCCGGTCAGGACACAATATTATTAGGAACCAGTGGAATCTGTGCACATGTATACATTATAATCAGAAATGAATTAGTACACAGACAGTATAAGAAGAAGAAGCCTGTGTATGTACTCACTCGATGTTGTACGGGATTAGTATGAAGTCGCAGTAATTTTGTTTCTTAATATATTTGTATAGGTTTCCATATGTTTCCTCAGGATTCATCAATATCATTTCTTCACTTATCCTTCGAGGATCCACGAAACCAACGTCATATATCCCGGATCTGCGACATTTTTGAATCTCCATTCTGCATATGTTAAGCAATAAATAAAGCCCGCGTCAGCATAGATTGGAATTATTGTTTTCAAACTGTGAATTATAAGCAACAACAAAGTACTTACAGTGTCCAACAGGTGATCAAATCCACGTCCATGGCGTCGCGGTGGTACAGCTCATATATATCCTTAAACCTCAGCCACACCCAATCCTCGTCACCATTGTAGAAATCATGGTCCTTCACGCCTACTTTGATCATGCGCCGTTTATTCCTTCTTGATTCTTCCAAGTACCACTCATGGAATCGGCGCATCTTCGTCTGTAGCTTCCTCTCCATTTCAGGAGGGACCATAGGCTCGCCAAGATTAAACGGCCACCTCAGCGTTGTGTTTACAGGCACCTCTTCTTCCCCCAGGACTTGTGCTCTGGTTAGTCCAGTCTCGGCCATTACTCGTTGCACGTTAAGCTCGTCCAGAGATGGCAATGGACCCAAGGGCCGCTGAGGTTGCTGGCCGAGCTGAGGAACCTTTTTGGATGGGCCCGCCTCCTTATCTGCAGCCTTCCGCTTCCGGCGAGATTTCAGTAATGAGCGGTCATAGTCTGTTACTATTACTTCCTTCTGTTGACCCTTGCCCAAATTACCGAGGAATGACTTGACGACTGTGGGATCAAGCTTCGGCTCCGGCTCAGGCTTTTTCCTCCACTCGGCCATTTGCCTCTTTGTGTCTGCTTTGACCGAGGCTTCGAGCTCCTCTAGAGTCTTCTCACCCGCTCTTTTCTCTGGTGCGGGCTTCTCTTTGGTTTTCCGCGCCTTCTTCGCTGGTGGAGTGGGGGCAGAGGCTTTAGTGCGGCGTCCCCTCTTTGGCGGAGGGGGCGGAGAGCTCTTCGGCGGAGGAGACGGAGACCTCTTCGGTGGAGGAGACGGAGACCTCTTTGGCGGAGGAGACGGGCTTGCATCAGGAGCTCCCGGAGAATCGTCATGATCCTGTGGATCTCTTGGAGGTGACGGGGGCTTGTTGGTAGCCGCAGGTGTACCGGGTATAACGACGTTTGCCTTGCTCCATAGAATGATGCAGTGAGAACACTGACCGAGTTTTGTTTCTCCGTCACCTCCGGGGATGTCAAGTTCCAAGTCTTCCCAGCTGGTGACGACTTGCTCCACCTCAACAGGTACGTAACCATGTGGAATGTCATTGCAGTGCCATTTTTGCCCTTCTTCCACACGTTTGGTCATACCGTATGCGACCTGATAAGTTAGTAGTCACAAAGAAAGTTAGTAAATGAATGGTATTTACGGTGAAATGTATGCAGTATGAACTAAGGTCGCATACGTACCACCACAGCTAAGTTCTTCTGCCTGACGACAAGCTCGCACGCGGTCCGTTGAGTTATTTCATCCACGGTGTAACGGACCGCTTCGGCGGCCTGTGTGGAAGCGTGACTGCTTTGATATTGCTGTGGAGGGCTAATAAGGGCCGCATCTTGGAGAGGTGCATGCTCTGTGGAACCGGTCCCGCCTGTGGCTTGTTGGAGAGGTGCAGGCTCTGTGGAACCGGTCCCGCCTGTGGCTTGTTGTATCTGCAGCCATGCTACCTTCATCCGTCGCTCCATCTCTGACTCCATTTCTTGGAGCTTTGAGCCCTGGGCGGCAACCGTTTGCTCTAGGTCCCTCACCCTCTGCTCATATTCGGCCTTCTTCCTCGAACGGCTCCTATAGGTGGCGGCGTGCTCTTGGAAACCTTTCTTCCATGAGACGCTTGTGCCTACGCCGCGCGTCCGTCCAGGATGCTCCTTGTTCCCTAAGGCATAGGTTAGCTCATCTCTGTCTCTATCGGCAACAAATTCTCCCCTATCAGATTCCCTGAGGATATCGAGGAGACGCTGAGCTAGTTCTCGCAAGTCCTCGGGAAAAACTAAGGAGCCGTCGATTGGGCTTAGGGTGCCTCCATGACCATAGTACCAATGCTTGGTCCTTGTGGGCCAGTCATGTGTCACTGGAGTGATGCCTCTAGCATATAGATCTTCTTCCATCTTCTCCCATTTAGCGATGCTTGCCTTGTAACCTCCCGAACCCATCTTATGCGAGTACTTCTTATTTGCGGCGTTTCCAGCGTTTCTAGCGCTAGCCGTTGCACCCTCTTCGGAGGTTTTGTACTCAATGAATGCTTCCCACTCGTCATTGGTGATCTTCTTATACTTCTCAGGATCCGGGGCCTCTCCGGTTTTGAGAAATTGCGAGTACAACTTCTTCTTGAAATCCTGAAACAGAACTGCCATCTTCTTCATTGTCCAATCCCTCAGTTCTGCTTCATGAGTGCTAGGCCAGTCGAATATTTCCTTTAATTCCCTCCATAGCATCTCCTTCTCTGTATCGGGGAGCACGTACTCCTCAGTGGGGTCCGTGGACTTCCATTTTCTGATACTAATGGGCACATTGTCCCGTACAATTACCCCGCACTGAGATACAAATTTCTTGGCCACTTTTGGGGGCTCAACTGGCTCCCCGTCATCCTCCACTCGGGTGATGTGTAACTTGACATCCTTCAGCTTCTTCGTGGTCGATCGTTTTGATTTCTTAGCAGAGGTGGCCTACACAAATTACATATATACGAGATGATATAGAGATGGTATACATAATTGACATGTACAGTACAAATTTATGTTATCTATATACACACCTGACTAGACGAGGGCGCGCTACCGGCTCCTTCAATAGTTTCGGCCCTTGCAACATTGTCGCCCTGGACATTTGCGGCCCCTTCAACATCTTCGGCCCTTGCAACATTGTCGCCCTGGACATTGTCGTCCCTTCCAATGATGCCCAACACATCATCCATGGACATTGGTTGGGTTACAATATTAAAAAGTTGATTCGCAAAGAACGTGTCGTTGTCCTCTTGCATGGGTGGGACAGGGGTGTTGCTGTCCTCTTGCATGGGTGGGACAGGGGTGTTGTTGTCCTCTTGCATGGGTGGGACGTTGTTGTTGTTGTCCGCCATCTATAGAATTAAAAATAATTGATAAGAAATATATACAAAGCATACATATTCCCAATATTTCTAACATTTTCGCTAAGGGGGTCGGTGCGTGAAAAACGGATTCGCCAAGGGGTTCGGGTGCGCGGTGTGAATTGATTCGCTAAGGGTTCGCTAAGGGGGTTCGGGTGCGCGATGTGTTCGGGTATGCCATAGAATTTCCGATAATAAACATTTTCGATAGTATACATTATACAAACATATAACATTTCCAATATACATTTAAATGAAGCACATATATTTCTAATATACATTTAAATGAAGCACATATATTTCTAATATACATAGAATTTCCAATATACATTTCAATGTAAATATCTCCAATACATTTAAATGAAGCATTTTCCAATATACATTTCAAACATATAACATTTCCAATATACATTTCAATGTAAATATCTCCAATACTTTCAAATGAAGCATTTCCCAATATACATTTCAAACATATAACATTTCCAATATACATTTCAATGTAAATATCTCCAATACATTTAAATGAAGCATTTTCCAATATACATTTCAAACATATAACATTTCCAATATACATTTCAATGTAAATATCTCCAATACATTTAAATGAAGCATTTTCCAATATACATTTCAAACATATAACATTTCCAATATACATTTCCAATATAACATTTCCAATATACATTTCAATGTAATTTCTAATATTTTCAATGTATGTGCTTAGCGAACGTGTTCGGCCATGCGCATTTGGTTAGCGCTAACCAAATGCGCATGGCCGAACACGTTCGCTAAGCAAATGTGCATGGCCGAACGTGTTCGGCCATGCAACGGGTACCTGCACACACAAACACGTGCACGGCACGAAGGCCGGCTCACAAACATTCACGCACGGCACGAAGGCCGGCTCACAAACATTTCACAGAGAGGCTCACCGGGTGCAGTGACGGGCGCGGCGGGCGACGGCGGCGAGGGGACGAGGAGCGGCGCGGGGACGACGTGCGGCGCGGGGATGAGGGGCGCCGGCGCGGGGACGACGGGCGCGGGGACCACGGGTGGCGGCGGCGTGAGCGCGGGGACGACGACGGCGGCGGGGACGACACGCGCGCGCGGGGACGACGACGGCGGCGGGGACGACGGGCGGCGGCACGGCGTGGGCGCGGGGACGA
This sequence comes from Echinochloa phyllopogon, assembly GCA_033239725.1. NCBI lineage: Eukaryota > Viridiplantae > Streptophyta > Magnoliopsida > Poales > Poaceae > Echinochloa > Echinochloa phyllopogon. The sequence goes on from BTCW01000010.1 coordinate 58,253,158, forward strand.
CAGGTGGCGGCGGCGTGGGCGCGGGGACCACGGGCGGCGGCGGCGACGGGCGACGGCGACGGGCGGCGGCGGCTGAGGAGACAAGGAGGCACCGGCGGCGGTTTCGATCTGTGACGAGTGAGGGCGAAGTGAGTGAGGGGAGAGAAGTCCCCGGCCTATATAGGTCCAGGGCATTTAGCACCGGGGGCAGCCACGACCCGGTGCTAAAGGGCCTTTCGCACCGGGTGGTGGGAAGACCCGGTGCCAAAGGCCCCCCTTTAGCACCGGGTCTTCCCACCACCCGGTGCGAAAGGCCCTTTAGCACCGGGTCTTCGTCACCCGGTGCTAAAGGCCGTAACTGTGCGCCAGACGAAGGCCTTTAGCACCGGGTGCAGCCACGACCCGGTGCTAAAGGCCCCCCTTTCGCACCGGGTCTTCTACACCCGGTGCTAAAGGCCCCGTAACTGGCGCCAAACGAAAATTGGGGGCCTTTAGCACCGGATTTTAGATCAACCCGGTGCTAAAGGCCCCAACTTTTCGTTTGGCGCCCAGTTTCCAAACGGGCCTTTAGCAAAAATTGGCACCAGGAAGAGGCTGACATGTGGGCCGGATTCGTTGAAAAGATATCATTCGGCAAAGGAGTTTTTCCCCAGAGCATTCGGTAGAGACGTTCTGCGGTCGGGAACGCATTGTCATTCGGCAAGAAAACTGTTCCGCAGGAGGCATTCGGGAGTGCGTGATGACGTGGATCAAGCATAAGGAAAAGGCTGGTTTAACTTGGAATGCAAGACGGATACGGTGCCCCGGCGTTTATCTTTTTTAGGAAATAAATAATGTAATCGTAATCGATTAGGAGTCGTGTCGAAACCTGGGTATAAATATAAACCCGTGGTAATTGTAAGATCGTTCAATCAATCATACAACAAACCGGCCCCGTGCCAACTTCGAGTCCTTTAGTCGAGTCGTCGAGTTCTTCGAGAGGAATCATCGATCCGTCGACCTCTGTAAGTACCGGCAACCCTGCACCATGCCTAGTATCATGCGGTGGATTTAGGCTTTGGTTCAGGAAGGTTCCATTGTTAGATCATGAGCCATGCGGTGGGCTAAGTTTTAACTTGGAACAAGTTATCGGCTCTATTGGATTTTGGCAAGATCTAATAGATCCATTAAGTTATCATGTGTTGCTCTGGATTTTACTTTTGTGTTTAGTTCATTACAACACTCTTTTGCCCAGTCTAGATTGATTAGATTCGGTTCTAGCTCGTAATGCACTGCGTTTCCATAGCCGAATTCGAAGTCAATCTAGATTGCCACGTGTTGCGGGTTCAAGCTCGTTGGTCTTGTGTAGATCTTGACAGAACCGGGTATCATGCGGTAGATGCAGGTTTTTGGGTCGTCTTAGAGCTAATCATCCGGTGGATTAGAATTCGATTCGATCTGATAGATCTATCATCATCAACGAAGCATGTTCCTTCTTCATGGAACCCGATTCGGCTATATAGCTGTATTCGGCAGTATCGCCACGAGTGAAATATGTCCACGGTTTTGTTTTAAATAAAGAATGCTTTTAGCCTTCCACGATTAGAGCGTATCATGCGGTGGATTGATCTATTCTTGGTTGGTGGTGTGACTCCAAGCAAGTCGTATCATGCGGTGGATTAACTTGCTTGTTTCATGCTCGACGGGTTGAAAAGTACCTAGACATGCGGTAGACTAGTGCTTTTAGTCTATGCATTCTTGTTTATTATGAAATTATGGTCATGTTTTCGCCCTTTTATTTATCTATCATGCTCTGTTTCCCGTTAATCGGTTATGAATATACGTTACAATGTTTATTCAGTCGAATACCGATCTTTCGTCATGCTTACGTCACGCATTCGGCAGTGAGCTTCCTGCGTGCTTTGCCGATTGCCGAATGATGCTTTAAATGCCGACAGATAGCTTCTCTATAGCTATATGTCGTTCGAAACTGGCTCAGTAGCCGCAAATATGGAACTATCTGGTATTACCCGGTACGTTCCAGGTGTTATTTAAGCATCTTTTCTCCCTTTGTCAGTTTCAGGAAAATTGACTGGCACGCTTTCGGATTCAAACGCTCGGGCCACGTGTAAAGCTAGCTAATTCGGCTTGCTGTGTGCTTGGCGTGAGGTGCGGATTTTACGTCAACACACTTTTTGGCACACCTGGTGGGACACACAAGCTTCGAAGATGCCTGAATTGAAGGACATTCTGGATGTCACTTTGGAAGAATTGTCTGATGAACATCAACAAATGGTGAAGACTGCTGCAGATCAGTTCATCAAGAAGTGCTTGCTGTCTTTTGCTAAGAACAGGAGTGGTGCACCGTTTCTCAAGTCAGATCTGCCAAGAGTTCTTTTGCCTGGACAATCTGATCTTACTGAAGATGAAGAAAGGGAGAAGTTCTCTAGCTTGTTGTATAAGGCTTTAGGAGAAACAATGACCAATCATAATGCTGCATTCCTGAACAGTTTTCGGCTCATACTGGTCAACATCTTTGGTCAACACGTGGATAAGCCTTTTGAGCAAGCGCATGGACAACTTGGTGGCCCGACATATTTCAATGTTCAAGCATCGGTTCCAAAATGTCATGGTAAAGGTACTGAAGAAACTGAAGCTTCTGGAACCAAAGACGCGAGTGGACAGCCGATTCAGCAAGAGCTCCAGCATGCATTGCCGAAACCTCGTACATATGGTAATATGGCATTCGGCACCACGGGAGATCTACCTGCTTCTGCTTACAAGATATCCCCTCTGAACAACAGGCTGCAAAGGGATATGTATGGAAACGGATATTCAGAGTTCATGGATTACAATGCTATTGATGCTCTCCCGAATCCCGGGTATGTTGGTACTACAGGGATGCCTGCTGGGAGATCAGGGAATCAAGATACCAATATTGACATCATGGTGCAAAAAATGACCGATGTATTGCAAAATCAATTCGGTCTGAAGCCTAAAAATCAGGGGTACATGTACTCGTCTCCTTTCCCAGAATGGTACCAAAGGATATCATTGCCGAATAGAGTCAAGGTGCCTACAGAGTTCACTAAGTTCTCAGGACAAGATGATACTAGCACTGTGGAACATATAGCTCGATATCTGATGCAGCTTGGAGAAGCTTCAGCAGATGAAGCTTTCAGAATCAGATACTTTCCTTTATCGCTGACAGGTCCGGCTTTTACATGGTTTGCTTCTTTGCCTGCTCAGTCAATTTGTACTTGGAAAGACCTGGAGCAGAAGTTCCATGCTCATTACTACATTGGCAGTACCGAGAAAAAGTTGGTTGATTTGACCAGCTTAAGGCAGAGGAATAATGAGACACCTACGGAGTTCCTCAGGAGATTTAGGGAAACAAAGAGCATGTGCTTTTCTCTGAACATACCTGATGACCAGCTAGCTGGTATGGCTGTAGCTGGCATGCTGCCTGCCATTCGGGAAAAGCTATTCGGAATGGAGTTCGATGATCTGGGCCAGTTGTCACACAGATTGGCCTTAATGAGTAACCAGGCATATGGTTTCAAGAAAGATGCCAGATTTGCTAAACATAATGATGTAGCTGACATCTATAACCAATTCCTTGAAAGAGCAGATCAAGGAGATGAGTATGAAGATAGTGAGGAGATAGCTGCAGCAGAGATAGTGTGGGGCAAGGAACCAGTCATGGTGAATCAGAGGTGGATTAAACAGAATAAGGGCACCTATGATTTTGATATAACTAAGGCGGATAAATTGTTTGACTATCTTGTAAAAGAAGGCCGGATCAAGCTACCAGAGGGGCATTCTATGCTTCGGCCTGATGGAGTGAAAGATAAGAGGTACTGTGGATTCCATGATAGAAATTCTCATTCCATCAATGAATGCAGGGTTTTTAGAGTGAGGATTCAGAAAGCTATCCAAGAAGGGCATCTGAAATTCGACAATAAGATGAAGTTGGACAATAACCTGTTTCCTCAGAACATGATTGGGTTCTCAATCAATATGGTGAGTGTTGCCGAATCTGGAGAAAAGGGAAAGATGAAAGTCCTGACGTCGAAGGAAGCGAAGCAGAATGGCTCAGTCGACCCTAATCGGCAAATCACGATCGAACAGATTCGCGAGGAAGAGCCTCGCTTCCCGAATAGCCGATTTGGAATTGGGAAATCTTCTAAACCCAGAGTCACATCGCGCATTCTCCTCAATAAGTGGCAGCGTCAACAAGAAAAAGAGCGCTACCAGAGACGTGAGTACGAGGAAGAGAGGAGGAGGTGCGAAGAAAAAAGGTATGAGGAAGAACAAGAGGAATATGTCCGAGAACAAGAACGTGCACATTGGGATTGTGTCTTCTTCAGACACTGTTGGAACGAGGGTTTAAAGCTGCCTACATGGAATAACTGTCCTGAATGCAATAATGGATATGTCGAACATAGGCAAAATGTTGCCAGTCGTCGATCCGTACACGAAAGAATTGGAAGGGTACATCCTAGTGATGATCGGCGTTTAAAAATATATAAGAATGATGATCAACCAAGGAAAAGACGTGCTGATCATAGATGGATTGATCATGAAGAAGAAGATCGTGAGTATGTCTGGCAGAAAGGACGGTGGTGTCCACCTGGTTTAAAAAAGAGCCAGAAGAGAAGAGTCCAACGCCTGAGGAATCAAGAGTTGAAGCGAGCAGGAACCAGGATGAGATCGATATGGCGTCCAAAAGACAAACCTGACGAATCGGGTCATTCGGCTCCTACATGCATGGTATGTTTCTTGCCGAATGAATTCATGGCTCCAGCTAATCAAATTGTACAGGAAGGGATATTGTCAGAAGTGGATGAAGCCGAGCAATGTGGGTTAATGGCACAATTGGTATTGAATAAGCAAGCTATTTTCGAGAAGCCAGTCCAGAATCGGCACATGAAACCACTGTACTTAAGAGGATATGTCAACGGAAAGCCACTAACGAAGATGTTTGTTGATGGTGGAGCTGCTGTTAATGTGATGCCATACAATACATTCAGGAAGCTTGGTATGAGCCCTGGAGATTTAACGCCAACAAGCATTGTTTTGAATGATTTTGCTGGAAATCCTTCGGACACCAAAGGATGTGTACATGTAGATCTGATGATTGGGTCTAAGACTCTGCTTACAACCTTCTTTGTTATTGAAGGCAAAGGGGCATACAGCTTGCTACTTGGAAGGGATTGGATCCATGCGAATTGCTGTATTCCATCTACTATGCATCAACAGCTTATTCAGTGGATAGATGATGAAGTGGAAATTGTCCCAGCAGATGATTCAATTAGCGTGGCTAGTGTGGAACCAGCCTTCTGGGAATATCAAGGCATAGATTGTTTCTCAGGTAAGGACTGGGGAGAAGGTCCTGTTGAGCCAGTCAGCAGTAGTCAACAGCCGATCGAAGCAGTCGGCTCTTTTAGTAATTTTTAATGGATAATCCAATTGATGGGACTGATGGGAAGCTAGGACGTGGATTTGTGTCGGCTGATAAATTAGAAGAAGTAGACATTGGAGACGGTGACAAACCAAGGCCGATATTCATCAGTGCTAGCTTGGATTCAGTTTTCAGAGAAAAGTTGATTGAGTTGTTAAAAGAATACAAAGATTGCTTTGCTTGGGATTATTCAGAGATGCCTGGTTTAGATCGTTCCATTGTTGAGCATCGATTGCCGATCAAGCCTGGTTATAAACCTTACAAGCAACCACCCCGAAAAATCTACAAAGATGAAGTGTTGACCGATGTGAAGAAAGAAGTGGAAAGATTAATAGCAGCGAATTTTATTCGGCCATGCAGATATGCAGAATGGATCTCTAATATTGTTCCTGTGTACAAGAAAAATGGGAAGATGAGAGTTTGCATAGACTTTAGAGATCTGAACAGAGCTACACCCATGGATGGATATCCAATGCCTATTGCTGACTCGTTGGTTGATGCTGCTGCTGGATATAAAGTGATTAGTTTCATGGATGGTAATGCAGGGTACAATCAAATTTTTATGGCATTGGAAGATATAGCGAAAACAGCTTTCAGATGTCCAGGACATATAGGGTTGTTTGAATGGGTTGTCATGACGTTTGGTTTGAAGAATGCGAGTTGCTAAATATTACAACAAGAAGGTGAAGGTCAAGCAATTTGCAGAAGGAGATTTAGTTTGGAAAGCAATATTGCCGATTGGAACTAAATACAGTGCATTCGGTAAGTGGTCTCCAAACTGGGAAGGTCATTTCAGAGTGGTCAGATGCGTGCCTGGAAATGCATATATCCTGAAAACTTTACTAGGAGAGGAGTTTACTGCTGCTATCAATGGGAGATACTTGAAGAAATATTATCCTAGTGTTGAGATTGATCGTTGATTGAAATGTTCAATGTCAGAACAACTGAAACAGCCGGCATTCGGGAAGGAGCCGCCTTCAGAACAAATGCCAACAGAAGGAAAATGGCCAATACCAGAATGTATTGCCCTTAGTACAAATATTTTGCATCATGAGTTTGACCAAGTTATCACAAAAAAGACTGCAAAAGATAAGTTTTATTGCCGAAATTCCATAATCCCTAGTACAAACTAATGGAACAGCTTGTTCAGAACAGACTGGGGATGAATGGAATCGGCAATGGCGACGCCATGAGCATCAAGGCGATCTATGGAGGCCTCAATATCGTCGATCTCCTCCGGATTTCCATTGGCAAAGCCGGGCGGTAGCCTGGAATAGTCAGTGCCAGTGTGCGTCGACATGGCGACTAGGCCTGCGGCAGTGCCCAGGCGGATGCCGTGTAAGGCCACCTTATCGATACGGCCTGCCACTGCACCGAGGCGAGCTTCTGGCGTGTCCCCAGGAGCATTCACCTTGTTTGCCAAAGATTCAACCAATGTCTTCAGCTGATCGAGTTCGGCGTCGCGATCTGTAGGATTACGAAGCAACGGCGGGTTAGTCCAAGGTCAGATTGAAGTTAAGCGAACCGCAGAAATTACCGTCGATGGTCTCGAGCAGCTGCTTGCGCTGGTGTTGCCACTCTAGATCTGTGATCCCGGCTTGTTTGGAGATGACCTCCAGCTCACGCCGAGTGTCGTCACGTTCCTGCTTGAATCGGCGGGCATCGCTATCTGAGTAGGGCAGATCCCAGTTGGGCCTGGGGGATCGGCTAGATGACTCCGAGGAGTCACCCGCTGCAGCCGGAGCCGCAGTCAAGGCAGTAATGGGGTTCCATTGGATGAGCCTGAAAACACAAAGAAAGTTGAGAATAAGGCAAAATCTGGAGGAAAGGATAAAGAGAGGCAGACAGTCATTACCTCCGACGAGCACTGGCGCGGCTCCCTTCAGCTTCGTCAACGGCCGGGCGTCTTCCGTTGTTGTTGGCCATTGGGGTTTTCTGGAGATTACTGTGCTCAAAGAAGAGGGGGCTCAAGCTAGCAGAAAGCTTGGAAGACGGAGGATTTGATAAAAGATTAGGAGCGCTCAAGGTTCTTATTTATGGAACTAACGGAGAGATCGTGGCCGAAGATTGTGGTGCATATCCCAAAGAGTTCGGAAGGTGGAAAGGATTTTCCAACCGATCGATTTCCATGTCGTTTGGGATTCCGAGTCGTATTCAGTTTTGACTGAATGAGATTCGGCTATGTCGTGTTTGAAGCGTTTTCGGGTCTGACACTGTTATAGCCAGATTTGCCGAATGAGTTGTCCACAATAAAAAAACGGAGATAAGAAATGACAAGATTGCAGGATTGATAAAGCATTCGGCTATCGATTGTTTGTTACAATTACAAGCCCAAGTACTTTGAGATTACATTTTTAGCATCTAATATCATATTGCTAATACTCTCTAATAAGTTTTTATCAGCTTCTTGGGTTTTAGCCAGAGCAACAAGCTTTGCCTTGAGATGTTTTTCTTCGGTCAGAGCTGCTGAAGCTTCCTTTCGTATCTTCTCTGTTAATTTGGGAAGCTCAGCCATCTTCTTCTCATCAGCTTCAATTTCGGCCGATAGATCTCTCAATTCGGCTTCGAGTGCAGCTTTTCTGACCTTCTTCTTTTCAAGTTCAGATTCCAATTTGGTCAGTAGTTCTTTGCTGTTCTGAGCTTGAGTATGCAGGTCTTTCACAGATTGTTTGGCTGTGGATCTCCTCTGTTCCAGAACTGGTTGAGAAGATTGGTTTTTTAGAGCTTGCTTTACTGCGGCGTATTGTTGATCCAGATGAGAAACTGGTTCCAAAGAAGTTTTGATATCATCAGGGAGTTCTTGGTCAATGGAATCCAGTACATCCCTTAAAAGATCAGCATCTTTGACTTGATCTTGGATACTCTTGTGCAGCAAAGCAAGGATATCTTTCAGCTTTGTTTGATTTTCTTCTGACAGAATTTGGCCAGAAGATGTTTCTTCCCCTTGTTCGGCAACTAAGTCATCCACAGCAAAAGAATAGCTGGATAATGAAATGGATTTCTCCTGAAAGAAAGTCTTGCCGAATTAGTAATAATACGCTGAGTAAAAGGGTAGAGAAAGTTGAATGATTTTGTTTACCTCGTTCCTGGCTTCCTGAATGGGGGAAGGAAGCCTCTCAGGCTCAATGGAAAGATTCTGTGTATCTTGCTGAGGAGAAGCTGGAAGATTTCTTGGTGAAGATAATGCTTCTGATTGAGGAAGAAATTGCAAAGCTAAAGATGAATCGTGATGGGGAGAAGAGCTCTCCAAAATTGGATCCATTGAGGATTGTTCTGCAGTTAACAAAGAATGAGTGCCGATGAAAAAGAAGTTAAGAGGATAAAGTGGTAGAATTTTACCAGTCAATGAAGCATTGGCAAGATCTGTACTGACTGCTAGTTGCTGTTCTCTGACCTGAAACCAAGAAGAGATAAAGCTGAGCAAAATACCAATGGCATTATGGTCAAAGGAAGAAGGCTCTGACCTTGATAACTTTTTTGCTGCTTGTTCTTTTCTTCTTTGCAACTAAGGGAGCAGTTAAAGAGAGGGTTTTCCTCTTGACAGATGATGGTCTAGTAAGTATTGGATCTAGAGAAGCCGGTCTAGCCATCAGTTGAGCCAAGGTAGGAGATTGGTGCCCCAAAGCAGATATTGGGCCTGCAGCTTTGTACAAGATCGCCCTGGCAAGAGGGGCAGGTGTTATATCCTGCAGAATGACAGAATCAGAAATCAATCGGGGTTAATATTATTAAGACAGATGAAGGGATAAGCGTATTACCTCTGAAGTTGGCTGATAATCGGGCATTAACTCGAAGCAGAAGGGATGGATTGGCATGTTGAAGATGTGATCATGAAGTTCTTGCCACCAGAGAGTGAAAGAAGGATGGGCAGATATTATTGGCACAAAAGGATCAGGTGCATAGATAGTTCCGCAGCATTTATAAGTAAAAATCCTTCTTGTCTCTGTGGAATCCTTGACAATCTCCCTAGGCTTGAGAAGTTCGTGAAGAAATAGCCTAGGGGGCACTTGGCCACATCCCAACTATCTAGCCATCATATTTGGCTGATAATATTCGTAAGTGCTTTGAACCAGCCTTCCTCCACAGAATTCGGCTGGCAGGATGCAGGGCTGGATGAAGGCATTGAAGATCGCTATAGATTGTACATCAGTGCATCCAGTTTCAAAGCTGAATTCGCAAGGGAGAGTGAGGTTGTCATTGTTCAGATATGGGAACCAAAGAGGATGAGCAAAGCCTTTGAAGAAGAGCTCAAACAATTCACTGATGTTCTTGTTGATAGATATAGTGGAGGCAGCTTCTCCATAGGTTTGACAACCTTTGGTTCTCCGGGTTTCTCCTTCTTTGTAATTAATTGAAGGAAAGTCTCGGCTGTTGAGATCAATAGCGACGATTTGATGCATGTACAATTGCAGCCACATTTGGACAAACCACCAAGGACCATTGACACAGGGGATTTTCTTACTGGTATGCATCAGGTGGGTGGTTTGATTGAGCATATGGTAGACACTTCCCAGGAGGTATTTCCCAAGTGGAATGAGTTTTCCAGCAGCCAGCTCTTCAGCCATCACGATATGATTCAGGGTTGGCTCATTGGCTTTGCCACAGAAGACTGATCTGCATAGCCACATGTTCAGGAAGGCTCTATATTCGACATCGGTCAGAGGGCCATCAGACATATGGTTTTGGATGTATCTCTTGTATCCAACCCCTGTTTTTACTCCTGTCTGCTTGGAGGAACCTTTGTGGTCATATGGATATACAGTTCCTGTGACGTTCAGGCCGGTCATCATGTAGACATCGGCCAAAGTGGGAGACATTGGGCCATGACCAAAGAGAAAAGCATTTGCACCATTGGACCAAAAGTGGCAAGCTGCAATCAGAAGGTTCTCGTTCTTTGGTGTTTCGGCTAGTGATAGCTCCAGGCAATGAGAAATACGCAGATGGTCCCAGTTCTGTGTTTGGGGGCTTTTGTCATCAGATATCCTTTTGTACCAATTTCTCCAGCCGGCAATTGGGGGCAAAGGCCAGTTCTTGAAGGCGTCTTGCCACTCATGAGGTTTTGTCAACGAAATCTTGAAAGGAACCCTCTGAGATTCGGCCGCGATGAGTTCGGAAGGATCTGAATTCCCTACAGGGCCGAGGAAGTAGGATGGAGCTTTTTCCTCAACGGGGATAAGGATTTCGGCAGCTAGGGCCTATCAAGAATGGAAAGAGATGAGAAGAAATTTAAAATGCAAATCGAAAGAAGAATACCGAATGTGCTTGAGGGGATTGAAGCTTACCTGGAGGGCAAAATCTTGGTTCGCCATTTGAAGATTGAATCTTGGAAGTCGATAACCTAGGGTTCGGATCCGGACGAGAGCTCTAAAGATTCAAAAGGAGAAGCGGGTGTCGAGCAGAACTAACTTCGGAATGTTGAGTGCTTTTGGTCAATTCCGAGATAAAATTATCTTTTATCCCGAAATTGAAGGGGCATGTGTTGATACCAAAAATTGGCACCAGGAAGAGGCTGACATGTGGGCCGGATTCGTTGAAAAGATATCATTCGGCAAAGGAGTTTTTCCCCAGAGCATTCGGTAGAGACGTTCTGCGGTCGGGAACGCATTGTCATTCGGCAAGAAAACTGTTCCGCAGGAGGCATTCGGGAGTGCGTGATGACGTGGATCAAGCATAAGGAAAAGGCTGGTTTAACTTGGAATGCAAGACGGATACGGTGCCCCGGCGTTTATCTTTTTTAGGAAATAAATAATGTAATCGTAATCGATTAGGAGTCGTGTCGAAACCTGGGTATAAATATAAACCCGTGGTAATTGTAAGATCGTTCAATCAATCATACAACAAACCGGCCCCGTGCCAACTTCGAGTCCTTTAGTCGAGTCGTCGAGTTCTTCGAGAGGAATCATCGATCCGTCGACCTCCGTAAGTACCGGCAACCCTGCACCATGCCTAGTATCATGCGGTGGATTTAGGCTTTGGTTCAGGAAGGTTCCATTGTTAGATCATGAGCCATGCGGTGGGCTAAGTTTTAACTTGGAACAAGTTATCGGCTCTATTGGATTTTGGCAAGATCTAATAGATCCATTAAGTTATCATGTGTTGCTCTGGATTTTACTTTTGTGTTTAGTTCATTACAACACTCTTTTGCCCAGTCTAGATTGATTAGATTCGGTTCTAGCTCGTAATGCACTGCGTTTCCATAGCCGAATTCGAAGTCAATCTAGATTGCCACGTGTTGCGGGTTCAAGCTCGTTGGTCTTGTGTAGATCTTGACAGAACCGGGTATCATGCGGTAGATGCAGGTTTTTGGGTCGTCTTAGAGCTAATCATCCGGTGGATTAGAATTCGATTCGATCTGATAGATCTATCATCATCAACGAAGCATGTTCCTTCTTCATGGAACCCGATTCGGCTATATAGCTGTATTCAGCAGTATCGCCACGAGTGAAATATGTCCACGGTTTTGTTTTAAATAAAGAATGCTTTTAGCCTTCCACGATTAGAGCGTATCATGCGGTGGATTGATCTATTCTTGGTTGGTGGTGTGACTCCAAGCAAGTCGTATCATGCGGTGGATTAACTTGCTTGTTTCATGCTCGACGGGTTGAAAAGTACCTAGACATGCGGTAGACTAGTGCTTTTAGTCTATGCATTCTTGTTTATTATGAAATTATGGTCATGTTTTCGCCCTTTTATTTATCTATCATGCTCTGTTTCCCGTTAATCGGTTATGAATATACGTTACAATGTTTATTCAGTCGAATACCGATCTTTCGTCATGCTTACGTCACGCATTCGGTAGTGAGCTTCCTGCGTGCTTTGCCGATTGCCGAATGATGCTTTAAATGCCGACAGATAGCTTCTCTATAGCTATATGTCGTTCGAAACTGGCTCAGTAGCCGCAAATATGGAACTATCTGGTATTACCCGGTACGTTCCAGGTGTTATTTAAGCATCTTTTCTCCCTTTGTCAGTTTCAGGAAAATTGACTGGCACGCTTTCGGATTCAAACGCTCGGGCCACGTGTAAAGCTAGCTAATTCGGCTTGCTGTGTGCTTGGCGTGAGGTGCGGATTTTACGTCAACACCAGCTCTCGCACGGCCTCCGTGGCCAGGCCGGTCTTTGGCCCCGCCGCAGCGTGGCCTTTAGCACCGGGTGCAGCCACGACCCGGTGCTAAAGGCCACGACCGGGCCAGTGACGTGGCTCGCGTGCGCCCGGTGACGTGGCCGGCCGCCGCACGGCCCCCGCGGCCTGGTCGTGGCCTTTAGCACCGGGTGCAGCCACGACCCGGTGCTAAAGGCCACGACCGGGCCAGTGACGTGGCACGTGTGCGCCCGGTGACGTGGCCAGCCGCGGTCGTTGCCTTTAGCACCGGGTGCAGCCACGACCCGGTGCTAAAGGCCCTTAGGCCCAGTCAGTGCTAGAAAATCTTATAAATTACTAGAAACTCTTATAAATTAATAGAAAATCAATATAAAATGCTAGAAAATCAATATAAAATGCTAGAAAATCTTATAAATTACTAGAAAATCTTATAAAATGCTAGAAAATCAATATAAAATGCTAGAAAATTTTATAAATTACTAGAAAATCAATATAAAATGCTAGAAAATCTTATAAATTAATAGAAAATCTTATAAATTACTAGAAAATCAATATAAAATGTTAGAAAATCCTATAAATCAATAGAAATTACATGGCATCATCGTTTACTCGGACACTAATAAACTTCCTCTTTACAAATGTTCCTTGATTGTGATCACGCCGTAGATACGGTGTCTCCTCCGCCGCTAACAGGATGCTTGGGTCATCAACCACTGAGAATGGAGGCCGGACATCGAGCATATCATAATCTTCATCCGTCTTGTCCTCAACTCCTACGATTTTTCTCTTTCCAGGAAGAACTATATGACGCTTTGGCTCGTCTTGTGATGGGTCCAATTGCTTACCCCCACCTTTCTTATCCGCCCCTTTCTTCGGTCTGCTAGCCATGTCCTTCACATAAAAAACTTGTGTGACAGCTTTGCCCAGGACGAACGGTTCGTCTAGAAAGCCAATCTTGCTTAGGTCCACTAACGTCATTCCATAGTCCGCTTCAACTTTAACACCTCCTCCAGTCAGCTTCACCCATTGGCACTTGAACAGTGGGATCTTCAAAGGTCCGTACTCTAGTTCCCATATCTCCTCTATGATTCCATAGTATGAGTTTGTATTGCCATTGGTGTCTGTCGCGTCGATCCGGACACCACTGTTTTGGTTGGTGCTTTTCTTGTCCTGGGCTCTTGTGTAAAATGTATACCCGTTGATGTCGTATCCTTGGAATGTCAAGATCGTGCTCAATGGACCTCTAGCTACAAAAGCTAGCTGCGCATCAATGCCCTCGACACCCATAAGACGTCTTCGCAACCAATCGGCGAAAGTACTATTGTGCAGACGCTAAATGAAGGCCGCAGACTTTGTTGAGTTTTCGTCCCTGAGAATCTGCATGTGCTCCTCGATGTACGGAGCAACTAAGGTTGATTGTTGCAAAACTGTGAGGTGCGCTTTACGAAATGTCTCAACGTCCTTGATCACCATCGATCTTCTCCCTAGTGTGCCCTTTCCACCAAGTCTCCCCTCGTGATGGGATTCGGGCACACCAATCGGCATAAGATCGTCGACAAAGTCAACACAGAATTCAATGACCTCCTCCGTTTCGTATCCCTTAGCAATGCATCCTTCTGGACGAGAACGATTACGGACATACTTCTTTAGGACTGCGAAGAACCTCTCAAATGGGAACATGTTGTGTAGAAATACTGGGCCCAATATACGAATCTCTTTGACGAGGTGAACCAATAGATGTGTCATGATATTGAAGAAGGATGGTGGAAATATCATCTCAAAGCTGACAAGACATTGCACCACGTCGTTCTGTAGCTGATCTAAGTGGTCTGGATTGATCACCTTCTGAGAAATTGCATTGAGGAATGCACATAGCTTCACAATGGCTTTCCGCACGTTAACTGGTAGCACACCCCTGAGTATGACGGGAAGCAGCTGTGTCATCAACACATGGCAGTCGTGAGACTTCAGGTTTGTGAACTTCTTCTCTTTCATATTTATTATTCCCTTAATATTGGAGGAGTAGCCAGACGGAACCTTGATACTGTTCAAGCATTCAAACATGCTTGCCTTCTCTTCTTTGCTGAGAGTGAAGCTGGCAGGATGCAAGTACTGGCGTCCTTTGTCTCTCTTTTCTGGATGTAGATCAGTCCGTTGCTTCAATCGTTTCAGATCCTGACGTGCTTCCAGTGTATCTTTTGGCTTCCCATAAGTACCCAGGAAGCTTATCAAGTTCACGCAAAGATTCTTCGTCAGATGCATCACATCAATCGCGTTACGGACCTCTAAACGTTGCCAATAAGGTAGCTCCCAAAAGATAGACTTCTTCTTCCACATCGCGGCACGACCATCCTCGCCCGTCGGAGCAGCCTGGCTTCCGTCTCCCTTGCCAAACACCACGTGTAGGTCCTTCACCATATCAAATAGCTCTTCTCCACTCCGGTGTCTCGGCTTTGTACGGCGGTCAGCATTCCCGCCAAAATGCGCACATTTCTTTCGTAGCTCATGCTTCGCCGGAAGGAATCGACGGTGACCCATGTACACAACTTTACGACAATGTTTCAAATACATGCTTTCGGTTTCCTCTAAACAGTGAGTGCATGCTTTATATCCTTTGTTTGATTGTCCTGATAGGTTACTTAGTGCAGGCCAGTCGTTGATGCTTATGAAAAGCAGTGCTCGAAGGTCAAACTGCTCCTGCTTGTCCTCATCCCACACGCTAACACCTTCATTCTTCCACAGCTGCAAAAGTTCGTCAACCAATGGTCTTAGGTACACATCAATGTCGTTGCCAGGTTGCTTTGGGCCTTCGATGAGCACTGGCATCATAATGAACTTCCGCTTCATGCAGAGCCAGGGGGGTAGGTTGTAGATACAAACAGTCACGGGCCAAGTGCTATGACTACTGCTCATTTCACCAAAAGGGTTCATGCCATCGGTACTTAAACCAAGCCTAACATTCCTCGCATCAGCATCAAACTCTGGGAATGCTCTGTCGATGTTCCTCCACTGGGATCCATCGGCGGGGTGTCTCAACATGCCATCCTGCTTACGTTCTTCTTTGTGCCAGCGCATCAGTTTGGCATGGTCTTTGTTCCTGAACAAACGCTTCAAACGGGGTATCAGAGGGAAATACCACATCACCTTCGCAGGGATTTTTTTCTTAGAACGCTCTCCCCCAACATCACCAGGGTCGTCCCGCCTGATCTTGTATCGCGCGCAGGTGCAAACCGGACAACAATCCAAGTGTTCGTACTGTCCGCGATAGAGGATACAGTCATTAGGACACGCATGTATCTTCTGCACCTCCAAACCGAGAGGGCAAACAACACGTTTTTCTTGATACGTTGTCGATGGCAATGTGTTACCCTCTGGAAGAATCTTCTTTACGAGTTTCAGTAGCTCCTCGAAACCCTTATCAGTAACACCATTTGCTGCCTTCCACTGCAGAAGTTCAAGTGTGCTACCCAACTTCTTTAGCCCCTCTTTGCAATCTGGGTACAGGTCAGTCTTGTGGTCCTGCAACATGCGCTGTATCTTTTTCAGTTCCTTATCATTGCCGCAGTCTTTCTCGGCATCACGCAACATTTGCCCGAGCCCATCAGTAGGTTCATTTTCCTGAGCAACATCTTCCTGAGCATCGCCTTCCCGAGCAACATCTTCCTCATCGGCATCACCCATTGCAGCATATGCAAAGGAACCGTAGTATTGAGCCAATAACGGAATGTCGTCATCGGCCTCGTCTTCTTCATCTTCATCCATTAGAATTCCTCTTTCACCGTGCTTCGTCCAAACAGAATAATTCCTCATGAAACCGTGCCTCATCAAATGCACTTGAAGACAACCTCTTTGTTTGTACGATTGTATATTTTTACAATGGGTGCATGGGCAGAACATGAAACCGGACGACGTCCTGTTAGCCTCGGCGGCATCGAGAAACGTCCTAAGGCCATCACGGAAGGCCTGAGCGTGGGGGTCCCCGTACATCCATTGTCTATTCATCTGCATTATTAACCAATAACAAATATACAATACAATTTAAAGATAAAAAAATTTAATATATAAATAAATACAAATTATAATATATATTCCATTATATAAATAAATTTCTAAAACTACATTACTATATTCATTAAATATAACATTACTATAAGCCTTATAAGATTTATAAGATTTATAAGATTTCTATTAATTTATAAGATTTTCTAGCATTTTATATTGATTTTCTAGTAATTTATAAGATTTTCTATTAATTTATAAGATTTTCTATTAATTTATAAGATTTTCTAGCATTTTATATTGATTTTCTAGTAATTTATAAGATTTTCTATTAATTTATAAGATTTTCTAGCATTTTATATTGATTTTCTAGTAATTTATAAGATTTTCTATTAATTTACAAGATTTTCTATTAATTTATAAGATTTTCTAGCATTTTATATTGATTTTCTAGTAATTTATAAGATTTTCTATTAATTTATAAGATTTTCTAGTAATTTATAAGATTTTCTAGTAATTTATAAGATTTTCTAGTAATTTATAAGATTTTCTAGCATTTTATATTGATTTTCTAGTAATTTCTAAAACCACATTACTATAAGCCTTATAACTATTCACAAGTCATACAAAACAAAATACTAACTAGGTTGCCTTCTCTCTCCATTTAAAACACAACATGAACACTCTCTCCACCATGAACTCAAGCTCTCTCCTCTCTCTCCTCCAAGAACACAATCTCTCTCTAGCTAGCTTTACTTTGATTCACAAATCCCTCTATTTCTAAATCATAGAAGGATTACAAGCTAAATAAAACATTAGAGAATGAAAGAGTGTACCTTGTAGTGCTCCTTAGATGAGTAGATTCTTCACAAATTTTGAAAAAAATTTGGGCAGCACCTCCCCTCCCACGGCCGAGCAGCATGAACACAGCGCCTAAGTGTTCAGCTGGCTCGGGCGGGGGAGGGGAAGCCCCTATATTCAAACACATTAGCACCGGGTCGTGGCAAGACCCGGTGCTAATGTTCACCCTTTAGCACCGGGTGCAGCCACGACCCGGTGCTAAAGGCCTCGGGCACATTAGCACCGGGTCGTGGCTGCACCCGGTGCTAAAGGGTGAACATTAGCACCGGGTCTTGCCACGACCCGGTGCTAATGTGTCCGCCCGGACACACCTCCGCGCCGCCCCCGCTCCTAGCCGTTGGACCCGGTGCTGAAGCCCCATCAGCACCGGGTCCAAAAATGGCCGAGGCGGAGGAGGCGGGCGGATGTGAAGGATTCTGGTAGTGTCTTTAACAGTAAAACTTCTATTTTATGGCAGTTAATTAGCAAATTTTCTCTCAAAAGTACTGATTAGTTTGCTTTTGAATCATCAGGATTCTGTCGTTGATTTTTTTCTTTGCAATGTATGTGCATTAGGAAATGATCCAAAAGGCATCACTGATTTTTTTTTCTGCAACTGTATTTTTCAACAGGAGAATGAAAGGAGAAAAGAGATGGGAAAAGGTTTGCCAATATATATAATCATTGATGATAAACAAGCAAAGGTGTTGAGGAATTATGTGGCGCGTACTTAGAGTTAGCACTGTATGAACTCCAATCTAATGTAGTACAAGTCAATAAGCTTCATATATATGTTCCTTTTCGATGCTGCTCTTTGGAATTTCAAGGTGGTCACTGTATGTAGCTTCCTTTTTTTAATTCTTGAATGTTTTATCACTTCTCTAAAATTCAGTCTAAATACATAATTGGAATACATTGGTTGTCAAGCACTTTTAATTATATAAATTTAATGAGATGTTTGGTTGCGGCATATACTCCAAATTATTTCGGATAAGTCCTTCAAATTATCATAAAAGTACATCATGATATTTGGTAACTTTGGCCTTTGGCTGGTTAGGAATTTTCCAACAAAGTCGGATGATATTAAGAAGTACCGATGTAATAGGTGAAGATAACTATCCAAAAGAAACAACTATGCTTGTCTTTTTGTTTTCTTGTTCTTAATTTTGAAATTTTCTATTATTTTATTTTATACATGTGCGTGCGCACATGTGCCTCTGCTAGTTGAAGGAAAAGACATGGAAATTTTTTTCAAACAAGAAAAAACGATGTTTCTAGAGAGTTTTTACCGTTTTGGCATTACTTTGCTTATCATGGGATTTCTTTACCCACCCTATCCACCAACCAAATAGCCTAAAATAACTACCATATTAAAGGTAGCACGCGCGTGGCGCGCGGGCATATTTGCTAGTAGGAGATTAATATGCTTTGCTACTGTCATATACAAAAGTCCTAGACTCCTAGTTCATATGATTCTATAGTTTTATAGAAAGAATGATCCTGTAAATGGTTAAAAAGAAATCCATTTATGAATATTTCAAACGGAAAACAGACGATCAAGTTCTGGAGCAAGTGCAGCATCCAGTTATTGCCCCATGGACACTTGTATTTTGTGAATTGTGACCAGATTAATTTATTTATTTCACTTAATGTACGCACCGAGGTTGACAAATGCTACAGTATCCATCCATAGTTTGTGAAATAGAATGAAACCATTTCATATGGCAAACCTACGTCAAATTTGACTATAGAAAAATATGTTAAAACAACATGACGTGAGAGAAAGGAACTAATAAAGAATAGAGATGACCAAGCAAAAAAAATTATTTTTGCTATTTTTTACTAATATTGTAACCTTACATACAAATTGGACGCTCCAAGTAACTGAAAAATACCTTATGTCATGTCTAGTTTGAAATTGAAAGTATTTTCATGCATGTCTGAGGAATTTTAGAAGTGTCTCCCCATAAAAACAGTGATATCGCCGGTATGTATATATGAAATTATAGCAAGCTCGTTCATGTTTCACCTCACCACTAATTCTTCGAATGTGTAGGTGGAACATTAAGATAAGCGCTACATCCGTTAATTGTGCATGCGTTTACCAAAGGAAAACCCATGCATGTATGAGAAATTCAATGTCTAAAATTAGATCATCAAACCTAGCTGATGCCTAATGACCTCTCGTTGGCAACAAAAGTGGCGGAACACCACTGGTTGGATTTCTGGAGCACACACCGTTCATTTCCCGATGGTTGGGGACTAGCTATCTATATAACAGAAAAGGAGAATAAGAATAAGGATAGAGGAATTGATCGCATCGATCATGGTGAAGAGTAACCAGACACTCGCATTATCCCTACTCCTGGTGCTGATCGAGTTAGTGTCGCTACCGGCGCCATCATGCCAGGAGATCGACTTCAATGTGTGGGTGAAGAACCAACCGACCAACCCCGGCAAAGATGTGGGGTGCATGAAGAAGGATCCCGCACTCTCCTCCGCCGAGATCAATAAGGTAACCAATATTATTGACCCCGCCACTGAATTGCGACCTGAAGACGGTAGTTACAAGACCATTAGTGAGTCCATCGCCAACATCCCCGATGGTAGCACCAGGCGCTACGTCCTTATTCTCAAGGCTGGGGCTGTGTTCCGTGAGAAGTTGTTCCTTAATAGAAGTAAGCCTTTTGTCACCATAAGGTCCGAAGACCCCAACAATCCTGCCGTCATCGTTTGGAATGACACCGCCACCACACCGGGCAAGGATGGAAAGCCCCTTGGCACGGACGGCAGCAGCACAGTGACTATCGAATCTGATTACTTTATCGCTTATGGCGTCGTCTTCAAGAATGATGCGCCACTGCCGAAGCTAGGGGAAAATAAAGGCGAGGCACCAGCATTGCGGGTGCTGGGAACAAAGGCCATATTCTACAATTGCACCATCGACGGCGGACAGGGTGCTCTGTATGACCAAAAGGGGCTCCACTACTTCAAGTCGAGTGTCATCAAGGGCACCATTGACTTCATATTTGGCTCTGCCAAATCATTTTATGAAGATTGCACCATTATTTCCACCTACAAAGAGATCACGACTTTACCAATGGCACCCTTACAACAACAGCAGCGTAACAATCCCATCAAGGACGCCCCCGGAGAAAGCGGGTTTTCTTTTAAAACATGCACCTTTAAGGGTGAGGGAGAGAATATTTACTTAGGCAGGGTGGGCACGCCTGTCGTTTACTCTTACAGCGATATTGGGAAGGAGATCATGCCTATAATCTCTATTGGGGGGATCGTCCAGTTGGCAGAAAGGTATCACCTACCCATTTTACATGTTTCTTCTTGTACTACACATAATAATGTGCTGTACATTATCGGTATCCGCACTATATATATGGAATGATATTTAGTTTTGTTGCACTTTGCTTTTTGTAGGACGGGGTTCTACTGCGCAGATTTCAAGAGCTATGGTCCTGGATTGCCTAAAATGCTTTCCGAAGACCTCACTTATGCCGAGGCCACACCCTTTCTCGGGACATACTTCATCTCTGGAGACACATGGATCCTATCCATACCGCCGGAATAAAGCATGTCTAGATGCATCAACACCTTAAAGTGAACTGGCACAAGCTCTGTACTCCCGTATTCTTGTCTGCTCCATGAAGATCAGATTTACAAATAAACCATGGGAAGTCATGCGTGCATGAAAAATAAAAAGGAACATATTATACTTTAATTCCAAATGGGTGTCATCCGTCGCTACCAAACATTCGCTACAAAGAAGTCATTGATAAGATCATATATGTAATGAAAAATGTTTTGTGGATGAGATGCAATATCATCTGTATTTGTTGTATTTTCTTTAGATTTAATATTTTATGTTATCCGTATAATGTTAATCAAAATATTATTCTTGAGTATTGACTTATCTTCCAACTAGAAGGCCATATGACTCCCTTTCTTAGAATATGGGATAAAGTTCAGAGTGTACCACGACCCATTCATCTGATTGTAGGACCTCTACAATACGATGATGTGGATCTCCACCATTCATGTGAGATTGTATAATATTCAGCCTGTGTGTCGCAGCACCGCCACGAGATACGTGAGAGATTGTGCTCCCTCCGCTGTCGCGTTGTTGCCCTGTTTCATTACCGTATCACCAAGACACCAGCCCATGTAGCCATCCAGACCGTATCACCAAGACACCAGCCCATGTAGCCATCCAGACCGTTAGAGTATGAATTGTAATAGAATACGACTATGATATGTTGTTTGAGTAGGACTCTGATCCATATGTAATTGTATAGGATTTGTATGAGCCTGGACTATTTAATAAAATGTCAAGCAACCTTAGAGGTCAAACTGTTCCATCAAATATTTCTACATGGTAATCAAAGCCATAGGCCAGCGTCAGTATTAGATAGTAGATCCATGGTCCTCTACACCTTCCACTCGCGCCGCCCTCGAGAGATCAATTATAGTCTCCCTTGGACACCGCATCAATTAGCTAGTTAGTCTCAAAAAATATTATATAATATAGAATAGATTAGTTTTTCTTTTTATCTGCTACATCGCCAAGGTGTTCGTCGACATGCTACTATCGGCCGATGCAGATTCTCTAAGGGTGTGTTTGGTTGGAGAGCGAGTAGAATGGAGTGGTTCCATTCTTATTTTTCGGGACAGAGCGGTTCTGATAAAGCTCTTTGGTTGGAGGAACAGAGCGGTTCCATTTTTTGTTTGGTTGGAGGGATGGAATAACAGAAAAGTAGATCTGTCAACCTCCGTTAGTGGGCCCGCTCGTCAGCCGTCTTCCTCCTTCAGCTTGTGCTCGCGCGCTACACACCAGGGCCGGTCGCCGGCCGCCGGGGCGAGGCCCAGGCCCTCCGCCCCCTCTTGCTGGTCGCCGCGGCTGGTGCAAAGCGCGGGCGAGGCCCGCCGCCGCCTGTCGCCGGCCGCCGCGGCTGGAGTAAAGCGCCTGTCGCCGGCCGCCGTCTCCACGCCGAGATCCGCCTCCACGCCGGTGCTCCACCTCCCCACCTCCTCGCGGCCGCCGTCGCCCGCCGCTCTCCGCCGTCGCCCGCTCCGCCCGCGCGGCGCCCTCCGACCTCCGCCCGCGGCCCTCAGCTCCGTCCGGCGTCCGGAGCTGCGAGGAAGACGGGGAGAGACGGCGTCGGTGCGAGCGGAACGAGAGTTGTCTAGGGGAACGAGAGCTGCTGCTGTTGCGCTTGTGGTGCTAGCTTGCTTTGCTTGGCATTGCCAGGCCAGCAGCGCCGCCGCCGACCCGGCCGGGGTAGCTGGTGGCCATGTTGGCATGCCCGGCCCGGCCGCGCACAGGATAAGGACGACCAAAGTCACAGCACAGGATCGGACAGGACAGGACACGCGACGTGTCGACGGATCGCGTGCAGATCGGGACGTTGGATTATCATCATCGATCAATCTCTTGCTAATTTTGCCAAAAGCAAGCAAGCAAGCTAGCTAACTAGCTAGGGGGGGCTGGACCCAATCAATCGATCTCTAACTAATTATAACTAGCACCCCATTATACATACATATATATCCACCATGCATGCCTAATTTCCATTCGTTCTCTCCGGCCTCGCATGCATGCATCCCGGCCGGCCTTCTGCTAGCGCGCGAGACATCATCGATGATATGCATGATTGGATCGATCCAGTACTCCCTCCGTATCACATTTAGAAGTCGTTTTGGACAACGACACGGTCTCCAAGATGTAACTTTGACTTCTTATATTTATAAAAATATTTGTTGAAAAATAACTTTTACGTCGTTTTGATAATACTTATGTACGTGCCTAATTTCCCAAATTATAAATGGGGTGCTGGACGTACTCGATCTCCAGCACCATCTCCTCGGTCTTCCGCGCTCTGCATGCTTGCTGATTCGATCAGAATGCATTCTGCTTCGTTCTATGTATACGAGCTGAGCGTACCACCACCACTATACAGTATTGTATCATACGGACCCGGATAATAACAGTAGGACGGCCGGAGTCGAGACCAGCAGTTTAATTGGTAGACAACCCGGCCGGGCCTGCTGCCAGCGCTGCCTCCCTCCCTAATTTTCTTCCGTCGAGACGATCGATTGGCTCTATGCATCCCGGCCATGAATCCGTACGTCTCTATGCAGCCAGGTACACAGCGGACGTCTTCGTCAGGGCCAAGGAGTGGGTTCCGCGCCAGATCACCTACGATCACGGCCTCGGTGCCCCGCCGCCGCCGCGCGCCTGATGGCCGGCCGGCCGGCGCCCGGCTTCTGCCCGGCCGGGTGCCCCTGCTAGCTAGGTACTCTCTAGCGCGCTGCGTGCATGTATGTGTACCTGCAGCGCGCCCGCGACGATCCCTGCCCGGCTGCCCCGGCCTGCCACGTACTCTCTGTCATGCCTGTCTGGCTGTACGTGTAGCCGGGCCTGCTCGAAACTAACTTGCTGCCCTTCCGCACAAAGCGGTCAGACCGGTTTTGATAACCGGTCATACCGGTTTCACCGGCGTTGCCCGGCGAGAGACCAACGAACGCCCGTCCGGGAGGGACCCCGTCAGGACAGGCGCACCTTGGGTTGTTCTAGGATCGGCAGGCCACCTAGATCGCCTTCAATCGACATAGAGACGAAGGAAGAACAGCATGGTAGGGTTGGAAGAGCTAGGGTTTGGAGATAAAAGTAATGCGAAACATAAAAAGATAAAAGTAAAGATAAAACGATAAAAGGTAGATTTGATAGATTCGATTGGATTATATTTCTCAATCGGCCATGACCCTTTATATTTATAGGGTGGGGAAGTCGTACCCCTTTAAGTCGGTTTACAATATGGGATAAAATTCTAAAGTCCTAAACCTACTCCAACACGGGAGAAACCGGTCAGACCGGATAGGGAAACCGGTCAGACCGGTTTGGCCGTTGCCAGATCGGCTACAGTAAAACCGGTCTGACCGCTTCCTAGAACCGGTCTGACCGGTTGCCCTCGGCCTGATAGGCAACTGCCAATTTTAGATGCGAACACCAACACGTTTGGGCGGCTCTCCACGGTGGAAAGCTAGCTAGGACAGAAGCAAACTCGAGTGTCTCCACTATTCTTCTGTACGGAGTAGACTGGTGTAGTGGTAGGGACCGGAGCCACCGCTCGCAGACGCAGGTTGGAATGATGGCAGCTGTAGTAGCACGAATCGAGCTCGGGCAGACAACCGAGAACGAGCGTGCCAGCACGCTGCCAAGTCGCTCTCCGAAAGTGAATCGGTTTACAGTCAAATAATTCAAGTACCATCAGGTATAACACAGCATCCTCTCGTATTATGTTGACCTACCAAGGCGGCAAGGCCATATATGAACATTACTTTGAAAAACCTTATGCATGAGTTGTTTATATATAGTTATTTTGAGCTGATGCTGTTGATAATTTGACTTATCAGAACCCTAAATCTACATGTCATCTCCATCATTTCCAAGCGCCCCATTGATGAATAAAGTCGTGTTCAAATGTACGGAATCATCATTGCTCACATCCACCAAGTTACTGATTAATCAGAAAGGGAGATTACGAGAAAATTAGAAACTGCTCAGCCAAATTTTCATCCTATCACCAATGGCTTACTTTTATTTGCTCTTAGATTGACCAGCTGCAGCTCATCCCCGAAGGCCAGTGCAATATTTGCGAACTAAGAGAAATATTGATGTATCCAAGATACATGTTTTAACCGCGATTTCACTAGTATATATATACCTAAAGATGATGGCGCATGGAAATGGTCTAAGGGCTCCGAGAGAGTTCTGATCGCTCTTTTTTTCGCAAACGTGTCTTGACACGTATTTCATTAAAAAGAAAGCAATTACAAAACAGTTCCGGATGTAGCCAAACAGGACTTGACCGATCAAGATCACAAAGGATAGAATACAGTTCTGATCGCTCTGAAAGGCCTGAAACAAACAAAAGCATAGATATGCTACTATTAGGACCTGGCTAATATGATGGATTGATGGATCATGCATTGCTACCGTAAAATGATACAATGATGAAATTATTCTCCAAAGATTTTCAAGAAATGGCGCCATTTTGATGCGACTGTCCAAGAAATGCATGATCTGGTTTGTATTGAAAAGACCCCTCCTCGTTTGAATCGTGCATATATCAATCATAATCCATTTATATTGTATTATAAAGCCCCAATCGCGAATTCGCGATTATTGACCATGATCCAAACATTATTTGTATTAAAACTTCCTTGTTTTTTTTCGTTCAAAAAAAAACTTCCTTGTCTAGATCAATCGTCATCCAGTTTTACACAAAGACCCCTGCCTGGATCAGGATTGTTCTATCGAACCCTGAGGACTGCGCCGCTAGTGGCCAGTGCCGAGAGAGAGAGAGAGAGAGAGAGAGAGGGCGGTGGCCGGTGGATGGCGATGGCGGGCGGCGGGGGACTGAACCGGTCGTCGTCGAGGGGGCAGCTGCCGCCACAAGAGCTTCTCGACGATCTCTGCAGGTAGTTCCCCTAACCCCTAACCCTATCTCGCAAGTTCTTCTGAGATTCACTCAGATCAATCCGAGCTGAATCGCCTCTGCAGCCGCTTCCTGCTGAACGTGCCCAAGGAGGAGCTGGAGTCGTTCGAGCGGATCCTGTTCCTGCTGGAGCAGGCGCACTGGTTCTACGAGGACAACTCCGTCGAGCACAACCCCAGCCTCAAGTCCCTATCCTTCAAGGACTTCACCTCTCTCAGTAAGTCCGCCTCTGTCGGAATCTGATCGGAGATTATCGTTGGATCGATCGCTGATGCCTCTGTCCTTGCGTTGCTGTGGTGGATTGGTTTGCCGGCGTGTGCAGTGTTTAAGAGCTGCACTGCTCTCAGGCCCTACATCGCCCACCTGGATGATATCTACAAGGACTTCAACAACTACAAGTTCCGCGTTCCTGTGTCCGGTGCCATCATCCTGGATGACACCTATGAGAGGGTAATTTACTGATATTTTTTCTGCTCGTTCTATTGCATTTTAGGAGTTCCCTGATTGAGATTTGAGAATTGGGAGGTGGGAATGTAGGTTGAACAGCAGCACTTTCTTTACCAAACATTGGAAATGAGTATGCCCTTCATTATTATGTGAGTTATAGTCAGCCTGATATATTAAAGGAGAAACCATGACTTCAAATGCGAGGTTGTGGTATTTTTTCACAAATAATCTCCTATCGGTGGTCTATAATAAAGCTTCCTTACACATACAATTTCACACACTGGTCTGGAATGAACTAGGCATGTACACAAAATTTAAGATCTCTTCTTTCTGACTCTTTAGAACTCAATTTTTTTTGGGGGATTTTTGTCCATTTTCAAGGTCAATTCACCTTTACCCCTTCTCTACAGTGCTTGCTTGTTAAGGGATGGAAAGCTGGGGCCAGCTGGAGCTTTCCTCGTGGAAAGAGGAATAAAGATGAGGAAGATCACACTTGTGCCGTTAGAGAAGTAACCTTCTGCCTGTGTCATGTTCTGTCCTTCAGTTTCCTTTCTTCTTTTATTTTTGAGTGAATTCTGCAGTTCTTTTGGGCATATTTTACTTGCTGCTAGGAAATAGTAGATTTCTTAAATATCATTGAGCATTGTTTGCTGTTTCTAGATTATTATAGTCCTTGCTTGGGTTTAGCTATAAATTGTTTACTTTTCTTCATTGCACATTTCATATCGCTAGATCACAATGCTCTAGATCGAATGTTCGCAATTCAACGCTTTCATCCCTTCATCAAGGCTGTTTGGTTAAGCATGAACATTTAATTGGCAATGAACTCCTTCGACATTAGTGTGGTCTTTAGGATTTTTTTTCCTTGGGTGAGATGCATCGATGTAAAAGACAAGAAGTGAATTGGCACTTTCTAACATTTTCCACGAAGAAAGAAAAAAACATGATTAGTCTATTTATCTTCTTAAAGGCATTTCTTTTGCTTAACTTTATTGAGTAGATCCAGTGCTTTGTATTAGCTACTTGAAGACCTGTGGTGATAGTATTTCTTCGCTAAGTAACATCTATTTACATATCAATGCAGGTTCTGGAAGAAACTGGGTGTGATGTTTCTACACTATTAAATTTGGATGACTACATTGAAGTTTCAATTGGGCAACAAAGAGTTCGGCTTTATATCATAACTGGTGTTAAGAGAGATACTGTGTTTGCACCTCAAACAAAGAAGGAAATCAGTGTATGCTAAGTTTTCAAATGTTTGCATCACTTTTATGGGCAGAGATGCAGAATACACTTTTCTTCTCTAATTCTTATTGCTGCTCTGCTTGGCTATATATACATTTTTTGAAGATATATGTTGTTCACAGAGCTTGCCAGGCTATTTTTATTAAAAAAATATAATGGAACTGTAGTTTATTTCACAGTTGCTTGACCAGCAAAAAAATCATTTGCACTTAATGTGTGGTAAAGTTAGCTTTGTGCTGAATAAACGGTTGTTCTGTATATCTTAATTTTCTGCATGGCAGTTTTTTCTTGCAACTGCAGTGTTTTGTCGTTTTTTATATGGCCTACACTTTACAAACTGCTTCCAAATATCCTATCATTGCCCCTGAAACTGTTAGCTGTCACTCTGTTCCATGTGGTTCACTGTTTTTTGTGTGCTTAGTGTAAGATTGAAATTATTGTTGTTTTCATTGATTAGCTTTCCTTCGTTACACCTTTTTTTTTTCTAAAAAAAGTTATGAAATGATCAAAACTGAGCTACCTTACCATGTCAATTTGATAGGAAATCTCATGGCACAGAATTGACGATCTCTTACTGCATTGTTGACTTCATTGATTGACTTCCCCTTCATTATACTGATTTTTTTCCTGTTATTTCCTTGTCTATCTATTAAAAATTCTGAAATGATCACAACTGAGCCTACCTTTCTTTTTTGAATTTCGTAGGAAATCTCATGGCACAGGATTGACGATCTCTTACCAGCTAGTGATGATGCGGTATCTCGTGGAGTGAATGGAATGAAGCTGTACATGGTTGCGCCATTTTTGACGTCAGTATCTTCTGATCCACATTTTAATTTTGTTTATTTTTTGGGCAGATACTGTTATGGGGCATTGCCACTGTTACAATTGCTCTCAAAAAGAAGGGAAAAAATAACATGTGCTTATTTTATTCTGGTTCTAAATGACCTACTTTTCCAAAGTGTAAATCTGTTGCTTATACATTGTGTGTCTTACCTTGTTCTTTCTCCAGGGGTCTAAAGGCTTGGATTGCCACACATCTTCCCCCGCTGTATCAGAAATTAGAGGCATCTGCTAGAGGTTTCTTCCTTCTCTCTCGTGTACCCATTGTGTTCAGGAATTTTGAAGTGAGCTAATCTTTGAAGAATCCGCAAACAAAATTTGCCTAACAGTTCTGCTGAATAGATGTCTGATTGCATTCCGACTGTTGGCCAAGTTGCTGCTTGTTTTCCAATACTTTTCATCATAGATGTATGATAACACGGCATTGGACAGGTACCGTGTGGAAGGCCAATAATTCGTCAAGTGGTGGTGCCCCTGTAGAGAACCCCGTTGCTAGAGCGGGATCTGATGCACAGCATGGCGACAACCGCCCTGGTAGAAGCTTCAGGTTTGACACTGCCAGCATCCTGCAGTCCATGGAAGCTTCCTTCTTACGCACCTAGGAGCCTGACAAAGCATCAACCCGTGCACCTGCATCCTTGATGTATATAGGCTGTCGTCAGTGTTTAACTCCACAAGGACATGATGTCTCCGTTTCGTATCTCTCTTGTCCTCCCCCCCCCCCCCCCCCCGGGTTTCCTGTGGCACTGGGACGTCTTTGCCTGTGGTGTATATCGCGTTCTGTCAGACGCCTTGCCCCGTGTTTAAGTGGTGAATATCGGAGGTGTTGTTGGGACGGTGTGGCAGCTTGTGTTCATTTCGTTTGCTGATGGGCCCGCATGGCAGTGAGTGGAACTCGCCAGCTCGGATCGGCCCCATCCATTGGGCCTTGAGACTTGAGAGAGGAGCGATTGGTTATCCCGAAGCCGATTCGCGAGGTTCCTCGTCTGCTGTTGGTGGACGCGGTGGTGACCCGATGACGTGTGCGGCGTAGTACCAATGATCTTCCCCCACGCCGTGACAGCGTGCCACCACCAGTCTACCACTACCGCTGTCCTTGCCTCGGCTTCACCTAGAAGCTCGATCGATGCGATGGTGACGCTGGTGCGGCCGCCCGCGCTGCACATCTGCGCCGTGAGTGGCGGCGCCGGCGGGAAGGACAAGTGGGCGCCGCAGCCGCAGCGGTTGTGGTGGGGCGGCCGCGGGAACAAGCCGAGCTTGCCGCGCCAGCCGCGGCAGACGGGCGGGAATGGGGGCCGAGGGGGCGGGGCGGGGGGCGAAGCGCTGGACCAGGTGCTGGGCGTGCTCCGCCGCGACGGCGAGTTCCTCCAGGGCGCCGCCGGCGCCCCGCTCCGCGACGTCTTCTGGCTCCGCTTCCTCGAGAAGCAGCAGCAGCAGCGGAAGCAGCCAAAACCTAGGCCCAAGCCTGCGCAACAACAACAGATGCTCATGCTGCAGCAGGAAGAGGAGATGAAGGTGGAGGTGGAGGAACTGCCTCATGAGGCTCCAGCCTTCCCGCCTCCCGCGTACCCGCCAGGTTCCTCACAGGGCAACGAGAGGGCATCCCAATTCAAATCCATTGCGCGCATCACCTTGCTGGTGACCGTATTTATCGTCTTGCTTATGAACATATTTCTCCCGGTTTTGGTAGGGTTGTTGTGCGTGGAGCTAATGGCGGCCGACTTCCCAGCCCTCAAGGTGTACGCCAGTAGCGCTCAACACTCTCTAGCGTGGCGATTCCTCGGAAACAAGGGGCAGTCAAAAGCTCAACAACAACCTAAACCCAATCCACAGGAACAGCAGAAAGAGCAACAACAGATACTTCAACCACCGGACTTCCCTCCACCCCCATACCCTCCAGGTTTCTAGCACAATGCAGCAAGAGCTCTAGATTTGGTGTAAATTAATCTACTTCAGTCACATTAGTGACTAATTTACAATGTTCTGGTAGGTTTATCCTGTATGGAGTTGATGATGGCCGATCTTGAAGCCCTCAAACTGTACATCAACTACTATTCAGCCATCCTCACTACACCACTTCCCCAGCATTATGATCCTGACCTCCTTGCTCAGTACTTCGCCTCACGCCCTCATATCCTTGCGTTTCGCATGATTCAGGTTAAGTATGATTAAGCTCCCCCTTTTCTTTCACTAACCTGCACTTGCTTCCAATTGTTGTAGCTAATAGGTCAGTTTGCTGTCAATCTTTGCTCTGCAGATACTCTTCACATTTGTCTCAGCTGTTGTAAAGATGCAAATCTCTAAAAGAGCTCAATTGACCACAGATGCTACCTACGGTAGTGGCAACATCAGCAATGGCTTCAATGATACCCAATATATGGTTGGCCAACTTCTCAAGGAGTCGTTTCTTGACCTTGGACCTACTTTTGTTAAAGGTTGGTGTAGTCATTGTTACAGGTTCTTGACCTTGGACCTACTTTTGTTAAAGCAACTTCTCAATGCAAGTTTGTGACCACATGGTTTGGGTTGCTCTTGATATCTGTCTTTTCTTATGTATATATGCAGTTGGACAATCTCTTTCTACAAGACCTGATATCATAGGTTCAGAGATTTGTGAGGTCAGGTAAATTTCTCCTTGTTCTGCATTTTTTTTTGACCCATCAGCATTTGCTTGGACAGTTTGGTTTCCTCTTGTTCCTTCACTCAAATGACTGGTTCATCTCTAAATTGACTGTTGTCACCACTCAATTTTAGGCCCTCGCTGAGTTGCATGAAAGAGTTCCTCCTTTCCCAAGAGAGGATGCAATGCAGATTATCGAGGGAGAATTTGGGTGTCCTGCATCACATATTTTCAGTTACATTTCGGATGAGCCTGTAGCAGCCGCTTCCTTTGGACAGGTAATGTCTTCACGTGCTTCATTTGTGCTTGTGCTATGTTAGAGCAAGATCTTAGAGTTTCTGATGTATTCTTATTCCTTTCTCTGCACATTATTTTCAATTTGTAGTTTTGTTCTGTTATGCTCAAGAAACTCCTGTAATTCTACCTCAGGTTTACCAGGGGCGCACAGTTGATGGTGATCTTGTGGCCATAAAGGTTCAGCAGCCAAACTTTTTACCTTCTGTACTGAGAGACATCTATATTCTACGTCTTGGGGTCTGTATATTTTCATCTAACATATAATTTTGCTCTTCAATCATCTGGTGATTTTTGTTTTCTTTATGATACCATTTGTATGCTTGTTCATCAGCTGGTACTGATCATTATCCTAGTTATTTGTGCTTTTATTTACTGTTTTGTATGCGATCAGTGATTTTATTTGTTTGCATGGCCCTGTTCTTGTGATTTGTTAGTAACAAGAAAATGTACCTTTCTCCATAGATTAGTAACTGTCCGGTAAAAACTAGACACACATTTCTTCCGTTATGGATAGCCTTTCTCTCACCCTAAAAAGCGTTGCATTAGCTTCCCTGTCCATGAACTTGCTTGAGCTATCAGTTCAGTGTACCAGTGACTGCAACATTGCTAAATTTTGTATTACTTTAGTATCATTCTTGTGATGCTTTTCTATTCAGTTATTTACTTACTATAATTTATTTCAGCTTTCTTTCATACAGAAGATAGCCAAACGAAGAAGTAATATTTCTCTCTATGCTGATGAGTTGGGTAGAGGTTTTGTCGGCGAATTGGACTACAATATTGAAGCTGCTAATGCTACCAAATTTCTGGTGCTTATTTACTCTTTTCTCCTACCTATGCTTTTTGCCAACATATGTTCTGTTTGGTTTGGTGTTTTAGCTCATAATTTTTACTCTTGCAGGAGGTTCATTCCAGATATCCTTTTATGCTAGTTCCTAAGGTTCTTAAACAACTTACTAGGAAGAGAGTTTTAATGATGGAGTGGGTGGCTGGTGAGAATCCCAAGGAGTTGCTTTCTTTGTCTAAAGGAGTTTCTGAAAAAGTTACTGAAACTTCAGAAAAGCAGAAGTTGGAAGCAAAATCTCACCTTCTTGACCTGGTATTTACTGATGAATTTAATAAATTATCATCAACCAATGAGTGTTTCCTCTTAAAAAATATTTGGAATATGGGGAAGAGCGCCTCTATCATTTCACATCATAACTTAGGTAGTTCAGTGGTCGTGTACCAGCCTGCACTTATTTCAAAATCACGGCATAAAAACATGTTTCTTTTGAATTCTAAGAGTTTTTCCTTTTCTTTTTTCCTGTTGTGCTGGTAAAAAAGTTCAATTTGATCTTGCTGCCCAAAATGTTTTGACATCTTGTTAATTACTCCCAAGGTCAATAAAGGTGTCGAGGCTTCACTGGTGCAGCTTCTTGATACAGGCTTGTTGCATGCTGATCCTCATCCTGGTAACACGCGTTATACTCCTGAAGGCCGTGTCGGGTAAGCTTTACTACAAGTAGATGAATTCTAGAACATAGATTCACATACTAACTATTTCATGGCTGCTATTTCGAGTTTTCCTTCTCTCAATGTTTCATGTGATATGATATATGTTTGCTCTTTTGTGAATTTATGGTTGGCATGAAGCTTTTGATAACATATTTCTGGAACTAATGACAACATCATCCTAAATATATCAGGTTTCTTGATTTTGGGTTGCTTTGCATGATGGAGAGGAAACATCAGCGTGCTATGCTTGCAAGCATCGTGCACATAGTAAATGGAGATTGGGCTTCCCTTGTCTATGATTTGACTGAAATGGATATAGTTCCACCAAACACCAATCTGCGTCGTGTGACAATGGTAATTCATCTAAATGCAGCTATACCACATATGTTTTTTTGGGGGGTGCTTGCAGTGATTGTCCCACTCTTTGTATTGAGCGGCATCATATACTTTATGTTCTCAGTTCCTTGGAATTGCCACTTGCATGGTCTGATGTTGATTCTAGATGAAATGAAATGGTAGCATAAGACAGGCACTAAATGAAATGAGGAACGTAAGTACAACTAGTTAATCATAGTCAATTTCTGTTCTTGGAATTCATGTAGAAACTATATGCTACTGAAAAAGTTTGTTGGTCTACAACGTGTCACTGATGTCTACTTGTCGGCCCATAACCCTTGTTTCAGCGTCACAGCAAGTGCCATGTGGTCTGTTTGTTGAACATGGACTTATTCGGTGGCATGTGGTAGACATATTCAAACATTGAGAATCTTTCTGGTAAAGAAACACAGTTGACAATGGTAGATCCAGATTTCTCTACTTTAAGTATATTTCAAACACACATGGTTCCTAAAGGACAATTCCTTCATGCCTGATTTTTTTTTGTACTATTACCTAATGTTATATGGACAATCAGATTTTTGCAAAAAGATTGTTGTACTGATTGACTCCCATGTCTATCTGCTGTTTTGCATCCCTCTTTTCCAATTGGATAGAGAGCGGTTAATTCATGGCTTAATATCCCATGATGGTAATATGCTTTAGTACATTGTTCAGTGAACTTCTTTATGTTCTTTTACTTATAATATAGTATATACATATTACTGTTCTTTAGTACATGCCATTCATTTTTTAGTGTCTGTAATTAGTGTGCCTTCCATGTGTTTAGGAGTTGGAGGATGCATTGGGCGAGGTAACCTTTGAAGAAGGAATTCCAGAAATCAAGTTTAGTAAGGTGATTGGTTTACTGCATTTGTTAGTTCAGTTCATGTAGTGGTGGTTTGATATCTTCGTGCCCACCATTTGTTTCAAACCAAGCACCGTTGCGAATGACATTATTTTCACATTGCTTTTGTGCTTGTTTACTGCTGCATGCATCTTTTAGGTGCTTGGAAAAATTTGGTCTGTGGCATTTAAATATCACTTCCGTATGCCACCTTACTACACACTGGTTCTCCGGTCACTTGCTTCTTTGGAAGGTTAGCTTGTTCAGTTGAAATTGAGATACCGAACTAGTTCAACACATAATGGCTTATTTCTTTCCATAGATTTCTGTTGTCATGGTTACTGTTTTTCAGAGGTTCATTATCTTCTTTCCTATTGATAGGACTGGCCGTGGCAGCGGACGAAACTTTCAAAACATTTCAAGCAGCATATCCATATGTTGTTCGGAAGCTTCTTTCCGATAATTCACTTGCTACGAGGAGACTCTTGAATCAGGTATCATTCATTGTCTCATTTAGAACAGTGTAGAACTAGCCTCTGAGGTAGGTGTGGTATTAGGGCTGTCATTGAGGCCTTGTTGTGTTTGATCCCAAAGTTGGAGCAATTATAACCATGTTATGCTGCATTCCTTGTGGATTAGGCTGCATTCTGTATTTTAGATGGATGAGATTATAATGAGGCTGCATTTGTGTGATAACTAACACCAATCAGTTTTCTTACACAGGTAATTTTCAATAAAAAGAAAGAGTTCCAGTGGCAGAAGATTGCCGCATTTCTAAAATTAGCTTCAGCAAGATTTGTTTCATGGTTCTTATCATTTAGTAAATTGGTTTGGTTCATTTTTATATGTAGGGGTCTTTCAGTGCTCCCTTGAATTATTTAAATAGTGATGATGAAATCTTCTGGTTAGTTATGTATTGATTCTTCATTGATTATGTATCACTTCAGCTTTCCTTCTAAAAAATGGCCTATTAGTATTGGCAAGTTACTTGGTTTGTTGGTTGAATGTTCATCGCGGCAGCATGACTCCTGTACCGTTTTTTTCAGGATTTAGAAAACAGAAGGAAAAAAAATGCATGAAGATGGTAGATGCTTAGTTTTTTTTAGTTGCTCAAGAAATGATATGCATGTGTAGTGTGCCAATAATTAACTGAGTAGTAAGCAGTCGGTTTTGTGCTAAAGCGTATACACGCACTGATGTCATTTTCATATGTGAAGGGGCAACTTCAAATACAACAGTGGAGATTTGCCTGAGCCTGACACAAAGGACATGAATGTTGCTAGCCTTGTAGAGATCAGTGATTCATCTTCACTTGACCGTGCTACAGCTACACCAGAGAGGGCAGTGCATACTGCAAACCTGTGTGTGAAGCTTTTATTATCAAAGGATAGCGTTTTGATTAGGAGACTTATTATGACAGCGGTATGTATCACATCTTATCTTCTCGTTCCTTTGCTTTTATCAGCCGACCCTCCTTAGGACTTTTCAGAACGATTGAGTTCTGAGCTCACCCAATGTCCTGCTGTACAGAATGCAAAATCTCTTGCCCGTGATCTGATCTCCAGAGATGCATTGATGTTCCGGGAGATGCTCAGTAATGTTTTTGCAGATGTCATCTGCCAGTGGATGTTGAATGTCACAGGATTGAAGCGAATTGCAGAGACCAGGATCCGGACACCCATGACCATAGGAGAGAATGATGCCCATCCGGTGCTGTCTGAAGAATCATCAACCCTGATGGCACTCCAGGCGGCCATAAGAGACCGCAGGATGCAGGTCATATTCTCCAAGTTTGTGAGGGAGTTGAGAGGGGAGCCCGTCCTGATTGTCAAGGTGAGCTGGAACATGTTCATCATCTCGGTCACATCTGCCGCAGTTGGCCTGCACCGTTTCATGGTATTCCTGTCGGAGAAATACTTGTCGACGCTGTCGCCTCCTGTGCCTCCGCCCCGGCTGGTTCAGATTCAGACCCTGTAAAATGCAGCGACCAGACCAAGGACATCACGATGGTTCTTGGTCGCTCCTGTACTGCGTCCCTGTATATAAACGTTGCAGGAATTCTGTGGCGTGTTCCTAGCTATAGTTGCCAAACATTTTTCTCTTCTACCGATTGTTCTCCGTTCAGTTGGCCGGTAATGTGTCTCGTGGCCTGTGGGGGCATTGTTAGCATAAGCTGCATTGAAGCAGGAGCACTGAAGGACGACGCTGAACTCATAGATTATCGAAGGTTGAAACATCTGGATAGAAGTTCGTAGATGTGTCAGACTGTTTATAAGCACGGTGGCAAGCGAGTGGTAAACTCAGCGTACAACAGCTTTTCCACAGCTCCAAAAGGAGCTAAGCCATATTGTACGCCAAGCATTTCCTGGCGCAGTGGCAGCGGTAAATCTATTCGGCAACCGGTCACGCGCAGCGCCGAACGCGTGACCCCGTGACCGCCGCGTGCCCTTCTTCTCCGGCGCCGGCTCCACGGCTTAGCGGCCGGGGTTACCTGGGGGCTCCAGTCGCCGGCGGACCTAGAAGAAGGGGTCGGGGGGCGGCGGTCGGCCCTGCGGAGGCGACGGGCGCTGGGCGGAGGCGGAGGTGGAGGTGGGAGATGGCAGGTGGGCGGTGCCGGCGGCGGGGGGAGGAGACGGTGGCCGATGAGGTTAGTGTGGCGGCGGCGGAGGCGGCGGGACGCCGCTGGAGCCGAGGGAGGTGCGGGCGACGGGGGCAGAGGAGGCGGCGTCGACGGATTAGGATTGGGCCGTGGTGGCGGGCGGCGGCGGCGGGGGCCGCCGGAGCCGGACGGCGGTGGCTGCCGGCGGGGGAGACGAAGGCGTCGCGGGATAGCCTCGTACCAGTGGCAGTGCACTGTGGGCTTGAAGGCTGAATTCAACGACATAGTGGACTGTTTGGGCCAAAATTTGGGCCCATCGTACCGGAAACGGCGAGGAGGCAATTGCTTCGTGTCATCGTGTACCTCTGCTCGGCTCGGCCCGAGTTGGGTCTGACTGTCCGAGAGCTCGCCGGAGTTTCAGATTCAGAGGTGGTGCGACTTGTGAGGGTCAGAGGGGCAGGATGGGAGGAACCGGCGGAGGATGATGGGGGGACGAGGAGGGACGGGGCGGCGGCAGGAACGACAGGCCCTGATGGTGGCGTTCGCTCTGGCCCTGCTCATGGGCACCGCCGTCTACTTCCGCATCTGGGCCCGCCAGTCCAGCGACCCCTCCTTCACCATCGACGACCGCGAGGAGCTCCGGTTCGCTCCCGAATCCTCTCTCCGCCTTCCTTCTTTCCTCCGCCGACAAGTTTGGTTTCCTGAATCTTACATATTCAGTCATCAACAGAAAAAGATACTGAAGGAATCAAATTCATCTTCCTTCAAAGTTTCAAACTACTTATCACCAGTGAATTCTCTACACAGGTTAAGGCCTCATTGACCGGCACAGCCAGGCGTCTTGAGTTGTTGCAGAAGGTAATTCTTGGGATCAAATTTTATTTTTTCTCTCCATGATATCACCTGGGCCAGCTTTCAATTTGTGCTTGTGCTTCCTCTCCACTCTCTGTGTGCATGCCCCACTTAATCATTTTCATTGCTGCAGGATAATGAGATGTGCAAGCGGCACACTGAATCATTGAGGCAGCAGTGCAATTGCACTCTTTCATTGAAAACCACTCAAGATTAAGGACGTGGCAGGGTTTTTTTTTCAGCTTCTTTGACTTTTTGTTTGTTCAGCACCAGATGGAGGAAAGCTAGATTGAGGTGTGGCAATTGGGATAGGTGAATTGAGGAAATGGCACTACCAGAATCATCAATATCTGCACCGGGTGGGAAAGCCCTTTAGCACCGGGTTTCCCACCCGGTGCAACTAAATCGAGGCTAAAGGGGTACCCCTTTAGCACCGGGTTGAATAACCGGTGCTAAAGGGTCCCTTTAGCACCGGGTGCAGCCACGACCCGGTGCTAAAGGGCCTGCCCTGCAGCGCCTTTAGCAGGGCCTTTAGCACCGGGTCGTGGCTGCACCCGGTGCTAAAGGGCTTAGATTTTTTTTTATTTTTTTCCAGACGCCATGAATGTACTTTTGTTTTTGTTCTTGTTCTTCAAGAACAGAAAAGGAAAGAAGATGATGACCGATAAATAAGAGGAGAAAGAAAGAGATGAGTAGATAGCTCAAATTATATTACAATATCCAAGATCTAATAGGGATTGGATTACAACGTTAGAGATCCAACAGAGAAATTTAATTACAAGACTCAAGATTCAACACTCAGCATTTCAATTTCAACCACGAGCACCTTCATTACAAGACTCAAGATTCAACACTCAGCATTTCAATTTCAACCACGAGCACCTTCATTACAAGACTCAAGATTCAACACTCAGCATTTCAATTTCAACCACGAACACAAGACCCACCAGCACGAGCGCGGCTTCTTGCGCCGCCCAGCAGCCAGCGCGCCAACCAGCCTGCCTTCTTGCGTGCCTGCAGGGAACCAAGAAACGAAGTGAGAAGAGGAAGGGAGAAGAAAAGAAGAGAAGGGGGCGAGGCGAGGAGGAGGGCCGGCGGTTTGGGGGAAGACGAAGTGCTGCGGGAGCGGGGGCCGGCGCGAGGCTATATAGAGCCGGGGCATTTAGCACCGGGTGCAGCCACGACCCGGTGCTAAAGGCCCCCCTTTAGCACCGGGCCTTCCCACCACCCGGTGCTAAAGGCCCTTTAGCACCGGGTCTGGCACACCCGGTGCTAAAAGGCCGTAACTGGCGCCAAATGAAAATTGGGGGCCTTTAGCACCGGATTTTAGATCAACCCGGTGCTAAAGGCCCCAAATTTTCGTTTGGCGCCAGTTTCCAAACCGGCCTTTAGCACCGGTGGCTACTATTTGGGAATCTTATAAATATAGTTTTTAATATATAGTTATTAATACTTGTTTTAATTCAGTTATTAATACCTATTAAAAATATATATTAAATAAGAAAATCTTATAAATTACTAGAAAATCTTATAACTTACTAGAAAATCTTATAACTTACTAGAAAATCTTATAAATTAATAGAAAATCTTATAAATTACTAGAAAATCTTATAAATTAATAGAAAATCTTATAACTTACTAGCAATCTTATAACTTACTAGAAAATCTTATAACTTATTAGAAAATCTTATAAATTACTAGAAAATCTTATAAATTACAAAAATTGATAACTAAATCAAAGATTTTGGAACATTAAATGGTCTCAGATGAAAAAGTCATGAATAGTAAAATTTCATATCTCATCAAGATCTACAATCTTTATTTAAGTCATTTTTGCATTTGAGAAAGTGGTAGTATACATTGTTCATTAATCCTAGATTCACTCACATAGTTTCTAAAACTTTGTTAGAGACTTGTCAAATGTGTACTACATGTTATGACCCATTTTGAAAATGACAAAATGACCTAAATAAAGATTGTAGATCATGATGAAATATGAAACTTTGGTATTCATCACTTTTTCATTTGACATCACCTAGTGTGAAAAAAACCTTGGTTGTAGTTCTCATTTTTAATTCAAAATTTGGATTGTTCAAACACGAGAAGATTTTTCAAAATAATAACATTAATAAGTTTCATAACTTGATAGAGTATGATTTTAGGAATTTTTAGGAAGAAAAATGATCTTTTTTGAAGTTTGTACGAGGGAGAACGACTAGTTACAACTTTTATACAGAGATTAAAAAGAAAAATTGTTCTTGTTCATCCAGTGACGTGGCTCGTGTGCGCCCGGTGACGGCCGAGCAGCATGAACACAGCGCCTAAGTGTTCAGCTGGCTCGGCCGGGGGAGACATTAGCACCGGGCCGTGGCAAGACCCGGTGCTAATGTGCACACTTTAGCACCGGGTGCAGCCAGCAACCGGTGCGAAATGGCCTCGGCACATTAGCACCGGTTGCTGGCTGCACCCGGTGCTAAAGGGGGCGCATTAGCACCGGGTCTTGCCACGACCCGGTGCTAATGTGTCCGCCATGACACCCCGCAGCGCCGCCCCCGCTCCTAGCCGTTAGACCCGGTGCTGAAGCCCCATCAGCACCGGGTCCAAAAATGGCCGAGGCGGAGGAGGCGGGCGGATGTGAAGGATTCTGGTAGTGTGGCTACTGCAGTGTTGGTATGGTTTGCTACTGATGGTGCTAGTGATCCGTTGCCCAGTTCGTGAGGAGCAATGCAAATTACTTTAGGCGCAACCTATGACATGGCGATTAGCTCCTCTTTTTCATTAAGGATTTCAATGTTTACGTAATTTTGGATTGGCATTCTCTACCTGTAAATACAGTGTATTGACGAAGCAAAAAAGTGGTAGCAAAGTTCAAAAACAGAACCGGCTTATTGGCAAAAGCTTAATGACCTCTAGTGTTAATGGTCATCTCCAGTTCCTTCGTGCATTATGTATATACATTTCATTGAGACCCTATTTATCATATAAGGACTGCAAACTGGATTACAGCATATGAAGATGGCTTATCTCAGATTCTCCCGCGGTAGCATGAATCATCCTCGTTTTTTTTCCCTTATTTTTTTAGCCTTGTCTACTCCCAATCTCCCATGAATGCAATTCTGGGTACGAATGTTATGGCCAAGGAAAATAGCACAATTGAGCGCCAAATTTTGCAGCACTCGATGATGTGGATTCAGCCCTTCGAGTGCTGACAAGTAATGCTGAACCCTGAATAAAAAGCAGCATTACGCAGACCGACATCGGTCTAAAGAATTGCACTGTTGAGACACTGGCATCAGGTAGCGTAACGGGATGATATAAGACCTTAACAGATTTTATTACATTACAGTAGTTGACAGAAAAAAATTTCACAAACACTTCCAAGGATCCAATTTGTTTATAGTACAAAAAGGCATGCCACGCCAGTTCACACAAAGAGGTCTTTTTCTTTTTGCGAGAAGTACATACAAAGAGGTTGACAGGTCGTTACATAAGTTGTAGTGCCCAAACCGATTCCTCCTAATGCGACAGTTCAAACACTACACACGCAGTCAAGGGAGCAGCAATATCTTGCCAATGTGGGTGCTAGTTTCCATCAACCTGTGTGCCTCGGCTGCTTCAGATAACGGGAACGTCTTGTAAATCACCGGCTTCACCTTGCCAGCGGCGACGGCAGGCCACACATTCTTTTCCACCTCGCTGACGATCTGAGCTTTATTGGCAGAGTTTCTACCTCGCAGTCCAGCAGCTGCACAAGATTTTGATGGTTTAATCAAGAGCTAATATAGAATACAGTATTTAGGAATCCTACAAGCTCAAACTCCGAAAAAGAGAACAGCCAAAGAGCGACAAAACACACTCAACTAACTAAAGATGCCTATCAAATAGTGAAATGCATAACATGCACTAAGCATCGCTGAAATTAAGAAGGGCTATCATTGATTCATTGCCAATAGACTTACGCAAGTAACTAAAAATACCTTGTATGGTCAAGCGCCGTGCAAGAACAGCTTGCAGGTTTACTTCAGCTGCAGGGCCTCCTTGTAAGCCAATGATGAAAAGTCTACCATCAACACCTAAGCTATTCAGATTGCGCTGCAGATATGATCCTCCCATATTGTCCAGAATGACATCAATGCCTGTTAAAGAGATTTTCATATTGCAGCCCGCGCAGCACGTAAATTTAATGATAATGTCTTGATACATCACAGACCTCGCGTAACATAAACGACCAAAGATAATAAGGTGGTAGGTTTTTACCCTTTCCATTGGTTTCCTGTTTGACACGTTCAACAAAGTCTTCAGTTTTGTAGTTTATGCATACATCAGCACCCAAACCTTTGCATGCTGCTAGTTTTTCTCCGCTTCCTATAATATTATCACGGAATTAGCAGGGATATCATCGATAGCATCTGACCATAAATCTATGATATCATTCCCATTGCAGTGAACAAACCTGCAGTAACAAAAACCTTAATTCCGAGGTGCTTTGCAATCTGTATAGCAAAAGTACCGATTCCACTTGATCCTCCATGGATCTGCAAAATTGAAGGTACACGATCATCAGGAA
Source organism: Echinochloa phyllopogon (assembly GCA_033239725.1). NCBI lineage: Eukaryota > Viridiplantae > Streptophyta > Magnoliopsida > Poales > Poaceae > Echinochloa > Echinochloa phyllopogon. The sequence continues at coordinate 58,295,223 of BTCW01000010.1, forward strand.
CAAACGGAGATCAAGAGATTCACTTTAATCCTGTGCTAAGCAACAATTGTGCACACGATTTCATGACAGTTAAATAATTACCGCCGAGTGACCCTGCAGCCCATTAGGTGCAAGTGTAGAATTTGGTGCCTCTTTTAGTACCTTAATTATATTTAGCCTGCCCCAACTTACTTTCTCAGCCTCAGCTAGTGAAGTCATCTGATTTATAAACCGGCAAATAAATAATCAACGCATCAAACAGCCTGTGATGCCTACTCATTTAATATGTATATAAAATTAATTGTGATCAAGGAACCGGGATTCCATCCATGCATATATCAACTGCTGGAAACTATTGGACGCAGCTGTGGCAGACGAAAGAATGAGCTGTTCTTACAAGGAATGATTCACCGGTGGAGAGGTGGCTAGTCATGAACACGGTTAACCAGACGGTGCAGGCAACCTCAGGTAAGGCGGCCGCATCCGTCAGCGAAACTCCCTCCGGCACGGGCAGCAGCTGCCCCGCCGGCACCACCACTTTCTCCGCGTACCCGCCGCCGCTTAGCAACGCGCACACCTGCAAAGCAACGGCAAAGTGCACAAAATCCAATCAAAACAGCAGCAGATCAGCTGCAGAGGCCAAATCCCAATTTGCCACGGGAGCGAGCAGAGCAGGCAGGGCGGCCGGTTCACTTCACCTTGTCGCCGACGGACCATCGAGAGGGCACGTCGGGCCCGAGCGCGAGGATGGTGCCGGAGCACTCGAGCCCCGTGTACGGGGACGCGCCGGCGGGCGGCGGCCGTGGCGCTGGAGCGTGTCGGCGCGGTTGACGCCCGCGGCGGCGACCTGGAGGAGGACCTCGCCTTCTCCCAGCGGCGCGGGGTCCTCCACCTCGTGGGCCTCTAGCACCTCCGGCCCGCCACCGCGCGTGATCACCACCGCCCTCATATCTTCCTCCCTCCGGCCGCCTGCCAAACTCGCAGGTTGGGTCGTGTCTCTTCTCTTGTCCGCTTGCTGCTCGCTTGGAAGCTCCTCCTTTCGGTAACTCCACTCGGAAGGAGAAATTTCGATATTTGCCGCCGAGTTCGACTGCCTCCCTCCTCTTAGCATCCAATTCACGACCTCTTCAAAATTTGACACCGAGGACACGAATTTCTTCAATCCGAGGGACTCTCTTCTATTTCCCCACCTCAACCCTTGGAGAAAAGACCAAAATATCTCCTTCTTCTTCCTCAGGTTCCCTCCGCTTTCTTCTCCGACGCACGGCCCCTTGGCGCACCGCCGGCCGTCTCCGCGCGTCGCCCCCTGACGCGCCGCCGGTCGCGCGCGCCCCCTGACACGCCACCGGTCGCGCCCGCCCCTCGCCCCTTCCTCTCCCCACGTGTTGCTCCAACTCGCCGCCTCCTGCTCCGAGCTCGACGTCGTCGCCGGGCTGGGCAGCTTGGCGTGCTCAGGTGGCGAGGAGGAGCTCCTCAGCTGGTCCCTTTTTATAGGCCGGAGGGGAGGGAGCTGCCAGGGGATGAGGTCGAGCTCGGCGCTGTGCCTGACGGCGCATGTGGCGAGGCCGGGCAAAGGCCGGCGACGGCGAGCGAGGATTAATGGCGGCCGGCGGGATTGGCGGCACGGGCGGTGCGCTGTGGAGCTGTTGTGCTTGTCGTGGTGTGAGTGTCGCGACGCGGCGTGCTCGCGTGCGCGGAGGACGCGGCGACAAGCGGCTCGGCGAGGGCGCTATGGCAGGGGGCGGCGTGGCGGAACAGCGCGCGCGTGCGTCCAGGTGGGCGCGGTGGCGCAGCGGCGCGGCGGGCAGGCTTGCATGTGCGAGGGGGCGTCAGGGGGCGACACGCGGAGACGGCCGGCGGTGCGCCAAGGGGTCGGCCGCCCGTCGGAGAAGAAAGCGGAGGGAACCATTGGAAGAAGAAGGGGACATTTTGGTCTTTTCACGAGGGATTGAGTAGGGAAATAGAAGGGAGTCTCTCAGATTGAAGAAATTCGTGTTCTCGGTGTCAAATTTTGAAGAGGTCATGGATGTCAAGAGAAGTGAGGCAGTCGAATTCGGTTTCAAATATTGAAATTTCTCATTCCAGGGCAGTGGCACTGCCGCTCTTGGGCCGAGCATATTAGTTGTCTGTGGGCCGAAACCAGGTCGATTTAGCCCGGCCCAAGAAGTTTGCCTATATAATGGCCACCTGGATGGAGTCCTGCATAGTTTCCATCATGGCCGGTCTTTTCATCCTCAAAGTTTATCACTGAATGAAGTTGTGCACGTCAAAGGTACCATGGAACTACGTTATTTTTTTAGGTAAGAACATAGAGTACTACAGGAAAAAGGTTCAATAACGACAATAGTCGTGCCTAAATTTGAGTCCAATTTAGGCTAATATATACTGTATGGGCCACGAGGAGTCCGGCGCTTGAAAGTTACCAAGCTTGGCCCATATACTGATCTCTCCCGTCGGCCCAATCGAGCACTGCCTGCGCTGGGGACCTGTGATCACACGCACAAAGCTCCTGAGCCGTCAGCGCAGGATCCAACGACAGCTCGGCGTCGTGGCTTTTCCCTCGCAGCAGCGCCGAGCGCGGGGTTTAGCCTCGGGGAGCCAGCAAGCCGCGGACGGGAGCGCTGCCTATATGATGAGACCCTGGGCCAACCTTGCTCCATACTTACCTGGACGGCGATCAACAAGGCCCATGGCCTAGATCAGTGGCCCACATTGCACTTGGTGGGTGCGCTAGTCTATCATCTCCCCAAGTGGGAGAGTGGACGTCATAATTTGTGGTAGACGGGGCCGCGCGAACTTTGGTCCTTGGGCCGTTCTCTGCTAAATTTTGAGAATTTGACTTTGTCCTTGTCCTGGCCCAAATAGCTAAAGGCCTTTTTGAGAAAAAGAGGCACTTCACATGGGTATCTTAGAATTTGAGGAAAGAGAAAGAAACAGGCACATGAATTTGTGGAAAAAAAACACACTTCACATGGGTATCTTAGAATTTGAGAAGAAAAAAAAAGGCAACTCACATGGGTATCTTAGAATTTGAGAAGAAAAAAAAGGCATATTTGCAGGATGACAATCGAATCAGGTGGTGTAATGCATAACATATGTCCATGCGCTAAATTTATTGCAATGTCATCACCACTTCACGAGTCCAATTTACGTACACGATAATTGCTGGGGGAAAAGGCATGCAATTTATCTCCAGTACATGATGCATGGAGGTCACTACAGAAGTTGTGGATGTGCTAAAACCGACTCCCCCGAAAGCAAAACACTACATGCAGAGTCATGGCCTCATGGGAGAAGCAATATCTTGCCGACGTGGGTGCTAGCTTCCATCAATCTATGCGCCTCAGCTGCTTCAGATAAAAGGAACGTCTTGTAAATCACAGGCTTCACCTTGCCAGCCGCGATGGCAGGCCACACATTCTTTTCTACCTCGCTGACGACCTGCGCTTTACTGGCAAGGCTTCTGCTGCGCAGTCCAGCAGCTGCAAAAGATCATGAATTTTAATTAAGCACTAAAATAGTATACAAAATTTTGAAATCCTAGAAGACTGACAAAACATATCAATTAGTGAAATGGCAAAAGAGAGCACACTGAAACTGAAAAGTGTTGTCATTGCCTATGTGACCAGAAATACCTTGTATGGTCAATCGTCGTGCAAGAATAGCTTGCAGGTTTACTTCAGCTACAGCACCTCCTTGGAAGCCAATAATGAAAAGTCTACCGTCAACACCTAAGCTGTTCATATTGCGCTGGAGATATGATCCTCCCATATTGTCCAGAATGACATCAACACTTGATAAAGAATTCTCAGATTACAAGCTGGAAAGCACAAAAGTTTGGTGCTGATGTCTTAGTACCTACTGTACTACATAGTAATGGATAGAGAGGTAGCTCATCCAAGGCGAATGCTATCAGAATTCAGGTACAAGTAGCGTAGTATGACAACACAGACCATGTGTACAATATAAACGTGGAACAACGAACATAGATAATAAGATGGTAGGTTATACCTCTCCTTCGCCCAGCGCGGGGGGGTTCCTCCACCTCCCGCGCCTCCAGCACCTCCGGCCCGCCGGGGCTGGCGATCACCACGGCCCTCATCTCACTCCCCTCGTCAGTCCTCGTCGCGTTCGCTTTGGGGCCGTTTAGGGCCCGTTTGGTAGGGCTCCGGCTCCACCGAAAACAGCTCTGGTTGTTGCTCCATTGGTGGAGCAGCTTCTCTAGTGGAGCTGGAGCTATTTTGAAAAAAGGTGTTTGGCAAAACAGCTCCACTTTATTTTTTGAATGGAGGAGAAAGTTCAATTGCCTAATATGCCCATGGTTTCCTAGCTTATTTCTCCTATATATCATCACACAAATCTAGCAGTTTTAACGCTGCGTACTGATCACCGGTGATTACCAGAAAATTACTGAGAGAACAGACGCACGTAACGATTCTGCAACAAGAACAGACGCAGCAACGAACACTCGGCAGGACGAAAAAAACAAGGGACATCTACCACATTCTTTCGGTTTCCCCACCAATAAGAAGCACCACAAGCCCAACCATTGAAAAGATATTCAGCCTTAAAGGACTTCTGACGATAATATAATCCACGGTAAAGTCTACATTGTTCACAGGCCAAAAGTTTTTCAAAATAATTCAAAGAACTTCTGACGATGGCAAGAAATGCTTCCCTGCTACTACACCATCATCTATCTCGCTTGAATCTTCAGACTTCTTGGACACTCAAATCTGCAGAATTAACGAAAATATTAATTAGACAGCCAATTTAAGTATTACACTGCTACCCGATGATTCGTATCAGTAGCAACAGAAAACATTTTTCAACAGAAGAATTTTATGAAGGTCACTTTTTGTCCTTCACTATCTCCAAAAGCATTGGATTATTCAGGTACATTATAGACCTTGGGATCAAGACCCAATGTTCTCTCTCTAGATTAGCAAGTGAAATTTGAAACAACACTAACAATTTAAGTACTTAGCACTACAATTCTTCCGGTGGCAATAGACAACCATTTAGAACAAAAGAATAGAGACACCTCCTACACTTCACTATCTCAAATAACAATGGCCACCTTCAGAACGCTAGAGCTTTGAAGATCTACAGAAGAAATAATTCATTATTACCTTCGATGGCTTCCCTGGGGGGTCTTAAAGCCAAGGCCGATGCTCTTCCAGAAGCGGTTAATTACCACCCTTTACTGGCTTCTTACCCTTGCCAGATTTCTTTGTGCTACAATTAAGCAGAAAATTTCTGCTAAAAAATGTGTGTAGCTCATGGAGAATACATAGTACGGACAAGGCAATAGCCATTCACCTGAGGAAAACCTTAGGCTGCTTGAGGAAAGCTTTCTCAGTCTGGAAAATGGGTAAACAGATAACATTAGAACTATGAGGCAACTAGAGGGAAACTGCTGAAACTGCATATACACAGGAATAAATTAAAACTTGCGCGCTCCCTCCAGAGCCGCTGGCGTTGCTCCAACACGGCCGCCGCCGCACACCGAGCCGGCGGTCCGCCATTGATCGGGGGAAGGGGGAAGAAGGGAAAAAGGAAGGAGAAGGACTGGTCGGCCTCATGTTCCAGCACGAGGCGAAGCTCTTGAGGTAGAGCCAAGTCGAGGGGGAGGTTTGACCTGGCCGGCGTAGCTGCGCCACCGTCGCGCCGCGGCCGGGCCGGTGCGCGAACAACGTGAGGAAGAAGCAGGGCGGACGCTCGCAAGCACCTTGGGCCAGTCGGTGCCGTTCCGAGCGCGGTACGTCACCACCCCCTCGGTGCACACCCCAAGCTTCGCCATGTCCGGCGTGTAGCAGAGCGCGCGCTCGCCGGAGATGTCGGTGCCCCCGACGGCATCGCGGTCGCCGGACTTGAAGACGACTGTCGTGAACGACGCCGTGCGGTTGCTGTCCTCCTCGGCCGCGGTCGCGGACTCCGAACGGCGGGCGAGTTGGGGGAGGCCCAGCAGCGTCGGCGGCGAGCCCAGGGCGGACGGCGGGGCGACGCGGCCAGGGCGGGATGGCGGTGGGGGCCAGGGTTACGCGCGGGCGGCAGGCAGGCGACAGGACGTCCAGCGGCTCCGACGGGCGGCCGCACGAGCTCCTTCAGCGGGCGGGTGCGAGCGCGGGCCAGGCGGGCGAGCGGCGTGGGAGGCGGGCCAGGTGGCCGGGCCGACGCGGCGGAGCAGGGGCGGGGTGGCGCGACCAGGTGTGCCTACTCCGTCGTGGACGAGCGAGCGCGGGAGCTCTGCGGCCAGCGAGGGCACCCTCGTGCTGAAGGGACCGGACGCCGGCGCGAGGAGGGAGGAGCACCGGCGTGCTGTGTGACCTTGCGTCTTGACAATCTTCTCATAATCCGGTCCAAATGTAGGGTTTAGGGGTGATTTAGACATCATGTGAACCAATTAGCAAGTTTGGAGATCTGAACGTGCATTTTGGAAGTTTACGGACCTGGTTGACACAGCGGAACACGTTTAGAGACCTAGGGTGCAGTTTACTTTTTGTCAGTCGTGCGGGGCGGTCAAGCCAGCGATTTCATCCACGTACTATTGGAGAAGGAATATATCTAGATCATCCCAAATTTTCACCTCGCTGGATCTTGCTGTAGGTACACGTACACCGAATTGAGTGTCACAAACTTATTTAACTCGTGTCTAGAAAACTAGCTGATCGAACCCAAAGAGACGTACGGATTCATGGCCGGGATGCATAGAGCCAATCGATCGAGGCAGAATGCATTAATCGTACGTATAGTGGTGGTGGTACGCTCAGCTCGTATACATAGAACGAAGCAGAATGCATTCTGATCGAATCAGCAAGCATGCAGAGCGAGGAAGACCGAGGAGATGGTGCTGGAGATCGAGTACGTCCAGCACCCCATTTATAATTTGGGAAATTAGGCACGTACATAGGTATTATCAAAACGACGTAAAAGTTATTTTTCAACAAATATTTTTGTAAATATAAGAAGTCAAAGTTACATCTTGGAGACCGTGTCGTTATCCAAAACGACTTTTAAATATGATACGGAGGGAGTACTGGATCGATCCAATCACGCATATCATGGATGATGTCTCGCGAGCTAGCTGAAGGCCGGCCGGGATGCATGCATGCGAGGCCGGAGAGAACAAATGGAAATCAGGCATGCATGGTGGATATATATGTATGTACAATTGGGTGCTAGTTATAATTAGTTAGAGATCGATTGATTGGGTCCCGCCCGCCCCTAGCTAGTTAGCTAGCTTGCTTGCTTTTGGCAAAATTAGCAAGAGATTGATCGATGATGATAATCCAACGTAACTCAATCTGCACGCGATCCGTCGACACGTCGCGTGTCCTGTCCTGTCCGATCCTGTGCTGTGACTTTGGTCGTCCTTATCCTGTGCGCGGCCGGGCCGGGCATGCCAACATGGCCACCAGCTACCCCGGCCGGGTCGGCGGCGGCGCTGCTGGCCTGGCAATGCCAAGCAAAGCAAGCTAGCACCACAAGCGCAACAGCAGCAGCTCTCGTTCCCCTAACTACAGTAGTAGGCAACTAGCTAGCTAGCTAGAGCAAGTACACCCAATCTGATCGACCTCCCACATTCCCCATCACCAACCGTACCGCCATCCACATCCCTAGCTAGATGGACATCTCTACTCCACGGCTACCGGATGGATCGTATCTATCCAAAATACTTTAAGTAAGCTAATATAAAAAAGAAAATACCCAAGTGGAAATGCATTTTATACTAAGGGCAGCTCCAGTCCTTCTTCGGATGGTTCTGACCACAAAGGTCGAAAAAAGACAGTGTTCCGTTCCTAGTATGTTAGGTTCGGTACACGGGGCCCACATACCCAGTGCTTGCCGGCCCGTGGAAGACGGAGGCGCATCAAGCTGTGATAAGTCTGACGAAGCTGTGATATGTCTGATTGTTCGCTTTCTTTCGACCAAATTACTCTATGCATGTGGAGCTGCCCTAAGGAATGTCTTGTTTCTTATCTCACTCCCAAACCGGGCGGCAGCTGGGCCAGCAGTTAATTTGCCGGGCATTGAAAAGGCTACTATACTGCTTCTGCATGTTAGGATGTGTTTGGTTGGAGAGCCAACCAGAATGAGTGGCTCCGTGCATTGTTTGGTTTGTGAACGTGGGAACGGAGCCATCCCAGAGAGGAATATTCGCTTCATATGCCGGACCAACTCGCTCCGAAAAAAGCCCGAACGCGTCCGCTCGCACCGACGCCGTCTCTCCCCGTCTTCCTCGCAGCGCCGGGCGCCGGACGGAGCTGAGGGCGGCGGGCGCCGGACGGAGCTGAGGGCCGCGGGCGGAGGTCGGAGGGCGCCACGCAGGCGGAGCGGGCGACGGTGGAGAGCGGCGGGCGACGGCGGCCGCGAGGAGGTGGGGAGGTGGAGCACCGGCGTGGAGGCGTGGAGGCGGATCTCGGCGTGTTGGCGGCGGCCGGCGACAGGCGCTTTGCTCCAGCCGCGGCGGCCGGCGACAGGCGGCGGCGGGCCTCGCCCGCGCTTTGCCCCAGCCGCGGCGACCGGCAAGAGGGGGCGGAGGGTCTTGGCCTCGCCCCGGCGGCCGGCGACCGCCCCTGGTGTGTAGCGCGCGAGCACAAGCTGAAGGAGGAAGACGGCTGACGAGCGGGCCCACTAACGGAGGTTGACAGATCTACTTTTCTGTTATTCCATCCCTCCAACCAAACAAAAAATGGAACCGCTCTGTTCCTCCAACCAAAGAGCTTTATCAGAACCGCTCTGCCCCGAAAAATAAGAATGGAACCACTCCATTCTACTCGCTCTCCAACCAAACACACCCTTAGAGAATCTACATCGGCCGAAAATAAGAATGGAACCACTCCATTCTACTCGCTCTCCAACCAAACACACCCTTAGAGAATCTACATCGGCCGATAGTAATTAGTAACTGGAATGGGATGCCACTGTATGGCACTAGGCCAGTATCCTGGCCGGTATACCGTATGCCAAGTTCAAAATCATCCTAGAAATGTTGCTTCGAAAAAATAAGCTCTAGGTTTCTTCAAACATGGACACATGTACAACAAGAGTCAAAGCAAGGAGAACATATGTATATGGATTTGGAGGTGTGGCAAGATGACAAGGACTCGCTCGCAATGCCTGGATTATTTGTCCCAATCTTTCAGACAACCAACAATAATTCTCCTCTGAATTTCATCTCCAACTAATCGATGATATAATGTGAATGCATACATAGGCAGAAGTGAAACTAGCTGAATTTGCCGTCAGAAATTTGGCAGAGTCAGATCCTTGTACCACACACAGGTCACAGAAGATCAATTTGCCGTCAGAAATTGAATAATCAACATCCAGTATGCAGTAGAGCAGTACCAGAACTTAAACTTCCCACGCTCAAAAAAGTAACCAGACTTTCTTCTTATAAACTGAGTTTAACTTTATATTGCCACTCGCCAACCAATCGGAGAGCAGCAGATATCAATCATGGCAAATTCTCAGCACCAATTCAGAACAAATCGAAGCACTGATAATATAACTTGACAGGACAAGACAGTTCCGTCCGTCTTGACAGGACCATGTTGACGAACACCTTGGCGATGTAGCAGATAAAAAGAAAAACTAATCTATTCTATATTATATAATATTTTTTGAGACTAACTAGCTAATTGATGCGGTGTCAAAGGGAGACTATAATTGATCTCTCGAGGGCGGCGCGAGTGGAAGGTGTAGAGGACCATGGATCTACTATCTAATACTGACGCTGGTCTATGGCTTTGATTACCATGTAGAAATATTTGATGGAACAGTTTGACCTCTAAGGTTGCTTGGCATTTTATTAAATAGTCCAGGCTCATACATATCCTATACAATTACATATGGATTAGAGTCCTACTCAAACAACATATCATAGTCGTATTCTATTACAATTCATACTCTAACGGTCTGGATGGCTAGCACCACAAGCGCAACAGCAGCAGCTCTCGTTCCCCTAGACAACTCTCGTTCCGCTCGCACCGACGCCGTCTCTCCCCGTCTTCCTCGCAGCTCCGGGCGCCGGACGGAGCTGAGGGCCGCGGGCGGAGGTCGGAGGGTGCCGCGCGGGCGGAGCGGGCGACGGCGGAGAGCGGCGGGCGACGGCGGCCGCGAGGAGGTGGGGAGGTGGAGCACCGGCGTGGAGGCGGATCTCGGCGTGGAGACGGCGGCCGGCGACAGGCGCTTTACTCCAGCCGCGGCGGCCGGCGACAGGCGGCAGCGGGCCTCGCCCGCGCTTTGCACCAGCCGCGGCGACCAGCAAGAGGGGGCGGAGGGCCTGGGCCTCGCCCCGGCGGCCGGCGACCGGCCCTGGTGTGTAGCGCGCGAGCACAAGCTGAAGGAGGAAGACGGCTGACGAGCGGGCCCACTAACGGAGGTTGACAGATCTACTTTTCTGTTATTCCATCCCTCCAACCAAACAAAAAATGGAACCGCTCTGTTCCTCCAACCAAAGAGCTTTATCAGAACCGCTCTGTCCCGAAAAATAAGAATGGAACCACTCCATTCTACTCGCTCTCCAACCAAACACACCCTTAGAGAATCTGCATCGGCCGATAGTAGCATGTCGACGAACACCTTGGCGATGTAGCAGATAAAAAGAAAAACTAATATATTCTATATTATATAATATTTTTTGAGACTAACTAGCTAATTGATGCGGTGTCCAATGGAGACTATAATTGATCTCTTGAGGGCGGCGCGAGTGGAAGGTGTAGAGGACCATGGATCTACTATCTAATACTGACGCTGGTCTATGGCTTTGATTACCATGTAGAAATATTTGATGGAACAGTTTGACCTCTAAGGTTGCTTGACATTTTATTAAATAGTCCAGGCTCATACAAATCCTATACAATTACATATGGATCAGAGTCCTACTCAAACAACATATCATAGTCGTATTCTATTACAATTCATACTCTAACGGTCTGGATGGCTACATGGGCTGGTGTCTTGGTGATACGGTAATGAAACAGGGCAACAACGCGACAGCGGAGGGAGCACAATCTCTCACGTATCTCGTGGCGGTGCTGCGACACACAGGCTGAATATTATACAATCTCACATGAATGGTGGAGATCCACATCATCGTATTGTAGAGGTCCTACAATCAGATGAATGGGTCGTGGTACACTCTGAACTTTATCCCATATTCTAAGAAAGGGAGTCATATGGCCTTCTAGTTGGAAGATAAGTCAATACTCAAGAATAATATTTTGATTAACATTATACGGATAACATAAAATATTAAATCTAAAGAAAATACAACAAATACAGATGATATTGCATCTCATCCACAAAACATTTTTCATTACATATATGATCTTATCAATGACTTCTTTGTAGCGAATGTTTGGTAGCGACGGATGACACCCATTTGGAATTAAAGTATAATATGTTCCTTTTTATTTTTCATGCACGCATGACTTCCCATGGTTTATTTGTAAATCTGATCTTCATGGAGCAGACAAGAATACGGGAGTACAGAGCTTGTGCCAGTTCACTTTAAGGTGTTGATGCATCTAGACATGCTTTATTCCGGCGGTATGGATAGGATCCATGTGTCTCCAGAGATGAAGTATGTCCCGAGAAAGGGTGTGGCCTCGGCATAAGTGAGGTCTTCGGAAAGCATTTTAGGCAATCCAGGACCATAGCTCTTGAAATCTGCGCAGTAGAACCCCGTCCTACAAAAAGCAAAGTGCAACAAAACTAAATATCATTCCATATATATAGTGCGGATACCGATAATGTACAGCACATTATTATGTGTAGTACAAGAAGAAACATGTAAAATGGGTAGGTGATACCTTTCTGCCAACTGGACGATCCCCCCAATAGAGATTATAGGCATGATCTCCTTCCCAATATCGCTGTAAGAGTAAACGACAGGCGTGCCCACCCTGCCTAAGTAAATATTCTCTCCCTCACCCTTAAAGGTGCATGTTTTAAAAGAAAACCCGCTTTCTCCGGGGGCGTCCTTGATGGGATTGTTACGCTGCTGTTGTTGTAAGGGTGCCATTGGTAAAGTCGTGATCTCTTTGTAGGTGGAAATAATGGTGCAATCTTCATAAAATGATTTGGCAGAGCCAAATATGAAGTCAATGGTGCCCTTGATGACACTCGACTTGAAGTAGTGGAGCCCCTTTTGGTCATACAGAGCACCCTGTCCGCCGTCGATGGTGCAATTGTAGAATATGGCCTTTGTTCCCAGCACCCGCAATGCTGGTGCCTCGCCTTTATTTTCCCCTAGCTTCGGCAGTGGCGCATCATTCTTGAAGACGACGCCATAAGCGATAAAGTAATCAGATTCGATAGTCACTGTGCTGCTGCCGTCCGTGCCAAGGGGCTTTCCATCCTTGCCCGGTGTGGTGGCGGTGTCATTCCAAACGATGACGGTAGGATTGTTGGGGTCTTCGGACCTTATGGTGACAAAAGGCTTACTTCTATTAAGGAACAACTTCTCACGGAACACAGCCCCAGCCTTGAGAATAAGGACGTAGCGCCTGGTGCTACCATCGGGGATGTTGGCGATGGACTCACTAATGGTCTTGTAACTACCGTCTTCAGGTCGCAATTCAGTGGCGGGGTCAATAATATTGGTTACCTTATTGATCTCGGCGGAGGAGAGTGCGGGATCCTTCTTCATGCACCCCACATCTTTGCCGGGGTTGGTCGGTTGGTTCTTCACCCACACATTGAAGTCGATCTCCTGGCATGATGGCGCCGGTAGCGACACTAACTCGATCAGCACCAGGAGTAGGGATAATGCGAGTGTCTGGTTACTCTTCACCATGATCGATGCGATCAATTCCTCTATCCTTATTCTTATTCTCCTTTTCTGTTATATAGATAGCTAGTCCCCAACCATCGGGAAATGAACGGTGTGTGCTCCAGAAATCCAACCAGTGGTGTTCCGCCACTTTTGTTGCCAACGAGAGGTCATTAGGCATCAGCTAGGTTTGATGATCTAATTTTAGACATTGAATTTCTCATGCATGCATGGGTTTTCCTTTGGTAAACGCATGCACAATTAACGGATGTAGCGCTTATCTTAATGTTCCACCTACACATTCGAAGAATTAGTGGTGAGGTGAAACATGAACGAGCTTGCTATAATTTCATATATACATACCGGCGATATCACTGTTTTTATGGGGAGACACTTCTAAAATTCCTCAGACATGCATGAAAATACTTTCAATTTCAAACTAGACATGACATAAGGTATTTTTCAGTTACTTGGAGCGTCCAATTTGTATGTAAGGTTACAATATTAGTAAAAAATAGCAAAAATAATTTTTTTTGCTTGGTCATCTCTATTCTTTATTAGTTCCTTTCTCTCACGTCATGTTGTTTTAACATATTTTTCTATAGTCAAATTTGACGTAGGTTTGCCATATGAAATGGTTTCATTCTATTTCACAAACTATGGATGGATACTGTAGCATTTGTCAACCTCGGTGCGTACATTAAGTGAAATAAATAAATTAATCTGGTCACAATTCACAAAATACAAGTGTCCATGGGGCAATAACTGGATGCTGCACTTGCTCCAGAACTTGATCGTCTGTTTTCCGTTTGAAATATTCATAAATGGATTTCTTTTTAACCATTTACAGGATCATTCTTTCTATAAAACTATAGAATCATATGAACTAGGAGTCTAGGACTTTTGTATATGACAGTAGCAAAGCATATTAATCTCCTACTAGCAAATATGCCCGCGCGCCACGCGCGTGCTACCTTTAATATGGTAGTTATTTTAGGCTATTTGGTTGGTGGATAGGGTGGGTAAAGAAATCCCATGATAAGCAAAGTAATGCCAAAACGGTAAAAACTCTCTAGAAACATCGTTTTTTCTTGTTTGAAAAAAATTTCCATGTCTTTTCCTTCAACTAGCAGAGGCACATGTGCGCACGCACATGTATAAAATAAAATAATAGAAAATTTCAAAATTAAGAACAAGAAAACAAAAAGACAAGCATAGTTGTTTCTTTTGGATAGTTATCTTCACCTATTACATCGGTACTTCTTAATATCATCCGACTTTGTTGGAAAATTCCTAACCAGCCAAAGGCCAAAGTTACCAAATATCATGATGTACTTTTATGATAATTTGAAGGACTTATCCGAAATAATTTGGAGTATATGCCGCAACCAAACATCTCATTAAATTTATATAATTAAAAGTGCTTGACAACCAATGTATTCCAATTATGTATTTAGACTGAATTTTAGAGAAGTGATAAAACATTCAAGAATTAAAAAAAGGAAGCTACATACAGTGACCACCTTGAAATTCCAAAGAGCAGCATCGAAAAGGAACATATATATGAAGCTTATTGACTTGTACTACATTAGATTGGAGTTCATACAGTGCTAACTCTAAGTACGCGCCACATAATTCCTCAACACCTTTGCTTGTTTATCATCAATGATTATATATATTGGCAAACCTTTTCCCATCTCTTTTCTCCTTTCATTCTCCTGTTGAAAAATACAGTTGCAGAAAAAAAAATCAGTGATGCCTTTTGGATCATTTCCTAATGCACATACATTGCAAAGAAAAAAATCAACGACAGAATCCTGATGATTCAAAAGCAAACTAATCAGTACTTTTGAGAGAAAATTTGCTAATTAACTGCCATAAAATAGAAGTTTTACTGTTAAAGTTTTACTGTTAAAGACACATAAATTTTTGAATCCTTCACGTAATAATAAACAACATTTCCATTATTATTAAGTGCACAATTATTGTCTCCAACTCGGCGGATTAAATATCTTTCAATTATTTGTAAATTATAGATGTTCAGGCTGAAGGAAGAGTCCCTGGAGCTAGAAAGAATTGACGCAATTGCAGAACAGCTCGTCGGATGGATCTGGGACGAGGTCGTCAATCCCCGAGGAGAATACTTCTCGCCAGTACTGGAGGACGTGCCGGACAGTCCAACAAGATAGTCGTCAATCTTAATGAAGTAGAAAATACAGTTTAAATATATATAACTCGAGTTGAGATGCATGAATATCTACTTTTGTAATATATATGTCTTCTATTTTGATGAAATGTCAGCTAGTATGAATATAGAGTCGGCCGAATACGCATTAGAATACAAGTATTAGAATATATACGTATATAGACGTGCACGCATGGCTACTGAAAAAAGCAAAAAAAAAAGAAATCCGGGGCCTTTAGCACCGGTTGCAGACAGCAACCGGTGCTAAAGGGCCCCTTTAGCACCGGGTGCAGCCACGACCCGGTGCTAAAGGCCATGCTACGGCGCTGCGTAGCATGGCCTTTAGCACCGGGTCGTGGCTGCACCCGGTGCTAAAGGGCCCCTTTAGCACCGGTTATTCAACCCGGTGCTAAAGGGGTACCCCTTTAGCCTCGGATTAGTTGCACCGGGTGGGAAACCCGGTGCTAAAGGCATTTCCCACCCGGTGCAGATGTCGATCATTCTGGTAGTGAGAATAAACAAGAAGAATTAACAGTTCATACCATGCACATGTTGCTGACGAATTGGGATCTCAGGTGGTCTCAGATTGCGATGCATCTGCCTAAGAAGAAGAGGGTGATGCAGGCCCAGGGCGTCTCCAACCCCAAGAGCCCAGATGAGCTCTCACCTCCATGAGCACCACCGAGCCCTCCATGTCCATGCACCACCATCACCATGTCAATAACAGCAGCGGCAGCACCACGACGTCGCACGACCAAGACGCCAACATCAGCAGCAACGACGGCAGCCATGCCCTCTCAGCCCCTGTGCCTCTGGCCCAGCAACCGTTCGATCACCAATTCACCATGCACAACAGCAGCAGTCCAAGAACTTCGTCTTCTCCGACTGTGTGCTGGCGCCGGAGAGCTACTCTGTGTCCGCGCACTGACCGGCCTCCATGGCGAGCTCCGGCAACGTGACGCCGTTGTACGGCGGCGCGTTCGGGGACCAGATGAGCTGCAGCTACGGCACGCCGCCGCCGCACCAGGACCACCTCATGGCGCGGCCACCGCCATTGCCGGCGGCGGGTATTTTGATCCGCTGAACATGGAAGACATCTATGGCGGGTTCAGCTCGACGAACGATGATCTGCTCTTCTGAACTGATGATGATCCTGGAGAGGATTGAAGCTTCCAAGTACCGCCGAACCGAGGTCCTATATATCTATTTGCTCCATGTTTGTTCCATGTCGAGATGGTCACCAAGTCCTTCCTCTTTTTTTATAGTCCTTTCTCTTTCTAAAAACACGCTAGATTTTCCAAAGAGAAAACAATTCGGAGGAGGGAAAGCACGGGAATAAAAATATATGGGAAATAAAAAATCAGGAATAAAAATTCCTAAAAAACATGGTGGGTAGAAAATACGTGATGTTTCGCCGTTGATAGTTTGACGGTAGATTTCCTTAGCCTTTGACGTTTTTGTGCTGCAGGATCTAAAATCTGATCCACCGAAGCAACAACATCTTACATCTGGGTAGATGCAAATGGAAACAATGAAGATGGAATTTGAAAAGGAAATGATCATAGACCTTGCCGTGACAGTGCATCAGGAATTTTATGGTAACAGCGGGTACACAAGGGTGGGTATATGCAAGCGGGGTAACAAAAAAGTTTAAAAAAATGATAGAATCATTCTCTATCATCGAGTTTTTTTTCCTCCCCCTAGGCCCACAGTTAGGTTATGGCAGACGGGCCGGCGTGAGGGGTAAAGGAGTTGACTTGCGGGGAACAAATGTTTCAATTTAACTTGATCCTTTTAGTATAGATAGATAGATAAACATGATATGTTGGTCCTTCATGAGGAGTGGCTAAGATTTTTTAGGTGAGAAGTTTTTTCCAGAAGACTAGATCCTTATAGTATAGACTACAATTTGCGGTTTTCTCGCGGCTACACGGTCGGTACCGAAACAGTACAATTAATAACTAAACAAGGTTTACTAGCAAAAAAAAAATAAACAAGGTTACGGTGAGGTAAATATTTGATGTACACACTGCAACGTAACGGGACATCTTTGTTAAATGTAAACTACATACAAATTGCAGCCCAAAACAATTAGCAACAGCGCACCACAACTTTGGGCCACTGTACATCTGGCTGATAGCCCACTTGACAAACATAACCCCTAGCCAGAACCTATATGGCTTCCGAAAGCTAATTTACTACGTGGCTTCCGATGCCGGAGATTTGTGCAACAATCCGTGGCCGTCCATCTATTGTGTCTATCTACCGCGCTCGCCATTCCCCGTCCCAACGGATGCTCCTGTGATGCCGCCGCAAACCTTCTACCACTATAAAAAAACATCCTAATCCATGACGTAAACTTTTTGTCACAAATCACTCAAAAACGTCACAAAGCACTGTTTATGACGTTTTTAGATTACGTCATGTATTGAGCGTCACAGATTAACCTGCGTGATGAATCTATAAAAACGTCACATATTAGAGCAATCCATGACATTTCCAACCGTCATAAAATAGCCTTAGGCCCATGTAGCCCAGCCCAAGCCCATTTTTAGGGATGAAAATAAACGTCACCATATTCGTTGTAGATTAAACAACCATGTCATCATTGTGTGATGTGGCTGCTGACTAGACGTTGACCTGGCGCTACCGTGGCCACTGACTTGGCACTGACATGGTCAGTGACGTGGCGCTGACTTGGCCGGTGACATGGTGCTGACGTGGCCGCTAACTGATGGTGACGTCACCATCACAGCTCATTTGCCAATGGCCCACTTAATTTATTTATTTTTGGTCCAGTATGAGAAATGGCCCACCTAGTCAACCCACTAAATCCAGTCAGATTCATACAGCCCATGAAAATGCAGCCCATTAAGTTTCACCAATTACACAGCCCATTTTCAAACATACAAACATGATATAAACAAAATCCAAAACCCCATATAAACAGCACCAACAGAATTCATTACATCCTGCAGCGAAAATATCTCAACATCTTATCAAATCCATAACCATGTCAACGTAGGTTACACACAGCAGGAAAAATGAGCATCAGTACCGGTCAGAAAACCCATGTTAGTACCGGTTTTCTGACCGGTACCTGCTGGCCGACACTAACATGCCTACCCTTTAGTACCGGGCGGCCGGTACTAAACTGCGCGCCCCCACAGCAGCGCGGGGCATGCAGTTTAGTGCTAATACCAGCCGGTACTAACGTGTTTTGCTTTTTATTTTTTTTGTTTCTTTTCATTTTGATTTTGTAATGCTCGTATATATTATTGATATTACGTTATATATATATCTATATACACATCAGGATACGTACACGTACATCTATACATTTATATTCAAGGTACAAGTACTTCAAAATATTCGAGATATTACAAAATATTTGTCCCTAATAATACAGCGATCAAGTGAAAACCCTCAGGTCACATAGATCAACGTTAGGATCGGAATAAAATTCCCCTTTGGGATCTATGACTTCATCGAGCAGGAATCCATATAGTGCTTCTTGAATAGCCCTAACTCGTGTCGATTCGATGAGATCCTCTTTCATGTCCCATTTCTGCATATTTATTCAATGAAATCAAAGCATGATCGAGGAGAATGAGAAATAATGACTTAAAAAAAGAACGAGAGGAACTAATTTTTGCTTAGGTACCTTTAATTCTAACGGCGTCATTTGCCCCATTGGACGGACAAAAGTGTCGATGAACTCGCACACGTAGAAACCACAGAGGTTTGTCCCTTGCGCCTGTCTTAGGCACTGTATGTGCCAAAAATTACTAGAAATTATCAGGAATTACTAAAAATAGCATAAATTACTATAAAATCATAAAAAATAGTAGTAATTACTAGAGAATAGTAGAAATTATATTCTTACTAGAAATTCAGTATTAATATAAAGATCGTTGTCTTGGTCGCTTACTCCAACGTGTTTTTTCACGAAGCGGTGTCATGCTTTGTTAAGCAGGTCTATGAGGCCGGTTGTCTGATATTAGCTTCCTCAAGGAGTCGAACACAACGACCGATGCTTTATCAATAGCGATAACAAGCAGTATCCAATGGAACCTGCACGTACATATACATACAGAGAGGCAATGTTGATTATATTTAGTATTTATTATTAACTAGAAAGGATTAAAAAAATAGAAAAACTCACTTAAAGTTGTACGGGAGAAGAATGACCCCACATGTATTCTGCCGGTCCAAGGCCTTGAATATACTATCTGTTGTGTCGTTCGTTGAATCCCTTACGACCGTCTCATGTACAACATTGGGGTCGATGAACCCAACGTGGTAATAACTCTTCTTTCTACACTCTTGGACCTTCGTCCTACGAGCCATAAAATCAAAAGACATGATGACAGCACACTAGCTAGTATACAGAAAAGACAGCGGCAGGAGACACTTATATAACCCATACACTGATGAGACTCTTATCAAGGGCATCCTGATGGAATAAATCATAAAGAGCAAGAAACTCGATCCAAATATCATCCACCCCACGCTTCAGATGCTCATCGAGAATCCGAGCTCAGAACATCGTCTGGCCCCTCTTGGATCGCCGTACGTACCATGTATTCAACTCGTGCATTCTCGTTGGTAGGTAACCCAACAACTCTGGCCAAATAAGCGGTTCACCCAGCACGAACCTTTTCCTGATCCATTTTTCTTGTAAGACCTCCTGTAAATCCCCGAGCAGATCAGATTTAGTAAGGTTCGTCGCCTCAATCATTTCGGCCAATTCAAAAATTTTATCTTGCGCTGCGGGTACCACCAACGGCTGGACTGTTTGGTTGGGTTGCTCTCTGAGCTGGGGAATGGTTTTCCTTGGTTTCTAATGACTGACCCAGTTTTCGGGGTTGCTGTAAGACTTTCTGATTGACCGGTCGTAGTCCGATTCCCGAACTTTCACAACCGGGGTGACCAGTTGCGTATACCACGACTTTGCTTTTTCCGGTATTGGTTCCGGCGCAGGAGGCTTTGGAGGATGAAAGTGGTCTTGGACACTTTTGTTCACGGACTCGGTTATTTCTTCCTCTGTCTTTTCATATGCTTTCTTCAGGGGTGGAGGCTTTTCTTTCTTCTTCCTCTACTGCTTTGGAGGTGGAGGTGGCGGGGCTGATCGTGCCTGTGTCTTCTTCCTTTGTTTCTTAGGAGGTGGCGGGATTGGGTTGCACGCTGGAGGTGGGGTTGGGTGGCGCGCTGGGGAGCTGGAGTTGGGTGGCGCGCTGGAGCTGGTGTTGGGTCGCGCGCTGGAGGTGGAGTTGGGTTGTGCGCTGGAGGTGGGGTTGGGTCAGGCGCTGGCGGAGCTGGGGTTGGGTCACGCGCTGGCGGAGGTGGCGTTGGGTCACGTGCTCCTGGCGACGACTGTGGGTCACTATAGTCATTGTCCCAATCTCCCGCTAGTTCAGGGCTAGGGGCCCGTGCTGCTGGTGTCAATCTTACGTAGCGTTTCGGCCAAAAGATCTATGCGTGGATTGCATGCTCTAGTTCTGTTTCTCCGTCACCTCCAGGGATCTCGAGGCCTAGGTCTTCCCATCCTTCCTCCACTTGGTCAACGAATACCTTGGCGTATCCCTCGAGAGAATCTGCGCTTCGTCGATCGGAGGCTCTGCGTATTCCTGAGCACATACTTTCAGCTTCTTCCCACACATATATAGAAGGTCACAGTTGGTCCTTTCAGGGATGTCGTCCACGGGGTGTCGTTGACCCTTAATCCCTGCTTCGCTTTCTCCGACGCTGCTACGATGCTGAGAGGGGGGCTGACCGGCTGTTCTTGCCGTTGGGTAAGCACTCTATCATGTATATCTCCTCTGGCTTCAACCACCGTTAGCCTTTCTTCCAAGGCATGGAGCTTCTCTTTCATTAATGCCTTGCTTCTACACCGGCTTCTGTATGTGTCGAGATCTCCGCTGAAGCTGTGCTTCCATGGGATTACGCCCAAGCCTCGGGTCCGCCCGGTGTGTTCTGGGTTGCCAAGAGCGTAACTCAGCTCGTCTTTCTCTATGTTTGGCTTGAAAGTTCCTTCTTCTGCAAGCCTCATTGCTTCTTCGAGCCTCTCAGTCGCTGCTCTGATCGTGTCGCTAGTCACGAACGACCCATCTTCCATGTTAAGTGTTCCTCCATGGCCATAGAAGTACCACCTTGCTCTCTGTGGCCAATTCAGAGTCTGCGGTACAATTCCCCTAGCTATCAGGTCTGCTTCCATCTTTTCCCATTTCGAAATCCCCACCGCATAGCCTCCTGGCCCAAATTTATGAAAATGTGTCTTTTTTCCCGCATTGATTGTGTTCTTCGCCGATAGGGCCTTATCGTCCTCTGACAACCTTTAAGCCACGAAATCACTCCAGAAGTCACGTTGGGTTTAGAATTACTTGTCAAAGTCTGGTGTCTTGCCCATTTGAACATATTCCTTCCATAGCTTCTTCTTGAACGTTTGAAACTGAACGGCCATCTTATTTAATGCCCATTTCTTGACTTTTCGTTCCGTGCCTTGGGGAAATACGAAGTGAGCGAACACTTCTCTCCACAATAACTCTTTCTCGTTGTCAGGAACGAGAACTGCTGGATTATCAATATTTTTTTTGTTTTTCTTCCATAGCTGTGAGCATAAGGGGACCTTTTCCCTAACTAGCTGACCAATTTGATTTACAATGGTTGTCTTAACTTCTGTAGGTTGAGGTTCGCCATCTTCAGACACTGCTTGGACAATGGTAGTTCCTTCCATCTTCCTCTTCTGGCCTCTTTTCCGTTTTGGTCTCCTCGATCTGGATGCCTAACAAAATATATATCAGTGCATGCTATCGATAATTTTATATAATTCAAATCATGTATGCATGCTATCGTATACCTCGGGTGCATCCGTAGCAGCCTCTTCTTCCTCGAGAGCATCATCTTCTTCGCAACCGACTTCCTCGTCGGGTGCACCATCGTCACCATGTAGGTTTAGAAACCCATCAGCTGCTTCCTTGTCCGCGTCATTACTGCAAATTGATCCATCGTCAATACCACGAATTGTACGGGCCATAATCCCTTCAGCATGCGGAGGATTATTATCCATAGCTTCTTACTTTACACTACAACAACATTAATAAACAAATATATAAGCAAATACCTATTTTATAGTGTTTGTCGACAATTTTCCATGATTTTCTAGTAATTTCTATCATTTTCTAGTAATTTCTATCATTTTGTAGTAATTTCTGCTATTTTTCTAGTGTTATGTTATAAAATTAACAAACATATACATATAATCAAGAATAGAATAGTGTTGTAATCTAGTCACTTCCAATTTTTTTTCTAGTCATTTTCTAATTTACACTACAACAACATAAACAAACATATATATATATATATAATCAAGATCGAATACACATCCAATTAACATAAACAAACATATAAACTTCCAATGTTCTCTAATCATTTTCTATTTTGGCTACTAAATTTCTAACTAAAAAACAGGTGACGTCAGCACAACACTTTGCTGATGTCAGCACGGAGGAGGGCTTACATAGCCGGGTCGGGGCGGCGCGGGCGGGCGTGGGCGCGTGGAGCAGGGCCGCCGGTCGGCGATGAGGCGGATCAAGGCCCACGACGAGGAGTAGGCCCGGGAGAGCGTGGGGTCCGGGCGACGATGGGCGGCGGCTCACGACCACGAGGAGGCGGCGGAGATGGCGGGGTCCGGGCGGCACACGAGTGGAGCAGGGCCGCCGGTCGACGACGAGGAGGCCGCGACGAGCCGGAGGCCCTGGAGCGTGGGGACAACGGGGGGCGGCAGCGCGACGTATCGTCGGGGGTCGCCCACCGGGCCGGGACAACAAAGGAGGGCGGCGGCCGGCAACGGGGAGGACAGGCGCGTGGATCGGAGGCGACGAAGAGGCGACGGCGATGCTCGGGGAGGACGTGGGCCGCTTGGGGTCGACGAAGGGGCGGCGGCCAGCGGCGGGAAGGGGCGGGGCGGCGTGGAGATCGATGCGAAGACGGGCGGCGGCCGGGGTCGAGGACAAGCCGCGGCGGCCGGTGACCGGAAGGGGCGGGGCGTGGAGACGACGACGAGCCGCAGTCGGGATCGACGACGAGCCACGGCGGCTTATGGCAGCAGCGCCGGCGACGGAGATGGCGAGGACGACGAGCGGCGCGCGGGAAGGGGAAAAATATCGCTCGATCGGGATTTCACCAAGTGTGGGGGAGAAGGGAGAAGGCGGCCGGTTTATAGGGGTGGCACGTTAGTACCGGCTGGGGTTAGCAGCCAGTACTAAACTGCCCGGAGGCATGTTAGTACCGACTAGAAATCCCAGCCGGTACTAAAGTGCATACTTTAGTACCGGGCCTTATTTTAGCCCGGTACTAACGTGGCCCAAAATTTTTGGCCTCCCGCCGAAATGCTTTCTCTATTTCTTTTTCTTTTTCTCTTTGTTTTTATTCACTTACATAATAAATACAAATATGTTGTGAAAATTACTACCTAAATATTTTTTGTATATTATTAATTATATCTAGACACCTAAAATTTAATTAAACTAAATAAAGCTTTGTAATATCATCGCTATCTTCTCTATATAATTTGGTATTAATGTGTTTATATTTTTGGTAATTCATCATAAATCGAAAGAATTACTTTTTCATCCAAGCAAAAATATTTAAAAATACTAACCCTAAGAACATACATTATGTTTTGGTCTAATCACAATTTACTTTCTTAGTTTTTTCTAATTTAACATTTTAATGATTATGTTAACATTCAAAATAATGAAGTACTTATATTTTTAACATGCAATATTATAATATTGTATTTTGATGCGGTTTATTCATGATATTTTGTCTAAATTCCACATACAATAGCCATTACTATATGACATAATATATTATATTACATCACGTAACGTCGATCAAAAACAACATGTAGTAGCCATTATTTAACATCGAATACAACATAGTAGCTGTGACGAACCGGATTCTCACCGACGAGAACCCGACTCCCTGTACCCTTGAGATAGTCCCAGGAATAGCAGCTATCTCGTACAGAACTCATCTCAGTCGAATATCACATCCATACAACGATAAAAGATTCATTACATGACATATATAAAAACAAAGCGTCTGGTACAAGCCCTCTGGGCTAAATCGACAATAAGAAACATCTGCGCGGCGGTAGCTAGAATAACAGGGTCCACTCCTCCACAGGCATCCTTGAGCGTAGCGCACACCCTTCAGTCGTACCACCCGTCCTGGTTGAACTCGTGGTCGGGGTCTGCACCTGTGAACCCAAAGTCTGTCCCCAAGGAAATGGGACAGGTCCACGTCACCAACCATAATATGATGCAAGCTTTAAAGTGGCCTATTCTAAGGATATAGAAATAATCAAGGTTTGAGCCAGGGTTTTCTTATGCAAGCAGCAGCAATAACCCAATTTCACCTCATCACCAACTCCTGCTCACATACACACATCCACTCCCCAAAACCAACCATCAGCCTCACATTTTCCCATCGGGCTCGTCTTGCCACAGCAGGTTCCCGCAAAACATCATCCACCAATCACCTTTCACTCACTAGTCGACTCGGTGAGCTCCCTCCCCACCTTGTCTCAATAGCCTCAGCTGGACCAATCTCTCATAACCCGAATCAAGGATGAGGTAAGAAAGCAGATTCCCATGCTAGCCGGGGCTTCTCAGAAATGGGTCGTCCGTAACCGTGGACACGGCTATACGTATAGTTTACACTCTGCAGAGGTGGCACTCCAGGAATCCATCCGGGTTGCAAGGCTAGTCCGCAACCAACCTGAGACACAGCCCACAGCAAAGACCCTAAACAGTAACGGCGCCAATCATGTCTCCCTGGGCTCGGGAAACATCTGATCTAACATCTGCCCCAGGGTCGTGAAACCTTCCCACCGGGGCCAGTCGGGGGCCGTGGTAAATCAGGGAGATTACGCCGCAACGAATCCCCCCTACACATATCAAGCTCGATTCTCCTACAGTCTCGGCGCCGCACTAGAGTAGGCTTGCTGGAACCCTCCCCATACTGGGTAGATGGTGAGCATGGTATTTCCCAAGTCCAAAGTGGGGGCACGACTCGGTCCTTAATTATCGGTAAAGCGAGTGTCTGCGTCACAAGCGATCCGCCGCAACGGTCCGCAATCGGCACCGATAACAGGTATTGCCGCCCAAACTCCTCAAGTACTCCCCGGGTACCAATCCCCAAGTATCCAATAACCATGTACCCGCAACAGGTACCCCATAGGGACTGCCCGAGTGCAGCCCCTCAGCACCTCGATCAACGATCGAGTTGTTATTACTCGCTTACACCGCCTAGCTGCACTACTCCTCCCAAACCACCCACAACTCACGCCAAGAGGATCAAATCACAACCATCCCAACACATGCATAGCATAGCATATTTATAAAGTGAGTAGTAGGTAGCAAGGTAACAGGATAATAACAAAGGCAGTGCAGGTTTATCACGCGAGTAAAGTAAAGCGCTAGCATACTAGTTGCATGTCTAATAGGTATTTTAGAGAATGGTCGGGAGTGAACCTGGGCAAAGGTCTTCGTCCTCGTCAAAGCAGTTGTTGTAGTAGTCCGGCTCCTCCTGACTCTCCGAAGCTCCTAGGGTCGCGGAAAATAAAATAAGGCGCGACTACTAGCAAGGAAACACTAAAACAGCGAAGAGAGAAGACTCAAATAACACCAAACTCTACACTAACACGTAGGTCATGATTTTAGAAAAATATAGAAACTGGTTTCATATTTTTCTGAGCTACGGTTGATTTATTATTAATTTTACAAGTTTAAATCATTTTCTGAAAATATTAAATAATTTCCGAAAAAGAAAAACACACAGAAATTAGCCTGCTGACGTCAGCATGACGTCATGCTGACGTCAGCAGTGGGGTCCACCTAGGATGACGTCAGCAGTGGGCCCTGCTGACGTCAGCGTTGACTGGTCAACGGTCAACGGTCAGCGGTCAACGGGTCAACGGTCAGCTCTGGTCAGTGGGCCCCAGCTGTCAGTGACACAGAGTATGACAAGTGGGCCCCATGCGTCAGCGCAGTTAAAAGAAAAAGAAAAGAATTAAACGATGGCTGGGCTGGAATTGGGCCGAAAGTGACTGGGCCGGAAGAGTTTAGGGTGGTTAAACAGACTTAAACGCGAACATTAGGCCCACGAAGGGGTGGCTGCTGGTGCTGCTCTGGTGGACCAAGTCCACCGTGAACCGTGAGAAGGGTGCATGTGAACCGGGTGCACGGGATCGATCTGCGGCCGAATCAGGATTTTCTGTGGCTACGCGTGTGGCGACTTGGTGTGGTCTTCGGTGTGGCTTCGCCACGGCGCGACGCAGCGCGCGCGGCGCGCACCAGAATGCGCCGGCGGCAACGGGCGACGGCGGTTCTCGCCGGAAAAGGCTCGGTTGGGCTCAAGAGCGGTCGGGTTAGCTCGGCTAGGGCTCGGCGAACGCGAACGGGGAGAAAAAGTGCTCGGATTGGGTTCGGTTGGGCCCTCCCGACGCGATCAGCGGCGGCTCGGCCATGGACGCCGGCGAGCATCAACGGCGGCTCGGGTTCTCGGTTCAAAAGCGCTCGGAAAGGGGTCATGCGTGCGCGCGTGCGGCTCCAGCGACTGCTGGGACGCTCCTGGGTGCGCATGCGCGGGCTCGTGGTCGCCCACGGCCGCGCATGGCCTCGGCGTTCGCGCGCACGGCAAGCAGAGCTAAAGGCGGGTTGCGGGTTGTAGGTGCGACAGCGGCGACGGGTTCCTTCACAAGATGTCGGCCACGACTCGAAGGTTGGGTCCCAGAGGCTGGCGGCGGCGGCGGCGGAATTCGCCGGAGACAGGGGAGAAAAGGGGGAAACCGCGGTGGCTCACCTAGGGGTCAGTAGGGGTACGCTGCAGCTCGGGGAAGGCTCGACGCGGTCTGGCGGTCCTCGTGGTCCTCCTCCCATCCCTGGTCCGGCTCCTCGTCGGCGAGTCCACGGACGGCGGCGCTCCGAGCCTTGGCGGCGGCGTCGTGAAGGTGCTCCTGCTCCTCTTCCCTTGCTCCTCTCCTCCACTACACCTCTTCTGGTCCTCCCTTCCCTCTCCCCTCTCGAATTGGGGACGAGAAACCCCAATGGGGCGGCGGCGGCTTGAACAGGGAAATGCGGCCGGCGGCGGGTTTTATAGGCGCTAGGCTAGGGCTTCGCGGGCACGAACGGCGAGATTGGCGCGGCCAGGAGCTCGCGGACACGCGGCGCACATCGGACGGGCCGCACGGAGCTCGGGTGGTTGGGGTCACGGGCGCTCGGCCGCGGGAGAGAGAGAGAGCGGCGTGGGAAAGACGACGCGGGGGAAGAAGAAGAAGGCTGACAGGTGGGGCCCGCCTGTCAGTGGAAGAAAAGGACAACGCGGCGGGGACGCGGCGGGGAAAAGGATGGGCCGCTGCTAGGTCGAATGGCCGGCTGGACTGCTCGGTTCGCTGGCTCGGGAAGAAAGTTTAGGGTTGTTTCTCAGACTTTGGCTTCGGAAATTCGGCCCACGAGCAGTTAGAAATGGCTGACAATTATTTTGGCCCATTAGAGTTTGAATTCAAATCTAGAATTTGAATTCAAACCAACCAAAAATCCAAATAAATCCAAATCACACTATTTCATCCTTAGCACTTCAAATTGATTTTAAATTTCAAATTTAAATTGCCTAGGAATTTAGGGAGCAAATAGAAGACACTCTTATATGTTTGTTTGCATGCACACAATTCCACCAAAAATTTTTAAATTTGAATTTTTGCACTCAACAAATCCTATAGGAATTTTAGGGTTGTTACAGTCTCCCCCCCCCCCCCCCTCACAAGAATCTCGTCCTCGAGATTTGTGATTACCTATGGTTTAAACAAGTGGGGGTATTTCTCTTTCAGTACTGACTCCTCCCAAGTAGCTTCTCTTTCTGAGTGATTGCTCCACTGCACTTTGCAAAACGGGATAGCTGTGCTTCTGGTCTCTTTGACTGCTCTGTCTAGTATCCTCTCTGGATACTCCAGATACTCTAATGTGTCTTGTAGGTCTAATGCCTTTGTCTTGATCTCATGTTCCGGTACTCTCAGACACTTCCTCAGTTGAGATACGTGGAACACTGGGTGTACTCCCGCTAGTTCCTCTGGTAGGTTTAGCTTGTAGGCTAGCTTCCCTATCCTCTCCAGTATCTGGTACGGTCCAACAAAACGGGGTGCTAGCTTTCCTTTCACTTGGAATCTCTTATGCCCTCTGAGTGTTGACACTTTTAGGTAGATGAAGTCTCCTACTTCGAACTCCAGATCTCGTCTCCTTTTATCTGCATAGCTCTTTTGTCGGCTCTGAGCTGCCTTCAGGTGCTCTCGGATCTTGGCCACATTTTCTTCTGCCTCTACAATTATGTCAGGTCCAAAGAATGTTCGTTCTCCCACCTCTGACCACATTAGAGGTGTTCTGCATTTTCTGCCATAAAGTGCCTCAAAGGGTGACATCTGCAGGCTGGCCTGGTAACTGTTGTTGTAGGAAAATTCTGCATAAGACAGACTCTTCTCCCAGTCTGTACTGTAGGCTAGAACACATGCCCTCAACAAGTCTTCAAGAACCTGGTTCACTCTTTTGGTCTGCCCATCTGTCTGAGGGTGGTAAGCTGTGCTGTACTCCAAGGTTGTCCCAATGGCTTGATGTAGGCTTTGCCAGAATTGAGCTGTGAATTGGGGTCCTCTGTCTGACACAATACTTTTTGGTGCCCCATGCAGCTTGAGAATGTTGTCTATATATAATTTTGCTAGTTTGCTTACTGAGTGTGTGCTTCTAACTGGTATAAAGTGAGCTACTTTCGTCAGTCGATCAACTATGACCCAATTGGCGTCATTCCCTTTCTGAGTGCGAGGTAGGCCAACCACGAAATCCATGCTAATATCTTCCCACTTCCACATCGGAATTTCCAGTGGTTTCAGCAGTCCTGCTGGTCTTTGATGTTCTGCTTTGATTCTTCGACAAGAGTCGCACTTGGCTACATATTCTGCTATATCCTCTCTCATCTTCTTCCACCAGAACTTATCCTTCAGATCCTGATACATCTTGGTGCATCCTGGGTGTATCGAGTACTTGGACTCGTGAGCTTCTGAGAGAATTGTTCTCCTGATTTCCTTGTCCTGCGGTACGCAAATACGGTCTTTCAGCCATACTGTCCCTGCTTCATCTATTCGGAAGTCGGGTGCTACTCCTCACTGAATATCCTCTTTTACTTCTTGGATTTCTGGACACTTTCCTTGTGCTTCTTTGATACGGTCTTCTAGGTTGTACTTCACCCTCATTTCCTGGGGTTTTCCTTCTTCTACTAGCTCGAGTTTCAGCATGTACAATTCCTTTGCTAGTTCTGATTGACTTTCTTCTATCATCAAGTTGTTGCAATAACTCTTTCGGCTCAAGGCATCTGCCACAACGTTAGCTTTGCCAGGATGGTAGTGTATCTCCAAATCGTAATCTTTGATCAGTTCTAACCACCTTCTCTGCCTCATGTTCAGTTCGGATTGGGTGAAGAAATACTTCAAACTCTTGTGATCTGTGTAGATATCGCACTTGTTGCCAATCAGGTAGTGCCTCCAGATCTTCAATGCATGTACCACTACTGCCAGTTCTAAGTCGTGTGTGGGGTAATTCTCCTCATGCTTCCTCAGCTGCCTTGATGCGTAAGCAACAACCTTGCCTTCTTGCATTAGTACGCATCCCAAACCTTGTCTTGAAGCATTGCAATAGACTACGAAATCTTTGCGAATATCTGGTAGTGTCAATACTGGCGTTGTAGTGAGTTTGTGCTTGAGTTCTTGGAAACTTCTTTCACACTTGTCCGTCCACTCGAACGGGACATTGTTCTTGAGTAGTTCGGTCATTGGCTTGGCAATCTTGGAGAAGTTCTCAATGAACCTTCTATAGTATCCTGCCAAACCCAGAAAGCTTCGAATTTCCGTGACACTCTTCGGCTGCTTCCATTCTGCTACTGCCTCAATCTTTTCTGGGTCTACTGCTACGCCCTCTGCTGTCAGCACGTGACCCAAAAAGGCTACTTTCTCCAGCCAAAATTCACATTTGCTGAACTTCCCGTAGAGTTGATGCTGCCTCAACCTCTCTAGGACAATCCTTAGGTGCTTCTCATGTTCTTCGGCTGTTTCTGAGTAGACTAGTATGTCGTCAATGAATACCACTACGAACTTGTCTAGTTCCTCCATGAATACTTTATTCATCATGTTCATGAAGTAAGCAGGTGCGTTGGTCAATCCAAAGGATACAACGGTGAACTCTTACTGTCCGTACCGAGTCACAAAGGCTGTCTTGGAAATGTCACCTTCTCTAATCTTCATCTGGTGGTATCCCGATCTCAGATCAATCTTACTGAAGTATTTGGCTTTCTTCAACTGATCTAGCAAGTCATCAATTCGAGGTAATGGGTACTTGTTCTTGATCGTCACTGCGTTCAGGGATCGATAGTCTACGCACATGCGCATTGATCCATCTTTCTTCTTCACAAACAACACTGGCGATCCCCATGGGGACGCAGTTGGTCGAATCACACCGCTTTCAAGCATCTCTTTCAGCTGCTTTTTGAGTTCCTCCAGCTCTTCCACTGACATTCTGTACGGTCTCTTGGCAATGGGCCCTGTGCCTGGTTGTAGTTCGATTATGAACTCTACGTCTCGATCAGGTGGTAGTCCTGGTAGTTCCTCGGGGAACACGTACGGGTACTCACATACTACAGGTACTTCCTCGATCGTCTGCTTCTCAATGGAGTATACCAACTGTCTCAGAATGCATGTTCTGGATCTCTTCTCCGTCCTTCTCCTTTGTGGCTCTACTGTTACTCTGACTCCGCTAGGGTGTGTCAACTCAACTGTTCTGGGTGAACAACTAATTACTCCTTTGTGCTCTGTAAGCCAGTCCATTCCTAGTATCACGTCAATTCCGTCTGACTTCAGGACTGTCAGGTCTCCTACGAACTCCTGCCCACCTATCATCAGTCTAACTGTTGGGCACTCTAAGGTGCACCTAAGCTCAGGGAGAACTAGTGACTATAGGTCTAGCCTTAGGTATTGTCGGGGGTGACTGCTCTCTTACAAACCTTGTCGAGATATAAGATCCAGTTGCTCCAGAGTCAAACAATATCAATGCTGGAATGCCATTTACTAAAAACTCACCGAGCACAACGTCGGGAGCGTCCTCGGCTTCTTCCTCTGTCAAGTGGTTGAGGCGTCCCCTCTGCACTGAAGTTGGCTGCCTGTCTTGTCCTCCAGGTGCCGGTGCCTTGGCTAGGGTTTGTTTGTTCTTCTTCTCCGGACAGTCAAAAGACTTGTGACCGGGCTTCCCACAAGCAAAACAGACCACTGAGGTTCCTCCACCAATTCTAGGTGTGTTGTTTGGCTTCCAGTTGGGGTTTCCCTGACTTGAGTAGTTGTTGTTTCTGTTACCAAAGCTGCTGTAGTTGTTACCTCTGCTGCCAAAGTTGTTGCTGTTACTGCCTCGGTTACCCTGGTAACTGTTTCTATTGAATCCTGAGCTTCCTTGGCTGTTGCTCTGCTGAAAGCCTCTCCTGAGCATGTTGCTCTGGCCGCTCCTCGGCCTTTGACTTAGTCTGTGGTTGTGCAACTATTCAGCCTTTCTTTTCTTCTCTCGCCAAGTATCTTCAAGACCCACTCTTTCCTTCTCAACTGCGATAGCCCTGTCAATCAGCTCTCTGAGTGTCCTGTGTGAACTCGCTGCGAGTGCTGTCCTCAGACCTCTGTGCAAACCACGCTGGAACCAAAACTGTTTCTTCTTTTCAGTGTTGACGTCTTCAGGAGCGTACCTTGACATCTTAGCAAAGTGTCGAGCGTACTCAGCTACAGACAAACTTCCTTGGGTCATTGTTCTAAACTCCATTGCTTTATGCACCATGACTTGTTCTGGTATGTGGTACTCCTTGAAAGCTTCACAAAACTCTAGCCAGGTGATCTGAGCTGGGTTTGCGTGAGAGTCACAGTAGCTCTCCCACCACGCTTTCGCTGCTCCTTCAAGCTGGTGCGCCGCAAGGGCCACACATTCCTCTTCAGAGTAGTCTGTTAGGTCAAGCTTCGTTTCGATGGTACGTAGCCAGTCGTGTGCGTCGAGTGGTTCGTCTGAGTAGTCGAAGGTGGGTGCTTTCAGCCTGATGAACCTTTCAATCTTCCTTTGCAGGTCCTCTTCACGGTGTCCCTGACGGTTCTGGTTCTGGTTTCCCTGCATCTGTTGCATAGCTTGCATCATCTGAGTGTTGGCCTGTGTCATCTGTTGCATCAGCTGTGTCTAAGTAGTCATCACTTCTACCAAGTTAGGCGGTGGCGGTGGTTGCTGTTCGTTTTGCTGGTTCTGCTGAGGTTCCACTGCTGGTTCTTCCATTTCCCCTTCCTGTTCTCCACCTGGTGCGTTGTTCTCGGGCTGGAGCACGCCTGCTGCGCGTCCACGACCCCTGCCTCCAACTGCAGTTGTTGCTCTTCCGCGACCACGACCTCTGCCACGTCCTCTGCCTCTGGCTGCCATTGCTGCCTCTTCTTGCTCAGCTTCCTCAAAACATGCAAGCAGCCGGTTGGATCTTCGGATCGACATCTCGCTGTATTTTCATAGAGCAGGTTTAGTGGCGGTCGGTAATGGTTAGGTTAGCGTAACTAGAGTAGGAGCTGCACACATGAAATAGACTCAACACTAAAGTACACTCAAGATGAACATCAATAAAACTGCAAGAACAGCCAACAAGATCGATCATTCATTACAGCATTACACCCTAGACATGAGTACTATCCCGAGGCCAGCTCCTGGAACCTTGAGGATTAGTACATCTAAGAGAATGCTACATCGTGGCTGAGCCAAAAGGTGGTCATGAACTACTAAGTCTAAACATCTGCCCAAAAGATAGATTCAAGTCTCATCACTACTGCTGACATCTGGTGATACTGTCTACTGCATCTGTCTCATACTGCTGAAAGTGCCTGTGAGGCGCGCTGCCAACCTCACCGTGTCCACCTCAGGTCCTGCCAACTGCTGCTCTAGGTGTGCCAGTTCCTGTCTCAGTCTTGTCATCTCGGGAGTAAGGGTTCGAGCCTCAGGTGGTGGTATCAGCTCAACTCGGCTTGGTGAGATCCTGTATTGCTCTATCCTGGGTTCAACTCTGCGTTCTTCTGGTAGTACATGGTTCACTGTGATCACCTCTGCTACCCTCTTCCTGTCTGATCTTACTCAACTACTAAGGGTCCCTTGAGCTTCATCCTTTGCCATAATCTGTTGAAGACTCAGGTACTTCATCAGCTGGTAGTTTCGTCCACTCTTCTCCTTGTAGCTATCCACCTCTTCTTGAAGTTCTGAGTTGTGACTGTCCAACCAGTATACTTCTTCCCTTAGTCCTTCTATCTCTTCTTCCTTGGCTGCCAGTTCTTTGTCTTTCTCTGTGAGCTGATCTTCCAGACGAACATCTCGAGCATGGTGAGTTGCTCGGATCAGTCCTGCCAACTGCCTGTTGTTGCGTGCTTCGTAGTCCAAGATTCTGACTTCTCTTGCTTTAGCTTTGAGTTGCTCCTCTAGTAGGGCGATCCTGTTGTCCTTCTCCATCAGCTGGATGTCCTGCTTCCATACCCTCTCTTTCAGCTTGGCAACTTTTCCTCTAAACCAATGTTTAAGTACTCCTCCTCAATCATGCACTGAACTGAGGTCCGCAGAGTCACGTTCCGCTCTCGGTCTGCTGCGTGAGCCTGCAAGCTGACTGCGTCTCTGCCTGTTGGATCTTCAAGAGCTCGCGGTAGGTACCGGAAACGAGTGTGGCTGAGCTGACTCTGGTACACAAGTGTGGCAAGTCGGAGTATCCTCATAGCTATAGTCTGCACTGCCCGACTGAAAGTGCTCTCGCTGGTAGCTGCTCGTAACATCAGTGACCTTGGTCGACCAGGGATATTGGGTACTACCATCTGCAACCGGGTGTGTACTCCCTCACCAGGGCCGTAGATCCAGCCCTCGTAGAAAACGTTGTCCACATCTATCCCCACTGTATGCAACACCTCCCTCAGTAGCACTGCCAACCTCCACAGTCTGCTCCTATGGTCCTGATCTCCCGTCGTTCATCTGCTGATCCTCTTCCTTCCATCTGCCAGACAGTTAGTGGGTTGTTAGTAAGTTAGCAAGTTAGTAAGGTAAGGTAAGGGTAAAAGTTTTGTAAATAGTTGAGATATACTTATATATAGTTTTCAAATAGTCCAAGGGGTTTCATATAAAATAGAGGACTCAGTTAGAGCTTCTGTCCTAAGTTTCCGTTCTAAGGGTTACGCGCTACGGTCAAGTATGGCTCTGATACCAACTATGACGAACCGGATTCTCACCGACGAGAACCCGACTCCCTGTACCCTTGAGATAGTCCCAGGAATAGCAGCTATCTCGTACAGAACTCATCTCAGTCGAATATCACATCCATACAACGATAAAAGATTCATTACATGACATATATAAAAACAAAGCGTCTGGTACAAGCCCTCTGGGCTAAACAAAGCGGTAGCTAGAACAACAGGGTCCACTCCTCCACAGGCATCCTTGAGCGTAGCGCACACCCTACAGTCGTACCACCCGTCCTGGTTGAACTCGTGGTCGGGGTCTGCACCTGTGAACCCAAAGTCTGTCCCCAAGGAAATGGGACAGGTCCACGTCACCAACCATAATATGATGCAAGCTTTAAAGTGGCCTATTCTAAGGATATAGAAATAATCAAGGTTTGAGCCAGGGTTTTCTTATGCAAGCAGCAGCAATAACCCAATTTCACCTCATCACCAACTCCTGCTCACATACACACATCCACTCCCCAAAACCAACCATCAGCCTCACATTTTCCCATCGGGCTCGTCCTGCCACAGCAGGTTCCCGCAAAACATCATCCACCAATCACCTTTCACTCACTAGTCGACTCGGTGAGCTCCCTCCCCACCTTGTCTCAACAGCCTCAGCTGGACCAATCTCTCATAACCCGAATCAAGGATGAGGTAAGAAAGCAGATTCTCATGCTAGCCGGGGCTTCTCAGAAATGGGTCGTCCGTAACCGTGCACACGGCTATACGTATAGTTTACACTCTGCAGAGGTGGCACTCATGGAATCCATCCGGGTTGCAAGGCTAGTCCGCAACCAACCTGAGACACAGCCCACAGCAAAGACCCTAAACAGTAACGGCGCCAATCCTGTCTCCCTAGGCTCGGGAAACATCTGATCTAACATCTGCCCCAGGGTCGTGAAACCTTCCCACCGGGGCCAGTCGGGGGCCGTGGTAAATCAGGGAGATTACGCCGCAACGAATCCCCCCTACACATATCAAGCTCGATTCTCCTACAGTCTCGGCGCCGCACTAGAGTAGGCTTGCTGGAACCCTCCCCATACTGGGTAGATGGTGAGCACGGTTTTTCCCAAGTCCAAAGTGGGGGCACGACTCGGTCCTTAATTATCGGTAAAGCGAGTGTCTGCGTCACAAGCGATCCGCCGCAACGGTCCGCAATCGGCACCCATAACAGGTATTGCCGCCCAAACTCCTCAAGTACTCCCCGAGTACCAATCCCCAAGTATCCAATAACCATGTACCCACAACAGGTACCCCATAGGGACTGCCCGAGTGCAGTCCCTCAGCACCTCGATCAACGATTGAGTTGTTATTACTCGCTTACACCGCCTAGCTGCACTACTCCTCCCAAACCACCCACAACTCACGCCAAGAGGATCAAATCACAACCAGCCCAACACATGCATAGCATAGCATATTTATAAAGTGAGTAGTAGGTAGCAAGGTAACAGGATAATAACAAAGGCAGTGCAGGTTTATCACGCGAGTAAAGTAAAGCGCTAGCATACTAGTTGCATGTCTAATAGGTATTTCAGAGAATGGTCGGGCGTGAACCTGGGCAAAGGTCTTCGTCCTCGTCAAAGCAGTTGTTGTAGTAGTCCGGCTCCTCCTGACTCTCCGAAGCTCCTAGGGTCGCGGAAAATAAAATAAGGCGCGACTACTAGCAAGGAAACACTAAAACAGCGAAGAGAGAAGACTCAAATAACACCAAACTCTACACTAACGCGTAGGTCATGATTTTAGAAAAATATAGAAACTGGTTTCATATTTTTCTGAGCTACGGTTGATTTATTATTAATTTTACAAGTTTAAATCATTTTCTGAAAATATTAAATAATTTCCGAAAAAGGCCGCGGCGGGCCTCGGCTGCGGGCTAAAGGCGACGGCGGGTTGCGGGTGCGACAGCGGCGACGAGTTCCTGCACAAGATATCGGCCACGACTCGAAGGTCGGGTCCCAGAGGCTGGCAGCGGCGGCGGCGGCGGAATTCGCCGGAGACAGGGGAGAAAAGGGGGGAAACCGCGGTGGCTCACCTAGGGGTCAGTAGGGGTACGCTGCAGCTCGGGGAAGGCTCGACGCGGTCTGGCGGTCCTCGTGCTCCTCCTCCCATCCCTGGTCCGGCTCCTCGTCGGCGAGTCCACGGACGGCGGCGCTCCGAGCCTTGGCGGCGGCGTCGTGGAGGTGCTCCTGCTCCTCTTCCCTTGCTCCTCTCCTCCACTACACCTCTTCTGGTCCTCCCTTCCCTCTCCCCTCTCGAATTGGGGACGAGAAACCCCAATGGGGCGGCGGCGGCTTGAACAGGGAGATGCGGCCGGCGGCGGGTTTTATAGGCGCTAGGCTAGGGCTTCGCGGGCACGAACGGCGAGATTGGGGCGGCCAGGAGCTCGTGGACACGCGGCGCGCATCGGACGGGCCGCACGGAGCTCGGGTGGTTGGGGTCACGGGCGCTCGGCCGCGGGAGAGAGAGAGAGCGGCGTGGGGAAGACGACGCGAGGGAAGAAGAAGAAGGCTGACAGGCGGGGCCCGCCTGTCAGTGGAAGAAAAGGACGACGCGGCGGGGACGCGGCGGGGAAAAGGATGGGCCGCCGCTGGGCCGAATGGCCGGCTGGGCTGCTCGGTTCGCTGGCTCGGGAAGAAAGTTCAGGGTGGTTTCTCAGACTTTAGCTTCGGAAATTCGGCCCATGAGCAGTTAGAAATGGCTGACAATTAGTTTGGCCAATTAGAGTTTGAATTCAAATCTAGAATTTGAATTCAAACCAACCAAAAATCCAAATAAATCCAAATCACACTATTTCATCCTTAGCACTTCAAATTGATTTTAAATTTCAAATTTAAATTGCCTAGGAATTTAGGGAGCAAATAGAAGACACTCTTATATGTTTGTTTGCATGCACACAATTCCACCAAAAATTTTTAAATTCAAATTTTTGCACTCAACAAATCCTATAGGAATTTTAGGGTTGTTATAGTAGCATGCCATTATTTAACGTCGAATACAACATATAATTAATGTTTCTAAAGACTACTCATTATTATTTAATGTGACATGTTTAACCTTCCTTTTCACGTAAGTGCCTTGGTCGTGATCGCAGCGTAAGTAAGGTGTGTCTTCTTTGTATAACAAGATGCTGGGGCCAACGTCAACTGAGAATGGAGGACAATCATGAATCTGATCATAATCTTCTGACTTGTCCGTAACGCCCTCAACTCCAACAATTTTTCTTTTTCCTGGGAGGTCAACATGGTATTTAGGCTCATCATCTAACTTGTTTTTCTCCTTATTAGCGCTTTTCTTTGGCTTGCTTGACATGTCCTTCACATAGAACACTTGTGTCACATCCTTGGCTAGGACGAATGGGTCATTTGTATATCCAATCTTTTGGAAGTCCACTATTGTCATCCCAAACTTGTCGTCTTTTGTTACGCCTCCAGAGTTATTCACCCATTGACAACGAAACAGAGGGACGGTTATGGGTCCATAGTCAAGCTCCCAGATCTCCACTATGACTCCGTAATAGCTGTCCTTTTTTCCATTGTTGTCTATTGCATCTATACGAACACCGCTGTTCTGGTTAGTGCTTTTTTTGTCTTGGGCTTTTGTGTAAAATGTATATCCGTTGATTTCATAGCCTTGGTACTACTAGACCGTGATCGACGGTCCTCTAGCCAGCCATTGAAGTTGTTCATCAATAGTGTCGTCGCCCAAGAATTTTCTTCTAATCCACATGTGAAAGGTATCCATGTGCTCGCATGCAATCCATGCCTCTGACTTCCTCGGGTTTGCATCCCGCAAAATATTTTTATGCTCTTTCATGTATGGAGCCACCAAGGATGAATTTTGTAGAACAGTGAAGTTTGCTTTGCGGATTTCACTGGCATGGATGTTGACATTAGATTTCCTTCCTAGTGTGCCCTTTCCCTTCAGTCGCCCCTCATGGCGTGAAGCAAGAAGCCCAATCGGACTAAGATCCTCGATAAAGTCAACGCAAAACTCAATGACCTCCTCTGTTCCGTAGCCCTTAGCGATGCATCCTTCTGGTTGAGAACGGTTGCGAACATATTTCTTCAGGACCCCCATGAACCTCTCAAAAGGGGACATATTGTGTAGGAAAACCGGTCCTAGAATAGTTATCTCTTTGACAATATGAACTAGAAGATGTGTCATAATGTTAAAGAACGAAGGTGGAAAGACCATCTCAAAGCTGACAAGACATTGCACAACGTCCTTCTGTAGCTTTATTAGCTTCTTCGGATGAATTGCCTTTTGTGAGATTTCATTCATAAATGAACAGAGCTTAAAAATTTCCAATCTGACATTTTTCGGTAATATACCCCTTAGTGCAACCGGAAGTAACTGTGTCATCAGTACGTGGCAATCATGGGACTTCAAGTTTGTGAATTTCTTCTCTTTCATGTTTATTATGTTCTGTATATTCGAGGAGTACGTTGTCGGGACCTTGATACTGTTCAAACAATCAAACATGCTTTGATTCTCCTCTTTGCTAAGAGTGTAGCTGGCAGGACGTAAATAGTGTTGTCCTTTGTCTCTTT
This sequence comes from Echinochloa phyllopogon, assembly GCA_033239725.1. Taxonomy (NCBI): domain Eukaryota; kingdom Viridiplantae; phylum Streptophyta; class Magnoliopsida; order Poales; family Poaceae; genus Echinochloa; species Echinochloa phyllopogon. The sequence goes on from BTCW01000010.1 coordinate 58,334,078, forward strand.
TTTGGGGATGTAGGTCTGTTCGTTCTGCCAGTACTTTCAGGTCACGTCTTGCTTCCATTGTATCCTTGGACACCCCATACACTCCAAGGAAGCCTAGCAGGTTTACGCAAAGATTCTTCGACAGGTGCATCACGTCAATTGTGTTTCAAACCTCTAAGACTTCACAATAGAGTAGCTCCCACAATATAGACTTCTTCTTCCACATTGGTGCACGTCCTTTAGCTGGCAGTATGTTCTTCGGGTTATAGGGACTCTAGTACTCAAATAAAAAATTTGATTGTCAGTACGTTCTTTAGCTTCTGCGGATTCCATGTCGTCCTTCAGTGATTATCAGTAACAAATATCTCATATAGTTACTCAAAAGCCACTGGCACACGGTGATGTGACGATTTCGATCATTTCATCAGTTATTACAGTCTTACAGAATATATAGAAAGAATAACACACACGATGTTAAGGTCTTACAAATATGATTATGATAACACACACATGACCGAAGTCATTCTAAGGATCTACATTATGAAGCTTCGCAACGTAGACAGAATAATTTATATCCAAAATATCAACCCCTAAATATCTGTCCACATAGTCTAGTGTGTATATTAATGCACTATCCTTTGCCTTATACGGTGCATCTAAAGCCTCACCGTATATTTTTAACGAGCCTTGACTTGACATCAATGTTACTGATGACTGAAAACCACCGTTTACTCGACTTGAGTATGGTGGCACGAATGAGTATCCCAAAGTCGGCAGAATCTAATGCAACACTTCTCCCAATCCGTACTCCGTGTGTAGGTATCCACAATTCCTGGTGTCCTATATATACACGAGACAAATGTAATTTGTGACAAATAAAAGTACATTTAACGTTTTATAAAAAACATAATTTGCAATAAAAAATTTCAAAAGTAAATCAGCTTACGTATTCGGATTCATAAGGAGGGGAGATCATTTTTGGGACTTGTGTGACGTATGGCTCATTGAGCTCGAGAGCCTTTATCCTGAAGAAACTATAGTCTGGGATAACATGATCAATATGACTTTCCAGCTGTTCCAGTGCCTTCCTCACGGCATGGCGTGTAGCAACATATTCTTGCTCATATGCACCTCGTTGGACGTGAAAAATAACCGTATCACCAGGATTCGGGTCGCGGAAGGCACATTCTTGGACTGCAACAGAGACCACATAACTCCCACTGTATAAGCCGGTGTTATGTCTCACCACCAAAGGACGGGCGCCACGGATGTGGTATACTACATCTTTAAACCATTGCATTGCATCAATAGCCTGTTTTACATATAAATTAAGAATACATCATCGTTACGACACAATACTCAATATATTCAAAACGTAATCAATATATTAAAATCATAATATCAACATTAAAAAAATAATAATAAACTAAATTCATGATAATCAATATATTAAATACATAATAATTAATATATTAAATAGTAATAATTAATAAATTAAGACATATTAAATACAGGATCTCGTACCCGAAACTGGCGGTTGTTAGCCTCGACCGGAATGAAGCCGAGGCCATCGAATACCGGCCCAGGATGCTATGGTGGCGGTGGCAGGGGAAGGTCTGGCAATACATCGTGCGCGGAGTGTCCACCGCGACTAGCTCTTTGGCACTGCATCAGCATTATTTTTCTAATAAATTAACTAAATTACAATAGAAACAACAGTTAACTATTTATCTACAAAATAAAAGACAAAAAGATGAAGTTGCTAACCTTTGGCGCACTTCGATGAGTAAAATCCGAACCAAATCTTTATTAAAAAAATGGAGAGCACCTCCCTCTATTTCGCCATGGAGAAGAGCTAGCTAGCCAAAAATGTATTTGTTCTGCAGCTCTCGGGAGGAAGAACCGGGGGGCTTTTATAGGCCGAACTTTGACATTTAGTACCGGCTGGCAACATCAGCCGGTAGTAATCTGTCCGCTAGCCGTTACCTAGCCGTTGGCGCCAACGGCTAGCGGACAGATTACTACCGGCTGGTGTTCAGCCGGTACTAAATTTCATGGTGGTCGTTTAGTACCGGCTGGTGTTCCCAGCCGGTACTAAACTGCCAAGCAGCCGTTGGCGCACGGGCTCTTGCGGCGGCGTGGGAGCAGTTTAGTACCGGCTGGAGGCTCCAGCCGGTACTAAACTTGCCTAGTTTGCACTGTGCTGTAGAGCCGGCACTAATTTCGTGCATTAGTACCGGTTCTACAGCGACCGGTACTAACGTGTCCGGTACCCATTGCGGCTTTTTGATCAGTATAGATTGTTTTTGGTTGCTTGCCATTATGTGCTTTGAGGAAGGTCTCAAACAACCACTTAAAGGACTCAAATGTCTCATCATACATTAGAACAACACCAAAAAACACGGTTTCCCTGAAATGATTAAACCCAACAAATACACCAAAAGGTCTACTTTCCTTGTTTGTTCCAAAAGTAATGTGAACTAGGGTTCCCGATCTTCCGAAAGGTTCTGATAACTATCGATTTGGCGGAGGCGCAACACAAATCGATACGGCTTCCGAACAACACGTTCTGAACCCCGCAATCGCAGCACCACGTCTCCTCTAGTTATCAACCGGCGTTGCACAGTTGACCTGCCAAGATCGCAACACGTATGCGGCCTGGGCGTCCGATTTAGCGCTGACTGCTCCTGGACTCCGATGTGGACTCGAAGTCGACTTGATTTGGGCCTCCATCTAGTCTTGCACGCCCTTGCTGGCCCTCTCCTCCTTGACGCTCTCCTCCAATTGTCCTCTGGTCCATGGTTCATAATTACAATATATTCATTAGGTAGCAATCTATTCTCAAATTCACATGAAAAGGTACTTAGGAACGAACTCACCTCTAAATGCAATTGTTGCGCGCGAGCTCTTGTGATTGGACCTTGTATGTTCACTGGAGGATTGTTGTGTGTATCCATAGGAGTGATGTCCTCATCATCCTCCCCCTCTTGAATTGGAGTCGTCCTCGACTCAAGCTCATCTTCTTCTCCCAAGTATGGCCTCAAATCTGAAATGTTAAAGGTGGGACTAACCCCAAACTCGGGAGGCAACTCAAGTTTATATGCATTGTCATTAATCTTTTCAAGTATTTTGAATGGACCATCAGCTCTTGGCATCAACTTAGACTTTCTCAAATCTGGAAATCTATCTTTTCTCAACTGCAACCACACTAAATCACTCGGTTCAAGCTTAACTTCTTTTCTACCTTTACTACCAGCAATTCTATACTTTTCGTTCATCTTTTCAATGTTGTGCTTAGTGGTTTCATGCATTTGCAAAATAAATTCAGCACGATCCTTGGCATCATTATGAATCCTTTCACTAGTAGGTAGAGGCAAATTATCAATAGGAGCACGGGGGTTAAAACCATACACTACCTAAAAAGTACTTACCTTGGTAGTAGAATGTGTAGCTCGATTGTATGCAAACTCAACATGAGGCAAAAGTTCTTCCAACGTCCTCAAATTTTTCTTCAAAATAGCTCTCAACATAGTACCCAAAGTACGGTTTACTACCTCTATTTGTCCATCAGTTTGTGGATGACAGGTAGTAGAAAATAACAATTTTGTACCCAACTTGTTCCAGAGAGTCCGCCAAAAATGACTCAAGAATTTAGCATCGCGATCTGAAACAATAGTAGACGGCATACCATGCAAACGAACAATCTCTTTGAAAAAGAGGTCATCAATATGTATAGCATCATCAGTCTTATGACATGGTACAAAGTGTGCCATCTTAGAAAAACGATCCACCACAACAAATACGCTATCGCTCCCCTCTTAGTCTTAGGCAATCCCAAAACAAAGTCCATCGAAATATCGGCCCAAGGACAAGAAGGAACTGGAAGAGGCATGTATAAACCATGTGGATTCAATCGAGACTTAGCTTTTTGACATGTAGTGCAGCGAGCAACAAACCTCTCAACATCTCTCCTCAATTGGGGCCAAAAGAAATGCTAGGACAAAACATCTGCGGTCTTCTTAGCACCAAAATGTCCCATCAACCCTCCTTCATGCACTTCCTGTAACAACAAAAGACGAACCGTACCAACTGGAATGCATAGGTGGTTAGCTCTAAACAAGAACCCATCATTAACCACAAATTTGTTCCATGCACATCCCTCTCTACAATTTAGCAACACATCTCGAAAATCAGGATCGAGCGCATATTGTTTTTTATTAGCTCAAGTCCAAAAATCCTACAATCAAGTTGGGACAGCAAAGTATATCGTCTAGACAAAGCATCGGCAATCACATTATCCTTTCCCTTCTTGTGTTTAACAACATAAGGAAAAGGTTCAATAAATTCAACCCACTTAGCATGTCTACGATTCAGATTATTTTGAGAGCGAAGATACTTCAGTGATTCATGATCGAAATGTACAACAAATTCTCTAGGCCACAAATAATGACGCCACATCTGTAAAGAACGTACAAGACCATATGATTCCTTATCATACGTAGAATAATTCAGAGCAGGACCATGCAACTTTTCACTAAAATATGCAACGGGTTTACCATCTTGCACCAAAACCCTCCAATGTCAACTCCACTAGCATCAGATGTGAGCTCAAAAGTCTTACCAAAGTTTGGAAGTTGCAGCAAAGGCGCGTGTGTAAGCTTGTCCTTCAATGTGACAAAGGACTCCTCATGTGTTTTGCCCCAAGGGAACACAACACCTTTCTTCATCAACTCATGCACTGGGGCAGCAATGGTGCTGAAATCTTTGACGAAGCGGCGGTGGAAACCTGCAAGACCAAGAAAACTCCTCACATGTGTAGTGGTTTGGGGCACCGGCCAACTCTTTATGGCTTCAATTTTCGTCTCATCCACCTCAATTCCCAGTGGAGTAACAACGTAGCCAAGAAAAGAGACATGATCCGTGCAAAAGGTGCATTTCTCAAGGTTCCCAAACAAACGTGCATCACGTAAAGCATTAAAAACAGCACGTAAATGATCCATATGTTCATCCAAAGACTTGCTATAAATCAATATATCATCGAAGTAAACCACCACAAATCGACCAATAAAAGCTCTTAAAACATCATTCATTAATCGCATGAAAGTGTTAGGTGCATTAGTCAAACCAAAAGGCATTACTAACCATTCATACAATCCAAATTTAGTTTTGAAAGCAGTTTTCCATTCATCTCCAAGTTTCATTCTAATTATAGAACCACACAACTCATCAAGCATGTCGTCTAGCCTAGGAATAAGATGACGATATCGAATAGTAATATTATTGATGGCTCTACAATCAACACACATACGCCAAGTACCATCTTTCTTTGGCACCAAAAGTATAGGAACGGCACAAGGACTAAGGCTTTCACGTACATACCCACGGTCCAATAGTTCTTGGACTTGTCGCTGAATCTCCTTAGTCTCCTCTGGATTGGTGCGATAAGCAGCACGGTTCGGCAATGTAGCTCCGGGGATCAAATCAATTTAATGCTCTATCCCTCTCAAAGGTGGAAGCCCTAGTGTTAATTCAGTTGAAAAAACATCCTTTACTCCTGCAAAATGTTAGTGACAACAGGAGGCAAAGAGCTAGCAATATCATCAAGTGAAAACAAAGCTCGTTTACATACCAAAGCAAAGCACAAATCAGCATCAGAAAGTTCAGCAAGTTCAGATTTCACTGCAAGCATAACTCCCCCCTTCAATTTAATTCCCTCGGGCTCAGAATTTGGTGTAGACCTATCCTTATTAGGTGGGTAAATATATTTAGCAACTTGCTGATTTTCAGATTCCTTATCATGCAAACTAGCGGCTCGTTCTTTATCAGCTTATACAATTTCAGCAGGTGTCATAGGTAGCAAAGTAATTTTCGTTCCCTTATGTATGAAGGTGTATTTATTACTTTTTCCATAGTGTATAGCATCATTATCAAATTCCCAAGGACGTCCCAATAAAAGAGAACAAGCTTCCATAGGTACGACATCACAATCGGCAAAATCAGCATAGGTACCAATGGAAAAAGAAACTCGACAGGTTTGTGTTACCTTAGCTTTTCCCGCATCATTAAACCACTGAAGATAATATGGATGGGGATGAGGGCGCGTGGCCAAGCCAAGCTTCTTGACCAAATCAGAACTCACCAAATTGTTGCAGCTACCTCCATCAATAGTGACACGTGCACGATGGTTGTTGATGGCGAAAAAAATTTGGAACAAGTTATGGAGCTGTAACTTCTCAGGTTGCTGCACTTGTGCGCTGAGGACCCGCTGCACAAGTATGTTTCTAAGGCCTGACGTATCCTCACTACCAAAGGCAACGCCACTCGTCCCCTCAACTTCAGGTGCCTCATCATCCTCAATATCGGAGGTGCTTATGTATCCATCGTCTGTAGCAATGTATGCCCGCTGACTAGGGCAATCCTTCTGCACATGGCCAATCCCATGGCAACGGTGGCACTGAATGTGGGAGGTGCGTGGCGTTGAGGTGGTCTTGCTGCTGCCCTCCTGCAAAGGAGTTTTACCTAAATCCGAAGAACGTGTAGACGATGGCGTAAGCGATGGTGGTGCAGTAGCAGCTGGCGGAGGTGTAGAATGCTTGCTCGCTGGTGGAGGCGCATGAAAAGGAGTTGGCTTGGGCAGCCCCGAAGATGGCGTCGTACGTGGCGTGTAGGTGCTTCCCCCCTTGTTCTTGCCCTGCTGGTCACGCCCCTGAATCTCCTTTTCTGCAAGCATAGCATATCGAAACAACTGGTCGACAGTGTTAAAGTCCTTATAATCAACTATGACCTGAATATCACGCCTCAAGCCTGAATAAAAGTGACAAATAGAATCCTCAGGACCTTCTACAATACCACAATGCATTATGCCTTTTTGCAAAGCACCATAATAATCTTGCACAGAAGTTTCTCCTTGTTCTAAGCGCATCAGTTTTTTACGCAAATCTCTATGATACGAAGGAGGAACAAAACGATCTCGCATAGCTATTTTAAGCTCATCCCAAGTCGTAGGTGCTCTACCATCTCCAACTAGACCAGTCCACAAAATAATAGCAAAGTCCTTAAACTCACTTGTGGCCTGTCTAATTTGATGTTGTTCCGGTACAAGGTGAGCAGAAAATTTCTGTTCTACTGTCATCTCCCAATCAAGGTAACCCTCAGCATCATAATGACCCGAAAAATATGGAATGGTAAACTTAACCTTAGCATAAGGATCATCACGATTGTTATTACCTTGCGGGGCGCCACCCATACCTACCCTGTTCTGACGAAGGCGGCGTTGGAGGCGTTCAGTTCTGGTAGCGGCTTCATCATAATTACCGTTGTCATCAAACACCGCGTCGTCTGGAAAACGTGGAGGTGGAGGCGATTGTGGAGGCTGCGGTGGCTACTGTGTACGCGCTTCCACTACAACAACCCTGTTGGTAAGGTCGGACACCCGTCGGTCCACCCTCTCTAACATGGTGCCAAGCTTCATAGCGATGAGCGCGTCAGTGACAGCCTTGTTGATTGTTTCCTCCATCTTCTCACGAGCAAGTTCGAGCTCTGCTCGACTAACACATTCACTAAAATCCGCGGGAGCCTTCGGTGCATCATCGTCATCGCCTGCCATCGAAAAAGACACCAAAGAAGAACACAACAGTGAAGGTTATCCCTAATAATCCGACTATGTGCTCTCAACTCAGCAAAAGGAAGCGTCGAACCAAGCTCTTGCAAGGTTCTTACACACAAGCAATGCAAAGGATACCTTAAGGACGTAGTCCACGATTGCAAGGGTCAAAAACCTGTGTTGTCAAGAAGTAGTATGAGGAGCTGTGGGAAGGCACAATATGTAGCAAGGAGTAGCAAATAACGAATGCAGAGTAGCTAAGTTCAATAAGTATCCAAAGTATAAGTCACAATTGCTAGCTAAGACGTATCCTAGGCGTAGCACAACAAGTTGGAACAAGAAACAATGGATAGAGCTCAAAGAACCAGCAAACAGCACTCTATGCAACTGTTTTTAATCTTTTCAGCAATTTCCCTTAATTTCCCTCCGGACTAGTAGGAATCATGGATTTTTTTTATTTTTTTCAACTATTTTTTTATATTTTTTTCTTAACAGGGACAACAAAAGGTCCAAGCACACAAATTTGTACCTTTTTTTGACCTAAGATGCGGCCTAGGGAAATTCAGGAACGATCGCTGAAAACCCCAAAACAACTTGATCAATTTTTTTAATTATCTTCCTGATTTTTTTTGAATTTTTTGACTGGACCAAACAGGCCGAAGGCGAGTTTGGGTCCCCTCCGAATGGAGTTACGAAGCTGCTGTAAAAAATTGAGCTCAAACGGAGCACCGAGCGAAAAGTTATGCCTGTTTTACCGAATGTATCTCAAGTTATGTTTTTTTGAGAGCCACAAAGACAGTAGCGGCTAGGGCAACTTCCTCCTAGCGTCCGGCAGCAAGCAATAGGTATTCGCCAGATGAAACAAGAGCAAGTATGCGATGCAAAGGCGATCAAAGCGGCTCGCAACCTATCTAGGGCTTGCACGGCGAGAGTTCACACAAGGCGGCTAGCGGGGCAAGTTAAGTAATGTGGTGGCTCCACTTGTGGTATGGCTATGGTGGATGGGATAGCGGCGGAAACAAACAAATCACGGCAACGGGCGGTTGAACTACGACACGAATACGACCTAAACCAGCAACAAGACTCGACCACGGACACAAACTCAACAAAGCGAAACTGAAACGAAATTGCAAAGGCTAAAAGGGTACTAGGACAGTGGAATGAGGAACAAATATTTTTGTAGGGCTATGTTCTGGACTATAGGACGAAGACACAAAGACGAACCTGACGGTGAACCTGTCTCTGAATACCACTTAATGTGAACTAGGGTTCCCGATCTTCCGAAAGGTTCTGATAACTATCAATTTGGCGGAGGCGCAACACAAATCGATCCGGCTTCCGAACAACATGTTCTGAACCCCACAATCGCAGCTCCACTTCTCCTCTGGTAATCAACCGGCGTTGCACGGTTGACCTCGCCAAGAAGGCTAATCCTTGCCTGCGAATCGAAGAACACAAGCAAGAACAAGGAAGATTGCAACATAAATGCAGATGAATGATTAAGCTCACGAAGTTGGGGTCTCACAAACCGACGAGCGGCGAAACTATTCTTGACAGAATTGATCTAATCAAAACCCAAACCCTAAAGGTGGGTGGCGGCTGTCTAATAAAGACTCAAGGGTCGTGGAAAGACCCCTGGTCGCGCCCCTAATGGGCTCCCACACGATACACGGCCCAAAGGGCAAAATACGGCGACGCAGCACCGAGACAGATTCTGGACATCAAATTCTTTCGTCAATTCCCGATAACTCCGGATGAATTTTGACATGAGACCGGTGCCATTGGAAAAGTTATCTTCTTAGCTTTCCAAGCATATAAAGAACGTCCAAATCCGAGCCCGTATGCGGCCTGGGCGTCCGATTTAGCGCTGACTGCTCCTGGACTCCGAGGTGGACTCGAAGTCGACTTGATTTGGACCTCCATCTTGTCTTGCACGCCCTTGCTGGCCCTCTCCTCCTTGACGCTCTCCTCCAATTGTCCTCTGGTCCTATCCATGGTTCCTAATTACAATATATTCATTAGGTAGCAATCTATTCTCAAATTCATATGAAAAGGTACTTAGGAACGAACTCACCTCTAAATGCAATTGTTGCGCACGAGCTCTTGTGATTGGACCTTGTATGATCACTGGAGGATTGTTGTGTGTACCCATAGGAGTGATGTCCTCATCAAAAAGTAGTGTCAAAACTGACAACATCACCAAAATATGCATAGTCAGTGAGCATTTTAGCATCAACCCAGAATATGTTTGCTATCTGTTCTTCTGAATCCATCTATAATGCATATTGGAATGACGGGTTCTCGGAAATTTGTTTTGAAAATACATAAGCATGCTTCCTGCTTGACCATATGCCATCTCACGTTGCCGCTTGCCCCGTAAATAATTCTTGTGGTCACGAAGAGTGTAACTGAGATTAAACGACCCGCCAACTTATTGGATGCTAGCCAACTCATGTGCAGCTTTAGGTCGAATTCCCGCATCGTTGGCTGTCTCAATTTCAAAACCTTGTAACTCTGAAATTTTTCTTTGAGACACCAGCAAGTGCGAGGTTTGTGGCAACTAAAGGATGTGGTTGTGTTCTAAAACTAGATCAGACACTTTATATGTTCCTTTCACCCGATCCAGTACAACACCCATGGGAACTTGACAGCCTGTTCTAATTTCAGCTCTTGGACATTTTGTTAGATGGTCCCTTTTATCCGGCCCTCTATGACCCTCCTTTGCACAAACATATCTGCAGGACCTAACCTTGCCATCTGATGCTCTTTTGTTGGTGCACTTTTTTTTTAACCTCAAATCCTTTTGACCTCCATAACTAATCCAAAACATCCAAGCCTCTTCAATAGTATTAAACTCCATGCCAACTTGAGGCAACAACCTCGGCAGCAAGCCCTCTCTACAAAAACAGGAGGTGATTATTCGAGCAACCAAAATATGTCTGGTATTATGGTAAAGAAGTGCAAACTAGGTCGATACACACCTATTTTCTTCCATCTTAAATATGTAGATGCAGATTTTGTTTTGTCAATCCATCTAATATTTTCTTCAACCAATTCCAGCACAATCTAACGAGATAGGAACAGATGGGAGTGTAGATTAGTGACCAAATAAGAACGCCCTTGCAATCTGATTTAACAGGAAGAGAATAAGAGATGGGAGTGGGAGCGCAGATTGGTGTACCTGTCTTGAATCCAGAGAGAACGAGCAGCACCTGACGATCGCCTCTCGCGGCCCTTTGCACCAAAACGCAAGCCTCCCCGCCAAAATAGACAAGGTTCGCGCTTAAATAACCAGAGGTCATCTCTTTTCATCTGCAGGCCGTGATGCTGTTGGGCCGAGGCCCAGTACGTGGAATGATTGAGCAGCTGGAGGGAGGGAGAGCGTAGATGTCGTGACTGCCGACGGAAGTCGTTTCGGCCGACTGCCGACGATCTGATTCCGGCGCAGCCGCCTGTCACGACGGCGGAGGGCGGACACGGCTACTGCCGAGCAATGATGAAGATTAGTCCAGCCGCCTTCATTGTGTCGGGCCGAAAACAGGCACATGCGACTATGCGAGGTTTTAGTGCTGGCATGGATGAAGTTCCCTCCAATAGTGGTTACTTTGCAATTGTGCACCAATCTTTATGCCATTATTGACATTGTCGTTCTCTCCAATCCTACTCATTTCAGTCTTGGAAAAAACACAATTTTTCAACGTTGTTGATATGCTTATATATGGTGACTTCTTTTTTATGGAGTTCATAACTGCATTTTGGCATCTCCATAGCTTTTTATGTTTGCTTGACTCTTTTTCATGGTTGACTAGGAACCAAAAGGTGGTCTGTGGTGTACTCCCTCCGTTTCTAAATGTAGGTCGTTTGACTTTTTTAACTCCAAGTTTGACCGTTTCGTCTTATTCAAAAAATTTATGAAAATATAGTCAAATTTAAGACATTTTTGTAGATTATATATTAATAAAGTAAGTCACCATAAAAAATATGATAATTTGCACGAAATTTTGAATAAGACGAAGCGGTCAAACTTAGGATTGAAAAAGTCAAACGACCTATATTTAGGAACGGAGGGAGTAGCTGCCAGCCACATGAATATTACATGAAGATAATCCTTTCCTTCGTTAGAAGCAAATGATACGGCCGGTTTGACCTATGTTTCTTGTTAACTAGTTAAAATATAAGAAAACCTCGACGTATCTACAGCTTACCCAAAAAAAAAATGCAAAGCACAGCCAATTCAGGGCACGCTACCAGAAAGTTGGGCTGTTCCGAGGCTAAAGGGTAGGCACCTTTAACACGCTCAAAAAATATATGTTGTTGCAGGGATTCAAACTGTGATTTGATAGAAGATGCTTTCCTTTTAAAGTAGCATGTGACAACCCCTTTAGCACTGGGTCTAACACCAATCGGTGCTAAAAGGTTGGAGTCCCCGGGGGCTTGCGAATTTTGTAACCGGTGCTAATGTTGAGTTAGCACCGGGTCCAAAATGTGCCGCGGCCTATGAGGAGGGCGGATGTGAGTTTTTCTGGTAGTGGCAATTGGTACATTTCATTTGAGGCTCATTGCTGATTAATTATCTCAAGAAGTTTTTAAGAATGGTGAATTGATTCTTTTTATGCAAATGGTGAGCTGAGTTTGAATTTCATTTGTTAGGGCCTTTTAACGTTTTTGAGTATTTAATTGCACATGTAACAAGTGGAAATAAAAAGAAACATTCGATTTATTGAATGAAATCTAGCATGGTTTCGTTTGCTGATTCTCTTTATTGCTGCCTGGGAGATTTGGAAAGAACTAAGAAGTAAATAGCGGCACCTTTCAGCCACAAGAGCTCTCAGCTGGTGCCACCTTGTATAAGAGAGGAAGCAAGAGTATGGGGGGCTGGTGCCAAGGACCTGGCAGCGTTGGGTTTGGGAGGATGGCTCTTCTTTGTATAGTTCCCCATTGCATTTTTTTTCTAGGCGATCTACCGGGTCCACTTGCTTGTAAACTCCTTTATATTAACAGAAATGAGAGGTCTTGTGCATCGTTCGTTGTAATAAAGAAGGGAATCTAACATAGTTTGTTGAAACACTTCTTAACTGAAAATAGGAGAGGAAAACAATGTGGGTACAATGGCTTTACACCTTTTGTCCATCTGGGAGTCTATTCAACACGAATGAAGCGTTAGTATATTGACAGTTTATAATTTGTTTTCAATGTTACCTTTATTAATTCGTAGTTAGAATTTTTGCTTGTATGGACTAGATTAACCAGGGTAACCTGAATTTTTTGCAGGCGGCAACGGGCGTCTGGCCTGATTGGATGCACGAGTGAATCATTGAGCTGACGGAGTGACAGTAATAGTATGTATATGCAGTATGCCTATCAGACATTTACCTGATCATGCTATCCTGGGATGTGTTCATGCCCTTTGTATCTTTGATTCCTTGACTAATGATGATCAGCACCGTTGCTTCATTGCAGAAAACCATTGATAATCGATTAATTAGGTTAAGATAGATATTATTAACAATTTATGGGTCCTACATGACAATTGGTCAGATTTTCTTAAGTCCATCCAATACTTTTGTAACTTTACGCTAGGATCAATTGCTAAGTTTTTTTCTAATTTTTTGCATGTTCAAGTTGCCAATCAACATCAATATCAATGAGTTAGCATCTAGCTAAGTATTTTTTTTGTGAAACCAGATTTTTATTGTTTGACAAAATTGGGTTTTTTTCTTGCTGGTCTCGATGGTCTTGTTTGATGAAATTAGATTTTTCTTAGTCTCAATGGATACATGAACTGTTGCTCTGCAAAGGGTATAAATTTGACACATTCTGTTTAATTCCATTCAAATAATATATATTTATATTGAGGGGCCTTTATTTTTTTCGTTTCGCCCCTATTTTCTTATGTCCATCCAATACATTGTAGCTTTACGCTAGTTTCAATTGCCAAGTTTTTTTTTTCTAATTTCTGGCATCATCATGTTGCCTATCGACGTCAATGAGTTAACATCTAGCTAAGTCTAGTGTCAATGTATAGTTTCATTAAACAATTATTAAGACTATGAACTAGGTATGCAACTCAGTGGCTTATATATAGGTATGAAACTCTTTTTCACATCCCATTAAAGTCCCCCTTCTCTCTCTTCATAATAATGCCATGAAACTCCCTTTGAGACTAGCCCAAATAATTTTTGATAAAACAATATTGTCCTTGTTTGATGAATTGGATTTTTCTTTTTTTTTAAATACGGAAATGTTCCCTGAATTGGATTTTTCTTGGTCTCGGTCGTCTTGTTTGATGAAATTTTATTTTCCTGCGAGCAAAAGGAGTTGGGGACGCCGGACTGTGGCATTGCATTGGCTGTGTTTAGTTCCCCATCACATCACTAAACTTCTCAAAATTCTCTTTCCAAACTTCACTTTTCACCTATCACATCAAATCTCTCTCATCATGCATGGAACGTTAAACGTGGGTAAATAAAAAAACTAATTATATGGTTTTAATGTACACGACGAGACGAAACTTTTGAGCCTACTTAGGTCATGATAGCACAATGTTTACCACAAACAAACGAAAAGTGCTACAGTGCGCTACAATGTTCGATGTGACTTTTCGACCAAATTTTACCCACCCCTTTTTATAACTAAACACACCCATTGTGATGTAAACAACATAGGCTGCATCTATAAAAAATCAAGGTTTCAAATGCATCCGTGTACCGGTCATACACAGTTAGCAAAGCTTGAAATCCTAAACAACAGAACGCACCCTTGTATGTCTTTGCCTTCAGAGATTGATGTGATGGAAAATTCTTTGGGAGATGACCGCAAGTGGAGGAGAAAGTGCAAGGAGTTGGAGAACGATAAGGAGGTGTCAGCTTTGATTCAGCTTTTGGTGGCTCAAGATGATGATCTCCAAGACAAGCTTATGAAGAGAAGCAAAGTCAAGCTCACCCAAGGTATCATTAGCTTGTTCACCCGCCTTTGTGCCTATGATGAGATGAATGTGGAACTTAAGAACTCACCTTTGCCATGCAAATCTTGTGATGCTTTGCTTGTTGAAAATAAGAATGTTAGAGAAGAAGCTCTTGAGTTTGCAAATGATGTGAGTAGATTGATTAGAGAGAATGATGAATTGAGTTCATTTGTTGCTTGCTTGCAATCTGAAAATAATATGTTAAAATCAAATGCCTCTAAGCTATGTGATTCATGTGTTGCCTTGCATAATGATCTTGATAAGGCTAGAGATGAGATTGCTTTGTTGCAAACAAATGCTTGTTTACCATGTGTTTCATGTGAGTCTTTACTTGCTGAAATTAATGAACTAAAATTGACTCACACCATATGTGTAGAACAACTTGAGCATGCTAGGGCTGAAATTTGTGAAATGAAATCTATGCCTTGTAGCATGTGCTCTTTGATTCTTGATGATGATGCATGTCTTACTTCTCGTGATAATCATGATGATATGCTTGATGTAAATGATGATATTTGTTCATGTGGTCTTATTTGCACATCATGCATTGATTTGGAAACCGAAGTTTTGGCTTTGAAGAAAATGCGCGATGATATGAGCGCCAAGTTGGTTGTGCATGATGAGATGAGTGCCAACCTTGAAAAAGAAAATGAACTCTTGCGTACCACATATGCCAAGTGCATTGAGGAGGAGATGGATAATTTGAAAAATGCTCCATGTGGTACTTGTGATCGCCTCAAGTATGAAAACAAGATTTTGGAGACACGGTGCAAGAGTCTTTGTGCCAAGTCTTTGGATTCTCGCATTTCTTGTCACTCCGATGTTGATGCTTCTAAAATTGTTTCTTCTCAACCGGAGTTGACTTCTTCTCTTGAGCGTGAGTCTTTGAATGATGGCACTTGTGCTAGTGCTTTGGATAGCTCTTCTATAGCTACTCCTAAGCTTGTTGCTTCTTCTGGTACTGCCCATGATGATTCGAATGACAAGGGTGCTTCTTATATTTTTGGAACTCAATCCCCCAAAACGAAGTTCCATTGCACCTTTTGTAAGAAAGAAGGGCATACCGCTGAGTTTTGCTTTCGTCGTGCCAAGCACGAGCGACATGTGCGTGCTAAAGCTTTTAGGAAGCCGCGTAGCCTTTCCCATGGCACGTGTGGTCCTAATGTAAGCACCAAATTGGATGTTAATGCTACTTGCTCTAAGTCCCAAGAGACTTCTTACTTGAATGAGAATGGTAATGTATCCTCTCGAGCTGAACCTTCAGATAGGCCTTTGTACCATTGCTCTTATTGTGAGAAAGATGGGCATCAAGAGAGCTTTTGCTATCGGTGTGCGAGACGCATGAGACGAGATCGTGCTTCTAGGCCTTTGGTGGTTCATAGTCCTTCTCATGGCATGAACACTTGTGAGCCTAGTAAGAAGCCATAGTTTGTTGATGGGTTTTATGACTCCTTTTCTAGTGAGTTAGGTCGTGCTCGTGGACATGCTTCTAGTGCTTCTGGTGTTGGTCCACGACACGGTTCTCATGGTGCTTGTGATAGTTCTTCTCAGAATACCTTGGGAGATCGTTGTCTTTTTGCCTTTGGTGGCACTCGTCCTCTCAAGTTGCTCCTTTAAGGCATGCTTCCAAGGGTGTTTCTAAATCTCATTTGAACAAACATTTGCATCATGCTAACCCACATGATAAGTTGAGTGTATCTTTTACCCGTGTGACCAAGGTTTGGATTCCCAAGTATATGCTTGCTAACCCTTCGGGATCCAAGACTCGGTCTTCTTTGTCTCCTCATGTGTAGGTACAGGGATGTGATTGGAGAACATGAGCTCTACAAGACTTGATCTTTGGCTTGAGGTGATCAAGATTTGATGGTTCTTCACACCACTTTGGATGGCTTATGAAAGCATTTGTACACCATGTATAGTGAGTTTTCCTTTCCCATTGTACTCACTTGTATACTTGTATCATGACATGTTTTGTGTCTTGTTTGTCTAAATACCATGGTAGGCTAGCCACCTTGTTCTTGATAGCTTTGTGATCTTGTATATCTTATCTGGCTATCCTTTGTACTATATCTTGGTGGATTAGTCACTTTCTTGTTAGTGTGTGATCCTCATGAACATCTTGCCATGCTTTACCATATGCTTGTATCTGTGCAATTGACATGTTGTTCATGTGTATCATTTAGTTTGTATCTTTGTATAGATGTTTTCTGCCTTGTTGACATGTTTGCTAGCCCAAGCTTTTGTTCATTTAATTTAAATCATGTTGCAATGCTTTAGTTCCTGTCAATTGATATCATCAATGCATTGGGTAGCATGAGTTGAGCTTCATTGTGATTTTGGGCTTGCTTTGTCTTCAGGTTTCTTGTTGCTCCTTCTTTAGTTTTCTTTTCTTTTGATTGGAAGCTTGAGAAATTTATGTACCGAGGGGGATTGGAAGCTTGAGAAATGTTGCATTTGAGGGGGAGCATGCATTCATTCTATAGCACTTGCACATGCATTTTAGTGTGGCATGTTTTCAGAGGGAGCATGTAAGCTTTGTCTGCTCTTTGCTCTATAGCATGTGTTTAGGGGGAGCTTTGTATGCTCTTTGACCTAATGCATGTGTTTAGGGGGGAGCTTGTGAATTTTGTGCTCTTTCGCTCATTTGTCGATGGTGTCGAGCCCTTTTGCCTCCCCTCGAGGAGTCGGCAGTTTGTGAGCTTTGGCTACATGATCGGTGTCGTGCCTTTGGCCTCTTCTTGAGAGATCATGTGAGCTTTGCATCTCGGTTGTGTTGAGTCGTTGCCCATGTCTTTGGGGACCGAGATGTTTCCAAGTTGAGATTGGCCTTTGTGTTTCTTCTCATGCCAAGTGACTTTGATCTTTGCTTTTGTCTGGCTTTCGATCACTTGGATGAGCTTTTCGGCCTTTGCCTCTCAAATCATTTCTTTGTGCTCATTTGTTGTCAACACACTCATCAAGGGGGAGAAAATTTAGAAAATCAAGCTGACATGAACCTTGATTTTATAGTGATGAGCGTGTTTTTGACAATTGTTGCTTGATAGTGATGAGCGCTTCGGTTTGATGATTTTCAGGATTGCATGAAGCTCTTGTGGTTCTTGGTTGACTCTGGTGAAGTCTTTGGTTGGAGCTTGCTTTTGTTCACAAACCATCTTTTGTCAATGCACTCATCAAGGGGGAGATTGAGAAACCAAGTTGAGATGTGACTTGGTTTGTATATGATGAATGATTGACCGAATGATTTGAGGCTTTGTGTTGAGAGTGTGGTTTGGCGCTTGGTTGTCGCTTTGGTTCGTTTGGTTGAGTTTCTTATCTAAGTCGTTTCCAGTTCTTCTATTCTACTCTATCTGTGAAGTGGTGTGTTGTCAATGCACTCGTGATGAGTGGTTGACAACGTTGTGTGGACTGACGTTCGCCTTGACTCAAGTATTGCAGGTGTTGGATGCGGCTTGGTTTGCATTGGTGCAGGTGAAGAACAAGCGCGAAAGGTCTTAGCCAGGTGGCCTCCCAGGTAGCGGAGAGACAAGTAGGCTTGGTTCGAGGGACCCGGTGGCCAGTGGAATCAAGTGTGGTTCACATGGTGCAAGAATAAGCAAGGCAACATGTATGAAGTGATCGTGCTGGTACATTGGGCGCGGCCGAGTCAAGGAACGAGGCAAGACCGAGTAGACCGTCCGGGAGCCGGAGGTGAAAGGCTTGGCGTGCTCGAAGCTTGGCGTGGAGTCCGGACCAAGTGCGCGGGGTTTACTGGTTCACCAGAAAACCAGAGGAGAAGGGTTTCTTGGTTTGGGCCACAAAACCAAGGCCGAAGACTCGGCGTGACGGAGACGGTATCCGGGCGCGTCGGGAAGCTTCGAAGCGGGGGGCACGCGGCGTGATCGAGGAGCTTGCGTCGGAGGTAAGCAAGGCCCGATGGATGCGTGTCCGCTCGATGGGTCTATTCATGTATTGACCAAAATGCCCCTGCGTGGGCTTGAGTTGTAACTCCTAGTGTAAGGGCACTTCGGTCATTTGTCCAGAGGGCTCTGTGTATAGGAGGAGTGGCTGGTTGGGCAGCCATCTCTTTGGCTTAGTTGGATGGGAGTGCTCTTTCTTTTTGGGATGCTCTTGGTGAGAGGTAGAGAGGAGAGAGTTGGATCTTTGAGTGATCTTTTTGCCGTCCTAGCTTTGATTGTTGCTAGGAGTGGCTTGTAACCGAACCTCATGTGGTAATCCAAAGTTCAATTTCGTGCTCTAGTTTGTGTCCCTTGCAACATCTGAGATTTGTCTTTTTCGGGATTTTCAGAGCTATTTTTGTTGGATTTTCGTTCGTTGGATTTGAGAGGTTGTTCTTAGGGATTTCTTTGAGGGAATCACGTATGAGTACCTGGTGACTCTTTGCTTGGTGATCTCTCCCTCTGAAACCCCTTGAATCGCTCCCGATTTGATGATTTTTGGATGAACTCGTGGTGAAGGTGTTCTTCCGTGTGATCCGTGATTTCTCTTGTTGTAGGGAGTTATAGGCCGAGATTTTTGGGGCATAACATCTCCTTGGAGTGCTAATTATCTCCCCAAAGTTTCGTCTCAAGAGCTCTAGCCGTTTGAGAGATCCGATGATGGATTTGAGAAGGTGTTCTCGCGAGTTCGAATAGCAGTTCGTTCTGTTCTTTGTGCGCTGATCACGGGCTGTCCGCGAGAGGTTAGCAGACAGTCCGCGGGGTCCGGACCGTCCGCGAGTCTTTGGGGGGACAATCCATCTGTTTTCTTCCTGTGCCCGTTTTCTGTTGTTCGTGTGCAGATTTCGTCGGGGGCAGCGTGTGCAGGGAGACACGCAGCAGCAGCGTACGCGAGCAAGCAAGCAGCGTGCAAGGCAAGCAGCCCAGCAGGCGGCTAGCAGGCCGGCGCAGGGGCGAGCCCAGCCTGCTGTGCGAGTGAACAGGCCCAGCAGTGATTCACACGCACGCAGCTGCTCGTAACAAATTCGCAAGGCTCAGGTAGCAGCAGCAATAGTCTTTCTTTTACCTGTTTCTGGTTTTAGAAATATGAAATGTCTCTTTCAATGAACAGTGAGCTAATCATTGCATGCATCATTTGTTTAGTTCATGAGCTTTGATTGTTTGACCGGAAACAGAGGATCTCTAGGAATTAGTTTATTCCTCCTGCAAGTTAATCTCAAGTGTTTAGCTTAATCTTTGTGCAAGCTTAATTAGTGTTCGTTTATTGTCTCAATTATATCAATGCTTCCGCATTAGTTTGGGATTTCCTAATCGTTCCTAGGGTGAGCTTGTCACTAGTTGACTCGTGTCATCTTGAGGATTAGAAGAGAGTCGTGTGGGGTTGCATTTGGGACATAGGCCACGGTTCTTGACGAGAATTTTTTATACTCCCATTGACCTCCCCTCTTGTCGCCGTATCGATCCTTCGAAATCCTAAACAACAGAACGCACCCTGGGACTTTGCACGCTCACAACAGGGTGGTGGTGACTAGCCAGAGCTGTGCGCCTGGTGTGTGGTCTGGGACGCTGGTTGACACGAACCTGGTAACGACCCTTCTTGGGTGCATTGAGTATTTGCGTTGCTCTGGTAACGTTTTTGTGTACAGCCCCCTGGTTTCATTGAGGAAACGAAGAGATTTTGCTGGTGAGTGTGGGTGGGGTGGAGACTGGGAGGAGATAGTGGGAGAGCAGGTGCATGGGCCTAATCTCAAGAGAATGAACATCTTTTCCTTCAAAAAAAAAAAGAGAATGAACATCTCACATGGGAATGGGATGCATACCTGGCTACCTGCGTTGTCCTGGAAGCCCACCCCTCTCATCCACCAGCACCAAGCCACCAACATGGTAGATAGATCTGTGCTTAATGCATGTGACTCAACGATTTTTTCACATCATTTTTGTCTCCCTTTTGCGCCCAACATTATGCTCTCGCTAGGCACATACATTGCCTTTGAGATTCAGATTGGCGAAAACTGTTTTTTTAGCAAGACAATCCATGGTCCACACGCATGCTGCTGTTAAAAATGCAAGATCAGCAGGAAGGATCAACTGCTCAAAAGTGCTACTGGAGCAATATGGAAAGTGTTTTACTCTCTCTTTCCATACGGTTGATTGACGTTTTCTATACAACAAAATTTTACTAGCTGCGGCCCAATTTGATTGTCTGAGACGTCAACTAATTTTGACTAGATAGAGGAAGTATTTGATTCAGTTTATGATTGGATATCACTTTGGTTTTAAAAATATTGAATCAAGTCTCATCTCATTTTGTCAGTACTTGTTATTGTTCCTCCTTGACTCCGGCCTCATATTGTAAACACCAGTAGCACAGCTTCAGAAGTGAGCTGCAGATAATGCACACATTTGCCAAGCACTCGTTTATATAAATACTAGGCGCCACGTCGTGATTGAGCATCTATCCTACAACTATTTTGTTTGAAGAAGATCCGGCAGCAACCGAAATGTATATATATGTAGGCCTTGTTTAGATCCTAAATTTGGGGTGACATTCCGTCATAAATGCGTCACTGTAGCATTTGTTTGTATTTGTGAATAATTGTCTAAACATTGATTAATCAGGTTCAAAATGTTCGTCGTCTCATAAAGTACAACAAAATTGTGTGATTAGATTTTGATTTCTTCTATATTTAGTACCTCATGCGTGTGCCGATATTTTGATATAATCAGAATCTTCTCTTTATGTAGTGAAATTTAGGAAGTAAAACAAGGCCGCAGTACGTGGTTGGGTGGGGCGATTTGACCGGGACCATTTGACATCTCTGCTGCGGTGGAAATCCCGAGGCAAGAATCGTGAATAAACCAATTCACCGAGCGTGACGGCATCGCCGGTGCCTGTGCCTGGTGAGTGGTGAGGGCTGCGGCCGGTGGAGTCGCCGTGTCGGTGGCCGACGCTGGCTCGCGGCGCAGCTCATGCATGGACCGGTGCTTGCAACGGATCGTACGTACACTGCATAGGTATCGCCACCAACGCCTGTTGAATTGAATCCACTCTGCTGCTACAGTTTAAGCCTTGTACGTACTGTGTACGAGTGTAGTAGTACTGTATTATATACTAGTAGTAATTCGCAATGAAATTTATTATTGGCATGTTTAGAATATACTACGTACTCCCGTACCATCCCCACATGCCCGACGCTCCCTTAATTTCTTCTTTCTTTCCCTGTCTCTAACTTTGCTTTACTTGTACTTTGATTTCCCACTGCTAGTTTATACTCATCCGAAAAGGTATAGTTCGAAAAAGAGGATCTCAAAATAGCTTGAAAGAAATTAGAAAATATATACGAAAGCGCTCGGCATTCGATCGTATACAAAGATCTCACTTGCACAAAGAAAACTCATAGAAAACAATGCCACAAATCCCGTCATAGATCATGCTTATATAACGTAATGTACTGTAGTGTTGTGGTGAATTGTTGTTAAGAGCCTTTTTTGCGAACAAATGATTTAGTAAAAGTGATAGCGAATTGTATGGATGTTGCCGGAGATGGTCAACTTTTAGTGTCTAATTTGTTTCTCTTTTCTGTTTTATCAAAGTTATCAAAGAAACATATAAAAAACTAATTAAAGTTTCCCCGTTGATTGATTCTTTCTTTATACGCGCAACGGACCTATCTTAGTAGTTGGTCACTCAGTCTTGGTAGGACAGGACGGAGTCCTGCCGCACATGCAGCCAACGTGATCCCATGTTTTCTAGCTATTCTCCCCTTTCTTTTTCCCCCTTTTTTGAATAAAATTCTTCTGTATGGTTGATCATGCGATTCCTGGCCCAGATTTCATCACCTAATGCTCCTAACTAACCGAAAATAGCCAGTAGTATTTGACAATGATGAGCTAGCCGTATCTTAGAAGCAATACCAACCTTTTGCATTGGTAGCCACGGAGCGAGCACAATCAGCACATGTACATGCAGAGATATTACCATCCATGCGTGCAAAATTCAGATTTTTTTTTGGGAAATTCAGATTTTTTTTGTCAGGATTTATGACATGCATATAAACATTTTGTCCGTAACCAAATGGGATCCTAGTATGTGTCTGTTCCCAGAATTGAATCAGTACACGCGCGCGCGCACACATATTCCTGACTACGAAACCGCAACGCTCCTCTCCAAAAGCTCTGCACTGTGTCCGGTGGCCCATCATCCCATCGGCCGTCCTACGTGGCGACGGCGACAGCTTGTCAGCTTGCGCGGGTGCTGGCATTTGCACCGGCCGCGGGCGCCTGCAAGTGGCACGTCGGATTCAGGGGCGATGCCAGGTCAGTGTTACAGGGGCGTCACGCCCCTCCCAGCTGGCAAAGCGCTCCTTCGTGCGTGGGGTGGGACCCAGCACATAATATTATACTTAGTACAGTGATGCATGAACGGAACGGAACGGAAATGAAATGGCCACGCGGGGTCGCCATCGGCAGCCGTCGGGGGAAGCGTCCGTCCAGACCTCTCTCTCGCGCGCTAGTTAATCACGGTCCCGGCCGTTCCATTCCATCACTCTGCTTCTTAATTCCCACGACATTGCAGTCCGGGCATCTGCCACCTGCACTGCACCGCACCTAACACACAAGCAATTAAGCAAAGCAAGCAATCCACCGTGACAGCGACGGAGCAATGCCGGAATGGCCATCATCTCCACACACAGTAGTGCTGCTTCTAGCTGTAGCACTGTCGTGTGGACCCGCGGCAAGATATGGGTGCATGCATATGTAAGTGCCACCTGTCATACAACAATGGCGTCATGTCTTCACGACATGTTTGCTGCACCAGACCCATGCATCAAGCTCTGTTCGGACCGTGCTTTTTTTTAAGAGTTTGACACGAGGGCAAGTATACTGGTGTCGTTTAATAGGCGGTCTCATGCGGTGACACGTAATTTTAAGACAGTTTATCAGACAACCTAAGGGCAGGTACATTGCTACACATCAGCAGCCTGATAGGTCGTCTCATGCAGTGCCGCATAAGATTTATGTTGATGTGGAGGAGAGAGAGTAAGGTGAGAGAATAAAGTCGTTGCTTCGCGAAACAACCGCCTCATGGGCTAAATTTTAGGACTATGAGATAACTCCTCCACCATTGTACGAGTTTTGTTTTCATGCAACCAATAGTATTTCTTTATTTTCTCGGGATTTTGTATTACTATGAGACAACTAAAACAACGGCCTATTGTATAGATTGTCTGATAAGTTGTCTCAAGATTATGTGTCACTGCATGAGACCACCTATTAGACGGCACCAATGTACTTGCCTTAATATGTTGTTGTTTTAGTTGTCTCATAGTAATACAAAATCCCTTAATTTGTGGAAAAATAAAGAAATATTATTGATTGCATGACAAAAAAAACTCGTATGGTGGGGAAGTTGTCTCATAGTCCTAAATTTTAGCACATGAGGCACCTCACTCTCTTTCTTTCACATCAGCAAAAATCCTACGTGGTGCAGTATGAGACGAACTATCAGACCGCTGACTTTAGCAATGTACCGTCCCGAGGGGGTTTTCCGAGGATTACTGCGGGCAAAAGCGCTAGTCACATCTATGTTACTATATTTTTTTTCTTAAAGAAGACAAAATTCGGTTTCCGTACAAGTCAAGATCCCACGATATTTCATTAATAAATAGAGAAAAATGCATTAATACATGAAGTTGTTTTTTCTTGCTGAGATACGGGGAATATCAAGACCACATTCGTCGAAGTGTGAAATTTGAACTCAGTTTTTGAAACTGGGCCAACCAAACCAAATTTCAGGGGCCGAACCGAACTCTCCCTCGCCTCCTCACTCACCGCAATTCGTGCGTGAAACTGGGTGGTGGGCCACCCATCGCGAGAGCAAGTCCACGCGCCGACGCGCGATTCCCGGCGCTTGGAATGGAATTTACCCCCTCCCTCCGCGTCCCCTTCGATCCGTGGCCGTCGGTTCCGCGGCCGACGGACGACGATGGCGGGGGGAGCGGGGAGAGCGCGTCGCGAGGTGCGGCACATGGGGTGGGGGAGGCGAGGGGCACGGACCGGGCCGACGGATAAGTAGGCTGGCTGGCTGGCGCTGTCACGTGCCCCCCTGGGTCTGAGCTGAGCTGTCCCCTCCCTACCCGCGGCGCGGCCGGCCCTGTGTTGGTGACCCCTGCGTGCCCCTGCAGTCCTATACCACTCCTCACTCTCAGGTGGTGTTTAGACGTTAGAATTGGGAGGTTGAATTTAGAAGTAAGACGTCACTTCGTAATCATTGCGCTACTGTAGCATTTCGTTTGTATTTATGAAAAATTATCCAAAAATTGATTAATTATGCTTAAAATGTTCGTCTCGCATAGTACAACAAAACTGTGCAATTAGTTTTTGATTTAATCTACATTTAATACTCCATGCATGTTATGACATTTTGATGTGATGGAGAATCTTCTTTTTTATAGTATATTTGGAAGTTCCTTTTTGGAACTAAACAGGCCCTCACTCTCAAGTCACAAGCACAAACGCATGTGTACGGCATCTACGAAGGCATTATGCGATCCAACCCCTCTGCAATACTGCTATCATTAGCGCGTGTGGGGCCCGGCTGCAGCGAGAGAGAAGAGTGGGTGCCTGAGATGGACTGGGATTAGGTACGGTGCAGTCAAGATGGGCATGGGCACGCTCACAGCAGCACGTACAGCTAGATAAAAAGTATCCGATGGATCCCACAGGGCCGTCCGGCAACGTGCGGCACGCATGAGGGGTAACATGCACCGCGGCGCTGGCTGGTGAACGAAAGTAAAGGTGGGCTCCTACTTGCGCCCACGTTCTGCTGCTAGCCTTCCATCGAGCTGCTCTGTCACGTACTCTTCCTCTCCAGGCCAAGGCCTGGAACTAGCCGGCATGGGGCAGCCAGCCAATGGTTTTCTTTTCTCAGCTCGTGTCCATCCATCTCTCTAGCTGCATCATCGCCTGTGTAAGCATGTCGATCAATGCGTGTACGTACTTGCTGTACCCAATGTCACGATGCAATGCAGTGCAGCGATAGACGGCCGACAGCCTGCTGTGCGGCACCACATGATGCACACGCTTTGGGGGAAGTCGCTTGGCGCTCGTCGCATCCCGTTTTGGAAACAGCTTCGAGGTCAACTGGTACCTACTGAGTGGTGCGGTTGCTTTGGTTGGTCAACAAAATCTAGATCAATGGCACACTACAATTTAACGGACAGGGTTGTTTTTTTTTTTGATAGGATGGATTATAGCACCCTACATCTACATGCATGGACGATCTTATATGAGACTATGATGAAGAGACTTTGTGGCAGCTCCGTGGGAACTATGATATTTCACAACGCGTGGAATTACTCTCTCTACTTCTAAATGTAGGTTGTATTTTTTTTCACTTGTCCACAGGGGTTAAACAAACTAGATCAGCAGATTTACCGCCATCATTTATAGAAAAAGTTGTGTCACTTATTCTAAGAGCGATCACTACTCTTTCCATTTTTTAATATAGTGTCGACGACAGACCAATTAGTCAAATGAACTACCTACCCTGTCATATTTTAAAAAACAAAGAGAGTATTTAGTAATAGTAAATTAAAGGAGTAAATTAGCTAATTAGTTCAAAATGAGTCCTAGTACCACTTGATCTCAAAAAAAAAGTCCTAGCACCACTTCCATCTGTAGAACAATTCTATAATGCTAAAATAACATACATTTGCAATACTAGTATTTCCAATTCAACATATATAGGAGTGTTCTCTTGCCGTGACAGCCTCTTATTTCCCCTGTTTACATATATAGGAATAATTTATGCCATCGCAGCATTCTGGAAACCCAAACAAAATTCTGTGCCCGAGCTGTATTTTTAGAAACCTATCGGTCAATATAGACCACTGAAATAATTGTAGGATCAGCCGATCAGGTTCGCACCTCAAGAAAACAATAAATATCGCAACTTTAAAGAAACAAATAAAAATTGAGGAATGCACGACGCGCATCCTAGCAACAAAAAAAAAGAGAAGAGGAAAAAGGATGCACATGACGTGCAATCGTGCATGCAATGGGCTACAAGCAAGTTACAACTCATGAACATGAGGCGCCTGACGACTTTGTTTGCCTCTCTTGACCAACGGACACGGACCTGCTACTCACACAGAGCAACGAAGGAAAACTGCAAGCGCGTGCTGTGCACGCACAGGTTGGAAGAATCGATCAATTCAGTAACTTGACAAGATCAGCGCCACGCATGCATCACCACTACTAGTTCCTGACAGCAGTATGCATAGTAATGTTACTTCTTCAACATCTGGCAGGGGAAAGAAAATATTAATGCCATTTTGACTGAGTATAATCTAGGGGGTTACGGTGAAAGTGAAAACGAGGAACCAGTCACCTGCAGAGACTCTGAGATCGACTGCAGTGTCGATTTTACCTAGGACGGTCAACCTCACTGTCCCTTGTCAACAAACAAGAAGAGACAGTCACCGCATGATATATTACAGTCTGACGAAGTTGCCGCCTGTGAACAAGCAAGAAGAGACGGCGACGGAGCAAGCTGCGCGCGTTACAAATTACAGACGACTGACGAAGTCACCCTGCATGCAGTTAATCGCACGGCACCTATCTTCAGAGACTAACTACAGTAGTTAGCTAGAAGTAATTGAATTGGCTGCAGGCATCAAACAGTAACCAAGCTAGCTGTGTGGTCAATGCACCAAAGAGGCAGGGCATCAGTCACTATCACTGGTACTAGTAGAATACTACGTACGTATGATAAACAATAGAGGCGATCGACGAGGACGCACATGAGATGATGCGCGCTACCTTTGAATTGGACATCAGTATTATGTAGTAGTATCAATGTTGCGCGTGGATGCGCTGACCACGGGCGCCCGGCGACACCAACATCTGGGGTGATCGATCGAGGTGAGATGGATCGGCATCCACGCAGGCTGTCCTGCTCGCACACTTAGCTTACTACTACTCCGGTAGTCGATCGATCGATCACGCGCCAACAGGACACGATGCGTGCATGTTACCGGCCGGCCTAATCCCATGCATGTTACTCCATCAGCGAACCAAGAAGGCTCCTGCTTGCTCTGGTCTCACCCCGGTGGTTGGATGGATCATGGCTCTTTTTTTCGTTTTTTTTTTCTTTTTGCGAGGGGATCATGGCTCATGGCCGATGAGCGATCGCCCATCGCCACTCACACCTCGCCACCGTATTATATGTACGGCACACATGGCTCTGCCCTGCCGGCCCCACACTCACATATGCTTTTTCAACTTTCCCCAAAAAAAATTCTACCTAGAACCTACGCTTGAGAATCTTCCGCGGATCCACTCACCTTTGCCATCGAATTTGAATAGAATACTTGCCGCCGTAAGCAGTAATTTGTACCGGCGGTACGTCTGAATGAATGATTGGCCTGCTGTAACAAGAGGCATGTTCAGCAATCATAATTCCCTCAGCTCGGCCCCCTCGGGATCGATGCTGCGCAGCAGGGAGTTCTATTCTACTCCGTATATGGCAGGAGTGTCAGAGATCGGGTGCTGCCTGTCGTCTCTCTCTCGTCTGCCTCCACCATCATCCACTACGGATCGTGATCGGTTACATTACATTTACACACTGCTGCAGCTGCAGCATCTTTTCTTTGCTAGCCCAATTACACACTCGCAGTTCGTGTTACGCGACCTAATCCTCGGCCTTGTTTAGATCTCAAAAGTTACTCCAAAATTTACTATAAAAAAGAAGATTCTCCATCACATCAAAGTGTCATAACATGTATGGAGTACTAAATGTAGATGAAATTAAAAACTAATTGCACAGTTTTGTTGTACTCTACGAGACGAACATTTTGAGCCTAATTAATCAATTTTTGGATAATTTTTCACACAAACAAACGAAATGCTACATTAACGCAATGATTACGAAGTGACACGTTACTCTCAAATTCAACCTCCCAATTCTAACATCTCAACAAGGCCCTAGTCTACCTGGCTGGCTAAGCAAAGTGGCCTGCCTGCCTCCCGTGACAGCGCAGAGGACGTGAGGAGTGGATGGAAGCCGTACGTGCTGTGGCCGCTGCCAACAGCTGCACGCACCAAACGAGCAGTTAACGACTCTCGTGGCGCCGGCTGCTCTGGTCCCCTGCTGCCGGAGCATCCGTCGATCGGGGCTTGCTCAACCAACCGCCACTAATTAAGCGCCGTGTGCCCGTGTCCTGGGGCTTCAATTCTGGTCGTGAGGCGAGGCGCCCCCTGCCTATCTGATCGATGGATCGATCTGCTGACAATAATGTACTGTTCCAGGTATTCAGGTTCCCTTTTTTCCCGTGTTGCTTGCTGGGAGTGCAAGCGACGACGACGATCTAGAATTCTAGAATTGTAGCAGCGGCGGCAGTTGGATTGGATGGCACAGTGAGAGAGAGAGAGAGAGGAGTTGATGCCTGCAGCTCGCGGATCGGACTCGTCAGGCATTCCGCTTTTCTGCAGCTAGCTCCCTGCACGGACGATGGATGAGTGGATCCGACACCAACAAATTGAGGCCGTACCTAGCCAGACAGCCATGGGTAAACCTGAGCAGTCAGAGCAGCGGCAAGCGCAACACAAACACACGTCAGCGTTTGCGGGTTGGTGGCCGCCCTGATGCTGATGGCAAGCTCACTCCCTCTGCCCAGCAGCTGCTCCTAGTCCTAGTCATAGCCCCGGTCACTGTTCCGGTTCCGTCGGTGGCCAACATATCACGCATGCGTTTCTGCTGCGGAAAGCCGGGATTTTTGTTTTTGCCCCTGCATCTGCATATCAGCGCTCCCCCTGCCCAGCAGCCCCTGGCCACCGAAAACGGCAGCGGCAACCGCAACTACTGATCTCTTTTTTTAAAAAAAACGCAACTACTGAAATGGAAGAAAAAACACAGAAAAAGTGGATGTTCAGAGCTGAGATGGTCGATTCGATCTCGATGGGTGCCTTTTGGGCGGCGATCAGCTGGCTGGCTGCCGTGGACTGGACTGGCTGGCCGATCACTCACTGATCAGCTACTAGGTGGAGGAGAGAGTGAGTGAATGGGGGCAGTAGTAAAGCTCAAGGCATATGGATGGATGCCAAGGAGTGCAACCCAAGTTAGTTATGCTGCAAAAGGAGGGGAGATCGCGCCGGCGGGGCCCTCACCCCGGCCTCCTTCCTCTCCGCCTCGTATGATTTTCTGGCCAGGCCCGATCGTTCGAACCACCATCGGGTGTGCGGTCACTTTACTCCTCTGCCCCTTTCCCCTGCACAACACCACCTTTATTTTCCCTTTTTCTTTTTTTCTTCCTTTCCTTCTTTCTTTTTTCCCCAACATTTAATCCCTAGCAATAGTGCAATACTGCTAGTACTGGCTATCTTCCGTGCTACTGTTTCATTTGCATCCTGCTCGATCATATCATCGGCTGTTGCCGTTGTGCTAACCGCAGTAGTACACTCACTAGCTCCTTGATCACATGGCCAGGACATACATGTGTGCAGCTGGTTTGTTAGCGGCAACGCGACCTGCTGCGTGTCCGCGCACGCATTACATACTGTCCTTCACAGATGGACTACTACTACGTTACTGGTTGCGATCCACCACTGCTGGCAGTTCGATCAGCAGTTGGTGGCACCGTCGGTCAGTACTGGCATAATTAAGATAATAATCCAGGGTGGTGGTGGTAGTAGTAGTAGATTAATTAGATCTGGCCTCCTAATAATTCAACTAGCATTAGCACTAGAGGCCGGCCACGTATCTATATATGTAGCGCGCATGCAGTAAGTATGATCGGTCGGTTCGGTAAGCATCGACCGATCACACTCACTCACTCAACTGGGACGAGCGAGAGCTGTTAACATTGACGGATCACTAGCCACAGATCTAGAAGTATTAACTTGAATCTTGATAGTAAAACTTGAAGAACAATAACGGAAGCATAACAAGAACATGATGAACGAAGAACGAATATGATGAACAAAGGACGAGTAGATCCATACCATCGCCTCCAATGGAGGAAGACATGTCACGTTCTGTTGATGACGAACTGCGCAAGGCAGCGATGCGCAGTGTAGGTCGTAGGTCGCGGCGTCCCTCCGGTCGCCACCGGCTTTGGCCTGGAACGGCGTCGGAGGACGTCGTGGCGGCGGGGCTTCCCGTCACGAACTGCGCACTAACCCTAGATCGGATAGGTGTGTCGGTGGGTCTGACGGCTCACGGTCAACCTCGTACTTCGAGCCGGCGGCCCCCACCTCTCTTTATAGCGCAGGGTGACAGGGGCCCACCAACCAATGGTTGGGTTGGGCGCCCCCGATCAGGGCGCGGATCAAGGCCCACGGCCTTTGGGCCGTGTGGACCGGGAGATCAACCTAACAATCTCCCCTTTGATCTCACAATCGCTTTTCTTTTACCTTTTACAATTTTCCTTATTCCATCCTAGATTTGTGCACAGAGCATATCTCATCGTCCCGACTCAATCGTCGATAGAATCAATAGCTACTGTACACGCCCCTATTCAGAAATAGATTCTTTAATCTATGGGCCCTGTTAATCCAGAGATCATAGGCAATACCTTAGTCCCATGCCGGCTACGTGTTCCTTGAACACGTTGGGTGGTAAGCCTTTCGTTAGCGGATCCGCGAGCATCTTCTCCGTTTTAATATGCTCGAGACTTATGGTGTGATCCTGGATTCTATCTTTTACAGAATAAAATCTTATCTTTATCGACTTGGTAGCCGTACTTTTCTTATTATTATGAGCATAGAACACTGCTGGCTGGTTATCGCAGTACATCTTTAGTGGTCTTTCTATACTGTCTACCACTTTCAATCCTGGTATGAATTTCTTTAGCCATTCAACTTGGCAGGATGCCTCATAACATGCTATAAATTCTGCATACATCGTAGATGTTGCTGTCACTGTTTGCTTGGAGCTTTTCCACGATATAGCTCCCCCTGCGAGTGTAAAGATGTAGCCTGTCGTGGATTTACTATCATCTCCATCTCCCGCAAAGTCTGAGTCTGAATACCCTTCAATCTCTAGGGAATCAGTTCTTTTATATGTTAGCATGAGGCCTTTTGTGCCTTGCACATACCGTAAAGCTTTCTTCACTAATTTCCAGTGCTCAAGCCCTGGATTTTTCTGATATCTGCCAAGTATGTTGGTAACAAATGCTAGGTCAGGGCGTGTGCACACTTGTGCATATTGTAAGCTTCCGACAGCTGAAGCATATGGAACTGCCTTCATTTGTTCCCTTTCATAACTGTTCTGAGGACTCTGAAAATCCCCAAATCTATCGCCCTTGACTATTGGCGCAGGAGTAGGCTTACTTCTCTGCATACAGAACTTTTCTAGAACCTTTTCCAGGTACGTCTGTTGAGATAGTCCTAATACCCCATTTAATCTATCTCGGTGAATTTCGATTCCCAAAACGAATGAGGCTTCACCAAGGTCTTTCATATCAAAGTTCGAGGACAGGAACTTCTTCGTTTCCAATAATAGGTTGACATTGCTACTTGCCAGTAGAATGTCATCCACATAAAGGATGAGGAAAATGTAACTTCCTTTCTGGAATTTTGCATAAATGCAATTGTCCTCAACATTTTCAGTAAACCCGAAACTCTTTATCGTTTCGTTGAACTTCAAGTACCACTGTCTCGAAGCTTGTTTTAACCCATAAATGGATTTCTTTAGGTTACATCCCATGTGTTCTTTTCCTTCCACGACAAAACCTTTGGGTTGAGCCATGTAAACCTTTTCTTCAAGATCCCCATTAAGGAATGCCGTCTTTACATCCATCTGGTGCAATTCGAGATTGAAATGCGCCACCAATGCCATTATGATTCTGAAGGAGTCTTTACATGAGACCGGAGAAAAGGTCTCATTGTAATCTATTCCTTCCTTTTGTGTAAAACCCTTCGCCACAAGACGCGCTTTAAATCTTTCTACATTCCCTTTGGAGTCACGTTTCGTCTTGTAGACCCATTTGCAGCCTACTGTTTTGGCTCCTTTAGGAATTTCTTCTAAGTCCCAAACACGGTTGGTACTCATCGATTTCATTTCATCTTCCATGGCCTCAAGCCACTTGGATGAGTTTTCGCTTCTCATGGCTTGTTCGAATGAAATAGGATCATCCTCCATTCGAAACTCTTCTGTGTTATACACTTCATAATCATCAGAAATTGCTGACTTTCTTGCTCTTTGAGACCTTCTAGGGGCCTCTACATTTGGAACATTTTCTATTGGAGACTGTTGATGCTCCCCCTGATCTGCAGCAACATTTTCTATAGGATCCTGAGGGACAGGTTCCACATTTGCATTCGGTGTTGCTACAGGAGGAACCACCACAGAAGCTGGAGCCGCAGTGTCTGGCACCGTCGGCGTAGGCTCAACAGGTAGTTCGAAAAATGGCTCCTGAATCATTGGATTGGGTGCGCACACCCGCCTCTCCTCAAGATCAATCTTTCGAGCTTCCATGCCCCCCCGTATCATTTCTTCTTCAAGAAAAGCAGCATGTCTCGTTTCCACAAACTTTGTGACCTTGTCAGAACAGTAGAAACGATATCCTTTTGATTTCTCTGTATAGCCAATAAAATGGCAACTCACTGTCTTGGGATCTAGCTTCCCAATGGTCGGGTTGAATATCTTTGCCTCAGCAGGGCTCCCCCACACCCGTAGGTGATTCAATGAGGGTATTCTGCCTGTCCACAGCTCATACGGTGTTTTTGGCACCGCTTTACTGGGAACTCTGTTGAGAATATAGGTGGCGGTTTTTAAAGCCTCCATCCATAAACTCACTGGTAGTGTAGAGTAGCTGATCATGCTTCGCACCATATCCATAAGGGTACGGTTACGTCTTTCAGCGACTCCATTCTGCTGAGGATCGCCCGGCATAGAGTACTGGGCAACTATACCTTGTTCCCTTAGGTACCTCGCGAAAGGTCCTGGAACTTGGCCATATGGGGTGTGCCGACCATAGTATTCCCCACCACGGTCGGAACGTACTATCTTTATCTTTAAATTATGTTGATTCTCAACTTCAGCCTTGAATATTTTAAACTTATCCAACGCTTCTGATTTTTCTTTTATTGGATAAATATATCCATAACGGGAATAATCATCGGTAAAAGTAATGAACGAGTCAAAACCATCTATACTTTTAACTGAAAACGGACCACAGATGTCTGTGTGAATTAACTCTAAAACACCTGCGGTATGTTCAGCATTTTTCTTTGTAATCTTTATGTATTTTCCTTTGATGCAATCAACGCATTTATCTAAGTCTGAGAACTCTAGAGGAGGAAGAATGTCATTCTTAACCAGCCTTTCTATTCTCCCCCTCGAAATATGGCCTAAACGACAATGCCATAATTTCGACGACGTGTCTTGAGTTCTCTTTCGTTTTCTATTATGAGCTGTAGGTGGGGATACAAGCGCATTCTCATCACATACGGAATTCACACTTTCACGTAGTGATAACAAATAAAGATCATTTTTCTTAAAAGCAATAGTAGTAACTGTGTCTTTAAAATCTATCACACACATGCCATTTCCAAAATGACATCCATATCCATCATCATCTAGACGAGATACACTTATTAAGTTCCTCTGTAAACTAGGCACAAAGAAAACATCTCTAAGAAATAAATCAAATCCGGTGTCGAGCTCTAGTAGAAGGTCGCCCACCGCCTTCACTTCTGCTTCGACTCCATTTGCGACTTTAATTCGCCTTTCGTTTCTTTGAGTAGTTCTCGTCGAACGGAATCCCTGTAAAGAGTTTGCAACATGAATTGTTGCTCCTGAGTCAATCCACCAAGTAGATGTGGAATAATCTATATACAGAGATTCATTTACGAATGAAATAACATTCTCACCTTTCCTTTCCATGATCATCTTTAAGTAAGCGGCACAATTTTTCTTGTAGTGCCCTTTCTCCTTGCAGTAGAGACACTGATCTTTCTCCACTGTGGTTTGCCCGTCCTTAGGCCTGTGCTGCTGGGAGTGCTGAATTCCTTTTCCCTTAGAGGAGGAGGGATTTCCTTTTGCGTTGTTAGACGCATTGTTGTTATTTTTCTTCTTTTGCACTTGATTAACAGTGTTACCACGTGCTATCTTTATTCTTTCCTCCTCTTGAGCCAACATCGCTATCGTCTTTTCTATGTCCCATTTCTCAGAACTAACATTGTAGTTAACAACGAAGTTCTCAAACTCATCTGGCAATGAAGCAAAAACCAAATGAATGATGGTACTCTCTTTCAAGTCCTCATCCATTGGCTTGAGCTTATTGTTAATGTGAATTAAGCGATGTATGTGCTCTCTGATGCCGCCTGTGTACTTGGCGTTGATCAACTGCTTGATCAACTGAGAGGCGTAGGTCTTTGAAGAGCCAGTGTACTGACTCTTTAACTTCGCCAAGTACTCAACGACATTATGACAATCTTTAATTGCCCCAAAAACAGAGGGCTCTATGGTGTTCTTGACCACTGCCAAACATTTCTTGTTGGCAGTGATCCATTTGGCATTATCTGTATCAAACTTCTGTTTGCTGACCGTATAGGCCTGCTCTGTCTGCTGCCAAACAGCATCTGTCATATCAGCCTCTCTGACTGGCTTCTCAGGCTCAGCAGGAACTGGTGCCGTGAGAACCCAATCCAGCTCTGTCATGGTAAAGAAGAAATCCACCTTCTTGTACCATTCATTGTAGTTGTCTCCTTTTAGAATCGGAATATCCTTGATGGAGACCATCATGGAATTCGTAGCTGAAATTAAATCATATTAAGTGAGAACATTATATCATAATAACATATCCTTATTACATTAAACTTCATCACCTTTGGGCAGAAAAAGGAATAATGCAATAATCAACATCTATAAAATTATAATATTGTTATTATCAACTTTGGTCAGAAAATAACAATATCACAATTAATCTGAAATTTTATCTGTGACTTGAAATTAAATTATCCTTTTGGTTCAAATTTAAATGCAAGTCAAAATAAATATCTAGCAGCGGAAACTTTAAATAAATTCACATGGACAGTAGCAAAACTCTGTTATTTTGCTCTCTGGAAAAATTATCCCTTTGGTTCAAATTTAAACAGAGGCAAATTCTTTCAATTCTATCCAAATTCTGAAAAAACAATTCAAACAAAAGCGAAAAGGTACTGTTCATATGGGCCAACCCAACAGCGCGCGCGGCCTGCTCGGCCCGCCAGCGGCCTGCTCGGCCACCAGCGGCCTGCACGGCCCGCGCGGCCTGCCAACCTTCTTTCGGCCCAGCTCGTGCCGTCCCTTCGGCTTCTGGGCTCGGAGCCCGGCAACCAACGGCCGGGCCGCCGAATCGGCCCGAGCGCGCGCTTCCCCCTCGCCCCGCGTCGATCCGAGCCGCTCGCTCGATCGGACGGCCGAGCGAAGAGGTCGGCGGTATATAATCGGCCGTTCGGCCGAGGGAGCCCAAACCCTAGTTCATTTCTTCTCCTCCACTCTCTCTCTGGAGCAGCTCAGAGCAGAGCTTCTCTCCGCTCTGCTCTGCTTCTCTCGCTCGCGCGCGCTGCTGAGCCGGTGGCGCTTCGCCGCCGTGCTCACGGCCGGAGACCTCTGGTCTCCGAGTCGCTCTTGAGCAGCGCCGAGAGCTCTTCCACCCTTCTCCCCCATAGCCCTCACGGCCAAGAAGTAGATCAGGTTCTGTCGAAGAAGAAGAAGATTCTTGGCGCCGCTGCGAGTCCCATCGCCGACGCGCGCGTGCACCTACTGGTGCGCGCGCCGCCGTCGATGGGATCCGCGGTGGTGCTCTGTTCTTTGCCACTGTCGAGTGGTGGATCTGAGGTAGTGTGCTCGATTTAGGGTTTCTGTTTTCGTTTCCCGCGGTGCGGGTTTGTATCTGTCCGATCCATCGAGATCGAGTTTTATTTGTCTGTTCGATCCTTCGAGATCGAGTTTTTCTCTGTTTCTTTCGATCCGATTCGGATCCTTTTCATCTGATTTTTATTCCAAACTACTAGATCTATGCGCTAGTAAGGCGACTGATACCATTGTTAACATTGACGGATCACTAGCCACAGATCTAGAAGTATTAACTTGAATCTTGATAGTAAAACTTGAAGAACAATAACGGAAGCATAACAAGAACATGATGAACGAAGAACGAATATGATGAACAAAGGACGAGTAGATCCATACCATCGCCTCCAATGGAGGAAGACATGTCACGTTCTGTTGATGACGAACTGCGCAAGGCAGCGATGCGCAGTGTAGGTCGTAGGTCGCGGCGTCCCTCCGGTCGCCACCGGCTTTGGCCTGGAACGGCGTCGGAGGACGTCGTGGCGGCGGGGCTTCCCGTCACGAACTGCGCACTAACCCTAGATCGGATAGGTGTGTCGGTGGGTCTGACGGCTCACGGTCAACCTCGTACTTCGAGCCGGCGGCCCCCACCTCTCTTTATAGCGCAGGGTGACAGGGGCCCACCAACCAATGGTTGGGTTGGGCGCCCCCGATCAGGGCGCGGATCAAGGCCCACGGCCTTTGGGCCGTGTGGACCGGGAGATCAACCTAACAAGAGCAGCATATGGTGGATTACAACACATGGTATGGGTTGGGTCACATGCCAGCACGGGCAAGCGGAACCAAATGTTAGGCAGGCAAGCACGCTGACCGACCGGCGAGTGGATATATGATGGCTCGAGTGCTACGAATCCACTACGGACGCGGACGAAGAACTAACAGCAGGGGAAGTTAGATAGGCTTTGAATTGAAGTCGAGAGATTCGAGAACCCATCGTCCACGTCGTCCAGACCACGTACATACGCCTCGATCGTCGTCGTCGCTGGAGTTTGGACCGAGCACGCACGGAACGCAAGCAGGCGGGTCCGCGTCCTTGTCAATCCCCAAGCCAATTCCGCCCGTGCCCGCGGCGACCCAGCCGCCCTCTCCTGCCTCTGCCTGCCAGCGGCCTTCGTAACATCATCGTATGTACACAACAGAATAGGGGTCAGCGGACGCGAGAACGAAAGCCCCAGCCGACGGAGGAGCCGCGGCGGTCAATGAGGCGGTGGCCGCGATTTTTAGGCGGATGGATGGTTCCGTGGAGCCGCCACTTAACCGCGACGCGCGCGGACGGTAGCGTGACCGTTCGGCGACGGGGTCTGTGTGTGGCCGCGCGCAGAGGATCCGGGACCGAGCGGTGTGGCTGTCGGTTAGCTAGCCAAACGGTGTGAAGAGAGGAGCTGTGGCCGCAGGAACAACGCGGCGGTGGCGGGGGTGGTGGTGATGGTGGAGCAGTAGCATGGCATGGCTGCAGCCAGCAGGAGTAATCTCGTCTCCTCTCCCCCCATGGGAGTCGTCATGTGCCATGTGTACAGGGAAATCGATCTGAGCTGTTGTTTTTCCTTTTCCCCAATTTTTTTTTGCTGTGGTTGTGGGCTGACGAGGAGAGAGGTGGAAAAAAAAGAGGAGAGGAGAGAGAGAAGCGAGGAGGAAACTTCAACGTCACGACAGGAAAGGAGGGGGACGACAGCTAGCAGTGAGGGAGGAAGGCTCACCTACCGTGTCCTATCTCTCTCCCCTCCTGTAGCACACTGTTGTGCTTGTGCTTGCTTACTAGTGGTGCAACAACCTGTGGTTGCTTGCTTGCTTGCTGGTGCTAATCTAATTAGTAATTACCACCACTAATTATATGCATGCATGTGCCCCCCTGGATCCATCGTGGTAGAGTAATTTGGTGGATTGGATCCATTAGCCACAGTGACACTGGGGTAGTCCGTACTACACCTTGTATACACAAGTTACCGCCCGGGCAGCTGGCTGGTTGCACCACCGTACCAGCCAGCTGCAGCTAGCCCGTCTTCCCCGTCGCCGTCCTCGCCCTGCCGCGTGCGCTTGCTCGCTCGCTCCTCAAGTGTAAAAGGGGGAGGAGTGGATCGCCACTTCCGTCGCTTCAACCTGCCTGCCTGGCCCCCAAACGTTCAAAACCCAGGAGCTATCTTTTCTTTTTTCTTTTCCTCTTCCTTCCACATCTTGATAAAAAGGCCTGCCTGTAGCTGGAGGGAGTCCTCAGTTACCTTCCCTCACGTTCTGCACCCATAATTTAATCGACACAGCCCTCCATTATTTTTCAGCTCATCCTGTCGCCTGGCCTGTATAATATACTCTCTCCCAATCTTGTTCTGTCTACCTCTCTCTCTGTCCTCCATCTCCGCTAGCTTCGTTCTTCTCTCTCTCTTAAGAGCCGGAGGAGGAAGAAGCCGAGGGCAGGGCACAAGAGGAGAGAGAGAGGCACAGCACAGGGCCAGGAATTGAATTCCACCGACCCACGCACCTCTCAGTCACCCCCTTTCCATTTACCTCCACTATATAGCTCTCCATAACTCCCCGGGCCTCCTCTCTCTTGTTAGGAGTACAGTTCTCCTTATAATTGGAGTTGTACAAGGCACCCAGCAACTTTCTTCTTAATCTTCCCTCCTCTCGACGCACACAGCTAGCCAAGCCATGCAGGAGTAGAGTACAACCAGAGAGAGAGAGAGAGAGAGTTAGCTCGCAGCTCCTTGATTCCACACACCCCTGTTCCTTATTTACAGGCCGGCGTTCGTGATCAGCAACAGCTAGTCGTCAGCAGGCAGAGATAGCTAGCGGCTAGAAAAAAAAGGGTCCTGTTTTTGTGTGCACCAAGAAACCCAGCCCAGGAAGGAGGAGAGCTTTTCCTTTGGCCGATCGTTTCCGAGGAACTGAGCAAGCAGGAATTCACACAGGTGAGTCAATCGCCGGCCGACGGTGCATACTGCATACCATGTGTTGTGTTCCCATTCCCGTTCCCATTACCCCTGCAAATTAGCCATCTTTGCATCCAGAATAGAAAGGATTGATCACAGACACAGAAGCAAGAATTGCATACTATTTCCATTTGTGTGTGTGTGGCCGTTTCATCTCTTTCTTTTTTGTTTTATATTATTTTCTTTGCATCCTCGAGTTGCCATTTCTTGTTAGCCGCCCCGGCTGGCGGCCATTTGTCGCCAGCTTCATTGCCATATCCGGTTCATCCCATGCATTTCTGTAGTTGCACAATTCATCCAGCCATCTTCAATTCGTGGGAAAGGAAAAGACAAGTGAAACATATACATACACAAAACAAAAAGGGCCTCCAGTTTGGACTGTTTCTGAATTTGAAGACTGCATGCAAAATTGCTTGAGGGAGGGAGCCAGCGAAGCTTCCGATTTTACAAAGGACTTGGATAGACATGTATGAATTGGTGAAATTGGAATTGACTGGGTGAACGCAGTGAGGTTGGGATGGATGCTCTGGTCACACGGTATTCCATTCCCAGCCTTTTTTTCCCACAGCGTCCCTGTCTGTACCTTTGCATGCACCCCCCATGCTTTTACAGATATACGCTTCCCTTCCTTCCAGTCTGGATTCTCTGGAAGCAGAGGGGACAGGCAGACAGTGGAAAATGTCCAGATTTGAATAGTTGCCACGTACTACTACTGCCACAGATTGGATTGGAGGGGTAAAACGTAAAAAGATAAAATGCGTAGAAAACGAGTATGTATAAAAGACAGGAAGATTCCTTGCATTGTTTTCCAAACAGTGTGATCGGATCAACGCAAATGGTGAACTGGGGGAAATAAAATTAAAAATGGGCTACTAGGAAGTGTGGAATTCCTCGGGGTTTTCACCCGAGGACTTGGCAATAATTAGCTGCTTTACCGAGGGGGCAAGGCGCTTCGATTCGAAGCAGCCGGCTAGGTCGGCAGCGCAATGACGCGTCCTGGCCAATGGCGCGCCTCCACGTCAGCGCATCTCTTTTTGACACATTCCTTGTGCTGGCCGCTTTGACTTTTACACCGGTACACCAGCACCACCACCTTGGTGGTGAATCAATCAAACGCTCTGATTTTTCTACGTCCCCCTTTTTTTACTACTAGTATTTAATATTTTTTTATTAAAATAATATTCATTGCCTGCATGTACTCGCTACTCCATCTGGTCGCCTATACTTGCTTCAGAATAAAGAAAGCGCCAGAAAATCAACCCGCTCCGCGGGCCGTCACATGCGCTGCTCACATGGTGCGTGGGCCCCGCTGCCCGGCCCGCATCATCACGCACCGCATACATATGGCTATGGAGCCCGCCCACTTTGAAAAAAAAATCTCCCCCCCTCCCCTCCTTCTCTCTCCTCATTTGTTTTGCTTACAG
Organism: Echinochloa phyllopogon; assembly: GCA_033239725.1. Lineage (NCBI taxonomy): Eukaryota > Viridiplantae > Streptophyta > Magnoliopsida > Poales > Poaceae > Echinochloa > Echinochloa phyllopogon. The sequence continues at coordinate 58,374,749 of BTCW01000010.1, forward strand.
CTCATCGTTACCGCAAAGAAAGATCACATTTTGATTAGTGCTAAAGGACGGTAGATTAACAAGGTGTGTCATCATTATACTCCATCTATACCGTCTATTCCGCAACGCGTCTTTGTTTTTTGAAATAGGAGGGTAGGGATTGATTTGTGTCTGCCAAGGATACAAATTCATCCATAGCCCATATAGCTAGGCCCTCCTCCTCCCTTCCTCCCTCCCATATATGCAGGCGTATCTTTGGAATCAATAAATATTAGGTGAATAATCCGTGTTGTCTTAATTCGCTTCCATTTTTAACAATAGCTGCTGATTAATACATGCATATCCTTCGGTTTGATTTCCTTCGGGGTGAGAGGCATATTCATCTATTTATACGCGTTGGATTGGAAAACGCAGGCGATTGATCGATGGCCACCGGCGGATTCGTGGAGGAGATGATGAGGGAGCAGAGCCTCCTTGAGGCGACCTGCGGCGACCTCTTCGACCACATCGATGACCTGCTCGACTTCCCCAAGGAGGAGTCCGCCGCCGCCGTGCTCCTCCTCGACGCGCCGGCGCCGGGCAGCCCGCTCTCCGCGCGCATCATCGACGTCGGCCGCGGCAATAATGCGCCGTCCGCCCCCGCGCTGGAGCCGCTGATGGCGATGCCCCCGCCCGCCGGGGCGCAGGACGACGCCACCGCCTTCTTCGCCGGCGCCGGCGCGCCGGTGTTCGACGCCAAGGACGTTGGCGGCCACATTGTTCCGGTGAGCCACCACTCCATCTCTCCCTCCGTGTCTCCGCCGCCGATCAGTGTGTGTTTACGACGAGTCATTCGCACCGCGGCCATTGCCCGTGTCGGTCGTGCAACGCATTCCTTTCTTTCTTTATTATTTCCTTGTCCGTGCGCGGTGGATGGTTGGGGCGTGCGTCGGCGGCGGTGTCGGTGGCGGGGATCGTGAGCCAAGTTACCACACCGCCCCGCGGTTTGGTTTGTTGGTTGGGTTTGGATATTACGGACGGGGCCCGTATTACGTGGGAGGGCCCGTCGCTTTTCTTGGTAGCTCGCCAGCCCAACAACTAAACCACATCGCTGTGTAGTAGTACTAGTATTACCTCCTGCCTTTTTCCCCCCTCTCTGCTTTACGCAACCGAAATTAAACCTGGGACCCGTTCGTTTCGTTCGCATCCGCTCCTCATGATTACTACACTACGTGATGACTTATGAGCAGTGATTATAGAATAGAATAGAATTAAAATGGGTGGGGGCAAGATGATGATGTCATGGCAGGTAGCTGCAGTAAAGCTGGATGCGAAGTCGCTGCAGAGCGGCAGTGTCGGTGTCGGTGCTGATGGGGAGTACGTGTCGCACGATTCAGATTCTGGTCCTGTTCTGACGTGGCAAATGATTCTTTTGTGTTTGCAGTGCGAGGACCTGGACATGGACATGGCGCAGCTGGAGTGGCTGTCGGGGCTCTTCGACGACGCCTCCATCCCTCACGAGCCGGCGTTCCCGACGGGGGTCAACTGCGCGGCCCCCATCAGGAGCTCCGCGCTGGCGGCCAACGCCGGCGTCGCGCTGCTGCCGCCGGACAAGATGGAGGACGCGCTCTTCCGCAGCTCCAGCCCCATCTCGGTGCTCGAGCACAACAGCTTCAACGCCAACAACAACGTCGGCTCCGCGTCCTCGTCCTCCTCCTCGGCGTCGTCCTCGTCGGAGTCCTTCTCCGGGAGCGGGGGGAACGCGTGGTCGGCGCCCGTGTCGCCGCGCCCGGAGCCGCCGGTGCTCGTCATACCGGCGCGCGCGCGGAGCAAGCGCTCCCGCCCTTCGGCCTTCACCGGCGCCGCGCGCGCCGCGGAGGCGCCCCCCACCATCCTTGTGCCGACGCCCATGTACTCGTCCACCTCCTCGCACTCGGACCCCGAGAGCATTGCCGAGTCCAACCCGCACCAGGCGCCGCCCATGAAGAAGCAGAAGAAGGCCAAGAAGCCGGCGCCCCCCGCGCCGGCCGCCTCTGACGCCGACGGTGACAACGACGGCGACGCCGACTACGAGGAAGGCGGCGAGCGCGCGCTGCCGCCGGGCGCCGTGAGGAGGTGCACGCATTGCCAGATCGAGAAGACGCCGCAGTGGCGCGCGGGTCCCCTGGGCCCCAAGACGCTCTGCAACGCCTGCGGCGTGCGCTACAAGTCCGGTCGCCTCTTCCCGGAGTACCGCCCCGCGGCGAGCCCCACCTTCGTGCCCTCCATCCACTCCAACTCCCACAAGAAGGTGGTGGAGATGCGCCAGAAGGTTGTCCGCAGCGGCGACCCGTCGTGCGATCTCCTGCAGTTCATCCGCCGCCGGGATTAATCGACCTCCTCTGCTGGCCGGCGGCGTCGGTCGGTCTCGTCCCCCTTAGCTATATATGTATACATGTTAGTATGTATGCATGCATGGTTGCTTCATCAGTCGTCGTCGTCTTCATCGTGGTCATCATCATCATCACCACCACCATGGACCCATCCATCCATCATCACCTTGCATTGGTTTCTGTCAGCATCCATCAATCCATCGCCGGGCATCCTGGCGTTAGTTCAGTAGGGCTTTTTTTCATCGGGGGTTAGTGTTATTTTATCTTTCTTTTTGTCTATTGGTTAATTGGTTCCCCTGAACGTTTTTTGTTTGTATAGAGAGAGAAAGAGAGAGGAGGGTGAGAGGGAGGGCAGGAGAAATAGATGAATCAGAGTGGTTGTTGCATTGCAATTGCAGTTGCTTGCAAGTTAGGTAGGTGAGAAGGAGAGCTAAACCAGCAGCAGAGGGAGACAGATTTAGAGAGGAAACTTTGCAGCTAGCAGTCGTCAGTCAGTCAATTAGAAGGAAAGTGTTTCAGCAAGCGAAAGGGGAGTTTGTTGGTTTGCTAATTAGAAGGAAGATTCTGTCAGGTCAGGTAGTAGCTATCACCCATCAGGATTTGAAACTTGAAGAGAGGGGGACAGCCATCACCCATCATAGTCTGTATTTGGAGCTTGGTGTACTGAACTCTGAAAATTCTTTTTGCAGTTCATCTATGTTTAGGGATTGATAAGTGTTGTTTGGTTTCTTCTATACTAGTAGCGCTACCTTTTAGTCAATAATTATATGAGAATCTCTTTTGTTTCCTCTGCCTTGCTGCCTCGGTCTTTACATGTTGTGATCATCCAATTTGAGGATCAAATCCTTCAAGCTCTTCACCTGGATGTGGTGTTAGAGGTTACCTGATACAGGGAGTAAAGCAATGCACGATTGCTGATCAGAAACAGGACTTTGGGTGCTCCTGCAAAACACCTAAGAAGTAGTAACATGAACTGATGGAACATTGCAGTGCAAGCCGAGAGGAATCTGAATGTCTATAATGTATCTGGTGCTAGAAAAATATATTTTAAAAAATGCAAAACGATTCCTAATGAATCCAAGCAGTAAAGAGACAACCTAGAGGACTAAAATGGGACGGGACAGAGACAATTTAACCTTCCGATGCAAACACTCAGTCTCAGAAGACTGACTATTTATGAAAGCAAATGTGATGATGGGCCTGATATTAGGCAGCCTATCAAAGCGATAGGGAATGAGATAGACAGAGATGATATGAGATTTGACGATGAGCTCAAAAAAAATGGTATCTTATGGCTTGAAGTCCTCAAATTCATCAGAGGAAAATGGCAAAAGATCACACCCCCATAACCCCATTGGTACAGATAAAACCGAACCCATTTCTGCATCTTGCTCAGAGGGCTGTGTTTGACTGGTGATTGGGAGTTTTGGACGGCATTACCGTAGCTCCATCCGTCCATCACAGCAATGCAAGATTCTCCGGTCAGTCATACAACCAAAAGAGAGGCCGGGATCAAAGCTGTACAGCTACAACATGCCTTATTGCACTCCTCATTCATGGATTGATAATCCACTCGCTGCAAAGAGAAGCCACTTTTGGCCTCCTCGTTTTGTTTTTGTTCCAGGTAGTGTTAAAATGGTACTAGTACAAAAGAAATTGAAGATGCAAAATCACAACTACGTACAAGTAGAGCTGACGAAAGAAAGAATTGATCATGTGCAGACCGACCGAATAGTAATTAAGCAAGTAGATCGCCGTTCAGGGAATCAATAATTAGCTAGTAGCATCCGCGGCAATCCGGTGAATGGGATGCAATGCAATGCAATCGATCAACCTCTATCGATCAGATGGCGGTGCAGTTCGTGGGGAGTCCGGTGATGTGGTCGACGGCGACGAGCTCCTTGGCGGCGCATTTGAGTACGTCCTGCCCCAGCTTGGCTCCGGCGGCCTTGAGCCCCTTGAGCGACACTGCCTGGTTGAAGAGGTTGATGACGGGCAGCTTGGACGCCGGCGGCATCCTCCCCGTGGGCAGCAGCTTGGAGAAGTCGTCGGCGACGAGCGGCACCTCGAAGTCCGTCTTGTCGTGCTTGAGCACGTTGTCCTTGGCGCTGATGTGCGCTCCTGGCTCCATGTGGTTGGTGGAGAAGCTGGTCTGGTTGGGGAAGTTGGGGTAGAGGCTGACGTACCCGCGCAGGTACATCATGTCGATGAGGAACTTCTTCCACGACGCCTGCCAGCCGTTGGTGCGCGACCTCGGGATCTGCACGGGGTTCTTCTTGGCGTCCTCCGTGAAGCGCGCCGCCATGTACGCGTAGAACTCGCGCCAGTGCTTGGGGAAGAAGACGGCGCCCCAGCTGCAGGGGAGCTGGTGCAGGTAGGGCGTGTTGGGGGCCCTGGCGAAGAAGTCGGTGGCGTTCCACCTGGGCCTCTCCTTGACCACCTCCACCAGGCGCGGCGTGTAGAGCGAGATGGAGGAGAGCTCCGGCAGCGACACGCCGGGGTCGTAGCGGTAGGCCAGCAGCGCGTACTTGACCCACAGGTAGTAGTAAGGGGACACCTCGATGTCGTCCTCGAGTAGCAGGCCGTAATCGTGGTCGGAGGCCGGGTACCAGCTCTCGCTCACGGCCCGGATCAGCCCACCCTGGATGATCCGCCGCCGCAGCGTCTTGGGCCCGTGAGGCCAGTCGAAGGAGCTGACCACCTTGAGCGTCGACGCGTCCACGCGGCTGTCCATGTTGAAGCTGATGGGCACCTCGTCGCCCAGGTAGTAGGCGCTCCGCAGTGACGTCAGCAGACGCAGCAGCGACTTGGCCCGGTTCTGCGTGATGATGTTCACCGAGATCCGCATCCGGTTCCAGTCTGCGAATTCATTTCATTTTGCAAATAATTCATCATCCAATAATCCAAGATTGATTGACTTATTAATGGATCGGAGCGAGGGAGAGCTCGGCGGCGCATACTGGGCAGTGACGCTGGCTTGAGTGTGGCCATCCAGAGCACCTTGGGCACGGAGGCTCTCGGGAGGAGCACGAGCGCGGTGCGGTTGGCGGCGGCGTCGGCGGCCATGCGGAGCGCCTCCCTGACCTTGCCGTCGGCGTCGGCGAGGGCGATCACCACGCTGGGGTTGTGCATCCGGACGATGCCGCGCATGCCGGCGAACACGGCCTGCAGGACTGGCACCTCGGAGCGCGACGGGCCCGACAGCGCGCCGACGCCGAGGTCGAACACCTTGAACCGCCGGTCCTTGCACACCACCCTGGGCCACTTGAGCACCGCCGCCGCCTCCTCGCATGGGCAGTGGCCGCCGCCGGAGACGACGAGGTACGCCTTGCGGCCGGGCGTGGTGCGGAAGCGCTCCAGCAGCGGCGCCAGCGCCCTGACCTCCCCCAGCGAGTGCGCGTAGAAGAGCGCGTCCACCTTCTGCGGGTGCATCGCCGCCCACTGCGTGACGTAGCCGGAGGTGAGCGCGCGCCACCACTGCTCGTCGCGCACCTGCACTATGTCCTTGAAGATGACGGTGGTCTCGGAGACGTAGGCGAGCCGGTGCTCGCTGTCGCCCCACGTCTCCCTGTCGTTGGGGTCCACGGGGAGCACGAAGGAGCCGGCGCCCATGTACTTCTGCAGCTGGTAGCTCAGGTGCAGGTCCTCGCCGGTCATGAAGGTGAAGGGCGTCTCGATGAAGAGCGCCTTCACGAGGTCCGCCGGGAGGAACCACGAGCTGGAGAGGAAGTCCACCTGCACGATGCGGTCGACGGTGATGTCGTAGGCCGGGTCGGGGAGGTAGAGGCCGGCCTCCTTGGAGCGGAACTTGCGGTAGCTCGGGAAGGTGAAGTCCTTCTGCCGGAATGGAAGGATCCGGCCGATGCTGCCGAGCACGGCGTTGCCGTACTTGTCGGTGCCGCCGACGTGGCAGAGGATCTCCAGCATCCGTGCGCCGGGGATCATGTCGTCGTCGAGGACGTAGACGAAGTCCGACTCGGACTGGAGCGCCATCTGGAATCGGCCGTAGTACTTGAAGTCGTAGCCGGAGGAGACGAAGCTGACGCGCGAGTCGTTGTAGCTCTCGACGATGCGGCGGAGGGAGGCCTCGTTGGGGCTCCCGAAGGAGAGCACCCAGGCGCGGTGGAAGGGGAGGGTCTGCCGCCGGAGCTGGTCCAGCTGCGCGCACAGCGTGCGGCGCTTGAAGTGGTTGAGGATGACGGTGACGCGCGGGGTGTTGGGGCCCGACGCGCTCCACCGCGACCGCATCCGGAGGAGCTCCGGGAGCGTCTCGGCGCCGAAGCTCCGGTGCTGGAACGCGAGCACCTCGTCGTAGAGGTCGCGCTTCAGGCGGATCATGACCTCGTCGGTGGACTTCTTCTGCTCGAAGTCGATGCTCTCGTGCTCGCAGACCTCCTGCGGGGACAGCGGCGGCGCGCCGTCACCGCCGGGATACGTGGCCATGAGCTGCTTCCAGTGCTGGGCGAGGCGGCTCGCCCAGGCAAGGTCCGGCTTCACGCGCATGTCCACGGCGGGGCTCATGTAGTAGAGGAGGAAGGTGGCGTAGATGGCGAACGCCAGCTGGAGGCACGTCAGCGCGGCCACCAGGCGGGACGTGTTCCTAGCCCCGCCGCCGCTGCGAGAGGGCTTGCCGCCCTTGCCGCCGACGTAGTCGCCGAAAACGCCATCCAGGGAGTCGTTCCTGACGATGGGCGCGCGGGTGACGCCCATGGCGGGAACTCAGCTCACCGCCAGGCCTGATTTGATTTGAAAAAAAACAGACAAGGAAGAGTTTCAGAGGACCTATTGCCTTTCAGTCTGCACTGTAGACTGCAGAGCGAAGACAATATAATCTAGTTACTATCTCGCAACTCCATCTGACTATATTTCAGTACATAAATCTTCAGTGTACTAAAGAAAGATTATATAGGCTACGAATGATGAATGAAAACGTTTAAAAAAAAGAAAAACGAATGGTGAATGAATTGCTTTGATTAGTGAGCATCCAAGTGATGCAGTAGGGATTCAGCAAAGCGAACAGCCAAGAACAACTGAACAAGCAACGTACATATGACTTCCTTTCTTCTTTTTTGATGGTCATGTCTGATTTTGTTTGATTGTTAATGCACCTAGTTGCAGGACTGAATCATGGTACTTGAACGTAAACAAAACGAATTCAATTCAAAGTGGAAAATGTTACCTTGGCTGAAACGAAAAGCTAGAAGAAACGCTTTTCAGTCTTCAGAAGGAGGAACAGCTGGTATGCAAAGCGAAACAATTTTTCAGGAACAGAACCCAAGCAAGGGTTGAAGCTGCAGCTAGGGTACAGAGTTGCGCCGAGGAATTAGGATTCCAAAACCAAGAAGAACATGAAATAAATGAGCCGCAAGCCGGGAAACGAAAGGAAGATACAGGAGAGTCCAGACTACAGAGAGGAAGCTTGGCTACTCTACCGATCATGCACGGACCCTAGGTTGCAGCCAGCTAATAGCCCTGCCTTTTATAAGAGAGGCGATTGCAATGCAACTTCGTTGGGATAATAGACCGGGGGCCTGGCAACGTGGCACATCACATTGGCACTGCTACAAGAAAAAGAAAAAAAATCAGTCGATGTGCAGATCACTTGGTGCCTCGGCAAGAGAGACTGAAGCTTGGAGGAGTAGGAACAGGCACGATCGACGACCGTGAGTGCGAGAGAAGCGAGGTCGATCAAAGCGAGGGTTGCTCTGCAGTCTGAACAAACGGAGCGGGGCTCGCCTCAGCGCACCTGGCATGTATGATTGCGTCGCGTTACCATCACTTCTCATCGTCATGCACAACACCATATGTGCTTGAAGAAAAAAAAAGTTAGCTTGAACCTTGAAGCCACCGTACCTCTGCGTCCGTAAATTCTGACGAGCTCTGCGTCATCGTGCAATGAGCTCCGGGCTCATTAAGTTGCTGGTTCTGTCATCTCCTTGATCTAGTGGCAAGGGAAGCTAATAGCGTTGCCATGAAGCTAGAGTTTAATGGCATGGAGGAGGAGACAAACAACCCCAGCAAGTGCCAATGGGTTTGATCTCCTAGGCCTGAAAAGCAATCGGGGTAGTGATAAACAACAACTGAAACAATATAAAAAATCTCTAATATAATACAGGAGTGGTACATGTCATTGTATTAAAGATAGAAATTGTTCAGTACTACAACGCAAAATATTTGCGCTAAGCTGCCTTACAGATTGTTTATCCTTAGGCAGCAAGCAGCATTATCTCAGTTCCTGGTTAACTCAACACGGGATAAACATCTATATATGCAGACTGAGCGAGACAGAAATGGCGTTTGAGGAATTTCAGTGGTAAATAGAATAATTTCAGACACAAGTTCAGGACCTCGGATAACAGTAACTATGCTTCAGTAGGTTCGGTCAGTTAAGCAAGGCTGTACAGAGACAATATAACAATGTGTTTCTGCTGCTGTCCAAATTGTTACAAAAAGCAAGTTGACGCCATGCATGAGACCTAATTCTCACTGTTCTACTACTAATTACTTAACCGTGCTCGGTTTCCGGGAAGAGATAGATGCGGCACAATGTCAAACGCGTAGCGTGAATCATAGGTAAGGTAAACCGTGGTACGGGGTGCCAAACACAAAAGCATGAGTCTGAAAAACGTAAAAGGCGCGGAGAGCATATGATCGCACAAGTGAGGCGAGGGAACGAAGGAAAGGGGAAAAAAGGGTCGGATGAATGCAGTTGTTGCAAGCGAGAGATATTACAGCACGTCCACCACCGGCGATCACGGATCTTGAGACATCTAGAGATCAGCGATGCCGGTGCTCCAAACTAGACTGGAATGTACGCGAGCATCGCGATCGAGGTTGCTGCAGATTGAGGGCAAAGATGCTAGTGTGAATTAGAAAAGGGAAACAATATACTTTGTTTTCTGTACCCAGCCGAAGAACATCAATCCTTTCCTTTGGGTATTGTGCCTTGTGCTTTTCCTGAGGCCGGCGATACATGCAGTAACAAGTATAGCAGCTGCATCTTTCTAGCAAGTTTTGGAGTTGTTCTGAACTGAATAGTCTATGTTGTATGCTCGTGACAGCAATTTCGGAGTCTATATTAACTCTGCAGGCACCAGCATCAGAAAGGTTCAGCTTCTACCATGTTTGATGTATCTTGCAGTCACAAACATGTTGTTGACACGAAACCGCACCAACAACAAGCACGCGGAGTAGCTCCTTGCTGCCCTTCCGCGCAAAGCGGTCAGACCGGTTTTGATAACCGGTCAGACCGGTTTCGCCGGCGGTGCCCGGCGAGAGACCAACGAACGCCCGTCCGGGAGGGACCCCGTCAGGACAGGCGCACCTTGGGTTGTTCTAGGATCGGCAAGCCACCTAGAACGCCTTCAATCGACATAGAGACGAAGGAAGAACAACATGGTAGGGTTGGAAGAAAAGGGTAAAGAGATAAACGTAATGCGAAACATAGAAAGATAAAAGTAAAGACAAAACGATAAAAGGTAAATTTGATAGATTCGATTGGATTGGATATATTTCTCAATCGGCCATGACCCTTTATATTTATAGGGTGGGGAAGTCGTACCCCTTTAGGTTGGTTTACAATATGGGATAAAACTCTAAAGTCCTAAACCTACTCCAACACGGGAGAAACCGGTCAGACCGGATAGGGAAACTGGTCAAACCGGTTTGGCCGTTGCCAGATCAGCTACAGTAAAACCGGTCTGACCGTTTGCCCTCGGCCTGATAGGCAACTGCCAATTTTGGGTGCGAACATATGCCCCCCTGTTTTCTGGCAAAGCTTGCGTGCCAGAAAATAATCTTCAATGATCAGGTCATCTAATAATTGAAATCTTGATATGGCCATGACAACCAATCGTAGTTCCTTGGTACATCAAAAGCATAATATTGATAATTGTAAAAAGAAGACCAAGGATTATACCAAAACCATGAATTGTAATTAGGTATACTTGGATACGCATTCCATGGCACATGCATCGACAGAATAAACGTTGAACAATAATGAGATGACCGTTGATGCTTCTTTGCTTTTGGTGATGGAAAATTCCAACTTTGATCTTCTAACCGATTACTTTGCTTTTGCTCGGCTATCTTCTGATATTTATGTAACAATTCAGCAAAGCTTGGCTTCTTCTTCATCACCTTTCTCTTTGAAGTGACACTTGCAGATTTATCAATTTTTTTGTCAAACCGGTCAGGCCGGTTTTTAGAACTGGTTAGACCGGTTCCTTCAGAACCAGTCACACTGAGATCATATTGCCCCCCAGCTGAACATGATTGTTGCTCAGCTATAATATTTGTGATATGCTTATTATTGGGGACAATTTGATTAACAAAACTAGCCGATGATTTTTCAATACACGGCTTTTCTACGTCTAGTGTCAAATCTGGATTTTTATTTAATCTTCCATCTTTTTTGACACGATAGACTTGTTTAATCACCTTACGCTTATTTTTCTGTGTGGACCGATTCTTTTGATCAAAACGGTCATTATGCATAGGTGATGGCTCATTAATTACCGGCTCCCAATAGGTAATATAATCTGAACACAAATATCTAGGAGGAGACGGCATATATGAATTATAATACCAAGGAGAATAAAAATAAGGCACATTAAAACAAAACTCCCATGGTATTGGTGTAGGTGATCCATACGGTGGAAACGACGTTGATTTGTGAGAATTATTCCATTGCCGATTCCGATTATGGAACTTCTCCCTAGGAGAAGATTTTGATTGTTTGAAATTTTTAGACCGACTGGCATCATTGACAATCTTTTGTCTTTGAGACTTAGCCGGAAGTTTCTTGTTACACTTCGGCTTTTCTCTTTGATGCTTATGACGGCCTTTGGATTCAATGGTTTTTCAAACACCAATCTCGGGCTTCTTTGGCTTAACCATCTTTGGTTTTGATTTATTTTTTGAAGCCTTAGGTGAAGCGGTCAGACCGGTTTGAGAACCGGTCAGACCGGTCTGGACACCGGCCAGACTGGTTGTGTTGCAACCATCACCTTTGCCTTTGTTCCGTTGCCCCCCGAGCGTCGAAATGCTAGATGTAGCCTCTATGCTCTGGCTAGGGGATTTTGGATCAACAATTTCAGCTAGAGACGGCCGATTTGTTTCTTGACCAACAACATCACAATTTGGCAAATTGCAAGGATCAATAATATCATTAGTCGGCTTTTCAATAGCCAACTCTTGATCGACAGGAATTGAATCTACCTTATCCTCTTGAGTAATCAAAATTTTAACATAGGCAGATAGATGGGTAGATATAGTACCGGAAGATTGTATCTCCTTTAATATGGCGGTGGTCGATGGTGGCTGACACTCTTTAATCTTGATAACACCTTGTTCTGTCTTAATGAAGCAAGACAAGAATATCCTTTCAATTGCTCTGTCATATTCTTGATAATATTCTTCAATCAGCTCTTTACACGACATCAAATCACTTGATAAATCAGCCATGATAACCAGAGACTTCGTCCCCAGCGGAGTCGCCAAAATATGTTGACACGAAACCGCGCCAACAACAAGCACGCGGAGTAGCTCCTTGCTGCCCTTCCGCGCAAAGCGGTCAGACCGGTTTTGATAACCGGTCAGACCGGTTTCGCCGGCGGTGCCCGGCGAGAGACCAACGAACGCCCGTCCGGGAGGGACCCCGTCAGGACAGGCGCACCTTGGGTTGTTCTAGGATCGGCAGGCCACCTAGAACGCCTTCAATCGACATAGAGACGAAGGAAGAACAACATGGTAGGGTTGGAAGAAAAGGGTAAAGAGATAAACGTAATGCGAAACATAGAAAGATAAAAGTAAAGACAAAACGATAAAAGGTAAATTTGATAGATTCGATTGGATTGGATATATTTCTCAATCGGCCATGACCCTTTATATTTATAGGGTGGGGAAATCGTACCCCTTTAGGTTGGTTTACAATATGGGATAAAACTCTAAAGTCCTAAACCTACTCCAACACGGGAGAAACCGGTCAGACCGGATAGGGAAACCGGTTTGGCCGTTGCCAGATCAGCTACAGTAAAACCGGTCTGACCGCTTCCTAGAACCGGTCTGACCGTTTGCCCTCGGACTGATAGTCAACTGCCAATTTTAGATGCGAACACATGTCTTCTTCAGAATCAATATTTCTGCATACGGGAACATGATTGACTACCGAGAGGCAGCGAAGCATTAAGCTTGGCACCTCCAGGATGCAGGGGTCAGATTTTGACAGGAGGATCAAATCAGTGACCTGTGCTCTTTTAACTTTTGGCACGGTTGCCAAGCTCACAAACACTAAGTACGCTAGCACTACGATTGACTGTACATATGCTCTAATCTAGTAACGTACAAGCATAGGCCTATAGTTCCTTTAGCTCGTTGACCTCGATCAGGAGGCGTTGGCTTGCAGCCACCGTGGGATTCTTAAAAGGAGAAAACCGCGGCCAACTGATCGAACAGATTCAGTGGTTACCACGCTAGTGCTGTAATGCCGCGCAGCAAGTCAAAGGGGGATTAAAAATTGGAGGCGGCCAGGGCCATGGACGGGCGAGTATGCTCGAACGCCGACGCATGCATGCTCGCTAGCTGGCTGGAAGACACACGGACAAATTGAAAGCCCTTGGCTCGAAGTCCTGAACATTTCTGAATTCTCAAACACTCTCTTTCCGCCCCTCCATTGCTCAAGTGCCGATGTTGTCATGAACTGAGAACCTGCAAAGAGATACTACGCAGGTGCCATTGTATCAGTTCAGCAGCTGTGCAGGTCACGGAAAATGTCAGCATCACCAGTGATGCTCTGGACAACAGACACGAACATGAAGCCGGAGATGCGCGCAGCGCAGCGGGGAAAAGGAGCCGCCGGTGATGCTTCTGGACAACAGACAAGGTGGCCGCGACCGCGAGGAGGAGGAACACGCCGGCATGCATGGCGGCGGCCGCCGTGGAGCCAATAATGCGGTGAGGGGAGGCGCCCCGGTATGGAGGAGGCGGCGGACGCCGATATGGCACTAAGGGAAGCCACCGCAACGCCGGCGGGGCCGGCCGGCGGTGCTGGTCGCGACGGCGCGGCGCCGTCCACCCCTGGGTTTTGTGGACCGTTGGATCCGGAAACTGCGGCCACGATTCGGCTCGACGATCAACTGAGCTGGAGGAGGAGCGGTGCCTGCGCCGAGCGGAGGCCCAGTTACTTGAGCCCAGCTTGTGGTTGAGGCCCAGTTTAGTGAGTGATTTGATCTCCTGTTAGAAGCCGGTGGCGCTTCGGGAGCGCGGTGTGTCCAGACACGGGGACCCAGCATAGCAGGCACAAGCGTGAAGCGTGCGACGCATTTGCTACTGTTAGAAGCAGAATTCACACCTTTGCTCTGACATGACTTTTGCCTTGGACGCCAAACATTATCTGAATTCATGAGTGTGCGCCCAAATGGCAATTGAATGACAAGAAAGTAGTTGTGGTGTGAATTCTGCAACAATTGCATGGTTTGGAAACGTATATATAACACTAGGCTTTGGATGCCACTAGAAGCGGTTTCATGCACGAGCTTTTGAACTGTGTTTTTGTTCATCGGTCTATCAGGGTACTCACTTACTCTATAGGCTCTTAATGAAGTATTGGAGGAAACCATAGTAGAAGTGTAGGTCTTATCACTTATAGGAGTGTAAATTTGGTCAAGAAAATCCAGCAGCTTAAGTTTAGTTTTCTCTCTGATACTACTAGTGCAAGCCGGTACTGTTTGCACACATGGCTCACTTCATGGATGCGATATGGTGGTCGCAGCTGTATGTTTGTACCGGTCTCATCATGTTGCTTGTAGAGTGGAGAACTGACACCCGGTGTCATTATTGATTCAAGATCACCTTCTTGGTGCAACCGTTTTTGTCATTATTGTCTATAATATAGTCTACTCGGTAACACATATGTCTTTGAGTTGATGATGCACTAGGAGCAAGGAGCCAAAACTCAACACAATACAATTTGGAGGAAATCAAGTACACTGTTGATAGCAAAGTTATGGAACTGCTAGAAATACCTCACATTTGCGTTGAGGCTGGTTTGACAACCACTGTAAGCACCTGGTTCATTACTCGAGAAGAACAAGACTAAGTATTTTTAGGTGAACTTTTTGTATGGTATGTTATGTTTTGATTAGTTCTTCTAGCTTCAGCTGTATAGCTATTCATGATGGAAACTCATAATGGCCAGCATTCGAGACTGTTCGTTAGCAACTCATAAATTTGCCCAAATAAATGCAATGTTATCAGCCTGTTGTTTTGTTTTCTCACCAAACAGGAATCAACACACATAATGTCAAATTGCTGTGATTAAAAATTACACACAAGTTCAAATCTCATCGAACATAACTAGGATTGGCTTACAATAGTTCACACAACATTTTCAGCTCAATGGTTTCTAATTCATTCTGAAACGCATTCTATTCGTTGTCAGAGCACTCCTCTGTTTTGCATGGATAATATAACATTAGATTTGTGAATGGAAAACACGGCTTAGAGCAAGCATGCAAAAAGAAACCTCGCTGAGTGGAACATTTGAGTGATACTGAATGTAATAGAAAAGAACAGATGTGTAAGCATGCCCTACGAAAAACAACCGATGGCATGAATGTGTGTTCTCTGTAGGGACTTAGCGCTCTTAAATTGGAGTTTCCGGTCACTCAAAGAATAGTAGCCATGTAAGAAGTCATTGATTTTGAAAATGTAAAACATGTGTCGATTAGTAACAAGGTTGCTGGCCTATAGAAGTCCTGTGCCTATAAAATACTCCATCCGTCTCACAATATAAGGCGCGCATGCAATTCAATATTCAAACTTTAAAAATTTTGACCTATAGTTAATCTTTCATAATAAAAACTTTATCTAACAAAAATAATACCATTAGATTTGTATTGAAATTTACTTTTATATAACTATGATTTTGTTGCTACAATCATTATAGTATTGGAGATATTAAGAGTCAACGTTAGTATGGGAGACCGTGTCAAGTTTAACCGCGCCTTGTATCTTGAGACGGAGGGAGTATAAATACCACTCCAGTGTCAGCTATCAATTTACAGTTCTCTGCAAGTTACATCACCTCAGGTGTTTGTCATTGCGGAGATCGATGAACGTGAAGAAGCTGGCGGCGCACCTTTACCTGCGCCATTGCAAGGCCACGGATTCCTACATTCGGTCACCATCGGCGAGACCCTCCGGCTGCTTGCGGCGGCGCTGACCTCGGCCGGAGACATCTCCTGTGAACATGATCCGCGGAGCGGAGGAGAAGGCCGCGACATCCAACGTTGTCGGCCGGCGGATCCCTTCGTTCAACCACTGTAACACCCAAAAACTACCTATTTAAAATTTTTAGTAATTAATTGGCATTTATTTAAGTTGTTCATATTTAATATAGGCTAAATGAATTATTTATGAATATTAAAATCAAATATAAGTAGAAACATTTTTGTTGCATTCATGCGGTTGCATTTAATTTTTTATTGCTTGTGATCCAAAAGAGAATTTAAATTTATTTAAATTCAATTTTGAATCACCTTGTTTGGAGCCCTAGAAAAGTTATTCTCAGTCGAGTTCACTTTTCCCCCTGAGCATTTCCCTGGTCCGCTTTCTCCCCCTCTACTTCTTCCCCGGGCTCAGCCCAAACCCCTTCTCCTTTTCCCGAGGCCCAGCTCCCTTTTCCTTTCCTCCTGGCCCGTTCCCTCCCCTCTCGGCCCAGCGCCGCGTGCTGGCCCAGCCGAGCCTCCTCCTCTCTTCTCTCTCACTAACGCCCGGTCCCACGCGTCGGGCCTTTCCCTCCCCTCTCGCCCAACGCTCCTCCCTCCCCGGCGCGATCACCGCCGCGCCCGTCGGCCGCCCCGCGCCTTCCCGCGCTCGTGGGCCCACCTCCGCACCTAGCCGAAGCTTCGCCGAAGCAATCCCCGCCCCTCCTTTCCTTCTTGCGCATCCTCCCCACATGGAATTCCTCCCCTCCACAAGGAAGGGGAGCACCGCCGGCCGCCGGCCGATCCCGAGCCACACGCCGAAGATGTCTCCCCCCAGAGCCTATTTAAGCCGAGCCCGAGCCCCCTGAACCCTCACCAGCCTTCGCCCACGCCTCCCGAGCTCCAGCACCCCCTTCCCGCGCCGTGCCGCCGCTTCTTCCCCGCCCGAGCTCCGTCCGCCGTCGAACTCCGTCCCCGACGTCGCCGCGCTCCAATTCGGTCACCCCAACACCTTCGCACGGTGGTAAGCCACGTCTCGAGCCACCCCTCGCGTCCTCCCTTGCTCTCTAGCACGCGCACCACCTCGCCGGAGCGCCGCCCCCCACTGTCCACCGCCGGGCGCCCTCATGACTGCTCTTCTGTCGTCGAGAGCAGGTCAGGTGATCTCGCCGCGTCTCCACGAGTCCGTAGGACCAAGCCTCGAATGAAACCGAGCTCCGTAGCACGATTCCGGCCCTACTCCGGCGATGTGCCGACGCGCGCAACAGTAGCGCCGCCGCCCTCTCTGTTCCCGCCGGCCGCTTTCCCCCTGACCCGATCTGAACCGTAGGATCAAGATCCTACGGCCCCTGTCAGTCGCACTCCCGAGTCAACCAAGCCCATACCGGTCAACGCCCACCATTTTGCAAAAGAGCCCCTCCACTATTTGGAAATCAACCCGCAGTCCACCACAGTTCAAAAATATTTACAGTTAGGTCCCGAGTTTTTAGAAAATAGAACCCGCCGTCCTAGGGAGTCATTTTTATGTGTTAGCCCTCGGGTTTTTATTCAAAATTATGTTTAGGTCCCTGTTTTCTTTCGGTTAAGCCCCTGGAAACTTTTAAAAATTGCCAGCAGGTCCCTAGAACTTAGAAAACTCATATCTTTTTCGTTTTAGCTCCGATTAGTGTGATTTTCGCGCTCATGTGTTCGTAGTGAAGCGTAGAATATTTCTATAACCTTTATTTGTACTGTTTATACTTCTTGGTGTACTGTTCTAATAGATTATTATTTGTTTGCTTGTATTGGTTTTCGTGCTCGCTTGTATGGTGATTCGTGTCCAGTCGGTGAGCCGTTTGCTTTGGACTTCGAGTACGTGGGAGACTTTCCGGAGCAGGACCCACAACAGCAGCAGCCGCCCTTCGAGGAAGGCAAGTTATAGCACGAACAATCCTTGCTACCTATACACACCTGTTTACATACATTTACTTTCATATGCATGTGTCTAAATTTGATGTCCTATTAAGGTTGTACCTAGTTTGTTTACTCCTATCCCTTGTTTACCTTGGGTTTATGCATAATGGTAGATTTTGCTATGCGCAGCTACTGTCACCTTTATTTAACTGTTAATTTTGACTTAGTGGTTCACTTCAACATTAATGATAAAACTTGCTTTTTAGCAACATGGTTTAGGGAGCTGGGGCATGTGCTGTGTGCTTTGCTCCAGTGTCTCTCCGTAAGGTCCGGTTCTTAAAGTGGCAACCCAGGAGCCTGTCGCCACCGCTAGAACTATTATGGCTCTGGTCTTGGTCAAGTAACTTGTACGTCTCTAGCTTGCCAGTGGTTACCGGTGGGGCCGACGGCGTTATGGGAAGAAAAGCACGGGGTGTTTCTTGATTCCACCGAGGACGGTAGCCCCGTCGGCTAGGTCTCATTAGACCCAGTCCCGTGTTGGGAGTCCCTGCGACGGGGAACTCCACACGTTGTGCATTGTTGGGTGCGATGCCCGCGCTCTGGACGCCATCGACCCCCCTATGGTGTGACTCCGTAGGCGTACGTCGATCTCAGTGCCTAGAGTCTCACCACCTTATTGTACCTTAGCGGCCACTGTCTTGTTACGGTGTCTTGTGAAAAACCTCGTAGTGTCCCTATGCAATCACATCTCGGAAGTGTTGATGTGCGTGGTTGGGTGCAAAGTTCTGTTGAACTTTTACGCGACTGGTGGGTAAAGGGCGAAACCTCTACAGAGTGTAAAATCTATCATGATAGCCTTGCTCAGGGTCACGAGCGGCCTGGATCCTTTTTGATTAGAAGATGATGTTTATTTATGTTTAATGCCACTTATACTTTATTAATTGGGTTACAACTGGGTATCATTCACTTGTAGTAATTTGGTTAATGTTAAAATGAACCAACTAGAAATGCTAATGCAGTTAAGCCGTGTCTAGCCTATTTTGAGCCTTCATACCTGTGCTATACTTGCTAAGTAATTGTTTACTTACACTTGCTATTTTATTCAACAAAATTTCGGATGAGTAAACAGATTGGGCTGGGCATGAGTCTGCTGCTGAGTTTCTCGAGGATATACCGTACTACTAAGCTGTGATCTCCCAGTCAGAGCCCCCGTGGATTGCGGCTCCATTAGTTGAGAGATTTATTAGTCTTCCGATGCTATTGTTTAGATCATTTATGAAGCACTCTGATGTAAACATTTTATTTAATGAAGAATTTATTCCAGCATATGTACTCTGTTTATCATATTTATTCGCTATATGTATACTATGACTTCCTAGGACAACCGCACTCGGGTTTTTGTAAAAATCCGGTTGTGACAATCACAAGCAGAAGCGCCTGCGACGGGATGCAAGCAGGTCTGCAGGCAGGCGTGCCTGCAGGCAGCCGCAACCGCCGCATGCAGAAGCCGCACCTGCTTCGCTTGCTGCATTGACCTGCTAGGCCTTGCAGGATCACGCCAAGCAGTACGCAAGCGCCGGCAGGAGCCCGCGTGGAACAGGCACAAAATTAGCCACAGCATGAAAGCAGGCAGCATTCAAATTGGCATTTACAACTATACTGATCTATGATCGGATCATTCACTTGAATGACTGGATGGATCCTTCAGAGTTCAGATTAAATAAGTGGAACATTTTTTTTGCGAGTAAAATAAGTGGAACATTTGATAGAAACACGGAATAATACTTCAACTGACGGAATTTGGATGTGCGGAAGGAGATCCAATAGGGGGTGGCGCCGCGGCCGAGCAATCCACACAGTCGCCAGATGACGCAGAGCCAGCGGCGGCGGCGGCCCCGCAGCGCTGGGCAGCATCCCGCGGCGGCACTCGTTCCCTTGTGCTGGCCTCGCAGGTATCCTGCAGGCAGCCTTCCGGCATGTCAACGGACAAGAGCGACGCGGGGCTGGGCGCGCGGCGCGTTCGTCCCCGGCGTCGTTGTGGCGCACCGCGCACGCGCCAAAGCAGAGGCCACCGTGATGAACAACGGAAAGCTAGAAGCATCCCGCGTCCGAGGAGGAAGAAGATAATGGTGGATGGATTATGCCGGTGTCGGGATCGGCCGGCGCGTCGCGCCGCCGAAGCGAGCCGCGCCGGCGCCTGGCGGGGAGAGCACGCCCAGGCCAAATCGGTGGTGGGTTTTTTGAAATACCGACCGCCTGGACGGTATTTCATTACCCACCAGGCCTGGGGTCCCTATAACCGTCCGATCTGAAGGGTGCGGTTCAGGCCTCGCGAAGGTGAGTGGGAGAGTTGCCATTCTTCCTTCACTGCCTGCCTCTCCCGCCCGCGCAGACACCTCTCGCCGCCGGCCACCTCTCCTCCGCTCCTCCCTCCATGCCATTGCCGGCCACCGGTTCTCCTCGGTACCTGTTAACACCAAAAATTGGCACCAGGAAGAGGCTGACATGTGGGCCGGAGTCGTCGAGGAGATATCATTCGGCAAAGGAGTTTTTCCCCAAAGGCATTCGGCAAAGACGTTCTGCGGTCGGGAATGCGTCGTCATTCGGCAGAGGCATGATTCCGCAGGTAAAAGCAGTAGCATTCGGGAAAGCGCGATGACGTGGAAAAACATAAGGAAAAGGCCGGTTCGAACAAGGAATGCAATATGGGCACGAAGATCCGTCATTTATTTTTAGAAACAAGTATTGTAGTCGTGTCCGACTAGGAGTTACACCAAGACCTGGGTATAAATATAAACCCATGGCAATTGTAAAGAAAAACAATCAATCATACAACAAACCGGCCCCGTGCCAACATCGAGTCCTTTAGTCGAGTCGTCGAGTTCTTCGAGAGGAGTCATCGATCCGTCGACCTCCGTAAGTACCGACAACCTTGTATCATGCTTAGTATCATGCGGTGGATTTAAGCTTTGATGCAAGTAGTCTTGTTACCATGCTTAGTATCATCCGGTGGATTTAAGTTGTGGTCTCAAGAAGATTCCTCTGTTAGGTCATGAGCCATGCGGTGGGCTAAGATCTAGTATGGACCAAGTTATCGGCTCTGTTAGATTTCGGCAAGATCTAACGGATTCATTAAGTTACCCCGTGTTGCTTCGTTTTTACTATGTGCTTAATTCATGCAACACACCTTTGCCCAATCTAGATCGGCTAGAATCGGCTTTGCTTTATGGTGCAACGATTTATCCCCTCACAGCCGAATCCGAAACCGATCTAGGTTGCCACGTGTCGCAGGTCCGAGCCTGTCGGCATCGTATAGATCTTGACAGAACCGGGTATCATGCGGTAGATGCAGGTTTTTGGGTCGTCTTAGAGCTAATCATCCGGTGGATTAGAATTCGATTCGATCTGATAGATTTATCTTTACCGATTAGGCTTGTTCCTTCGCCATGGATCCCGATTCGGCTAAGTAGCCGTATTCGGCAGTGCTCTCACGAGTGAACGTGTGTTCGTGGGTTTGCATTGGACAATGAATGCTTTTAGCCTTTCACGATTAGATTGTATCATGCGGTGGATTGATCTAATTTGATTGGTGGTGTGGCCTCAAACGAGTTGTATCATGCGGTGGATTAACTCGTTCGTTGTCATGCTTGACGGGTGCTGCTTTCGGCCTATGCATTCTTGTTTCAATGTAAATTCGTGACCGTGTTGTGGGTTCGTAACTAAACATTGAGTGCTTTTAGCTTTTCATGGTTAGATTGTATCATGCGGTGGATTGGTCTAATCTGATTAGTGGCGTGGTCACAAACAAGTCGTATCATGCGGTGGATTAACTTGTTTTGTTATCATGCTTGACGGGTGCTGCTTTCGGCCTATGCATTCTTTGTTTACTGCGAATTTATGATCATGTTTCACCCTTTTATTTATCCATCATGCTCTGTTTCTCGTTAATCGGCTATGAGTATGTGTTATAATGTTCATTCGGTTGAAAGCCGATCTTTCGTCATGCTTACGTCATGCATTCGGCAGTACGTTCTTTGCGTGCCTTGCTGATTGCCGAATGAGGTTTTAACTGCCGACAGATAGCTTCTCTATAGCTATTTGTCTCTCGAGATTGGCTTCAATGCCGTAAATATGGAACTGTCTGGTCTCACCCGGCATGTTCCAGGTTTTGATCTAAACGTTTTTATCCCTTTGTTAGTTTTCAGGCAAACTGACTGGCACGCTTCCGGATTCGAAAGCCCGGGCCACGTTTGAAGCCAGCTAATTCGGCTTGCTGTGTGCTTGGCGTGAGGTGCGGATTTTACGTCAACACACTTTTTGGCACGCCCGGTGGGACACACACAAGTTTTCAGGATGCCTGAGTTGAGCGACATCATGGATGTCACTTTGGAAGAATTGTCTGAAGAGCATCAACAGATGGTAAAGGTCGCTGCCAACCAATTCATTAACAAATGTTTACTGTCTTTCGCCAAGAACAGGAGTGGTGCACCTTTTCTCAAGTCCGATCTGCCAAGAGTTCTCCTTCCTGGGCAATCTGATCTTACTGAAGAAGAAGAGAGGGAGAGATTTTCGGGCTTGTTATACAAAGCTTTGGGGGAAGCAATGACCAATCACAATGCTGCGTTCTTGAACAGTTTTCGGCATATAATGATAAGCATTTTTGGTCAGCATGTGGATAAACCCTTTGAGCAGATACATGGGCAATTGGGTGGCCCAACATACTTCAATGTTCAAGCACAAGCTCAGAGGCCACATGGTAAAGGGAATGCTGATGAAACTGGAGGTTCTGGTACTAAAGATACAAATGGACAACCGATTCGGCAAGATCCTCAGCCTGCACTGCCGAAAACTCGCACATACGGTGATATGGCATTCGGCACCACAGGGAATCCGCCTGCTTCTGCTTACAAGATATCTCCCTTGAACAATAGGCTGCAGAGGGATTTATATGGAAACGGATATTCAGAGTTTATGGATTACAATGCTATCGACGCTCTCCCGAATCCTGGATATGTTGGTACTGCAGGCATGCTTGCTGGGAGACCAGGGAATCAAGATACCAGTATTGACCTCATGGTGCAAAAAATGACCGATGTATTGCAAAATCAATTCGGTCTGAAGCCTAAAAGTCAGGGGTACATGTACTCGTCTCCTTTCCCGGAATGGTACCAAAGGGTATCATTGCCGAATAGAGTCAAGGTGCCTACAGAGTTTACTAAATTCTCAGGACAAGATGATACTAGCACTGTGGAACATATAGCTCGATATCTGATGCAGCTTGGAGAGGCTTCGGCAGATGAAGCTTTTAGAATCAGATACTTTCCTTTGTCACTGACGGGTCCAGCTTTCACATGGTTTGCTTCTTTACCTGCTCAGTCGATTTGTACTTGGAAAGACCTGGAACAGAAATTCCATGCTCATTACTACATTGGCAGTACTGAGAAAAAGTTGGTTGATTTGACCAGCTTGAGACAGAGGAATAATGAAACACCTACGGAGTTCCTCAGGAGATTTAGGGAAACAAAGAGTATGTGCTTTTCTCTGAACATACCTGATGATCAGCTGGCTAGTATGGCTGTAGCTGGCATGTTGCCTGCCATTCGGGAGAAGCTATTCGGGATGGAGTTTGATGATCTGGGCCAATTGTCGCACAGATTGGCCTTGATGAGTAACCAGGCATATGGTTTCAAGAAAGATGTCAGATTTGCTAAAAATAATGATGTAGCTGACATCTATAACCAATTCCTTGAAAGAGCAGATCAAGAAGATGAGTATGAAGATAGCGAGGAGATAGCCGCAGCAGAGATAGTGTGGAGCAAAGAACCAGTTACAATGACTCAAAGATGGATCAAACAGATGAAGGGAACATATGATTTTGATGTGACTAAAGCGGATAAATTGTTTGAGTTCCTGGTGAAAGAAGGCCGAATCAAATTGCCAGAGGGGCATTCTATGCTTCGGCCCGATGGAGTGAAAGATAAGAGGTACTGTGGGTTTCATGATAGAAATTCTCATTCCATTAATGAATGCAGAGTCTTTAGGATGAAGATTCAGAAAGCTATCCAGGAAGGACATCTGAAATTCGACAACAAGATGAAACTGGACAGTAACCCTTTCCCTCAGAATATGATCGGGTTCTCGGTTAATATGGTGAATGCTGTTCCATCTGGAGAAAAGGAAAGATTGAAAGTTTTAACCTCAAAGAAGGCAAGACAGGATGGTTCAGTTGATCCCACTCGGCAGATCACAATTGAACAGATTCGCCAGAAAAATCCTCGGTTCCCGAATAGCCGATTTGAAGTGGAAGAATCCTTTAAACCTAGAGTTACTACACGTATTCTCCTCAACAAATGGCAGCGTCAGCAAGAAAAAGAGCGTTTTCAAAGACGTGAATACGAGGAGGAGAAAAGAAGGCGCGAAGAAGAAAGGTTTGAAGAAGAACAAGAAGAGTATGCTCGAGAGCAGGAACGTGCGCATTGGGGGTGTGCATTCTTCAGACACTGTTGGAACGAAGGTTTAAAGCTTCCCACATGGAATAGTTGTCCTGAATGCAATAATAGGTATGATGAATATAGGCAGGGAACTGTCAATCGCCGATCTGTCCATGAAAGAATTGGCAGGATGCATCCTAGTGATGATCGGCGTTTTAATGATCAACCAAGAAAGAGACATGCTGATTACAAGTGGGTTGATCGTGAAGAAGAAGAAGATCGTGCTTATGTTTGGCAAGAAGGACAATGGTGCCCACCTGGTTTGAGGAAGAGCCAGAAGAGAAGAGTACAGCGCCTGAGGAATCGGGAATTGAAGCAAGCAAAAGTCAAGGTGAAATCAATATGGCTCCCAAAAGACAGGCCTGACGAACATAGTCATTCGGCTCCTACATGTATGGTATGTTTTCTGCCGAATGAATTCATGGCTCCAGCTAACCAAATTATACAGGAAGAAATATTGCCCGATATAGATGATGCCGAACAATTTGGGTTAATGGCACAATTGATGTTGAACAAACAAGCTGTTTTTGAGAAGCCAACCCAGAATCGGCACAT
Organism: Echinochloa phyllopogon; assembly: GCA_033239725.1. Taxonomy (NCBI): domain Eukaryota; kingdom Viridiplantae; phylum Streptophyta; class Magnoliopsida; order Poales; family Poaceae; genus Echinochloa; species Echinochloa phyllopogon. The sequence continues at coordinate 58,399,223 of BTCW01000010.1, forward strand.
GAAGCCACTGTACTTGAAGGGATATGTTAATGGCAAACCATTGACCAAGATGTTTGTCGATGGAGGAGCTGCTGTCAATGTAATGCCATATACCACATTCAGGAAGCTTGGTATGGGCCCTAGAGATTTGACACCAACAAGCATAATTCTGAATGATTTTGCTGGAAATCCTTCAGACACCAAGGGATGCGTGCACGTTGATCTGATGATTGGGTCCAAGACTCTGCTTACGACTTTCTTTGTCATTGAGGGCAAAGGGGCATATAGCTTGCTGCTTGGAAGAGATTGGATTCATGCAAATTGTTGTATTCCATCTACTATGCATCAACAGCTTATTCAGTGGATAGATGATGAGGTGGAGATTGTCCAAGCAGATGATTCAATAAGCGTGGCAAATATGGAACCAGCTTTCTGGGAGTATCAAGGCATAGATTGTTTCTCAGGCAAAGACTGGGGAGAAGGTCCTGTGGCACCAGCCAGCAGTGATCAGCAGCCGATCGAAGCAGTCGGCTCTCATAGTAATTTTTGATGGAAAATCCAATTGATGGAACTGATGGAAAATTAGGACGTGGATTTGTGTCGGCCGATAAATTAGAAGAAGTGGACATTGGAGATGGTGACAAGCCAAGGCCGACATTTATCAGTGCTAATTTGGATTCAGTTTTCAAAGAAAAGTTGGTGACATTATTAAAAGAATACAAGGACTGCTTTGCTTGGGATTATTCGGAGATGCCTGGTCTAGACCGTTCTATTGTTGAGCATCGGTTGCCAATCAAACCTGGATACAGGCCTTACAAGCAACCACCCCGAAAAATCTACAAAGAAGAAGTGTTGGCCGATGTGAAAAAGGAGATTGAAAGATTACTAGATGCAAATTTCATTCGGCCATGTAAATACGCGGATTGGATCTCTAATATTGTTCCTGTCTATAAGAAAAATGGAAAGATGAGGGTTTGCATAGATTTTAGAGACCTAAACAAAGCTACACCCATGGATGGATATCCAATGCCTATTGCTGATTCATTGGTTGATGCTGCTGCTGGATACAAAGTGCTCAGTTTCATGGATGGTAACGCAGGATACAATCAGATTTATATGGCATTGGAAGATATAGTAAAGACAGCTTTCAGGTGTCCTGGACACATAGGGTTGTTTGAGTGGGTTGTCATGACCTTTGGATTGAAAAATGCCGGTGCAACTTATCAAAGGGCTATGAATTATATTTTTCATGAGTTGATCGGCAAGATTGTGGAAATATATATTGATGATGTGGTGATCAAGTCATTGGATCATGAGTCTCATTTGGCCGACATAAGGAAAACTCTGGAATGCACCAGGAAACATGGGCTTAAGATGAACCCGAATAAGTGTGCTTTTGGAGTTTCGGCCGGAGAGTTTCTGGGATTTTTGATACATGAAGGAGGAATAGGAGTTGGTAAGAAAAGCATGAAGGCAATTGATGAAATTGTTCCTCCAACTAATCTTAAAGAGCTACAATCACTGCTTGACAAGATAAATTTTGTGAGAAGGTTCATATCAAACTTGTCACAAAAGGTGTTACCCTTTTCCTCACTGTTGAAAATAAAAAAGGATCAAAAGTTTGTATGGGGTGACGAACAACAGAAGGCTTTTGATGAAATAAAAGAGTACATGAAGAAGCCACCAGTATTGGTACCTCCACAATTGAACAAGCCTTTCAAGTTGTACGTGGCGGCCGATGCCCAAACTATTGGATCGGCCCTCATTCAAGAATTTGAGGGGAAGGAAAGAGTGGTTGCATACCTTAGCCGAAAGTTACTAGATCCAGAGACAAGGTATTCGGCTATAGAGAAACTTTGCTTATGTGTTTACTACTCCTGTACAAAATTTCGGCACTACTTACTACATGCCGAATGCATTGTGTATTCGAAGTTTGATGTGATAAAACACATGTTATCTATGCCAATTTTGAACGGAAGGATTGGCAAATGGATTTTAGCTTTGTCCGAATTTGAGTTAAGATTTGAATCGGCAAAGGCTGTTAAGGGACAGATTATTGCCGACTTCATTACTGAACACCATAATACATCGATAAATTTGCTTAACATTGTTCCTTGGGTGTTATTCTTCGATGGATCTTCATGCAACAAAGGTGGTGGAGCAGGTATCTTATTAATTTCACCCAAAAGGGAAACATTTGAGTTTGCTGTTCCCATTCAATCTGCTGTTACTAACAATCAAGCTGAGTATGAGGCATTGCTCAAAGGGCTCCAATATTTGAAAGAAGCAAAGGCCATTGCGGTTGAAATTTTTGGAGATTCAGAGTTGGTCATAAAACAATTGAATGGTGAATATGAGTGCAAAAGTGATACCTTGAGGAATTACTATGAAGAATGCAAAGAAATATTGAAGAGCTTTCGGTCAGTAATTCTACAACACATTCCTAGGGGGAATAATGGAGAGGCAAATAGATTGGCCCATAGTGCATCAGGTTATAAAGAGCTTCGAGAAGTTTTTGCTAATGATGTATATGCATTCGGAAGTAATCTGGCAGAAGATGATTGGAGAAAAGAGATTGCCGATTATCTGGAGAATCCATCCCGAAAGGTTTCTAGAAAGCTCAGGTATAAAGCTTTAAAGTTTGTTCTTCTTGATGATAATTTGTATTATAAATCCTTGGATGGGGTGCTGTTACATTGCTTAAATCATAAAGAAGCAAAAAGGCTGATGAGTGAAGTACATGATGGGTTGTGTGGAGCACATAAATCGGCCTACCGAATGAAGTGGGTTATTAGAAGAACTGGATATTACTGGCCGACAATGTTGGAAGATTGTTTTGAATATTATAAAGGATGTCAAGACTGTCAGAAATTTGGAAACATTCAGAGAGTTCCAGCATCGGCTTTGAATCCCATTATCAAGCCATGGCCATTCAGAGGATGGGGAATAGATTTGATTGGCCAAGTAAATCCTCCATCTAGTAAGGGGCATAAGTTTGTGCTTTTGGCAACCGATTATTTTACCAAGTGGGTTGAGGCAATTCCATTAAAGAAGGTGACGTCGGAGAATATGGTTGAATTTGTTAAAGAACATATCATTTACAGATTTGGGATTCCTCAAACAATCACCACAGATCAAGGGGCTCAATTTACATCTTCAGAGTTCAAAGATTTTGCTGAAAGTATGGGCATCAAATTGCTAAATTCTTCTCCTTATTATGCCCAAGCTAATGGTCAGGCAGAAGCTTCTAACAAGATTATGATTAAAATTATACAGAAGAAGATTGATCAGAAGCCGAGAAAGTGGCATTCGGTACTCAATGAGGCTTTATGGGCTTACCGAATGGCTCCACATGGGGCTACACAGACGTCTCCTTATGAGTTGGTGTATGGGCATCATGCTATTTTGCCATGGGAGCTACAATTAGACTCAAGGAGAATAAAGTTGCAGAAGGATTTAAGTTCTAAGGATTATAAAGATTTAATGATGGACGAATTAGAAGATTTGCATATGATTCGTCTTAGGGCCTTGGAGAATATTGAGAAGAACAAAATGCGAGTTGCTAAGTATTACAACAAGAAGGTGAAGGTTAAGCAGTTCACAGAAGGTGATCTAGTTTGGAAAGCGATATTGCCGATTGGAACCAAATATGCAGCATTCGGCAAGTGGTCTCCAAATTGGGAAGGTCCTTTCAGAGTGGTTAGGTGCGTGCCTGGAAATGCATATATTTTAAAGACATTATTGGGAGAAGAATTTGCTTCTGCTATAAATGGAAGATATTTGAAGAGATATTATCCCAGTATTGAGATCGATCGATGATTGATGTATCAGATTGCCGAATAGCCGATGTTCGGGAAGAAATCGCCTTCAGAACAAATGTTGACAGAAAAGGAAAATGGCCAGTACTGAATGTATTGCCCTTAGCACAAAATATATTACACCAAAAGTTCATGCAAGATCACAAAAGATAAGTTTTATTGCCGAAGTTCCATAAATCCCTAGTACAAACTAATGGAATAGCTTGTTCAAAACGGACTGGGGATGAATGGAATCGGCAATGGCGGCGCCATGAGCATCAAGGCGATCTATGGAGGCCTCGATGTCGTCGATCTCCTCCGGGTTACCATTAGCGAAGCCGGTCGGTAGCCTGGAGTAGTCGGTATTGGTGTGCGTCGACATGGCGACTAGGCCTGCGGCAGTGCCCAGACGGATGCCGTGCGAGGCCACCTCATCGATGCGGCCCGCCACCGCACCGAGGCGAGCTTCTGGTGTGTCCCCAGGAGCATTCACCTTGTTCGCCAGCTCATCCACCAGCGCCTTCAGTCGATCAAGTTCGGCATCACGCGCTGCAAGTTTACAAAAGGGGCAGCGGAATAATATCAGTTGGGGGACAAGATTGAGATTGAGCAGATTGCGGGACTCACCATCAATGACTTCGAGCAGCTGCTTACGCTCGTGCTGCCATTCGAGGTCAGCAATCCCGGCTTGCTTGGAGATGGCCTCCAGTTCGCGACGAGAGTCGTCACGCTCCGCTTTGAATCGGCGGGCATCGCCGTCCGTGTAGCGGTAGTCGTCCGATTCGAGAGATCGATTGGACGAACTCGAAGATGCCGCAGGAGCAGCGGCTGGAGCTGCAACTGGCGCACCAGCGCCGGCAATCCATTGGATTACCCTAAAAGAACAAAGAGATTCGTCAAGAAAGAGGGAGGAAATCTCGAGAAGAACAGAGAGAAGCAAGCAACTAATCACCTGCGGCGAGCGCCGGCACGACTTCCTTCGGCCTCATCGGCGGCCGGGCGCCTCCTGTTGTTGTCGGCCATTGGAAGTTCCTCGGAATTACTGTGGATGGGGAAAAGAATGGCTTGGGCCGGCAAGAACTTGGAAGACGAAGAACTTGGTGAAGAAACTGTGGGCTGCCTGGGTGTTTATTTATAGAACCCGCGGAGGAAATCGTGGCCAAAGATCGTGGCACGTATTCCGAAGAGTTCGGAAGGTGGAAAGGATTTTCCAGCCGATCAGTTCCCATGTCGTTTGAGATTCTTATCGAGTCGTATTCGGCTTTGACTGGATGAGATTCGGCTATGTCGTGGTTGAAGTGTTTTCGGGTCTAAGTGCTATTATGGCCAACTTTGCCGAATGAGTCATCCACAATGAAGAAGAACAGAGTTAAGGGATGACAAGATTACAGGGTTGATAAAACATTCGGCTATCAAACTATTTGACATAATTCACACACCCAAGAACTTTGAGATTACATTTTTGGCATTTGATATCATGTTGCTAATGTTCTCTAATAAGTTTTTATCAGCTTCTTGGGTTCTGGTCAGGGCAGCAAGCTTCGCCTTGAGTTGTTTGTCTTCGTTTAGAGCTGCTAAGGCTTCCTTTCGCCTCCTCTCTGTTAGCTTGGGAAGCTCAACTATTTTCTTCTTGTCAGCTTCAATTTCGGCCGATAGATTTCTCAATTCGGCTTCAAGTGCAGCTTTTCTGATCTCCTTCATTTCAAGTTCAGATTCCAGTTTGGTTAATAATTCCTTGTCATTCTGGACTTGAGTATGCAGGTCTTTTACAGATTGCTTGACCAAAGTTCTCCTTTGCTCCAAGGCTGGTTGAGCCGATTGATTCTTCAGAGCTTGCTTCACTGCGATAAAATGATCATCCAATTTGGAAATTGGATCTAAAGAAGTCTTGATATCGGCAGGAAGATCTTGGTCAAATGATTCAAGCAAATCTCTTAAAAGATCAGCATTGGTAACTTGTTCCCGAGTGTCCTTATGCAGAAAAGAGAGGATTTCCTTCAGTTTTGCTTGATTCTCCTCTGATAAAGTTTGACCAGAAGAGGTTTCTTCTCCTTGTTCGGCAACTAGATCATCCACAGCAAATGAATAGCTGGGTGAAGAAGTGGTTTTCTCCTGAAAGAAGATTATGCCGAATTATTGATGATCCATTGAATAAAAAACTGGAAGACTGGGTAATTATCTCTACCTCATTCCTGGTCTCTTGGATGGAAAGAGAGGGCAGCTCGAGCTCAGGCAAAGATTCTTGTATGTCATGCTGAGGAGAGCTTGGAAGATCTTTTGGTGGAGAAGAGGCTTCTGGTTGAGGAACATCAGGAGAAGCTGAAGCTAATTCTTGATGAGAAGGAGGACTCTCCAAGATTGGGTCTATTGAGATTTGCTCTGAAACTGAAAAAGAATCAATGCCGATGGAGAGGAACTTTAAAGACAAAATAGTGAGAAATTTTACCAATCATTGAAGCATCGGCAGGACCTGTACTGGTTGCTGGCTGCTGTTCTCTGGCCTGAAATCAAAAAGAAATAAAGCTGAAGCAAAACACCAAAAGCATTATAGTCAAAGAAAAAGGATTCTGACCTTGGTTTTGCTACTTGTTCTTTTCTTCTTTACAACTGAGGGAGCAGCTATAAGGAGGGTTTTCCTCTTGACAGATGATGGTCTAGTGAGTATTGGATCCGAAGAAACTTGTCTAGCCATCAGCTGAGCCAAGGTAGGAGATTGGTGCCCCAAAGCAGAGATTGGGCCTGCAGTTTTGTATAAAATTACCCTGGCAAGAGGGGCAGGTGTTATGTCCTGCAAAATAATAGAGTCAGAATCGATTGGGGCTAATGTTGTTAAGACAGATAAAGGAATAAGCATATTACCTCTGCAGTTGGCTGATAATCAGGCATTAATTCGAGACAGAAGGGATGAATTGGCATGTTGAAGATATGATCATGGAATTCTTGCCACCAGAGAGTGAAGGAAGGATGAGCAGATGTTATTGGCACAAAAGGATCAGGTGCATAAATAGTTCCACAGCATTTATAGTTGAAAATCCTTCTTGTTTCTGTGAAATCCTTGACTATCTCCCTAAGCCTGAGGAATTCATGGAGGAATAGCCTAGGGGGCACTTGGCCACATCCCAACTGTCTAGCCATCATGTTTGGCTGATAATATTCATAAGTGCTTTGGACTAGCCTCCCTCCACAGAATTCGGCTGGCAGGATGCAGGGCTGGATGAAGGCATTAAAAATTGCTACAGATTGTACATCAGTGCATCCAGTCTCAAAGCTGAATTCGCAAGGGAGAGTAAGATTGTCATTGTCCAAATAAGGGAACCAAAGAGGATTGGCAAAACCTCTGAAGAAGAGCTCAAACAGTTCACCAATGTTTTTGTTGATAGGTACAGTGGAGGCAGCTTCTCCATAAGTTTGACAACCTTTGGTTCTCCGGGTTTCTCCTTCTTTATAATTGATTGAAGGGAAGTCTCGGCTGTTGAGATCAATAGCAACGATTTGGTGCATATATAATTGCAGCCACATTTGGACAAACCACCAGGGACCATTAACACAGGGGATCTTCTTGCTAGTGTGCATCAGGTGGGTGGTTTGGTTGAGCATATGGTAAACGCTTCCCAGGAGGTATTTCCCAAGTGGGATGACTTTTCCAGCAGCCAGCTCTTCGGCCATCACGATATGATTCAAGGTTGGCTCATTGGCTTTGCCACAAAAGACTGATCTGCATAGCCACATGTTCAGGAAAGCTCTATATTCGACATCAGTCAGAGGACCGTCAGACATGTGATTCTGGATATATCTCTTGTATCCAACTCCTGTTCTTACTCCTGTTTGCTTGGAGGAACCTTTATGGTCATATGGGTGCACAGTTCCTGTAACATTCAGGCCGGTCATCATGTAGACATCGGCTAAGGTAGGGGACATTGGGCCATGGCCGAAAAGAAAAGCATTTGCACCATTAGACCAGAAGTGGCAAGCTGCGATCAGAAGGTTCTCATTCTTTGGTGTTTCAGCTAGAGATAGCTCCAAGCAATGAGAAATGCGAAGACTGTCCCAATTCTGTGTCTGGGGACTTTTATCGTCAGAGATTCTTTTGTACCAGTTTCTCCATCCGGCGATTGGGGGCAAAGGCCAGTTCTTGAAAGCGTCTTGCCACTCATGAGGTTTTGTCAGTGAAATCTTAAAAGGAATCCGCTGAGATTCGGCCGCAATGATTTCAGAAGGATCTGAATCTCCTACGGGACCGAGGAAATAGGATGGAGATTTTTCCTCAACAGGGATGAGGATTTCGGCAGCTAGGGCCTATCAAAGGGGATAAGAAGAAATTTAAAATGCAAATCGAAAGAAGAATGCCGAACATGCTTGAGGGGATTGAAGTTTACCTGGAGAGCAAGATCTTGGTTCGCCATTTGAAGGTTGGATCTTGGAAGTCGATGACTTAGGGTTCGGATCCGGATGAGAGCTCTGAAGATTCAAAAGGAGAAGTGGGTGCCGAGCAGAACTAACTTGGAAATGTTAGGTGCTTCTGGTCAATTCCGAGATAAAAGTTACCTCTTATCCCGAAATTGAAGGGGCATGTGTTAACACCAAAAATTGGCACCAGGAAGAGGCTGACATGTGGGCCGGAGTCGTCGAGGAGATATCATTCGGCAAAGGAGTTTTTCCCCAAAGGCATTCGGCAAAGACGTTCTGCGGTCGGGAATGCGTCGTCATTCGGCAGAGGCATGATTCCGCAGGTAAAAGCAGTAGCATTCGGGAAAGCGCGATGACGTGGAAAAACATAAGGAAAAGGCCGGTTCGAACAAGGAATGCAATATGGGCACGAAGATCCGTCATTTATTTTTAGAAACAAGTATTGTAGTCGTGTCCGACTAGGAGTTACACCAAGACCTGGGTATAAATATAAACCCATGGCAATTGTAAAGAAAAACAATCAATCATACAACAAACCGGCCCCGTGCCAACATCGAGTCCTTTAGTCGAGTCGTCGAGTTCTTCGAGAGGAGTCATCGATCCGTCGACCTCCGTAAGTACCGACAACCTTGTATCATGCTTAGTATCATGCGGTGGATTTAAGCTTTGATGCAAGTAGTCTTGTTACCATGCTTAGTATCATCCGGTGGATTTAAGTTGTGGTCTCAAGAAGGTTCCTCTGTTAGGTCATGAGCCATGCGGTGGGCTAAGATCTAGTATGGACCAAGTTATCGGCTCTGTTAGATTTCGGCAAGATCTAACGGATTCATTAAGTTACCCCGTGTTGCTTCGTTTTTACTATGTGCTTAATTCATGCAACACACCTTTGCCCAATCTAGATCGGCTAGAATCGGCTTTGCTTTATGGTGCAACGATTTATCCCCTCACAGCCGAATCCGAAACCGATCTAGGTTGCCACGTGTCGCAGGTCCGAGCCTGTCGGCATCGTATAGATCTTGACAGAACCGGGTATCATGCGGTAGATGCAGGTTTTTGGGTCGTCTTAGAGCTAATCATCCGGTGGATTAGAATTCGATTCGATCTGATAGATTTATCTTTACCGATTAGGCTTGTTCCTTCGCCATGGATCCCGATTCGGCTAAGTAGCCGTATTCGGCAGTGCTCTCACGAGTGAACGTGTGTTCGTGGGTTTGCATTGGACAATGAATGCTTTTAGCCTTTCACGATTAGATTGTATCATGCGGTGGATTGATCTAATTTGATTGGTGGTGTGGCCTCAAACGAGTTGTATCATGCGGTGGATTAACTCGTTCGTTGTCATGCTTGACGGGTGCTGCTTTCGGCCTATGCATTCTTGTTTCAATGTAAATTCGTGACCGTGTTGTGGGTTCGTAACTAAACATTGAGTGCTTTTAGCTTTTCATGGTTAGATTGTATCATGCGGTGGATTGGTCTAATCTGATTAGTGGCGTGGTCACAAACAAGTCGTATCATGCGGTGGATTAACTTGTTTTGTTATCATGCTTGACGGGTGCTGCTTTCGGCCTATGCATTCTTTGTTTACTGCGAATTTATGATCATGTTTCACCCTTTTATTTATCCATCATGCTCTGTTTCTCGTTAATCGGCTATGAGTATGTGTTATAATGTTCATTCGGTTGAAAGCCGATCTTTCGTCATGCTTACGTCATGCATTCGGCAGTACGTTCTTTGCGTGCCTTGCTGATTGCCGAATGAGGTTTTAACTGCCGACAGATAGCTTCTCTATAGCTATTTGTCTCTCGAGATTGGCTTCAATGCCGTAAATATGGAACTGTCTGGTCTCACCCGGCATGTTCCAGGTTTTGATCTAAACGTTTTTATCCCTTTGTTAGTTTTCAGGCAAACTGACTGGCACGCTTCCGGATTCGAAAGCCCGGGCCACGTTTGAAGCCAGCTAATTCAGCTTGCTGTGTGCTTGGCGTGAGGTGCGGATTTTACGTCAACAGTACCTCCTCCTCTCTTCCAGCAATCCATCTCGTCGGAAGTCCCCACTCCTTGCGCAGCACTAGTAGCCTGCCCGAGCCCACCCCATTCGCGCCCAAATGCCCAAGGACGCGGGAAATCCCCCAAATGCGGGGGAAATGCCGGAGGCCGGCGCCGCCGGACGGCGACGGCGACGCGACGGCAGTCCTAGAGGATGCAGATCTGGAGGAGATCCTCCTGCGCGTCCCCTCGGCGGCCGCTCTGGCGCGCACCGCCCCCCTCATCTGCCGTCGCTGGCGTCGCGTCGCCTCCCGCCCCGCCTTCCTCCGCCGGTTCCGCCGCCTGCACCCGCCCCAGTTCCTCGGCTTCTTCATCTGCAAAGGCGGCCTCCCTACCGGTACGATGTGCTCGATCGGTCTCCCCTCCCGGTGCTCGACCCTACCGTCCTCCCGGTGGTCGCGCCGAATCCCGGCGTCGGCGGCGCCGTCGGCCGCTGCCGGGACTTCCCCCTCTGCTCCCTCCACTCCGTCGACCACTGGTCCCTCTCTGACTCTCGCGATGGCCTCCTGCTCCTCTGCCGTCCTGTGACCGCTCTATCCTCGATTACTTCGAGGAGCTCAGCAGGGATATTCCCAAGCACTTCGCTGTCTGCGACCCCTTGTCCGGCCACTTTGCCGTCTTGACGGCGCCTGACGCTGGCATGTGTCAGCAGGACAGTATCACAGCCTACAGAAGCTACAGAACTTCACCAAGGCCCAAGAACCAGCAGGCGGCCCAAGAAGCCCAACACGCGAGTGACTGGAGGAGTCTGGGCCAACTAAGCCTGCTTGCATGCAGAGTAGGGGCAGCAAGGCCCATGTACCAGGATATAACTTGGAGAGCTGGTGATGGGGAGGGTATCGTGTAAGAAACAACTACTGTTCTTCTTCTCAAACAAGTTGCTCTCGGCTTCGTCTCGCCGATCCCCTCCTCTCTGTTCTTCTCTTCCTTGCTTTCTCTCTGCTAGATCCATGGAGTATGTTAACAATTGGTATCAGAGACACCGATTCTAGGGTGCCTCGTCGCGATTTTTGCTGCAGCTCATTTTTCTCTGGTTCGATTGGATTTCCCTGGTGGTTTGCGTTTCTCTGACGCCCCACCGCTCCGACGAGTCTCAGTACGAGCTCGCCGTCCACGCCACGCCCACCGACACCCAGTCGGCGGCGGCCACCGCAAATCGCCGGTTAGCTGTTCCAGCGCCGTAGACCACTAAATCCATCGCGCCGCTTAGGAAGTAGTTGGGGGAAATCTCCGGATCGAGGTCACAGCGTGGTGATTCTGGATTTCCAGCCACCCCACGACCACTTCACCTGGCTGCAGAGAAGACAAGGCGCTATGAATCCGGAAATCAAGTTGGTCCTCGAGGAGATGGTGAAGCTGAACGCCCGATTTGACACACTGGAGTCCAAGTTGGATACCCGCTTCACCGAGCATGAATCGAAGATGGAATCCCGTCTCGCCGAAGCGGAGGAGACCTGGGAGTCGCGCTTCTCCACCACCGACGACAAATGGGAGCGTCAGGTGGCGGATCTTACCATCGCCACTGACGCTCGAGTGGCTGCGCTGGAACGCGCCACCGTCTCCTTCGACGAGTGGAGGCCGGAGGTCGTCGGCAAGCTCGATGACGTTCGTTTGGAGGTTGGCAAGATTACCAGGTACTGGGAACGCGCGGTGCTTCACCGACCGCCACCTCTTCTCGAGTCCACTCCCCGGGCGGCCGAGCGCCCATCTGCTGCTGGCGACGCCGACCGGCTCCATGGGCACCGCTTCGACAATTTTACCCGGGAGGATGGTTATGGGTCAGTAACGACCGTGACCCATCCCCCGGACAAGGGTGCGTGCACACATTCTCATTCCCAGCAGTTTACCTTTAATCCAGGGGGCAAATCTCATGATCGTTTCAGTAAAGTGCCGAAACTGAATTTTCCAATGTTTGATGGTGAAAATCCTAAGTGGTGGCTTACCCAATGTGAAAATTATTTCGAGCTCTATCCATTAGATCAGGACGAGTGGGTCAAGGTAGCCTCCATGCATTTTTCTCAGTCGGCCCGTTGGTGGCTTCAGTCTGTTGCTGTTAAAATCAGGCAATGTTCTTGGGCTGAGTTTAGTGCTTTGCTTGTTGACCGTTTTGGACGTGACCAACATGAGCTGCTAGCGCGCCAATTGATTCATATTAAACAACAGGGCTTGGTGGCTGATTACATCAATCAGTTCGCCACTCTGATCGACCAACTTGCAGCTTATGAAACAAACACTGACCAACTACACTATACAATGAAGTTTATCGATGGTTTAAAAGAGGATTGTCATTCTGCTGTTTTGCTTCAACGCCCATCTACTCTCGATACTGCATATGTTTTGGCTCAGCTGCAGGAGGAAGTGTTCGAGTCCAGCAAGAGGAAGGATTTCAGACGGCCAGAATTTTCTTTTTCTGGTAAATCTTCCTTTCGGCAGGCTTTGCCATTGTCGTCCCCTCCTGCCAAGCAGCCCAGGTCTGCACCTTCTGGTGCTGAAGACAGGCGTATCCCTGATGCAGTTCGGGCCAAATCCACTGATGATAAATGGTTGGCTCTTCGTGCTTTTCGTCGCGCCAAAGGTTTATGCCAATACTGTGCTGAGAAGTGGTCTCGAGATCACAAATGTGCTGATTCAGTCCCACTTCATGCTGTCCAAGAGCTCTTCCAATTATTCCATGCCGATGAGGTTTTGTCTGCTCAGTCTGAGGAATTTTCTGCCGAAGAGGATCAAGCTTTCCTGCTCCTGTCAACTGCTGCTATTTCTGGTGTTCCTTCTTCCAAGACTTTCAGCTTGTGTGGTGTTATTCAGTCAAGACCTGTATCCATTCTAGTAGATTCAGGGAGTTCCCATACTTTCATTAGTTCTTCTTTGGCTGCACAATTAAATGGTGTCACCAAGTTGCCTTCACCTTTGTCTGTGCAAGTGGCTAATGGGTATAAGCTGTGTTGTGACTCCTATATTCCTCAAGGCTTGTGGTCCTCTAATGGTTATGATTTTCATTCAGACATGAAGGTGTTACAGCAGGGTACTTATGATATGATTCTTGGTCAGGATTGGTTACAGTTGCACAGTCCTCTGTGTATTCATTGGGAGCAAAAATGGATGGTGTTGCCTTATCAGGAGTCTACAGTTCTGCTTTGTGGTGATCTGCATGAAGCTCCAGTTGGTACTGTGGTTTAGTTTGCTCTGTTGAATCTGTGGTTTCAGAAGATGGCAAGTTGCAGACTCAGTGGCCCATGGAAGTGCAGCAGCTTATTGCTGAATTTGCTGAATTATTTGAAGTCCTTGTTGAGCTTCCACCTTCCAGATCCTGTGATCATGAAATTCCCCTCCTTCCTGGTGCTGCTCCAATCCAGGTCAGACCTTATAGATATGCCCCAGCACTTAAAGATGAGATAGAAAAGCAGATTCAAGAAATGTTGAGCAATGGCATTATTCAGAAAAGCAACATCCCTTTTTCATCTTCAGTTTTGTTGGTTAAAAAGAAGGACAACACTTGGAGGTTTTGTGTGGATTATAGACACCTTAATGCTATCACTATTAGGAGCAAATATCCAGTCCCTATCATTGATGAGTTTCTTGATGAGTTGGCAAAGGCTTCTTGGTTTACTTGCTTGGATTTAAGGGCTGGGTTCCATTAGATTAGGCTCAAGTCTGGTGAGGAGTTTAAAACTGCATTTCAAACCCACTGTGGGCAGTATGAATTTAAGGTCATGGCCTTTGGGTTGACAGGTGCTCCTGGTACTTTTCAGGGAGCAATGAACTCTACCCTTGCTCCATATCTGAGAAAATTTGTGCTTGTATTCTTTGATGCCATCCTCATTTATAGTTCCACATTTGAAGAACATATACAACATACAAGGCTGGTGTTTGAGCCGCTTCTCAAAGACAAATGGAAGATTAAGCTATCTAAGTGCTCATTTGCTCAAAGACAAATTGCCTATCTGGGTCATGTCATTAGTGAGCAAGGGGTGGCAACATACCCTGCCAAGATTCTTGCTATTTCTCAATGGCCTCAACCAGTTAATGCAAAAGAGCTCAGAAGTTTTTTGGGGCTTGCTGGGTATTATAGGAAATTTGTGAGGCATTTTGGGGTAATTAGCAAGCCATTGACTGATCTCCTCAAGAAACACTCTATATTTATTTGGACATCAGCTCATGAACAGTCATTCCAAGCTTTGAAACAGGCCTTATGTTCTGCCCCTGTGTTGGCACTGCCCAATTTCTCTAAGCCATTCTCTTTGGAAACTGATGCTAGTGGTATGGGTATTGGGGCAGTCTTGATGCAGGAGGGCCATCTAGTGGCATTTATCAGTAGGGCCTTGGGCCCAAAGTCAAGAGGGCTCTCTACATATGAGAAAGAATATATGGCTATACTCATGGCGGTGCAGCAGTGGCGTTCTTATTTGCAGTTTGCTGAATTCACAATATTTTCAGATCAGAAGAGTCTAGCACAACTCACTGAGCAACGTCTGCATACCCCATGGCAGCAAAAGGTGTTCTCCAAGCTTATTGGTCTTCAATACAAGGTGATTTATAAGAAAGGCTCTGACAATCGTGCTGCTGATGCCTTATCTCGTAAGTCTGCTCATGAATCATCTTGTGCTGCAATTTCTTCAGCCACACCTACTTGGTTACTGGAAGTAGTGGATGGTTACCAAACTGATGCTCATGCTCTATCTGTTATTACCAAGCTGTCTTTGGACGCTACCTCAGTGCCCAATTTTTCCCTTTCTGCTGGTGTGCTTCGTTATAAGAACCGCATTTGGGTTGGTCAGAACTTGCCACTACAGTAGAAACTGATCTCTGCCTGTCATGACAGCGCTTTAGGTGGTCATTCAGGAGTGCCAGTCACCTATATGCGCATGAAAAAGATCTTTGCTTGGAAGGGTATGAAATCAGTAGTACAGTCATATGTATCTTCCTGTACTATCTGCCAGCAAGCTAAGCCGGATCGATCTCGTCTGCCTGGTCTGCTTCAGCCATTGAGTATTCCTTCCCAAGCCTGGCAGACCATTTCTCTTGATTTCGTGGAAGGCCTGCCTCAGTCTGGTCAGGCCAATTGCATTCTGGTGGTGGTGGACTACTTCACTAAATATGGTCACTTTGTTCCTCTTCATCATCCCTTTACTGTTGTTACAGTAGCCAAGCTGTTCATCACTAATATATACCGTCTTCATGGCATGCCGTCTGCTATGGTGTCTGACCGAGATAAGATATTCTTAAGCAAGCTTTGGCAGGAGCTGTTCCGGATGGCTGAAGTTCAGCTGCAAATGAGCTCGTCCTACCATCCCCAATCTGATGGACAGACCGAGCGCTTAAATCAAACTATGGAAACCTTCTTGCGCTGCTTTGTCAATGCTTGCCCATCCAAATGGCTCCAGTGGTTACCTCTGGCAGAGTACTGGTACAACACGTGCCACCATTCAGCTATTGGGATGTCCCCCTTTGAGGCATTATATGGCTACGCTCCTAAGCATTTCGGAATCACAGTGTCTGATGCAGTGACAGTGCCAGATCTCTCGGAGTGGCTTCAGGAAAAACAGCTCATGAAATCTTTGGTGCATCAACATCTTTCTCGTTCCCGTCTGCGTATGAAAAAGCAAGCGGACAAGCATCGCTCTGAGCGGCAGTTTGCAGTGGGTGACCAAGTCTTTCTAAAACTCCAGCCGTATGTGCAATCATCTATGGCTCCTCGTTCTAACCAGAAGCTGGCATTCAAATTTTTCGGGCCTTTTCCAGTGATTGCTCGCGTGGGGCAAGTAGCATACAAGATCCAGTTACCTGCAACATCCTCCATTCACCCGGTGTTTCATGTTTCACAACTTAAAAAGGCTATTCCTAAGGTGAATCAGGTACTGTCTTCACTCCCTTCAGATATTGAATTGCCTCGGGTACCTGATCGAATACTGCAGCGCCGAGTGGTTACACGGGGAACCCAACAAGTGCAACAAGTTTTCATTCAGTGGTCACATTGGCCGTCTACCATGGCTACCTGGGAGGATCTTGAAAGCTTAAAGCAATCTTTTCCATTTGCACCTGCTTGGGGACAAGCAGAGTCTCAAGACCCGGGGAGTGTCAGCAGGACAGTATCACAGCCTACAGAAGCTACAGAACTTCACCAAGGCCCAAGAACCAGCAGGCGGCCCAAGAAGCCCAACGCGCGAGTGACTGGAGGAGTCTGGGCCAACTAAGCCTGCTTGCATGCAGAGTAGGGGCAGCAAGGCCCATGTACCAGGATATAACTTGGAGAGCTGGTGAGGGGGAGGGTATCGTGTAAGAAACAACTACTGTTCTTCTTCTCAAACAAGTTGCTCTCGGCTTCGTCTCGCCGATCCCCTCCTCTCTGTTCTTCTCTTCCTTGCTTTCTCTCTGCTAGATCCATGGAGTATGTTAACAGCATGTACCTCGGGTCTGATTACCTTGGCGCTGCTCTTGTCACCAGCGACAAAGACGATGGTGATGTCTTCTCCTTCGAGGTGCTCATGGCGACATACTGTCATAAGGGGCCGGGCCTCTGTGCTTTCTCCTCAATCTCACGAGTATGGGTGATGCTCCCATGTCCGGACACTGAGAAGCTTTACCGCTACAGGATGCCCTGGATCGACGACGGTGCACGTGCCAATGGATGTGTCTATTGGATTGTAAACGACTGGGAAATGTTCGGTGCTGGACTCCCAAACCAAGAAGTTCTCCACCATCAATCTGCCATGCAGCGGCATGTGTGAGAAGTACAACAGGAACATCAAGGTCATTAGGAGCGAGGGTGACAGGGACCTCCGTGTCGTGGCAATGGCGTCTTCCAGCTATGCACTCCATTTCTGGCGCCGTGACAGGAGGAGTGCCAAAGGCCGATGGTTGAAAGAGGGCGTCGTGAAGTTTTTTAGTGTGGATGGGTGACTTGATCTCATAATGGAAAGTGCAAATTTGAGTGGATTTAGTAATAGTTATTCTCTTAGGATTGTAGATGCTGGAGAGGGATTTGTTTTCATCAAGCACTATGAGTCTCCCTGGGTGTTTGTCCTTAATCTCCAGGAAATGACACTGCAAAAATTGCCAAATAGGGAGCAGTACTGCGGGCATGCACTTCCCTACAGGATGGCTTTGTATCCTCCATTACCAAATTTCGATCAAGAAGGGAACCACTGATCTAGGTAAGACATTAAATATTTTCTCATTTTATCTTAGTTCTTTCTTCAATGACTGTAATTTAATTTGTTTGCTGAGCTAGTATGTCTCTACTGGTTTTTAGAAGAAACGGCGTGAGATCTACTCGTGGAAGCTTTATGTGTGAGAATTAGGTGTTTTTTATTTGTTATCCTGCAATCATACAACAATTCAAGTAACTTTCTCATGGCCTACACATTGCAAAGTTAGCGTGGGAAATTATTTCTCTACCCGTTTGTTTCATTAGTGAAAATAAGATATGCCATTGATCTCATCTGGAACAGTGTTAGCCACATGTCAGAGAAACTATGTCAGAATTTGTGATTTTCAGAACAGGATAAGCTACCGCCAAAGAATGATGTAAAAAAGCAAGGACAAGGCTAGTATGTGTCTACTGTTTTTTATATGCATTGCGAAAGGTCTACTCGTGGAAGTTTTCTGTGAAGGAATTAGGTGTTTTTTCCTTAGTTATCCTGCAATTATTAAACAATTAATCGGTTTTCGCTTCCCATGCTGGATGCAGTGCAAGTTTACATGACGTATGGGAAACTATTTCTGAAGCTGCTAAGACAGGTTTTGCTGAGCCCTCCGAACGTTAGGCAGCTCCAGTTCTACATGATATACAATCACCATAATCTAATATGCCTAGAGGTTGTTCCAAATTTCAAACTTCTAAAACTCAAACCAACCATTCTCATGCATCTTCTGTTTATTTATATATCTTTGCATAAATCTTGAAGAAGTTTAAATAGCTGAGGTATAGGAACATACATTGCCATTTATCCTAAAACATAATGATACGTCAACTGTATGATTTGCCTTTATCTAAGTGGTTAAGAAAGAATTGAAGAATCATATTGAAAGTACAAGGCAATCAGAAGTTAAATCAGAAAGATCTATCTTAGCTTGCAAGCAATAGACAAGTTGGTGCTCTGCTGCTTTTGCTCAATTTCTTGTTGCACTATATATATTCCCCCCCTCAAGAGCTGTTTGAACACTCTTTTTTTTTTCTTTATGGGTGGTTGTTTGTGTCTGTTATCATGTTTGTGTGACCCTATTTTTTCAGACTGAGATGGCCATTGACGCTAGCCAATTCGGGGTCAGGATGTAGAAGGTAAGTTATCAGTACGGTTCCTGCTGGTATAGCCGTTTTAATGTCCAGTGTTTCCAATTGCCATGGCCCGTGTGGATTGCATGTTTTGTTTTGCAGGTACTGTCTGAAGGGAACTACAGAAAATGGACCCAGCTGCTGTTATCCTCCGCTGATTTATTTAGTTTGTGAGTTGCCTAGCCCTTTTTTTATGTTGTTAGACTGGTGGTGAACTATGTGGTAAGATGCATGTGGCGTTCGATGTTGTTTATTTGCTATGCAATGCTGCTTGTGAACGTTCCTTAGAGAGGACGGTGAAGATGTGGTTATTTTGTAGTAGCAGTCTATCTACCAGTGCCAGTACAAAATGGCAGTTTCATAATGCTTACTGTACGTCCAGTGTCTAAAAACAGGGAACGTCAGTGCTCACAACCGTGAGGACGAGGACCACGGCACTGAACAGATCAGTCCATAGCAATGGACAAGTTTCAAATTTGGGAGAGCGATTTTTTTGCATAATACGAATTGAGCTTGTAGAAATAAAGTACTTCGAGCATTTGTAGAGTCAGCTAGCTCGTTGGTTATGGCTCCCAAGAGCGGAGAGCCGTTGCTAATTCCAAGGTGTTCTTCGACCGAGAGCAGATATACCCGGTCAGCTTCGAGCTGTAGTTAGCTCTTCAACAGCCATTTACCTCATTGATACCAGAATCATGTTGTGGATACAAAACTGCCGACTAAGGCACTTTGGACAGTAAAGTCAAATTCGAGACGTCAGTGATAAAAGGAGAGAGAACTCAACAAAATGGTACAGCCTTTTTATTGTCCATCCAGCAAGAATGCTGAAACAAATAATATGTTTACCGCAAAAGCAACCTATAGCAAATTACACAGTTACAACTACATGGGAGCATGTAATATCAAGGCTTTGCATCCAACACAACACAGTAGTTGTCGCGTCCCCCTCGTTCACTTGTTTTCTATTTTGCTATTTAGTAGGTACAGTATCCAACATGGATTGTAAAAAGAATAATGACGAAAATTTTACCAACCCACCCCAAAAGAAACAACAAATCATACACAAAGCAAAACCAGGTGAGCAAAACACAGATGCCTCCTAAACTGTTCCTCAACACCCGCATGCAGCACACATTTGATCCTCCTCACCTGTATCCTCCATATGGCTGCTGACCACCGTATGCAGCACCCATTTGATTGTAGCCAGCACCCGGCATTCCACCAGGACCCATTCCCATAGGAGGCCGCATAGGCATCCCCTGGTTCATCCCCATCCCCATGTTCATCCCCCCCATCGGCTGTTGATTCATCCCCATCCCCATCCCCATCCCCATTCCCATTCCCATTCCCATTGGTTGTTGGTTCATCCCCATCCCCATCCCTCCCATCTGTTGTTGGTTCATTCCCGTTCCCATCCCCATTGGCCGATTCATCCCCATTCCGCCACCATAACCAGCGCCAGTGCCCATACCCATGCCCATGGGCCTGCCTGCACCCATTGGGTTGGGAGAAGGGGCCATTGCACCCGCACCAGCCCTACCAATGCCGGAACCAGCTCCCATGGCTTTGCCCATGGTAATTGTGGACACCACAGGCGCTTGGTTTATTTTCTTTTCTTGCCTTTTCTCCTTGCGGTTGATTGAATCAAAGTCAACTCCAATATCAGCATGAGGATTCGCTTTTGCTGTAAAATATATGCAACAAGGTCAGGAAACATAAAGGTAGGCTCTGTTGGCATTGCAGAGAAAGAGAACCGATGATAAGTCACTTACGTCCAGAAATGTCCAGATTGACTAGACCCCGGCTCAGAGTATCAGACCAAAGTTTAGATTTGGGCTCGAATTTCTTCACTGGCTCAGTCGGACTAACTTGCAAGGCTGAAATTAGTGTTTCTGGGGGAGCTGATGAGCTTGACTGCAACGGAAAGCTGGTGGCAGAAGGCACTGAATTTGGCATGCCAAGAGGCTGGGATGCTCCCCGAGAAATCAAAGCTGGCTGTGGAGCTGATGTTCCAGTTTGTGGGAGGAAGCTTGGCTGAGATGGTTGTTGGTTTGCCGGAGCAGTGAACTGAGAAGTATGTGGAGGAATGTATGATGGTGCTCCATTCTGTGCAGGAACCCCAGACTGGCTATCAAAACCAGCCAGTGATGCTGGTTGCATAAAGAAGTTTGACTGGCCTGATGGCAGATTGGGTGCTACAGGTTGAGGCACCTGTGAATGGGCAAACGATGTGGCCACGGCCTGGGGAATTTGAGACTGGTTGGCGGCAGCAGGATGAGGTGCTTGTGAATAAGCAAACACGGCAGCAGCCTGAGGTGCTTGAGAAGGAGCAAATGCTGTGCGAGCAGCATGAGTAACAGGCGATGGGCCACCAACAGCAGGCTGAGGTGTCTGAGAGGCGAAATTAGTAGAAACTGGCTGTTGAAGAACAGCTGATGGATTCACAGCTGATACATCTGAAGGCAAAGAGGCTGTGTTTGCAAAAATGTCTTGCTGCTCATGTGCAGTGTTTGATGCAAAAGTTAGATCACCAAGAGTATCTCCAAAACCAAAGCTTGCGGCTGAAGCTGGCTGGAAAGGATTTGCATCTGCACCAGGTCCAGTGGACTGGAAAGAACCAGCAGGCGGAGCATTTGTCTGAGGAACTGCAGGACTTTCATCATGAACCGCCTTGAAAGGAGTAGGATCCCCAAAAGGATTTGAGGCATCAATCTGCTGGAAGGTTAAAAGACAACAAAAAAGAAATATTAGATTAGGAATTATGACTAGGTAGATTAAAAGGAAACACGGCAACCACACCTTCACCAAACAAAGTTACTTGATGTTCAATTCAAAATATTCTTATTGATGGAATTTCTGGCATTACTACTATAGGTGTTTCAAGGTTAAAACAGTTCTAATAAACATCTTTCACTTTGTTAATAAGGCAGTTCAGCTTATAGCATTTAGCTTATCTAATCCATCAAACTCAACAAAGTTATGAAAATGTCTTAAATTTTTTCAGTAGAACAGGTGCACACCAATTTAGGCAAATATGAAATATAAAACTGCATCACAACCCATAATGGAACAAATATACCAATGCCAGTAAGTTATGCATACCTCGCCAAATCCAGTGGAAGTTGGCGGCATGCCCATGAAATTATTTGTCTCAAAAGCTGAATTTGCTGGTGGCTCAGCATTTGATGTGGTTGTTGGTTGAGGCACAGATACCAAAGCCAGTGAACTAATAGGATCTGATCCAAATAAATCCATCTCCAAGCTATTCACCACTGGCGCAGGGTTCACAGGAGGGGAAGAATCTGAAATGGGATATAGATCAGGAAACATAATATCAATACATGCCAGGTTAATCACCATTTCACCGTACTGTGTTCTGGTATATGAACAGACCACAGATTGGTCCTTACACACCAATGCTCATATTACTTCATTTTACACGAGTGATGTATTGATGGCCAAAAGGAACAAACTATACCTGGTACAGATCCACGAGGATCAAACTCATCAAATCCGTTAGGCTCAGCATGAGCAGTTGGTGCAGGTACATCTTCAACAGGATTATCGTGAACTCCATTCACCTGTTCTGCGGGAACACTTGCTGCAGGAACAGAAGGAGATGACACCTTTGGTACGGCAGCAGGAATACTTCCTCCATTTCTGAAATTGAAAGATTTAGTTAAGGGCTTATTGCTCAGCCAAGAAATTAAAGAATCCAAAATAGAATTTTGACCTGTCATCGTGAAGATTGTCCTGGCTATCTCTTGTAGCATCTTCGTAGTTTGGTGGTGGTGAAGCAATCTGCTGGTTAGAAAGCTTTCGTTTTATAGGCCTGTCAACGCAGGTAACAGAACTTAGAAGGCACACTCCAAAAGGAAAAGCTAATAAGTTGTGTAAGTGGCCACCCTCCATTATTTACCTCTCATCCTGGGTAGGCCCATCAGCATTGCTGCCACGACCACTGCGAGGAAAACAGAAGGATGTTAGGATCCACGAAGCCCTCTAAAATCCAAAGAGAAGTATATTACTGATTTAGTAAATAACTGTTTGGTACATTAGTTGCCGATATGACTATGGCCACAAAGCAAGAATTCCGAAAGTAAAAAGAAAACAGACCGGGATGAATAAGCTTCATCGTCCCCATATGAATCCCTTTCCCGACCATAGCTTCTGCGGCCTGATCCTTCAGCATATTCATGGTTGCTGTTACTTCCTTTGTATTCATCTTCTCTATAATCTCTACCATAGCGTTCATTAGAATCTCTGGAATAACGATCTCCTTCCCGATTGGGTGTATCTCCAGGACCACCATATCTGTCATCGTCCCTGTATCCATATTCTCTTTCCCTGCCATTTCCATTTCTGTTATCGTATCTACTGCCATAGCTGCCCTCATAGCGATCATTGTCATAACCACCACCATATCCACCTGGGCTCCTGTGTGTTCCGCTGGTGGCAAATGCACTCCGGTACCTAAAGATGGACAGATAGAAGTAATTAATCAACACAACAGGAGGAAACATACATGCCTGTCCAACAGTATGCACTGATCAATATGAAGCAAGCATGGAATGAAGCTAGAGTATACTCACTTGTCCCTGGTAGCAAGTGCTTTCTGCCTAACTTCATGTATTCTCTCTTTATCATTAACTAAACTAACAAGGCTCTGGGATTTCCTCCGTACATTGCTGCCTTGATCCCTCCCAGAAGAATCAATGTACTGGAAGTCAGCAAGTGCCTGGAATTTTAAGCATAGCATCAGCGCAGCAAGAAAGTAAAATATCGAAAACCTTCAATGCCTAGGAACCAAACTTTATGGTGGTAGCTAACATATATGCTGGAAATTGGGTGGATGGCATTACCGATATCTGATAAGAATGCTCTCTTATGTCATCAATAACTCGCTCAGTGCCATGCGCAACCAGGTAATCCAAGACAATTAATCCCTACCACACAAGAGAAAAACGGAAAAGACAACATCAGTTTCGGTTGACCAGCAAATTCTTGTAATTATTTATAATATAAAAATAGTATTGAGGAAAGAAGCATTAAAACCTATGTTTAATACTCATGGTTGCAAGCAAAATTTTTACCTTGTAAACATGCCGCCAGTTTTTACCAGTGTCATTGATCCTCTTCCACACAATATTCATGATCATCTGATACTCATGACTGAAGACAAACATGCAAACCACATTAGCACCAGGAAAGATGGTTTCTGTTTGACAAATAGCAAATTAAAAAACAAAAACACGGAAAGGAAAAAAAAACATACTAGTTATTTGTTGCTTGAGCAATGTCTGCCAGGAGAGATCCATGTGGGCCCCATGGCTCGTTGCTTGTGGCATCAAGAATCTGTGCACGAATTAGAACAAGAACATCATTCTTTTTTTCCTAACAGCTAGCATGGGAAAATGAGAGCAAACAAATGAATTTGCCCAAGAACATGCTTGTGTGTGAAAGGGCGCTAGCGAAAAAGATCTCTCACCTTTTGTTCTATCCCGGGAACCTTGAGGACCTTCTTATTCACCTCTCTTTTTCTGCAAAAGGATGAGGTCAAAACAAATTAATGGGTCAATCCATGCGACTAGCAAACAAATAACGCTTGCAGTTGCACACGATATAGGATAGGGATATAGCATGGAGATCACGTACATGTCCCGGACCGTTTGATCGAACACTTTCTTCATTGCTCCCTTTCAAATCTAAGCTTGTTATGCCCAGCGCTGTGTCCTCCTCGGTTGGGTACCTGCACGATCAATTCATCCATAAGATCCAACTGCAATCGAGATCTCATTACAAGCATCCCCCGTTCCATTCGACTCAAACAAAGCCCTACGAATGAATCCAAGCACTCCAAGCTCGAACCCAACGAATTTGAACGGCAACAGAACCAGGCACCGACACCGAAACAGCTCCAACAACCAAAAAAGGGGTCGCTAGATCTACGCGTGCCACCCCGGTGGCGAATTCGCGCGCCCCGCCGTACAGGACGCCCCAGATCTAGCAGCACCGACACCACCCGGTCCCCCCGGCGAGATCCGGCGTCCCGGCCATTCCCCGCGCAGCTCTCCACACCCAACCGACAAGCGCGCATCCGACTGCAAACGAAGCGAGAGCAGCAGCAACAACAACAAAAAAAAAACGATCGGAAGCCCGCACCTGAGGAGGCAGGCAGGGCGGCGGAGCAGATCGGCGAGGCGCGCCGAGGCAGAAGAGGCGGGGAGTCCACGGGGATTCAACTCCAGGGGAGGCTGTGCTGGGAATGGGGGGAGCCGGGGAGAGGCGGTGGCGGTGGTCGCACGCGGGTCGCCCCCGCTTCCCTTGGCTTTCCTCCCTTTTTCTTCTCCCTGAGCTGTCCCTCGCTCGCCGCGCTGCGCTGCGATGCGATGCGAATGGGGTTGTGCTGGGTTGGCGAGCAGGAGAGGAAAGAGGAGGAGGAGGTGCGCGAATATTTTTTGTTTTTTTTTCTTTTCTCTATCTTTCTTTCGCTTTGATTTGGTTTGGTGCGGGCGAACGGAATAATTAATCGACGCTTAGGGAAAAACAGAGTAATTAATCAACGGTGGTTTAGGTAGTAAAAACCACGGAGATCTTTTCTTTTTTATTACATACACATTCTTCACGCGTTTAAAAAGAATGGTGGGATTAAAAACGAGTTGGAGCTGGGAAAGGGAAAGCACAGCTAGGGATGCGATGAAACACGGTGGGTAATTCCTTTTTTTTTGAAAAATTCAATTGGAGTGTGCCTTGCTGGCTGGTCGGTGGGCCAGACAGGCTGGAAGGGAGGAGGCCCTCCATTTACGACGGTGTCAACAGTCAAAACTCAACCCTTGGTTTCTTCTAGAGAGTGGGAAATTCACAAGACCTGCTACTAATTTCCATTCTCCCTGGGAATTAAGCATAATATATCTGAATCATATGGGGGCACCAACGCATCTGATCTGATTACCCACACGAATGCCACGCCGAAAGCAATGTCCTTTCTTCTCCAGAACAAGAGCATCTCCGAGAGTACCCAATAAACACTCTCAATAATTACTTTTGGGCATAAAAGTGAAAAATAATGCTCCAACAATGCCTAATTCTATTCTCAATTTTTTCCGCGTGCCCAATATTGACTCTATTTTGAGCTAAATTTACCCCACTCTCTCAACTCCCAATACCCCGCGGAAAAAAGGCAGGACAAAAAATAAATCATGAGTTAATGTTCACCATAGAAAAAATCAAGCAATGGCCCCACAATTGATGGCGTGACTGCTTTTGGGTCTAATTTTTTAGGAATTGTTGGATGAAAGGGTATTTTTCCCTCTCAATATTTGTCTGTATGGTCCCAAAACTAGTATTTTGGGACTTTATTTTTTAGTCACTCTTGGACATGCTCTAAGAGAACGGGAAATATGGGTCAGATGACAACCGACATCTTTGGGTCATGCATGGCTCTTAGCTGGCCACCAGCCACGCGCTTAGCTCACTAATCTCAACGACAGCCACAGATCTGTGCGTTGCCGACTGATCTCAGCCGTCGCACCAAACAACCGGCGGTTGGGATTGGGATGGGGAGCATCTTCAAGAGACTAACCAAATCATTTTTAAAGTTAAATTTAGCTATTATTATCAGAGAAAAAACGTTTCCAACAGACTCTGTAAATGACTCTTTAAATTTAGTGGCTCTCTGTCTCACCTCATTCGCTAGCTATTTTTAGCTAGCTTACCTTACTAGCCATCTTTACAGAATATGTTGGATTACTCTGTTATTTGTTAGTCAAATCTATTTTTGAGAGTAACTAAATCAGTAAATTTGACTAGTCTTTTTAGCTAATCTCTTGAAGATGTTAGCGTCTTCTTCTTCTCTTTTTTTTTCAGAACCCGAAGAGGCCTCCCCGTTGCATATATACCATCGGCAGTGCACCGACGCAGACGCCGTGATTAAAGAAGACGAGCGAGATAGATCACAGATCCAGCTCGTTTCGTTAGCGGTGGCTCTGATTATTTGATTTGATTTTTGATGATGCGTGCAAGGCGATGATTGATTTTCTCTGACAGGAGGCGGGGAAATTGGAGGGGCGAGACCGGCAAAACGTACAGGCGGTATTGGTATCCGGAAAGGAATGCGTACAAGTCAGCCTCGGGTGTCAGTGCTTTTGCGTATGTACTCTCTCCGTTCTGAAAAATCTGAAAAAACTGACGTTTAAGACAGCGACACGGTCTCTAAAACACAACTTTGACCTCTTGTTATTATAAAAATATTTATCAAAGAGTGATATATGTATACTTTTATAAAAGTATTTTTCAAGACAAATCTATTCATATAATTTTCACATTTACAAACTCAACAGCTTAAAAGTTATTGATGATTTATATTCCCGATGTTTAACTAAAACTTTATCTTAAACGTTTAGTTTTTTGGAGGAGTACGCTGCCGGGGTACGTATCGCTTTCGGAGTTTGGACGGTAGGAGGAACAGGTCAGTCTGACCCAGACCGTTGCAGTTGGAGCATCCACGTCAGCCCAACAAGTCACCGACCGACTCGCGCAATCCTCAACCGGGCCAGGATTGTACGGGTACACCTGGGCTAGATTGGGCCGTGCAAGTAGAAAACGAGAAGGAGAAGCCTGTCCGCTTTTCCTTGTCGCCTCTCTTTCTGCTTCCCCTCTCACTGCGTTCGCCGGTGCCGTGGGTTCGTGGTGGGGCGGCGGCGACGGCGAGCACAGCCGCACCCTCCGCCGCCGCCGCCGGATAGTTAAACCGGCTGACCCGCACCGCGATCAAGTTTCCAATCGCCCTGTGGATCACCCGGATCTGTTGATGCTGAAAAGCACCCGGATCTGTTGATGCTGAAAGCCTGAGGTATTTCGTTCACTACTGCCCATGTTGCTCCAGAGAAGCATTCACTGTTTATAGAAGATCAACATAAATTGTAGAAGCAAGGAATAAACTAGCAAGTAGGATATTTATTTTTTCCAAAACTTTCCTTGCGAGATGCAACCATGCAACAGAACACAACTGAGCATCCAAATTTCTCAGCACATGGAAAAGGGTGGAAAATACCCAGGCACAACAGAGGCCAGGATCAGAATTCCATTTCCAGGAAGAAGCAACAACCCTGTTCCATTTCCAGGAAGAGGGAACAGACCTTGCAAGGATCAGGATCATGTATCCATCCTCGTCAAGGAGTTCACAAATGTATACCCTTCTCTTATGTACATCACCACACAAAGGAGCTAGCACAATACTGGAGTATACCAAGTCACCACCAAAGAAAAAAAATAGCCCACCCTCTTGCCCATTCCGCTCCAGGACGTATACCATCCCCTATCCCAATTACAAAACACCTTACTCTAACCATTTACCCCCCACCACCCCCAAATTGAATTTACACCATTACATCTCCTTATACCACACAAACTATACCCTCATCCCATCCTCCTGGCACAAAACTAACTTGAACGATTACGTCCACTAACAAGCAATTAGGCTATAGGCAAATCCTTCTTGGCATCACCAGAATGCAGTTACCTTGGCTGCGGGCGCGCCGGGAAAGATTTTGCGTGCCTCATCTGTGGAGTTTGTCGAGGGGTTGACGAGCGGCTCATTGTCTGTGAGCGTAGCAGCATGTCCACCATGGACGAAGTCTGATAGGCCTGGATTAGGCTCTCGCTGTCTGTGGAGTCACCGCGTGCAGTTGCCCTTTGCCATGAGTGGGAGCTCAAGCCTGAGAGGACATATGCCCGACCAGATGCCTCATACCTCTGGCGATTGGCCATCCTATCTTGCATCTCCTTCAGCTCAGCATCCAATGCTTGGCACAGACGGTCACCAGACTGTCCTGATGCCGATCCCATTATCATTCTCCGGCAGTCTTCTAGTAACGAAACAGCATTTGTCAGGTCACCTCTCTCTGCTGAAAACCTTGCTTCTGCCATGACCTCGGCTGCATGAAGACGGTTCTTTTGGCGGTCCACCTCGATAGACACACTCTGTACTGAGACGAATGCTGACCTAGCGATTTTCACTTGCACATCAGCCATATTCACAGTCTCCTTCATCAGTGGATCTTTGTAGACACATCCAACCTTGAGAAGTGCCGTTTCCCCATAGCCTGGGGGAACATTTACAGACACAAGAAAATCCCTTTCTTCTTCAGCATACAGGTCTCCAACATCTATGGAGCCATTCCTCTTATCGTCTGAAACTCTGCTAGAATAGCTGCCTGATCTGATGGAGCCAAAGTGCACGTCAGGGTGGAGGCTCTCCACCTTTACGTGCAGACCTTGTGCAACAACACTCAGAAGCCCACCGATGCACTGCGCAAATGCATCTTGGATAGCAGCCTCTGTCTCAATGAATGAAAAGGTCCCACCAGATGTTTGTGAAATGGAGTGCAGCGAGACTGAGTCATGGTCTGCACCAAATCCAAAGACATGAACAGGTACCTGCTGGTTACCATTAGTGGATGGCAAGAGCGCACAATACTCTGGTGCTCCTTTGTGTACACCAGCAGTTGGTGAGACTGTATAGGTATCTTGACCATCTGATAAAAGGATGATGCTGCAGACTGGATTCTTGGCCTGGCGTTCTTCGATAACCTTGGAGCCTTTCCTGAGGCCCTCTGCAATATTGGTCCCGCCATTTGACGTCAAAGAATTAACAGCCAGCAAGCTCTGCTGCCGGCCAGACTCAGTCATCCTGCGAAGGGGGAAAAGCCTGCGTGCAGATGATGAGAAGGCGATGACAGAAAGACGATCTGAAGAGCCAAGGTTTTGAATTACAAATCCCATAGCCCTCTTTAACAAAGCAAGTTTGGTACCAGCCATGCTTCCGCTAACATCAAGAACTGTGATGAGATCAACAGGGGCGCGAGTTGTGCTTGGTCCATTGCCATCTGTGAGATTGTTGGGTGTCTGCAAATGCTGAGCAAGGGGTGCCTTAAGATGAATTAGAACAGTGAAGTTTCTTTCTGACGTATTTTCAGGTACTTCAGTGAACTCAGGATGTGTTTTTATCTCTACTGTTCTCAAACTGCCCTGCTGAGGGTCTTCACTTGCTTCACATGACAATTCCAAGGGTTCATCGTCGTTGAAAGTAATAGGGTCAGTGTCAGGCAGCAATGCGGGCACATGATGAAGCCTACCAGAAGAGCGGGCACGAGGAAGTGGTCGCAATATAGTCATATGGCCTCCATTTTGATGCCCATTAACTGGATTAATCCTTGCATTGACTTGGGGTAATTCAGCAGGCAATGGACCTAGAAATGGAAGCTCCTTCCATTTGATACGGCAAACAGGGCAGCTGCTGCTTCCGTGCTTAACATTTGCAGAAATACAGTGGAAATGGAAGGTATGCGAGCACTCCGCTGTGAAAAGAGCATGGCCCTGGCCAGGCTTCATTGTGGTCAAGCATATAGCACATGTTTTCTGAAAAAGAAATGTATAAGAATAAGAAATAGACTTTGGAGTAACATGTAACGATAAAACCAGTGCTCATATGGTATTCCAGTACATGTTGCGACTTTTCAGTAACAGGCTAGTGACATA
Organism: Echinochloa phyllopogon; assembly: GCA_033239725.1. NCBI lineage: Eukaryota > Viridiplantae > Streptophyta > Magnoliopsida > Poales > Poaceae > Echinochloa > Echinochloa phyllopogon. The sequence continues at coordinate 58,429,259 of BTCW01000010.1, forward strand.
TAGAATGCACAACCAAAAAAAAAAGTAGTAAAATTTCGACAAGTACTTGTACACAGAGGCAAGTGGCCATTAAGACCTTGTTGATCCATCTTTCGCAGACAAATTTACAGTGATGAGAGCGAAGTCCATAAATTGTTTAAATATTTTAATCAATAAAGAGATATATTAGTGCTGTCAATCGTTCATTCCAACCTGTGGTCAGTTGCCGCAGTTTTGGACTTCTATTCAAAGGTAGACACTCTGAAAGCTATATCGAAGAAACTTGTTTTCTGCAGGGAAACTACATGCACAACAATCAGGCATGTAGCAACAAGCAACCTATGGTCAAACTAATCTTTAAGGATTATCCATTGATATAGATGCCTTAATCTGAATTAGTCATTGCTGACTACTCCCCAGATTAAAAGAAGAATAAAGGGACGATGACCTCAGAGGCTTAGACAAGCAGCCTGGAAACCAAATACTAACGGCTTGCGAGAAATAATTAGCTACAGATGTTGTGATTCAATAAAAATTGCCACCGGGTCATGATCAGAATACTTTGTTTCGCAATTCTGGCACCGCGGTCACCCAAAGCGAAACTGTGGTGGGCTCTCTCGGGAATCTGTAACTCCCCTGTGCTGCAATTGCAAGTTGGAGGAAGAATGCACAAGGGATCTGAGAACAGTGCCCAAGCTGTTCTGAAAAGGATGCTATGCCTCCACAAAAAGAAGTGAAGTGGAGGCGCTGGGTAGACAGGGAGAGGAGGAAAGGGGAGGGGAAAAGTGAATGATGAATTGGAGAGGGGTGTCGTGGTGGGCTATGGACTATGGGCTATGGAATGTGAGAGCAAGAGAAAGGGGGGAGGAGGACCCCAATGGTTAAAGAAAGACAAACTCCACCACTTCATGATGATGTTCCTCCACCATTGCCATTCCCCTCCGCCCATGCCCTCCTGCATCCCCTTTTTCTACTAGTGATGCTCTTTTGCGTGTGTGAATGCGTGATGAAAGCTACTGGTAGCACTGTTGCATGCATCATTTGGAGCAAAAGAGCATCACATCACAGGTGTACAACACGACCTGAATGAACGCTTGCTGCTCCTGTAAATATTTCTTTTCCTTTTGTTTTTTTGGAGCTCACTTGCGATTGCTACTGCGACCGCAGAAACTAAGAGATTAGCTGAGCAACTGCCAACTAGACGGATCTTTTGGACTTCTATACATGGATGCATCTTGGCAATCTGCAACCTTTATTGGATCGATGATGGAGACGGGTGGAAGAAAGACTGTACCTTGAAGGATTTGCTGCCGGATTTGGAGAGGCGGAGTCCGGCGGAGGTGGGCGTCGGCGTGGTCGGCATCAGCGCGCCGGCGCCGCCGTTGGCCTTGCCGTTGCTCTGCTCCGCCGTTGGGGTGGTGTTGGCGCTCGTCGCGGCAGACGACGACGACGCCACCGGCGACACGAGCGCCGCCGTGGAGGAGCCGGTGTTGGGCGAGCTGGCGTCGTCGCTTTCCAGCGTCCGGGGCACGTAGACGCAGAGGTTTAGCCCCAGAGACATCTTGGCCTTCCGCCATCTGCTCTCCATTGTACTCGCGCAGATGCAGCTCGGCTCGAAGCTGCTACCTTGCTAGGCTGAGCCGACTGTGAGTTGAGCTACTTGTTGCAAGAAGAAGAAGAAGAGAAGAAGAAGTTGGGTGGGTGCTGGGTTGGGTATTTGGTGGAGAGGTCAGAGGCAGCAGATTTGGCGGCGCCTTTGCTCGGTTTGGTCGCTGGCAGGAGCCGCCGCGGAGGCCATGACCATGAGAAGCAGCACCCGGAAGCCGGAGCTTTGTATGTATGTTAGCTTGGAAAATCAAGAAAAGGAGGTAAAGAAGAAAGAGAAAGGGAAAGAGGCGTATGGGAGGGATGGATGGCTATTTGACCTTAGCAACAACAAGAGTGCGCGCGAGACCACGATGAGAGAGAAAGGGGAGGAGGGAGGGAGCAGCCTTTTAACAAAGAGGAAAGCAGCAAAGCAAGCAGTGGCAGCGTGGCACAGGCCACCTATGGAGAGGGAAAAAAGGTTGGGGGAGAGGTGAATGATGGCGAAGACGAGAGCTCAGGCTCTCTCAGCTTGGGAGTGATGACCAGTGTATTATGGTGGGGGCTCTCTCTGCTCTGGAGTCTGAACTGACCACCAGCTCGGCTGAAACTGTATTTGCTTGGTCCTCGTTTAGTTCAGCCAAACTTTAGTCTTTTGGGATGCGTGTGCCACTGTAGCATTTCGTTTGTATGTATAAAAAATTATCCAAAAATTGATTAATTAGGCTCAAAATGTTCGTCTCACGGAGTACAACAAAACTGTATAATTAGTTTTTGATTTTATCTACATTTAGTATTTCATGCATGTGTCGATATTTTGATGCGATGAGAATCTTTTTTTTCTTTTTACAAAGTGAATTTCGGGGTGGAATTTGGTATGCCTTGGTATTTCCATGTGCTTTGTGTATCACGCCGAGCTGGATCTCTTGTTTGCTTCGCAGCAACTGCTGCCGTCTGACCCTGCCGTGCTCCGCAGTCTATCAGAAGTGTACATGTAATTTTCTGACATGCTTTGTTCCCTCCTTTTTATTCCTCCCAAGCCACAATGGAAAAGAAAAAAAAAGAAGGCCGGGTCAAATTCTTGTGCTCCTTTATATTTTATGGATATGGATCCTGTTCCTGATGCCTGTCACGGGTTTCCTCGTGTCGCCGTTGATGGGCACAGCCATTTCCCATTGCCAAGTTGCGGCTGGGCGTGTGCGCCACTAGTATATTTACGCCACTATGTATGAGCGTGTGCAGCATGTATGTATGTATGTATATATATATATATATATATATATATATATAGTATATCCGGATGGAGCTTTCTTCCTCCACTACCGTGCTATACCGTATACGTACTAGCTTTATTTGCTCTCTTCAATTCAATGCGTGTCACATGTTCAAATCCCTGATTTATATTTGTTGCTGTGTGAATTGAAACTGTGCTAGATTTTCTTCTTTCGAATAAATAAAAATACATGCGCATATTTCATCCAGGTCCAGGGGGAGGTAAAGCATGGCGACACCTTTCCGGAGCCGAACCTAAAACATGTCCGAAAATAGGAACCCAGCTAAGCAGCCATGATTCTGCCCAGACGGTGGGCGCGGGACCGAAAAGCAAAGCGTGAAGCGAAGTGAAGGAGATGAATGATGAGTCAGACGAGAGGAAAATGCTCGAAAACAAATGGTCGTAGAAAAGCAGAGGCTCCCTGCTCCCGTGACTTTGTATAAAGGAGGGAATGAGAGCAAATGCATGGAGTGAGTGATGTATGTGGCCTGCCGTGATGTCTGTCCTTGTAGTGCACTGATGAGGTCAACTGCAACTTTGGAGGGGTAGCATTACGATTTACGAGCTGGTGGTGGTGTGGGTGATAAAAGCTTGAAAAGCTCGAGGCCCCCTCTTGCATCATTCGAATCGGGTGACGGCTTGGGCTTGGGTTAGCCGGGAGAAGGTATCGTGTGACATGGGGGGCTCATGTGTTTGTATTTGGCTATTTGGAGGAGCGAGGTCATCCATGCCTCGCCGGTCGCCACACCTCGTTTTCTAAAACGTGGTTAGACGTCATCGAAGAATAAACAAGATCAATATGCATGTATGTATGCGATTGTTGCCCGTAGCTTATGCTAAGAAGAAGTAGGTGTTGCTTCAGCACCAATAATTCAAGATGGGCAGAATTTTTTTTTATGGGACAATGGAAGACGTACGAAGAACATCCATGCAATGCAAGCATCCTGCCGCTGCATCGATGATGAGGCCCTCGTGACATGGACGCATGCTGCGGCACACACAGTGCGCCTGTGAGCGTGGGACCAGGAGTGAGAATGAGGACCTCGTAAATCATAGGATGGGCCGGGGCGCACAGCACAGCAGAGAGTAAGAAATGGACGAGGCCCTAGAGTCAAAACCGACGCCCCGTGTTGTCAATTCCCTGCTCTGCTCCTGTGCGGTTGCGGCCGGTATGGCACGAACTGCTCCAGCGAGCGAGCCCGGCCGGCCGTCCTGACCTCTGCGCTCGCATCATTCGCGGCCGCGGCCGCGCGTAGCATCGCCGTGCCCTCCAGGCAAACGAACCGGGCAGCCACATCACATGGCGATTGGCGATTGGCGTGTGTGGTGACTGCAGCAGCTGCGGGTTGGTTGCTCGGTGCACGTTTCGATTTACTTGGCTGACTAGTCGGACCTGCTGCGTCGCTGTTGAAACGAGCTTACTTGTTGGCAACAATTTTTAATGGACAGCCGTGTCAAGGTTTTTTTTTCATCAGGTACTGTACCATGCAAATGCGATGTTTTAAAACTGGGTTTCCTTACAAACTGTGTTGATTGTTGTCCCCCCCTCTCTCTCTTTCTCTTTCTTTCCGTGAACGGCTTGAAGATGCATACAAACTGACTTTCTCTGTCTTCTTCAAAAAAAAAAGCTTTTTAAAGGGAGAAAAGGAAACATGCATGAAGACGAATGCAGACGATCTTTTTACAGCGGTATGTGGTGAGATTGAGTGTGTCGAGCGGACAGCCGAGTGCAGGCTGAGTTGGATTTGAATGCCCAGCCTGCCCCGGCAGGCTGTGGTGGTGGGCGCCCCAACCCGGTTTCGATATAGAGAGCGCAACGCAGCGACGAGCGTAGACGACGTTTCACCAGATAAGACTCTCTTTTTTTTTACCAACAGGATTAGAGCTGCCCTGTATTATTACTGTTAGCCATCGTCAAACCGGCTAGCAGACGAAGACCACACAATACAATGCACATCTTGGTTTGAACCATCTTAATTTGCATCTACGGAGTACGTAATTACGTACTAGATGCTAGTGGTAGATCGGGCACACAGCTGGAAGCAGAGCCTGCCGGTTGTTTATTATTGCTCACGGGCGGCTTGACAATGTTGAATCACTCGCGCATTCTTTGACCCGCGCCGGGAAACCTGACGACTGATATATTCCTGGACGGACGCGCCGTAGCAAGTGTTCATCAGACAGAGCTCGAGCTTGAATGGGCAGCATGTGCTGCGAGGTGAGCAACTAGGCTAGTTGTGCGTGTCGCCGCGCTGGTCGAGCCGGAGGTACAAGTGAACGAGATGCCTCTGCCTGCCCGCCCGCCCGAGTCGTCCAGTCCAATTCCAATGCATGCCACGTGCGATGCGATGCGATGCCCTTTTCTTTGACCTCGCGCGTCAGTACGTCAAAATATTTGTATCGTAGAGGAGTGTAATTAGTTTTTAATTTCATCAACATTTAGTAATCCATACATGTTATAATATTTTGATGCGATGATAATCTTTTTTTTACATAGTAAACTTTGGGGGTGAAATTTGAGATCCGGCCGCGCACGTTGCTGTGCGGCGGTCCAGTCCACGGACGCTTTCATCATTCAGTCGCTTGCCCAGTTGTTCTGGTACTATACTACACCTGTAGGAATTTTTTTTTGTCTTGTAGATATAGTATGTACGTACCAGCCGCTGCACTGTGCTACGTACGTACTCCATTTACCGTATCAGACAACATTTTTGTAACGGAGCAAGGGATTGTGTTGTGCAGAGATAAATTTAATGACACGGGAAGAGAAATCTCTTGTGGCGGAGACTTTGATCTGGCCGATGCGAGCAGTCAGCAGTGGCAGTGGTAGACTGCTACGGGGTACTCCGTACAGTAGTAGACACGTCTATTATGCGGAAACGAATAATCGCAGCCCCCAAGGAGGAGAACTGCAGCTGCAGGCGAGTCAAAGTCTTTGGGCATCCATCCATATGCAGGCAAGGGTGTGAGCCCCAGTCCCTTTACTGTTCAAGTGTTCGTTCAACCCGGACCCGGCACATGCGAGCGCTGAACCTGAATCCGGCCAGGTTGGGTAACTTCCTCCGTCCCACAATACAAGCATTCGAAGCATTCAAATACAAAAAATAACAGAACTGTTAAAAGACCTCTATACCTCTTATTTTACACTACTCACCAACTCTACACCCACCCCACCAACTCATTTAGTTTTGTCCTATCCCTAGAAATGCTTATATTTTGGCACAAAATTTGAACCCTACGAATGCTTACGTATTGCGAGGGACGGAGTAGATCATACGCCGCCTACTTCTCTGTAGGTACTCGACTTTCTTTAATCGATCTGCTGTCTGCGTGCCCATCTGTCCTCGGAACCTGCACACGTACTGCAGCAAACACCGGTCTCCGTCTCCTGATCTCAAGCCGAAGCTGAAAAGATTGATTGGTCTGCACTAAAGTATCTCTCGTGTGTTCTACTCCTGCATTTGAGATTGCGTATGCGTAGCGTAAACAAGCAATTCAGACCCGGAACAAAGTGCTCCGGCAACGGGGGATTAGCAGCACTAGACTAGACTAATGGAATGCGCATGTGAGAAAGTCTCGCTTCCCGGTCCCTACCACGCAGCCGTGAAGGAACGCCGAGGCGAGATGCAAGCTGCGGCGGTGGCGCCTTATCAAAAGGCAAGGCGCAAGTTTATTTCTTCTTGGCCCCAGCCAGTGGATTGGCTGAGCCGTCTCTTTCGTTTCACCGCGCCAATCCAATCAATTCTCCCACTTCCAGCAGCAATAACTTGACCGCCCCTAATCTCGGCTCAGGTCATCCTAATCTTTTTTTTCATTATAGCAACAGGTCAATAGGTGATCCTAATCTTTTTCTTTATTAGAGCAACAGTTCAATAGGTCATCCTAATCTATAGACGGGATCAGCTAAGAGCAAGTTTAACGACTATAGCCGACGCCCGACACATCAGCTGGACAAAGGAGGTGGAGGAGAGAAGGGAAGAAAGAGAGCTGCTTGTCGCCGGAACTAGAGCCAAGCTTGCACGCTTCACTATGCGCTCAGGTGCTTATCCTTTCTCTACGCAAGTTGAATAAAAAATATATTTAGAGGGAGGGAAAAGACTAGCTTATTATCATTCTCTACGCACTTATCTATTATCATTGTCTATTTACGAGATATCTTATCTTATAGACAAACTTATTAAATTTAGCTCTAATTACCGACCCGCTTGGGCCCGCACGCCAGCGACGTCCTGACCTCCTCGTGAGAGAGCACCACCACGTGGGCAGAGAGCATTTCAGCGAGAGGATCGCAGCTGATTTGCAAGTTTGTATAGTGTCGCCTTCACGCCAGTTTGGCGTGTTGCCGTCCAGTCCAGTGCAGGCCGGCCGGGGAGCACAAGAAGGTTACAAAAGAGGAGTCCGAGTCCGAGTCCGAGCCCCGATTCCACGATGGGCACCACACCAACCCCGTCGCTATTGCGTCCCGTGAAAGGAGGCGCCCTGCCTGCCGCATCCGCCTCCGCCTCGGCTTTGCTTTCCGGCCGGCGGTCAGCCACGCCACGAGAGCCCGGGCGGCGCGCCTCTGTCTGTGCTGCGCACGCCCCGCGACCGGCGCTGCGAATCTCCGGGATGGAGATGCCCACCGTCTCTCGCGTACCTTTCGTGCTTGGACTTTGGGACTGGACTGGAGCCAAGAGGTTTACCTCACCTGCACGCTAAGAATATGCCGGGGCTATGCTGTAGCCATCAGAAAGTTATTAAGCGATCTCAAATTCTGTCCCAAAGTTCACTATGTAAAAAGAAGATTTTCGTCACATCAAAATGTCATAGCATGCATGGAGTACTAAATGTAGATGAAATCAAAAACTAATTACACAGTTTTGTTGTACTCTACGAGACGAACATTTTGAGCCTAATTAATCAATGTTTGGACAATTTTTCACACATACAAACGAAATGCTACAGTGACGCACGCACCCCAAAAGATCAAAGTTTGGCTCCCAAATTCGGGAACTGAACAAGGGCTAAGTCCAATTGTGGCACGAGAGTGCTGTCAAGGCCGATCCGAGAACAGTTGCATATATCTCTTAAATTATTTCCTCGTTTAAAATACTTGATATTAATTAGAGCCACCTGTTCCTGGATTATTTACGTTTGGCCTTCAAACTTCTCAAACTTCAAATGAAAATACAAAAAATGCATTGATTTCGACGGTTTCAGATCATTTTTTAGAGGAACTCTCTGCATGCAATATGTGTATTTATTTGGCACTATAGATCCATGTTGTAAATTTATCTATGTTTTTGAAGCAAAGAATCTTGCCATCCAAGCATTTACTAAGACCACGCGAAGTCGAAAATTACTGACGGTGACCTTGCGATGTACCAAACCAGGTTAAAAAGGACTGATGACGATGGCTCACGCACCTTGCCTGTTGATGGGTATTCCTGACCAGATTAAAAGGTGATTACTTCGATCGATAAATCAGATGAGACAAGACGTCCATAAGTCCAATTTCTTCAGTAATTCGGCTGGGCGTGTGGCCGTGCTCTGAGGTCAGGACAGGTCAGATCATGATCAGAATCATGTGGCCACTGCTACCCCCCGATGTGCCATTGCCTTCAGTTCAGAGACCGTAGGAATTCAGGCTTTGCTCTTGTCATGGAGAGGGATCATCCGGTGGTCGTCCTCCTCGTCCTTGGAAGATTGCATTGTTGCTTTCTACGCACAGAACATTCGCTTCTTCTGATCTCTGAATCGGTCGCCGCACAGGCATCAGCCACCCATCTGGTTACCAGCACACACTGCAAGCCCATGCGGTTATTATGCATTCTACCGTCGCTGGCGAGAGTACACGTACAGATCGAATCGTTCACCGAAGGATACAATACAACGCCATCGATGTCCCTTTGCGATGGCATCTTTTGAGGCAACGTCGCGACGCCGTCAGCTTGTCAGCAAACGGGCAGTAGCTGTTGCTCGTCCTTTGCAGGGAAGAACAGGTCAGGCTCAGCTGACTGGTTTGCCAACCACTCCAGTGCCTCGTCTTCTAGAGCCTAATTAGTAGAGATTACACTGCAGTATCGCACCCTTGCAAGAACATGGTACCATCATGCTGAACCTCTCTTTGGTTCCTTCTCTGCAAAATGAGGCATCAAAAGGATTCTGCAGACTGCAGGGATCCTCCTGACTAGTGACAGCCGCAAAAACAAAGCCTGGATGATTGCCAGCATGAACACACACATCTGTGTTACTGTGTATACCAGACTAAATCTACATATATCTACTCTATAGTAGGAGAGCTGGCAGCGGGAATAAAACATGTGCCCACCAAATCCTCAAACGCATGCAAAAATGAATGAATATATGATTCCCAGTTCCGATGGACGCACCCATCACATCACCTTTTGATCTCCGTGTTCCTTTGTGCCATTCTTGCTGCCCTATCCTCAGAATTTATGCCCATGTACCACCAAAGATATCTTGAGAATCCTATGGTGGCTGCTTTGGGGAGTACCTGATTGACGCGTGCTTTTTTCAGGTGGGGGTGTTGGTGCTGCTCCTTTTAGCAAATGCAGGTATTGTTTACGTTAAAGCTCGCCTTTCTGACTTCCAAATTACCAAATAGGAGCACAAACGTTTGCATTAAGGTACTAAGCGCATCTAGTTTCCATGAACTAGCTAGACGAATGCACAATTCATTTCTTTCTTTTTAAAAAAGGAAGAAAAGCATAAGAGCAGCACAGAACTAGCACTCTTCTTTCCAGATTCCACTAGAGCACGCTTATTTTTTTGTAGATTCGACTACTCGAATGCACGCTGAAACTGCCTAGCCTTTACTCAATTCTAATGGTCACCGATTACCGAATAAATTATTAGGTGTTGGTCTGGTTAGAGAATAATCAATGTGATGTGGAGGGCAATGTGGTCTGTCGGACAGTCCTAAAAAGATATCCGTCCTTTTTCAGCTCTGATCCCACTATCATCATTCATAGGACAGACAAGTAGCAAAAGTGACGAAGCTAAAAAACAATCAAAACTGAAACGCTTAAGATATACGGAGTACCAATTTCTTAAGAGCGATAAAGTTGCGGCATTCAGAGCTCAAACTGAAAGACCTTTGCATTAATGTATCTTCTTGTCGGAGCCAGAAATATATATATGAGATGATCCGGCGCGCGTCGCAATCCAGCGGCATGTGCGGTGTGCAATTGGAGTTGGGGAGCAACCACATAACAAAACGCTGGCGTGGCTGAACGGAGAAGAGCAGAGCCAGCGAAGAGAGACAGCCACACACACATGCATATGCTTGTCGTTTTGCCATTTGCCTACTCAAAGGGATTAGGTGGGGATGCGATATCATGCCATGCTTTTTTTTTGACACGATATCATGCCATGCTGATCAGGTGCAGAGACGATTATTACGAACAAGATCTAAACTTTAGACACCAAATTTTAGATTCCGTCGTAAATACGTCACTGTAGCACTTCATTTATATTTATAAAAAATTGTCCAAACATGGATTAATTAGTATTAAAATATTCGTCTCGTAAAGTACAATAAAACCGAATAATTAGTTTTAAATTTCATCTACATTTATTACTCCATGCATGTGTCGATATTTTGATGCGATGTGAATTTTATTTTTTTATAGTGGAATTTGGGGGTGGAATTTGGGAACTAGGTTATGTTGAGGACTATAGCGCCTGCGTCGGTAGGTGCTACAAAGTGAAAGAGGTGTGTGCGCACGCGTTAAACCTTAAGCAGCATAGGGTGTCACCTTTTTCGACGAATATCAATGGTAGATGGTGATTTGGGAGAATGACATTGGTAATCTCTTTTAGTTCGGCCCATTCGGTCCCTGATTCAAACGAAAAAAAAGGGGCACTGATAAAAGGAAGAAGAATGAGCCCAATTAGTTGCCTATACCAATTAGTTGGCCCACTAAGTGCCTATATCAGAAACTACGCCAGCCCAGTGAGCCTAGTTTTTTGAAAGGTCTCAGCCCAGTGAGCCCAGTTAGTTGCCCTCAAGACTACTGGACCTTGTGACACCACACATACACCGCTGTCCGGCCTAGCTGTCGACGGGCCCAGTACACTGGGCCTGCTGGGCTAGATGCCGTCTGCGAGCCTCGACTGTGTTATCTTCCGATGCCAATCGGGAGGCCCAGTATACTTGGGCTGGGCCAGATGCCGTTCGTCTGCTGGGCGGTAGTGCAGGTGATCTCATCGATTTGAGGACGAAAAGAGCCTCGACTTATCTTCAGTCAGAAGAGAAATACGAAAAATAATAATATCCACTGAATTTGTCAGAACCATTGTATGTAGACGCTCGCACTGTGCAGTCCGATCGTCAGCAGAAGTGGGGACGGGACGGCCATAAACTGTCTGCACTCCGGTTAGCAGACATTAAAGTTGACAACAGCATGGTTCCCGAAAGTGACATCTGATGTGCACACTTTGGTTGAAAAGGAATGGTGGTTTCAGAAAAAGAAACGAACGAACCAAGCAGTTGTCTCTGATGAGTTGCCTCCTTCCAGCAAGGGCCCCTCAAAGCAGATGGCGGGAATCGTGTTTGCGTTGTGCCCAAGGCGGAAGGAACGTGAAGGTACATGAGAATCAGATGGCAGCCTCCCCAGCTCTCCCCTCCCCTCCATCCATCACAACCTTTTCAGCAGACAGCACACAGCAGTATAACAAAAAATAAAAAAAAAGAATGAAGTTAAGCATGGCCTCGTTTAGTTCCTAAATTTCACTATACAAAAAGAAGATTTCCATCAGATCAAAATATCGGCACATGTATGAAATACTAAATGTAGATGAAATCATAAACTACTTCACAGTTTTATTGTATTTGCGAGACGGACATTTTAAGCCTAATAATCAATGTTTGGACAATTATTCACAAATACAAACGAAATGATATAGTGACGTATTAATGGCAAAGTTCCAACTTTACCATTCCAAAGTTTGGAATTAAACAAGGCCAAGTGAATTGGTGTTTAGTTTACTGCACTTTCTGCAACCGCTAGCAACTTGCGCCTCTTCACATGGTTTCAGTTTGAGCTGTTGGCTTTGCCATCATGGGAACAGAGAGGCGAGGCTAGCAAGGCTGCCCTGCTCACGGGATATGCTGTTTCTTTGGCCGCCGCCCCGCCGCTGCTACCGACGGCGGAGAGCGGTTGCTTTGCGAGCAGGGTGCGGGCCGTGAGCGAGCATGCTGTATCTGTATCCACCAGCAGACGGAAAGCGGGGGAAAAGAATGGACGAAACGAAACAAGCAGTGGAGGAGGAAGTAGAGAAGCTCACTGGTGGCAGATATGACCTACACCTACCCCCTTCTTTTTTCAGTCTGGCGATGATAGTCTCAACTACGTAGTCAAGTTCCGCATACGAGGCTAATCAGTATCCATTCAAAGTTGCAGCGATTTCAGAAGCGACAGGCGCGGCTCAGGCAGGCAACGAGGTAGCAGTATCTGAGACCACGAGAAGAACTGCTGATATCTGAATGTGATTGCTGTCGACAGACAACCGTCTCAAATTTCAGCAAGCATGTGAACGTGAGAACAATGATTTTTTCTTTTTTCGTGAATGAAATCACATACATTTTCTTTTTTAAAAGAAACCACCTAAATGTGCAGGCTTTTCATCAAAAAGGAAGAAAAAACAATGCACAGGACGAGCACAGGAAACTGTAACACAAAAGCAAAAATCAGCAAGCCATACTGATGAATATATAGAGTAAGGAGAATTTTCACTGCCTAATCTTCCAAAATCGAATCGGTAGTGCAGTGGTACCAACACACGATTACATGACAGCGTGCAGGAAAGCACTGGAGATCGCATCCCAAACTACAGAATGAAAACCATTTGGGAGTTCAGTTTGCTTTATATGACAGCGTGCAGGAAATGCTGTATCTGTATCCACCAGCAGCTGGAAAGTGGTTGGAAATAGTGGACGAAACAAGCAGCGGAGGAAGTAGAGAAGCTAACTGCAGATATGACCTACCTTCTTTTTTCAGTCTGGTGGTGGTAAGCTCAACTAGTCAAGTTCTGCACACGACGCTAATCAGCATCCGTTCAAATCTGCAGCAATTTCAGAAGCGACAGGCGCAGGCTGATGCAGCCAATGGATTCAAGTTTAGACCTGTGGTATCAGTATCTGAATATGATCACTGTCAAATCTCAACAGAACAACCGTATCGTTTCCAAGCTTGTGAGCGTCAATAGTCTTTGGCAACTGAAATCACCAGCAATGCAGAGTCTGCCCAAAGCACAGTTATAGTGTACTGAAAAAGTGAAAATAGAGCGAGGAGAAATCTCACTATCTTCGGATTAAATTTTTTCTCGAGGGCAGCGTATCATTGTATTAAGACGAAAAAGAAATTGATACAAAGTTCAGTTACAACTCAATTGGACCGTCCTCCAAATGGACACAAGCCGGCGAGTCTACTCACATCCGCGACAACCTAGATAACCTAGATGAGTGGCTCTACGCGGAACCCTCAATCAACACTCAATACCACGGAGGGAGAGGTCTTGCTCTTGTTCTTCAACCTCAGGAACATGGCCTTCATTGCGTCCATGTGGTGTCGTGGATGCCCTTCGTCGAAGAATTGCCTCACCATTTGACCTGCCGGAGCCGTCAAGGGCAAAGGCACGCCGATCTCACTGAGCCAGCGCATGAGGACCACCCCCTCGCTTTGCTGGCTTGACGACTGAGAGAAGGTTTAAGGCTTAGCGATGGCTTCGTTTGAGCCCAGACGCCTCAGGAAAAGGTGGCCGAGGGAGCGCGTCTACGAGGACAGGTCAACTCGACGACAACGAGGCGGCTTGTCCACATATGTCCTTCGTAACTTAGGCGATGGAGTTCTCCAAAGCCGTCGAATTGTTTCGACCTCTGGCTTCGGATTAAATTGGTGGCACAAACTGAAAAGCATATGGAATTCCGATCAACACATAAACTTACATCAACATATGAGCTCCTCCTCAAGTCTCAACACACAACAGGTATTCATCCAATGTTCAGAACGGAACTTTTATGTTCTCCGAACTATTGGGTCCGTCAAGTTCAGAACGGAAGAAACACACAACTGACTGTACATAAAAGTTTCCGATTTTTTTTGGGTCCATTTTCTCATGAACAAGTCTAGTCCTCTCTTCTTCAGCCGGAAGAAGACTATGTACATGGGTTACAAAAGGGTGAACAAGACGAACATTAACAACCTCAAGAAGTCCCCAATTTCTTACTTCATGAGTGCTAGCCTATGCTCGATTACTGCTACTAGAACCAACTAACTAGGGCACTACTGTCCATCGACGATTGCCAGAAACGAAGCAAAAATCAACCGCACAAGGTTGCATGCTCTACTCCTCTTCCACGAACGCCGCCATTATCTACACTGCTGCAGAGATGGATGGATGAAGCGAAGCATCTGATGGATCAGCAGCCGACCGCCGCCGCACTTCCCCCGCGAGTCACGATCCATGGGTGCCCTGCAGGTAGAGGTAGAATCATCACGCCAGACATCAGCGAACATTTCCAGCGACCAGATCTGCGGCTGTTCAAGGGAGCAATGGCGTCTGACAAGGACAGGACAAGGGCTGGTGGATTGGTCTTCTTACTTAGGACTTGGTCGGCGGAGAACCTGCGGGAGACGTCCTTGCAGAGCATGCGGCGCATGAGGTCCTTGGCCTCCGGCGAGACCCCCGCGAAGGCGCGCGGCGGGAATCGCAGGTTGCCGCGGAGCACGGCCTCGAAGATCTCCCCCGCGGTGGCGCCGTAGAAGGGCACGGTACCGGAGAGCATGACGTAGAGCACCACGCCGGCGCTCCAGACGTCCACCTTCTCGGTGTACTCCCTCCCGGCGACCACCTCGGGCGCCACGTAGTGGGGCGTCCCGACGAGCCCCGTCATGGGGCGGCCGTCCCCGAACCACGCGGCGGACCCGAAGTCGCCGAGCCTGAGCGCGCCGGCGTCGTCGAAGAGGAGGTTGTCCGGCTTGACGTCGCGGTGCGCGACCCCGCGGCGGTGGCATCCCGCGAGCGCGTCGGCGAGCTGGGCGGCGAGGTCTGCGGCCTCGGGCTCCGGGAGCGCGCCGCGCGCGGAGACGAGGGAGAAGAGGTCCCCGCCGCCGCAGAGGTCGAGCACGAGGTGGACGGCGTCGGCGTCCTCGAAGGCGGCGTGGAGCGCGACGACGTGGCGGCTGGCGGGCGGCGGCGCGGACACGAGGAGGTGCACCTTGGGCTCCTGCTCCGCGAGCGCCAGGTCCAGCGGGTCCGCCTCCAGCTCCCGCAGCGGCGCCTTGGCCGTGGTCTTGAGCGCGAAGGGCTCCCCCGTGGCGGCGGCGTAGCAGCGGCGCACGGTCCCGAAGCGCCCGCGCCCGATCTCGTCGCCGATGACGTACTCCCGCCGCAGCGCCTCCTCTCCGCCGCTCATGCTCTCTCTCCTTCTCTCTCTCCCTCCCTCCCCCTGGTGGTGGTCAGTTGGTTGGTCGGCGTTGCTGGTGATGCCGTGCCGTGCGTTGTGTGATGGTCTGCCCCCCGCCGGGCGGCGAGGACGCCTCTATTAATGCAGCAGCAGCAGCAGCAGGAGCAGGAGCGTTGGGTTCAGGTGGGGGCCGGGTCCGAGGGGAACCGAATATTCCACGCTGCCTCTTTTGGCTGCTAGCTAGCTAACCCCACTCACGCATTTCTGTTTTGCTTTGCCTGATTAATTGAAATCGAACCACACCACAGTGATTAGTGGCGGGGCTAACCAACGATTTGATTGCTAATTAAACTTGACCCGATGAATCCATGATTC
The DNA here is from genome assembly GCA_033239725.1 of Echinochloa phyllopogon. Taxonomy (NCBI): domain Eukaryota; kingdom Viridiplantae; phylum Streptophyta; class Magnoliopsida; order Poales; family Poaceae; genus Echinochloa; species Echinochloa phyllopogon. The sequence continues at coordinate 58,444,882 of BTCW01000010.1, forward strand.
CAGATACATGCTCCCTCAGGTGATGAATGGCTTGCCCAAATCAATGGCTCTGCTGCGTGTTTCCCTCGCGAAAAAAAAAGAAGATTCTGAGATAAAGAGATTCTGGATTTCTTTGATTGACGTTTGATGATTTCCGGAAAGGTTTAGATTGAGGGACAGGGAGAGGCGGTTTCCGGCTGCCGGGCGGTTTTGGATATATATATATATATATATATAATATATATATATATATATATACATAGTACATTAATTAATGAATTAATGGATGGAGACCGCACGGCCGCTATGAGCAGGACAAGTGACAGCATGGCGGGTGGGCCCCGGAAGACGGTGAATTATTGGGGCGTGCATGTGTTGCAAGTGCAACGTGGCCTCTCTGGAGGGTGACGAGGACGCCTGACCGTACTGTGGCAGCATCTGTATGGCGTGCTGACATGCATTGTCTTGTCTCTATCTTGGTATCTTTATCTTTGTTTGTTTATAATAAAACGTATGAGAAAGGTGGCAGTTTCTTCTGCGCTTCGAAGGTTAAACCCCATCGTAATCCTTTGATCGATCACACGTAACCCTTGTAGCCAGGACCCGACGGTTCCGAGCGCGAGAGGGGAAAAGGCCTGCGTGCATGCATGCATTTTGGCTGGGTCCAGGACTTGCAGACATACTCCTATCAGATATATATGCATCTCGATGACTCCTAAGAAACGAAACGAAACGAAACGGCCTTGCTGTCGCTCTGTTGTGGTGCTCGGCGTTTCTCGCTACTTGTACGTACGCTGTTCCAACAACCGCTTGGATTTCAATTCATGATGAAGATTGTTGGATCGCCTGCCTCGTGAGCGCCGATGCGCTGCCAAACCTGCCGGCACCAGCCGCTTTCGTCCGTATATCCCTACATATATCCCTACATGCCTGCGCAGGCAGGCAACCTGAAAACTGGCCGGGGCGGACCAAACAAAAATCAGGCTCAGGAAAACCATGAATGGCATGCGCGCACGGACGCATGTCTGGCTCGCGCCACGTGTATATTATGACTGTACGAGAATACTACGCAGGTCGTAGCACGCAACGCAAATAGTCCTGCTCCGCTCTGTACGCTACGTCATCGGTGTACGTACATGCATGGTAGCAGGTTAGCCGGTGCACCGTACGCGTACGGCGACTCGTTCGTTCAGAAGGCGCCCGACGGGACGAAACGTTCGGCGTCGCTCCCTGTAGAATTCTAACCGAAACCGCGCGCTGGACGGAACCGTGGCTGTCGCCCGGCGGCGATGCCAAGCACGGGAAACGTTACGGGAGGCCCGCAGCCGCAACGCCAAAAACGTTGCGCGCCCGCCCACCCATCACGACAGTGGCCGGGTGGACAGACCGCGCGCGGCGGCGTGCCAACGGCGAAGCTTGGCTGCGAACCCGGCGGCGGCCGACCCCCGAATGTCAAAGCCGTCGAAGACGGAGACTTTCCTATCATTGGGCCTCTCCACGCAAATGGCCGGCCGGCTATAGTACCACCGACGACCACGCACCTTTAATTTCTCGATCCGATTCCTCGTCCAGGCTAGCGTATGTATATTCTTTGCATATATGCGCCGGCGCAAACACGTACGGTTCAGGAATGAATTTGCAGGCAACCGATTCGTGATGTCACTGAGAACGAGACATACTTAGTGTTTTTTTTGGAACAGCGAAAATAATGGTGGTTTATTATGCATGCATGATTGCCGGTTTGGTAAGTGATGATATAGTACGCAGTAAAGCAGTGGACGAGTTGACGAGTAGTATATAGTAAGATATGGTTGGAGCGCATATATATGCAACTGCGCATTATGCGATAGATGGGGCCTGGCTTAGCTGGCGACCTGACGTGGAATTCTGTATTTTCTATACCTGGTTGAATGCTAACACGAAAAATATCCCTTTCTCCAAGTCCCATACGGATTAAACGACAAGCTAGGCCTCCATGCCATTTGCAATTGCCATATATTATTCATTCGCAGATATACTTGTTTTGTTCCGGCTAGGCAGGTAAGGGCGCGCGATATGTGACAGAGACCTCGCACCAAAGAGGAGTTTTTTTTATAGGCCACTAATGGGAGGTGGTTACTGGTTAACCTAAATTTTGTCAATATATATAATGATATGAGAAAGAAATGTTGGCGTCCTCTGCCGCTCGATCTGTTGCGTTGCGTCGCGCCTGATGGAAGCAAACTCCAATGACATGGTTGTGTCTGTGCCGTGACAAGACTGGTGCAGCCTTATATATTGCTTGGTCGTGGCCTCTTTCATGGCGCTCTAGCAAGCTCATCTGATCTAGCTCCGTGTATATAATAACTCGCCGTCGTCTGTTCTGATGAGGTGAGCCGCCGCCACCTTGGTCATTGGGCGTGTTTAGAATCGACGCCGGCTAACTACTACCTGCTGTTGACACAAATGGAGTTTTATCTCTTTCGTGGAGCAAATAACACTACCAGAGATCTTCATATCCGCCCCTCTCATATGCCTCGGTGCACTCAATATCCGGTGCTAATACAATATTAGCGCCGGGTGTAAAATTGGGGTGCCCCCGGGGACCCTAACACCAACCGGTGCTAAAGGTGCTCCTCTCTTTAGCACCGGGTCGTAACACCACCCGGTGCTAAAGAGCGCCCTTTAGCACCGGGTGGTGTTACGACCTGGTGCTAAAGGGGGTGTCGCATGCTACTTCAAAAGGAGCGCATCTTCTATTCTATCACATGTGCTGCGTAGGTGAGATGGTTAAGTGGGTACGCGCGAGCCAAGAGGTCCTGAGTTCGAATCCCCGCAGCAAGAATTTAAGGAAAAAAATAGCTTATCTCCGGGGACGTTTTATCCCGATCTAGACCATACCCTGTTCGTTTGGCTGGTGGCTGGTGCTCATTGTTCCGAGAAAAAAATACTGCTGACTGGTGGCTGATTTGTTCTGAGAGAAAAGTACTGGCTGACTATAAGCCAAAAGAAGAGAGTGTGACCGGCACTTCTACTAAACCTAGAATTCCCAGGCCAACGTTTGTAGAAGCAGGAGGAGAGGATAATCACCATATTAGAGAATCACTCAGCACAAAATAAAGGAACTAGTTTTCTTCGGGCAACCAATGCAGTCACAGGCAATCTTCACTCTTCAGCACCATCAATCATCACCATCTGTAATTCCTCGAACCCGCACGATCATCCGCTAGACTGTGACCATGGAAAAATGACTGGGAGAAAAGGAGGCACGGCAGCAGCTGTTCAAGATCTGCAAGCTGCGGCAAAATGATTGGAAATCTCACTTCAGTAACCGAATTGGGCCGGGGCCTAGCCGTCCCGATTCCTTGGGCAGTAAGGAAGCAGAAGGAGCGTGAAGCCAAGCCCATGCCATCTTCACAAGTGGGCCGTGATGGGCTCTCGGCCCGAACAGCCCAGTAAATAGTATACCAGTCACCGCCGCCGGTCGGTAACTAATCCCGCCGGATTAATCCCCCAAATCCCCGATAAACCTGCGCGGCCCGCACCACTCACCACCGCTCACTCGCTCGCCCGCTCCTCCCCCTTCCTCCGCAAACCCCCGCTTGGCTTCTCCGATCATCGCCGGCCTCCCCCCTCAAAACCTAGAATCAGATGGTGTTGTCCCACGCAGTGAATCGGCGGCGGCGCGCATAGGCATAGGTCGGAGGCGAACGGCGAGAGGTGCGGCGCGCGCTGTAGGAGGCATGGAGACGGCGGGCCCGGTGGTCGGAGCGGCGTTGCGAGCCCCACCACTGCCTCCACCGAATCCTCAATTCCGGCACCGCCGCCTCCCGCATCCGCTCGGCGGAGCACATTGCCTTCTCTTCGCCCGCTCTGCTCGACCCACGCTTCTCACCAGGTGCTCCAACTCCAGGTGCGTACAAACCCGCAGTTCCGTACCCAGGAGGACGACCTCGTGCGCTGCAGTCATGCTCCTCGTAGAATTGTTGCGTGCCCGAGCGTTTACGAGTTTCTGTGTGCATCTCCGCGCGCGAGAGGTCTCTCCCCGCCTCATTTGATTCGGGCCTTCTCATATGTGTATCAGGAAGGGGGACGGCAGTTCTCGCGGTAAGCCCCGTCGCGAGAGCTCCAGTACCGTGCGGTGGGTGCCCGCTATCTCTATTTTGTTACCATTTTCTAGCGCTTGAACTGGATCGGACAGTGTTGATGTTTGTGAGTATGTCTATGCTGGGGCTGTTGGAATCGGTAGGTTGGGCGTCGAAGAGACCAGTGATCAGGTATGAATTCAGATGGACACAAATAAATGCTTATGTCTTCTACTATCGTTCTGTTTCCCTGGATTAAAATGATTATGACTCGCTGCTATTCCAGGGAACAAATTTGTCTAATGAACAACGTAAGGGTGACATTCGGGAGCTCTTCAGCCAAGCTCAACGCAGTAAATTACTCTTTCCTTCCTTTGTTCAAATGTAGTTTTGTGTGTCTGAGGCTCCGAGCACAGCTTCGAGGCTAATGTGTTTTAGTTTGTTGCAAAAGGTTAACGTAATTTTCAATTAGATTCACATCGTTCTGTGGTTTTCTGATTAATAGGTATAATAATTTGTACGTCACAGATATCCTGTACCTTAACAAGCAGCGGCTTCTGGCCATGGAGGAGCTGAAGAAACTGCAAGATGAAAATGAATCGCTTCTTCAGGAAATAGAAGTACTAGAAACAGAAGTGCAAGGTGTGCTCCCATTTTTCAGTTTGGAGTTATTCGGATCAGAATCAAATTATGAAACCATACAACCTTCATCAATACAATGCTGGGTGTCGAACTGATATTTTTCTGTCTATTTTCCATTCTTTTTTTTGAAACAAATTATTTTCCATTCTTAACTGTAGAGTAAAATGCATACATCGAATGTCATGTCATGTCTTTCTCTTTACCTTTTTTCTCATGGGAGGCCTTTCAGGTGTCCCTCTAGAAGCAGTACAATCATCAAGATTCTGTGAGTTGCTACTACGAATAGATACAATGGTCATTTCTGGAACGATCAGCATGCAGGAAGCATCCAAGTTAAGAGAGAAAGTTGTCAACAATAGAGGCATAATACAAAGCACTTTTTCTGAGATTCATCATAAGGCAAATACTGAACTGCTGTCCGAACTGCGACTCTTTCTGCGTAAACCAATAGAGTATGCTACCTCTTACCTCTGGAAATCCGAACTGCGAGTCTTACTGTCTTTCGTTCTGAGTTTCCACCATACTATACAACTGCCTCTACTGGGATCCTTTGACATCCACCTGAGTGAGACTGAAGATGCTCGCCAACATGGCAACTCATGATGCATTCTTGTCACTCATATTTCGTGCAGTGTAATCATGAACCTGATACTTTATTATAGTTAAGCCACCTGTTTAACTTGAGTATTTGATATCATGTTTGTTGCTGCTATATTTCAGCCTATGTTCAATGCAGGAAACCTCTTCATGTCGTGCACATCTGCAGCGAACTGTACCCAATAGCATCATGTGGACCATTGTCGACCTATGTTGCTGGTTTATCTTGTGCGGTTCAAGGAAAGGGTAACCTGGTGGAGGTGATACTGCCCAAGTATGTAATCTCTCTGCCCTTACCAGATATTTGGTACAATAACACTGCTTCAAGTTTAATAGATCAGCTCGACACCAAACTTTTTATGTTGTAATGGTCTAATTTGTCAACAACAACAACAACAACAACAACATAGCCTTTTGTCCCAAGCTAGTTGGGGTAGGCTAGAGGTGAAACCCAAAAGGTCAAAAAAAAAAAAACAGAAAAAGAGTTAGAGGAAAGCAGAAAAGAAAGCAAAGATCACGGCTCAGGCACATTAATTGCTAGTCTCCAAGCGCTCCTATCCATAGCTAAATCCTTAGAGATATTCCACTCTTTAAGGTCTCTAATAACCGACTCGTCCCAAGTTAGTTTGGGTCGCCCTCTACCTCTCTTAACATTATTGGCCCGCTGTAGAACCCCACTACGCACCGGCGCCTCAGGAGGCCTCCGTTGGACATGTCCGAACCAATGGTCTAATTTGTCAGAATGTGGAAATTTCTTGGGGTTGATTTAGCAAATTAGTGTCACCAATGTTCAACTATATAATACATTTCTATGATTTTATCTGTAGATTTGAGTTCTGTCCTGTACTAATACTCTAATAAGTTGCACTGGGTAACAAATCATTGTTGGGTAAAAGTAAACCAAAATTCTGAAATGTGGACATCAATAACCTGATGGCATGATTTTTGTCCCATTCTATATGGATGTTGTAAACTTAGCAGTTGGCATTCTTATGAGAATTTGAATTTGATAGTAAACTTTTAGTTCTGATTACCATCTATGATTCATAACTACCATTTATACCATCGAGGACAACACGTCCCAAATGATTCCATTACTTAAGCAAACATTTTGAAATGAATTGTAAAAGGCCTAGACCAACCTAGGAGGAACTAGGCGGCTTTAAATTAAGAAGAAAGTAGGCACCCAAATTCACATTGACAAGGACCCGAACTTGGATGGCCTAGCGTATTTTCCACCACCCTCAACCAACTGAGCTAGGCTCAGTTCCTTTTTTATAATAAAGTTTGCAATATTTGTGTAGTGGTTTATACTCCTCAATTTTCCCTCTCTTTCTTTTTTGGCTACTGATCTCATGTGTGCCACATTTGAAGTTTGCTGTTATCCTTACTGGTATGATATCCATTGCTTTGGCTTGTGCCACATTTACATTTTGATTCTTACAAGCAAAGCTATCATGCTCATTGCATTGGTATGGCACAAAATAGGTACACGGGCATGAACATGGATGGAATTCATGGTCTGAGGAAAGCTGAGGCAGAATATGAATCTTATTTTGGCGGTATTTGGCATAAAAACAGAATATGGACAGGGTAAACATATACTCGTAGTATGCAAAGAGACCTAACAAGCCCTATTATCTTTCTATTGTCTTATTTTAGTTGTTATACGTTACATTCTGATCCTATTGAACCTGCATGCTTCTTTCTTTGTGCAGCTCTGGAGGAATCCTCCTCCTAATTTTTCTTCTTTTTTGCAGTACATCAAGTGGTGTTGGTCTTATACTCATAGAACCAATCCAGCTCTCCTATTTCAATCGTGATATGTTACGTGGCTATCCAGATGACTTTGAGCGGTAAGTACTACTAGATTGGGAATGCAGTACTAGATGAACTTGAACTGATTATATTTGCATAACTTCTAATCATTGTAGAATTTTAGATAAGCTGTAGATTTTTTATTGGATGATCAATTTATGATACAATTGTGCATGCTGTTTCTATTTTGCATGTGACACATTTTCTTACTGCCTTTTTTTTCTTCAGATTTTCCTATTTTTCCCGTGCATCATTGGATTATATTGTAAAATCTGGAAAGCAGCCAGACATTTTACACATACATAACTGGGAAACTGCTATAGTGGCACCACTTTTCTGGGATATATTTGCTCACCAGGTCAGTTCTACTTAAGGTTATTTATTACTCAGCATATGCTCGTCTCTCTCGAAGACACTGCGTTCTCAATTTGTGTGTGCCTTTTAATGTTATGATAATAGCTCACTAATTTTTTCTTCTAAAATCATCCTATGTTCTTCCTTGCTTCATCATGTTAAATGGATGATAATTGTTTCTGATAGGATTTTATCCTATTACCACCAATGCAAAATATCTCATTTTGGAAACAGAAGAGGAAACATGTGGATGATGTCGTAATACAGATAGATTAAAGTGCTTTGTTAGATCGAAGGAGTGTTTCCCAGATTTATTAGAAAACCCACTAGTTTATGTTGGGATTGTGTCTCCTGAGATTGTGGTCAGTTTTATTGCGTTGGCAAGACGAACACGTTTTTACAAACTCTTTGACAAGTGCACGGTCCTTGTCTATGACGAAATGGCGCCTGAGATGTTGGAGTGTTTTCTGAATACCTTCATGGCCGGTAGTGTGAGCTAGCTGCAGTACAGTGTTCACCGTTGATGAAGTGCGAGGCACATAAATGCGATTGCCCTTACCATCTGTCACTGCCCACGGTTCTCCTCTGGTTGCTACTATGGTGTCCCTCAATTCCCTTAAGTCAGGGTCATTCTGCAGCTCTTGTTTTAGTTCTTGAAAGAATTGAAAGGAGGGGCTCGAGAGCATGTGAAGAGTGCTCTCGTGTTGATCACGTCGTGATAATGCATCAGCGACAGTGTTGAGGCGCCCAGGTCTATACTCCACGGTGAAATCGAAACCAATTAATTTGCTGACCCACTGGTGTTGTGGCACGGTGGACAGTCGCTGATCGAGTATATATTTGAGTGCAAAGTGATCAGTGCGAACAATGAAGTTTCTGCCCCACAAATAAGGTCGCCAGTGTCTGACAGCTTGCACTAATCCAATAAGTTCCCGCTCATATACTGCTGCTTTCATGTGCCTCACAGCAAAAGGCTTACTGAAGAAGGCTAATGGACCGGCTCCTTGATGCAGAACAGCACCGAATCCGGTCCCTGACGCATCACAATCGACAATGAAATTCTGATTGAAATTTGGCAAATGAAGTACTGGTGCTGAGGACAGAGCGTCTTTTAGAGCTGTGAATGCCTCCGTTGCTGCATCAGACCACTGAAAAGAATCCTTGCGAAGGAGTTGAGTTAAAGGTGCTGCTATGGTGCCGAAATCTTTGATGAATCGTCGGTAATATCCTGCCAACCCGAGGAACCCTCTTAAACCTCTCGCTGACAGGGGTTGAGGCCAAGTTTTGACAGCTGCCACTTTGTCTTGATCCATAGCAACTCCATGAGCTGAAATTGTGTGACCAAGATATGCCACTGATGGTGTAGCAAACTCACACTTTGAACGCTTGACATGTAAATTATGTGAGCGAAGCACTGAAAACACTGAACGTAAATGTTGAAGATGTTCAGACCATGAAGAACTATAAATGAGGATGTCATCAAAGAAGACTAAGGCACATTTGCGAAGAAATGGCTTGAGTATAGTGTTCATGAGTGCATGAAAAGTACTAGGAGCATTGGTGAGGCCAAACGGCATCACTAGGAACTCAAAGTGGCCCTCATGTGTTCTAAAAGCTGTCTTCTCAATGTCATCTGGATGCACACGAATTTGATGGTACCCTGCTCGGAGATCCAGGTTGGTAAAGAATTTTGCCCCATGTAACTCATCAATGAGCTCCTCGACCACAGGAATAGGAAACTTATCTTTAACTGTGATATTGTTTAATGCTCGGTAATCGACACAAAATCGCCATGAACCATCTTGTTTTTTGACTAGAAGCACTGGAGCTGAATAAGGAGAAGTACTCGGTCTAATCAAGCCTTGCTCAAGCATGGTAGCACATTGTTTTTCTAATTCATCCTTTTGAATTTGTGGGTACCTATATGGTCTCACTGCTGCTGGGGGTGCATCAGGCAAGATATGAATGCGATGATCGCAATTCCTTTGTGGGGGCAAACCGGATGGGGTGGCAAAAATGTCAGAGTATGAATCGAGCAAACGTTGCAACAGGTTAGAATCCGAATGCTGCATAGCATGCAGCCGGCCAGTGGATGGAATGTCACAACGAGTAGACCCGATACCCTTCCACAACACTCGTTTTCCCAAATGCCAAAAGGCCATGCATAAATCTTCAAAGTCCCAAAGGATAGGTCCCAATGATCTGAGAAAGGAAACTCCAAGTACCATATCATAGCAATCAAGTGGAATAGTATAGGTATTAATCTGAAAGAATTCATCCCCAATTCTAATAGCCACATCCTTTGCTAACCCTCTGCATGCTACTCGATCACCATTTGCCACAATCACACTGGACCCATTACTATCATGGAAATGCAAGCCAACATGTTGTGCAGCAGCCTCACTAATGAAATTATGAGTAGAACCTGAATCTATAAGAGCAGTGAATTGATGATTACCAAGCCTCACTTTAACTTGCATGGTGTCCTCAGTCCTGATCCCAGTAATAGCATGTAAGGAAATCAGAGGGGGTAACTCATCTGTCGACTGATCATTGTCAGTGGTCTCTGGATCGTTGTCGTCAAAGTCTGAAACTTCGAGATAAAACAGTCCTGGACACTTGTGACCTCGTACATATTGCTCATCACAGTTGTAGCATAGACCCATACGACGCCGTTCAGTCATTTCAGCCGGTGTGAGGCGTCGGAATGGACGTGGAGGAGGGTTTACTGATGAGTTTGTGGGTGCTGGTGTGGCGGCTAATGTAGTTGTGGAGTTTGCTATTTGTGTGGATGGGTAAGATCGTGGGGGGAAACGTGGTTTGTTTGATGACGTGGTGGAAATTTGGTGTGCACGGCGTTCATATGCGCGTGCTAGATACATGGCTCTTTGAAGATCTTGAGGGGCTTGCAGTTCGACGTCAGTACGAACGGGGTCTGGAAGGCCACCAGTGAAGAGTTGGACTTGCTGCAGCTGGGTAAGGTACCCAGCATGAGCTAGGCGCGATTGGAATGCTTCTTGATAATCTTTCACCGAACCACGGCAAGTGAGGCGAGCAAGTTCGGAGAGATGATTTGTACCCAATGGTGGCCCAAATCGCTGCTGGCATAAAGCGCGAAAGACTGACCAATTGATGGAGCTAATGGATCCCACATCGCGAGCCAACAAATAGAACCAGTGCTGAGCAACACCAGTTAAATGAAATGCAGCAAGTTCAACTCTATCAGCATCGCTAGTGTGCTGGGCGCGAAAGAAATCGGTTCAGCCATCCAAGAGGATCATCAGCGCCGTCATATGTTGGAAAAGACCACTTCTGGAAACGAGGAACGGCGACAGGGTTGGCCGGCGCCATGGACTGATTAGGATAACCGGCCGGAGCTTCCTGGAGAATTGGTATGATCGATGGCGAATGTGGAAAAGGAATTTGATGGATGTGTAAAGGGCGAGACGCATCAATCTGACGCGACGAGAATGAAGGTTGGGCGGATTGGGAAGTATGAACAATGGTGGATGCTGCCGGTGGTATGGTTGTCGGACAGGCAGTGGACACAGGAAAGGCGGCGGACGTAGAGGTAATGCCGCCGTAGCCGGGCATGCCGAAGGGCCATGGCACGGTCGTGGCTGTTGGAGTTGGAAGCTGCGTTTCGATGGACGTACCGGGAATGTGGAAGTTGGGCGCCGACGAAATCGCGAGCGACGTAGTTCCCGTGTGGAATGTCCATGGCACGTGATGGAGCGACGTCGCCGCTGGAGAACGAACTTCCACCGCCGTCAGGCGATTAGCGAACTGCCCAATCTGCTGCTGAAGATCGTAGATTGCCGTCGTCAGCGTATCAAGTGCTGTGACTGGAATGGCCGTGGCGGGCGGCGCACTGGATGGGAGCGGCAGCGTGGACAGAGGAACGGTGGTTGCAACGGTGGCAGAGGTGGAAGGCGCAGCGGAGGTCCCAGCCATGGAGTCTGATACCAGATTGTTGGGATTGTGTCTCCTGAGATTGTAGTCGTGAGACGTAGGAGGGCGTGGACTGGGTTGCCGTCGGCGGCGAGCGTGCGACGCCGTGCTGTCGCCGGCGTCGAACTAGGAGCACAAGAAAACCAGGAAAAGATGGCACCCAAGGCTCTGAGATCCAACTGATCTCCAAGCTTGCTTTTCCTCCCGTACAGTACAATAGTTATGGTTCCTTAGAGTACAACTGAACACACACATAATTTGAAAAGAGTCTAACTGCTAGAACGTGGGAGCGGACGCCCTAGGCGTTGCCATGTCTGCGTTATCTTCAGGCTGGTGGCTTTCTTCTTCTGCTATATGATATGCCTGTCATAACAGTTTACGTGTCAAGTATCCAAGCTCTGACTGGAGTTGTCTGGCATATGCCTTGCCCTGATTGTCGCGTTCCCACTTTGATACCATACTGTGAGTTTACTGCATGTATTAAACATTACAAATGTATATGAAAACCATTATTGAATGTTACTTTTGCAAGTTAACATTTTTCTTATTGAAGTCCTTATGTAGCTTCGTTATACTTTCAGGGGCTTGGGAACACTCGGATATTACTGACATGCCAAGACTTGAATTCCCAAGTAAATATCCAGCATAACTTTTTCAATTGTTTAATGGTCACCCACACACTCTCACCACCATCAGCACTCATCGAGATTGATACAAACTTTTAAGATTCAAACCGCCTGCTGTCTTCTACTGATTGGAACATCCTTTGCACATATCTCGAGCCACTTTTGAGGGTCCTTTTTTTGTATGTTGTATGTTTCATGCAATTGCTGCTAGTGCCTAGAGGAGCCACACAAGTTGAAGATGTGTGGGCTTGATCCTCATAAGCTTCATCGTGCTGATCGTCTACAAGATCCTAATAAGACACATCTTGTTAATATTCTTAAGGTGAGTATTCTTTAAAATTGAGGAGTTATGCTTCCATATATGTTAGAAATTGAACTGTGTGTATCTAAATTTCTGTTTATTCTTCCTACACAAACTATAGATTCAAGATAATTCTGCTTCTCTGTGGGGAACTTGTCCAAACATGTGCAGATTCTCCTTGAATATTAATTTAAATAAATGTCAGATAGAAGTAAATTGTTTCAAATGACCCAATTAAACTTATATCTTTCTATTAACTTCTTCTTATATATACATGTGCAGGGAGGAATTGTTTACTCGAATAAAGTTGTTTTAATTTCCTCAACCCATTCGAGAGATGTTCTTATCCGGGGTTTGAGACATGGGTTGGAAGCAACATTAACTGCACATAAGTAATTGCTTGTTCTTTTGTTTATATTTCCATAATTTTTCTTCCACAGGACCTAGAAAAATGTTCGTCATAATTGGTAATTGCTTTGCCGAGATTTTCTGAGACACTTAATTTCCTTTTAGGGAGAAGATATTGGTTGCTTCTCATGGATTGGATGGTGAACTTTGGGATCCATCCAAAGACATTTATCTTCCTCGGCGGTATTCTGCCAGTGATATTGAGGGAAAGTCCATTTGCAGAGAAGCACTTAAGCGACGACTTGGGTTCCACAGTGATTCATCCATTATCGTATGCACCCCCATTGTTGTGAACATAGTAATTCCATTTGTTTATTACTACATTGAGCATATCATAAGGTAAGTGCCATTTTTCAGGTAGGGTGTATCTGCGATGGTGATTTGGATATTAATAATCTCAAGGAAGCAGTTCATGTTGCTCTGCACAGAAGTGCTCAGGTCCCTGTAGTTATTTACTTACCTTCGCTTTCAACTTAAACAGTTGACTTCTTTGCTAACACAGGTGCAAGATTTATACTGTACAGATAATCTTCATGGAAAAGTTAGGGTCTGTCGTGAACTCAAATGTGAGGGCATTAAAGGAAGAGGTAAAAGTATCACTATTCCTTGTCTAACATGACTTGTTTAACTGTTCCATGTTCATGGCATACTGTCTGTTTAATGTATCATTTCTTTGTTCAGTTTAACAATCTGGGTGACAACATAGCATTCATTGAGGAATACGACGAGACACTAGCACATTTAATATATGCAGGCTCCGATATCATTCTTTGCTCTTCCTTTGAAGACCCATCACTTCAAATAGCGGTATATGAAACCAGTCCTTTTCTATTTCTGCTTACTAAACTAATGTTCAATGTAAAAGGTTGCTTGTAACTAAGAAAACTAAATGTCATTTGATTTGATGGAAGGTGGTTCCAGAGTGTGTCTAATTGTAGGTGTGAATCATTGCATTTTTTTTTCTCTTGATGAAATCATTGAATTGGAGGGTGAAATACTGAAATTAGCCCCTTGGCACAGAACTGGTGCAAATTCATTTCTACATGCTAGCAAGTCAGAACGACTTTGACTACTGTGCACCCTGATCAGCAATCCTTATAGTTCATTTGTCATTTTGCTGGTGACTCGTTTCTTTTTTTTCTGACAGGAAGTGAAAACAATGTTTTTAGCACACATATCAGTTTCCTCTCATATATACAAATAAAGACAGCAATTTTCATTTGATACAGTTATTTTATTCGGCATGCTGCTGCATATATAAATATTTTTTAAAACAGACCTTGCTGATAATTTGTTTCTGTTAAGCTGTGTTGATTTTAGCAACATCATAAATTATATCAGTTATATTTCAGGACACACGAAATTACTATCTATTGTGATTAGTTTCCACCCAACTGTTATGCCTCTTAGTAAAGTCTCGATGTGGGCAGATGAAGGCAATAAAGTATGGATGTGCACCAGTACAGATAAACTCTCCCAATGATGGATCCAGGTAAAAGCCACTAAACATTAACATTTACTGGGCAGTTCATCTGTTCGATATGATTTAGATGGAATGTTTGATGTGTCCATAGTTAGTCGAAACTGCATGAATAGACAATTATGTGTATATGCTGTTACTTATGGCCTCCATTTGTATGTATCTGTCACCAGGCAATCTGAGGGGCATGATTTCCGCAACCAAGTTATGTCTAAGTATATCATCTCAACCTATGGAGAGTTGACTCTTCTTCAAGCACTTGATAGTTTTGTAAGTTTACAATCTCAAGTGGCTATAGCTATCTTGTCACACAGCTATTCATTGTGCACAATTAATCATCTCTGAATAGATTGAATAATGTTCTAAACCATCCACATAGGCGAAAGTTGGAATCAAAAGGCTCAGGAAGTTGAAATCCTGAAACGATATTATATCCTGAAGTTATTTGCTTCTTAAATTGACACATAGTTTACTACCTAATGTGCAGAAGAATGACCCTTCCCGTTGGGATCGTCGGATAAAGGATGGGATGGTTAAGGGTTTAGCATGGGACGCTGAATGCTATGACCTTCACTGGGAGGCCTATTCCTTTGTAAGGAAGCTGTGAATTGGGCATCTGGCAAGAAAGCACTTGAGGCACCAGATCTCCAAATAAAAGGTACATTGTTTGCACTTAATCCTGTAAATTTACTTTTTCAAGATTAACTATAGATCAAGTTAAGCAGTTCGTTCATTCTATTGTTAATAAATAAATACTAGTGAGCAATGGTTTGTAAAGCTTCTGGTTCTTCATATACTTATAATAAATGGCTCCAAACTCTTGTTAAATCATGTTGCTTCGCCCAATGAGCATGCAAGAGATCTGCATTCAGTCGCAAAGTTAGTAATTACTTTTTCCCTATTTCTTAAAGAAAATAATGAAGGGTATATGAGATTGGCAGATGTACTGTTGTTTTGAGAAAGGATTACATTATTATATCAATGGTTTTTTGTCACCTCTAGAATTTCCTGGGATCTTGCAATCTGATATAACATTTTCGAATCCCTTTTGTTCCGCATTACCAAACTCTTCTAATTGCATGTTTAATTTTCTTCAACATGTGCACACCTTTTTTATTATTACATCCGAAAGAATCTTACTTGAATCGACTTGCTAAAAGAATGGTACAAGTATTGTGATCTACAAACTATAAGTATATGTGCTTCCCTCTTCAAGATTGAGAATATCTTGCCGTCTGAACATTAAAGGAGGATCCCCTTGTTCCATGGGAAGCAAGGTCTGCCTCTCCTCCGGGTTGCCATCAGCCTGAGCCCACGGGTGCTGCTGGTATCTCCTCAGCCTCTCCAGCATCTCAGCAGCCTCCTTCATCGTCGGACGTTCCTCCCCGCTCATGCTCAGGCATCGCATCACGAGGTGAGCAATTTCTTCAAGCACCTCGGCTCTCGTCTCGTTCCTTACCTGGCTGTCAAGAAGCTCTTCATGCCGGCCAGCCTTCATTGCCGTCATGAAGCATGACACGAGGCTCCTGTCTTCCTCTGGCCCATCAAAGTAGAGTGCCTTCTTCCTGGTTAGAAGCTCCAGCAGGACGACGCCAAAGCTGTACACATCGCTCTTATCTGTTAGCTGGCATGTCATAAGGTACTCAGGGTCCAGGTACCCGCAGGTCCCCTGCACCAATGTTGCAATCTCGGCCTCATCAGCGGGTGCTAGCTTTGATGCCCCGAAATCTGAAACTTTGGCGGTGAGCTTGTCATCAAGCAGAATGTTCGCCGTCTTGACGTCTCCGTGGAGGATCGGCGGCGAAGCAGATGTGTGCATGTACGCAAGCGCCTCGGCTGACTCCGCCGCAATCCGGAGACGGGTGTCAAAGGTTATGTCCGCCTTGAGATCCTTGTTGTGGATGTAATGGTAGAGAGTGCCGTTGGAGACGAACTCGTAGACCAGCATGGGCACTTCCACTTCGAGGCAGCAGCCAAGCAGCTTCACGACGTTCCTGTGGTTGATCTGGGAGAGGATGAACATCTCCCTCGCGAACTCCTTGGTCTGGGCCTCCTCCATCATCTTCGACTTCTTGATGGCCACCACCGTCTTGTCCTCGAGCACGCCCTTGTAGACAATGCCGTGACCGCCGCGGCCGAGAACACGATCGGAGTCGAAGTTGTTGGTCGCCTTCTCGAGCTCTTCCTCGGAGAATATCCTGAATCCACCTGCTCCGGCGCCGGCGCTACTGTAGGAACGCATCTGCTGCTGCAGGATCACACCCCCGTTCTGCTCGAAGAACCTCTGCTTCGTTCTGATGAGCTTCCTCTTCTGGAGCCCCAGGCAGAGCAAGCAGCACATGGACCCTAACAAGATCACTCCAACGCCGACTCCTGAACAGCGCGTACTCATCATCAGTATCTCGATATATAAGAAATCGACGAAACTACCAGGCATACGTATTCATGTAGCGTTGGCTTACAGGATGATTACCTGTAACGACTTTGAGAGCTAGCGTGAACTTGTCCTTGGGCCGGCAGCCATTCTTTCTGGAGGGATCCCCAGTGGTTCCCCGAGGGCATTCGCAAATGTAGCTTCGAGGTATATTTGTGCAGACTCCGTAGCATGGGTATTCATCTCCGCGCTCGCATTCATTGATGTCTTTCGTTTGCAACATCATCGGGTAAGACAAACATGCAATTGGATAGAGGGGAAAGTAATTGATCTAGCTTTTAGAGCCTTGAGATGTGTACCTGTGCATCCACCGTCGAGGTAGGGGTTTCCCTCGTACCCATCGAAGCAGCGGCAACGGTAGCCGTCGCCATTGGTGGAGTCAAAACACCTGCTGTTGGTGCTCCGGCACGCGTAGTCCGTCGTGTTTCGCTCGGCGGCGCTGCAGTTGCCGACGTTCCGGACGGCCCAGTCGAGCACGACGGGCACGTCGAAGTCGTCGGTCCGGTTCAAGAACCGGCGGTCGCTGTAGCTGAACCAGTCGGTGTCCACCAGGAACACATAATGGCACGTCGTGATGATGACATTGTTGCTGAAGACCGGGTCTAGCTGCTCCTGCTGTAAGCTGAGAGTGTTCGGCTCGTAGTAGTTGATGCCGGGCGGTATTTCGCTCTTGCAGCAGCCGACGCCGGTGCACGACTCCTGCCCTTGGATGGTGTACTGCGGCGGCCGGCATATGGACGTGCAGCCGCTGACGAAGTATCCTTTGGGGTCGACGAAGTAGCCAAGGCTGGGGCAGCCGGTCGCGACGAGGCGGTTCTTGACCGGGGAGATGAGGTAGTGGTTAGTGCCGAAAGACATGCCGTCGTTGGTGCTCCGGTCGACGAACCCCCCCGAGGCGTTGTAGCACTTGCGCGTCGCGTTGATGTAGACCCGAGCCTCACCGGCGTCGAGGGACAGGTCGACGACCTGGTAGTTGCGGTCTATGCTGACGGTGAGGCGGGGAGGGTAGCGGGTGTCGTCGCAGTGGAGCTCGAAGCCCGTGAGGCCGTCGTCGCGGTAGCAGCCGGCGCCGATGCCAAACGGGTAGGGGATGGTGATGTTGCCGCACCTGTCGCGGCACTCCGGCCGTGAGACCCCCACTGGCGGTGGCTGCTGCTGCTGCCGCTGAGCTGACGCCGGCGCCAGGAGCGATAGCAACACGGCCAGTGCGATGGCCTGCAGCTGCAGGGTGCTTGCCATTTCTTGCGTGTGTGCTATCGTCTCCTTACCCCCGTTTGACAGTCGGGTCCGATATATGTGGCACTGGTATCAGCTAGCGCAGTTTTTTTTCTGGAAATGGGCCAACAACCTGGAGAAGAAACGCGTGGTGTGTCGTGTGTATACACGCGCTTCCTCGGTCAGCTTCTTTTGACGGGGCGGCGGCTCCTAATACTCGTTGACCGGCTCGTGCGGAAAGGTGCAACGTGGTGCGGCGGCGGTCCGGTCGTTTTCGTTAAGATTTTGGAGGAGAGGCAACTTACTCGCTATCTCGACGGTAATACAAGGAACGAGTTCGAAGCATACAGTCATAGCGAATGTGGCGCGGGCCTCGTGCACGAGAGAGGAAGCGTCTAACGGCGGATGTGGCGAGGCCTCCGCGCGTTTTGTTAGCTCAGACTTGATGTTTTTCATCTCGTCGGATATGTCCTGCATTATTGCAACATCCAACGAAGACGTCTGCCTCCTTTGTTTCTCTACCAGCGTCGGATCACGTCGGAGTTTGATGACCGCAAGGGTGAAGCATGTGGGGAGCTGCGGTTGGTCTTTTTCGCTGTCGTCTTCGCGTGAAGAAATGTGGCCGTACCGGTGAGCGGTTGTGAGCGGTAAGATGTACTAATCGAATCGGATGAGTACATTTTTTTATTATATTAATGAAACATGTGCCGTCTCGTGCTGTTGTAAAAGAAAATGATGCGGTTGCGAAGGGGCAGGTCAGGAACGCAGACGCAGCGCACCGGGTATACGGCTCGGCGCCAGAATTGGGGAACGGGGGGAGCTGCATCTGCGTCCCGCTTGCGTGGCCGACTGGCCGGGTTGGGTTGGTCCGGGTCATGGTAAGTTGGCTTATTCCGCAACAAATAAATAAATAACACAACTACCAAGTGGATCAACTTGTTTTTTCTTCTGACAGGAAGTTGATAAAGTTGCTTCGGTTCAATTCAATGCGTGCCATGGAAGACTTTGGAGCTTCATTGACCTGACTTTCTCCTCCGCTCTGCCAGGGATTGCGGCGAAAGAGGCTGAGAAAATAGTGAAATGGAGTTACGGAGTACGCCATTATTTTTTTGGGCTTCCGTGCCAATGTACATGTATCGATATGAATAATCAGCGTACCCGTGCGTTTGTTCTCTCTCGTTGATTCTCATGTAAGCATAATTGTCATATCCAAGCTACCCATGGACATCTACTATAGTGCGTAATTACATGGATGTTTTGTTGTCACTGTCAGTGTATTGTAGGTCATTGGTTTGCAGTTCAGGAGAATACGGTTCTCGTTGCTGTAACTGAAAGATGGCTATGCCTTCTTTAGTATAAGCAGTGCACGAAACCTCTTTGATGTTGCAAAGTATGGAGAAGACCGTAAGGAAAATGAGATATACTCTGGAAAGGGTTAAAGTTTATATAAGCTCCGCGATGAATAATCCGAGACGGCGGCCCAAACTAAATCAGTTTTGGGCTTTTCTGCATGTCGTTTCCTTCCTACTCCGGCCGTCTTCGGGCAGCGCGAGCGGACGGACGACGAGGTCCGCGAACGAGTGACACGAGCCGGCCCACGTCCCCGCCCAGGCCCCAGGCCGAAACCCCTCGCCAAAATCCCCCCCAAGTCTACTCCGCTTTCTCTCTTCCGCTTATCAGCTGCCACCACCACCAAATCGCTCTGCCCCCAAGCCAGCCAGGGCGCCGCTTCACCGCCGCCGCCGTCGCCGGCCGGGACGCTCCGGGCGGCCACCCCCACCCCCCGAAGGAATGCCCGCCGCGGCCCCCGCCCTCCTCCACCACCGCGGTACGCTACCCACGGTCTCATGCCGTCATGCGTACGCGTCCAATTCTAACGGCTGGCTAGGGTTTCGTTCGTTCCACAGTCCCCCCCGCGGCGCAATCCCGCCTCGTCCGGTTGCTGGGCGCGTTCGTCCTGCTGCCCTGTGCGGCCGTAGTAAATGTCCCCGCCGCGGCGCGCGCGCCCCTGTCGCGACCAAGGGGCGCAATGCGAGCCATACGGGGGCAGCCGAATAGTCGAGACTGTTTGCTATGTGGTGTGGGTTCCTACATCCTGGGCTCTCCAGATCGCACCGTGTGGGAATGGGTGAATCGTGAAAGGGAACGGAAACCTAATCCAATCCCAGTTAGTAACAAGAGGCAATCGGGGGCTATGTGGAGAATGGAACTGTTGGAAAGAGTGAATTCCACCGCACTCTTCTCTGGGGATTTATATTCTTGTGTACCAAATGGGGTCAAATTAGTTTTGTTCCTGATGGGTGTTCAATGGACAAACTATAGAAACACAGCCTGCTCTAATGCACTTGTATACTGCCATCCTCGTCAACTAAGAAACTGGGTTGAGATTTCGTCCCCCAACTGTAATAGGTCTTGATGAGCCCCCTTATTCAAATTAGTAGTTTGATGTATATGCGAATTTCACAGTGGTGAACTCAAAGTCTATATCACATCCTGTAAGTGCAAAAGCCAACTAGATGTTAAATTTATCAGGGATTTATGGACACCATGAGCAGGATTATGTATACACATATAAATGGTGTCTGCGCTTCATGCTTCATCCATAGTTTTATATGGAACGCCTATCTACTTTATCAGTGAATATTTGATACACATGTTGACTAGATTATCAATTTTTGTTAGTCTGTTAGGTGACCGCCAGCCAGATTGATACCATAATGTTCAAAATGGATTGCATTTATTTCCCAAAATTTACCTTATATTGGACTTACTGTTGGTTGCTATTTCTTGGTATTGTCGTCCAGTTCAGACATTTCATCTTTTTCGTACATGGTGTAAACACCTCCCTCTTTTGCGTTGTTTGGCTTTAATTAGGACAGTTTGTTAGCTGATTCATAAAAATGCACAGTTCTACTATTACTGTATGCTGTCCGCCTCCACTTATGATGTAGCACTGTATGTACCTTGCAGATGTACAGAGAAGCCGCATTTATAGCTCATACTCTTTAGGCATCTTATCATGTTTTCGTATCGAGCTATGCACATAGACCTGACTTTCATTCTAGGCTAAAGGTGAATGTGGGCCTGTTTAACACTCTTTTTTTTCGTATGGACATTCCAAATAGTTCATTTTGTTCTCCCTTGTATGGCCTTTATTTGTCCTTAAAAAACTTATGTAAGTTTTTATGTGTTATTCAAGTGGTCTTTTTGCATACTGACATTGATATAATGTTTTTACTAGGATGGTTAGATAAAAAAAGCGTTCTCGTTAGTCATGCGTGTTGCTTTATTTTGTTATCTATATCTATCTCATTAACCGCAGAAATTAATGCAGACAGTTCCATTTTAAGCTGCCTGTTCCTTCCTAATTCACGAGTTTCTTCTAAAGCAATAGCTAATGTACAGTGTTTTTACTGGCCAGGGGTCTCAGGCAGAGGAATCTTACCTGTACATCATGGAGATTGCAGAGTCCCTCCAGGAGCTTGTTTCATGGGCACATCACCTATGTTGGGGCCAATGAGGGTGTCTTTGCTATGTAATGCGAGCCCCAACAACCATAGGCCTAGGAATTCGGATATATCATGGCAACAGAGAGGAGGGTCTTCCAGGGGGAAAGGCAAGCCATACCAGGAGAAAGATGATTCCGAGAATATTGATGAATTCGATAGTGATATCATGTTCTCCAAAAATGGACCACCAATCTCCTTGGCAAGCAATTCTCGTCCTCAAGCCACATCAGCTCCAGGGGAAAGAGAGAAGGAGATTGTGGAGCTCTTTAAAAGGGTCCAGGCACAACTGCGAGCTAGGGGAAAGGGCAGGGAAGACAAGAAACCTGAACCTGCAAAAGTGCAGGGTGAGAGGGGCAGTGTTGATTCCCTTCTCAAGTTGCTTAGGAAACACTCTGTGGACCAAAGAAGAAAGAGCAGTGACGATAAAGAACAGAATTTTGATCTAATGAGGAGAAGCAATGATTCTGGAAATAGACAAAGCTCTACCATCCTTGGCATAAAAAGTGACACCCAGGAAGTGCAGAAGAAGCCTCCTCCTGCGCCTTTCAAAAGGCCAGCTTCAAATTTCAGGCGAAGATCTCCTGTTCCTGGAGTGAAATTCCAACCTGTTATCAGTGCAGATGCTGATGCAGATGCCGATCGCAAGTCTATGGCCAATAATGTCGCCGACACTGTACAAAAAGCTAAGACAGCTCTCGATGAGAGGACTACTACAGATGAGCCTGACTCGTTCTCTCCATATGAATCTGATTCCGTAATAGCACCAGAAAATATGTCTTTGGATGACTTCGATGCTCTTTCAGATGATGAATGTGACAATGAGGAATTAAATGAGGAGTATCCCGAACCTTCTTTGGAAATTGTTGACGCTACAGATCCTGATGGATCGCATGACAACATTGCCGCGGAAAGTTCGGATCTAAGCTCTTTGAAGGTTGCAGAACTGCGTGAACTTGCAAAATCTCGAGGAATCAAAGGATACTCAAAGATGAAGAAAAATGATTTGATTGAAATCCTGAGCGGCATGGCCTGATAAGCAGGTGGCGCCTTCTGTTTGCGCCTGTTTTGCTTGAACCTACCGTGGGCATTTGCACTATCTTTCAGTCCCATAGAAAATTGTAAATGATCGAGCAGTGCTAACTTTGTTCTGTTCTGTGCTAAGCTTATGCTGGCTCCTTTTGTACACCTAGTTTGCTAGTTAATTAGACGAATTCTGTGCTGAGTGGAGTAAGGTAGCTGAGACGTTTGTTTCTGTAGTAATGGCAACGCACTATTCTGTTCTAGGTGGTTTTCACTTTTTTTTAAAGAAAAAAAATCTCCCCACAGAGTTCACCTGTGAATGTGATGGTCCATCCACACATCAAGCGGGTAAGACTGGACTGGTCTGGTGGTGCTGATATTGTTCTGAAACATTGTGGTTTTTACCTGGGTGACTGTTGTAGCAGATGAACACCGTACTGGCAACTCTCTGAAGGAGGTGTAGACATGTTGCTCGCACCCCCTTTTTTGGTATTATTTGATACAAGATGCTGCTGCAATATTATTGTTCCCTATAAACAGGTACTATTGATTCCTCTTCTCTCTCTCTCTCTCTCTCTCTCTCTCTCTTTTCACGTAAAGGTCGTCAATTATTGGTGTTTTCTGTTATCGTCTCCGTGACTCCGTGGCCGCTGCAGCCCTGTAGGTTTGCCCATGAAAGAGGGGGAATGATGCATGGGTTTGTTCAGAGACGCGACTGTGTTAAGGCGGCTGCATCATTGCTTTGCTTCTGTTGTTGCTTGTGGTAATCACAGGCAGCATGTGCTTTCGTGATCCACGCGGGCGCACACGTACACTGCTGCTGCTGCATATGCTTTGATTTCTGGTAGCCGTCAGATCCGGAGTGATTGGACGGTTAGTTGGGCGCCTCACGTGCCGGCTCTCTGCTCCTTGTCTCTGGGCCTGGGCCTGGGCCTGGGCCTGGGCCTGGGCCTGCCTTCATATATTGCGTGCGAAGGGAAAGGAAACCCCCTGATTAAAGCTGACCCATTCCGATACGGCCGCAAGCAAGCGAGCCAGTTCCAGCCAGCCAGCCATACCCTTGAAAAACACTTGCATGCCAGACAGCAGTGCCGTAAGAAAAATCACACGCAGGAATAGGAGAAAAGTTACGGCCAGCCAGCCGCAATCCTGTCCTGTTGGCACGCAGCAGGCCCACATACTTGCACACAGGAGCCTTTGTGCATGGGTTTCTCCTTTTGCTTTTGCTGATCCGCAACACAAAGCTAGAGCTAGCTAAACCCTCGAGGCTGGATAAATCAATGGTCACCATCCATGCATGCATGCAGGTAGCAAACGATGAGCACAGCACAGCACGCAGGGACCGTACGGCAATGCATATAGTATTAGTAGGCCGGTAGGTCCATGGTTGGGGAGCTAGCTAGCTAGAGAGAGAAGGCCGGGATCCATGGCGGCCGGTGTGGTCGCCGGCCGTAGCACTGTTCAAACTCTTCTTCAAGTCGAGGTCGCGGCCAGGCCAGGGTGTAGGCTGGGCGCGGGCCGGGCCGGCCGCGCCGATACTGTTGCCGCGTCGGAGTAGGCCGGGGCAACCACCTAGGCCTGCCGCGCCGTGCATGCATGCGCCGCTACCGCTCGCTAGTCCGTGCACGAAGCTCCCTGCTGCTGCTATCTCTCTTGCTTTGTACTTACCTGATGCGGCAGCGGCCACCAGCTGCCGGCGTCGCCGTCGCCGTCGCATACTGCAACTGCAGGCAGGCAGCCAGCCGGGAAGCCGGGAACTGAAGGCGAGCTGATGTCGACTAGTCTACATCACAGGCCCTGGCGCGCGATACCTGCATGGACCATGTGCCCTGCTTGGTGTTGTTGCTATATGGTCACGTGTTGCTCTCTCTCTCTCTTTTTTTTTAAAAAAAGAAAAGATGCACGCACACATGGAGGGCTAGCTGTTTACATTAGTTCCGGCCTCAATTACGTCCGAAATAAAATGGGGTGGATTGAAAGTCAGTTCTCCGTATGTATTGGCATGTACTGTGAGTGGTAGTGAGTAGTGACTGTGCTGTACCATATGCAAGGCGCGCTGCCTTCTTTAATCGCAGACGACACTGTATATATAGTAGGTTGGGCAAGCTAGCTAGCTCATAGCAGCTAGGGTCGGGTCTCACCGTCAAGATTCCCGCCACTATGGACGTGTGTCATCTACGACATTACCACATATCGACCGATGGCATACGCATATAAATATAATAATAACTCACGCACTCTGCACGCGCCATGGTAACTGTACGCACGAAAGGTATGTAGCGCATAAATAGGGCGCGCAGCAAGCTGGCTCGCGCGCGCTGATCATGATCCACGGCCGGCACAGGAATCATATCATATCTATCGGAGGCAGGCAGGGCAGGGCAGGGCAGGCGGCGAGCATGTGAGCGATGTGACCAACTGGCCTGCTGCTGGTCTTGGCTCTGCGACTGCGAGCGGCCGGCCGGATCCGCCGTATCGCCGGTGGGGCATCGCTGCCGCCGCACAGCTAGCGCCGGCTACAGCCCGGCGGTCGACGGACTAGCCGGCCGGCCGCAACCTGCTGGGGCGCGCGCGGCATGCCGGCCGGGCATCTCGCTCCCTGCATTTGCCGATGCCGCGCTGCACGCCACGAAGCTAGCAGCAGGCATATATGTGGCCTCATTATTGCCAATTTGCCATGCATGATTAGCGGCCGGCGCACACTGTTATGCCTAGCTGGGCCCCGATCGATCGACGGGTTCTCATGGATCGAACCTGCCTCATGCGCCATTTGGATCATACTGACCGCCTGCTATAGATATGCTATATACATATCGATGAAGTAGCTAGGTATGTACGTGCATCTGCAGGAGAAGGCCGGCCGGGATATGCTAGTTAAACGCTAGCTAGTAGGGACTAGGGTATGTACTCGCAGCTAGATGTGCATATGCCACGATATATACATAATTATGTGTAGCGGTGCGTGTACGTGCATATCTCGATCATGGTCACGACCAAAGCGCGACCTTTTGACCGGCCCATATATGTACACGCACTGCACGCATCCTGTTCGATCCGTCTACCTCACTCGCGTCTGCCTGCATGGTCATAGTCGTCGTGGGAATCAGAATCTGAATCAGAGATGGCGCTGTTGCAATGCGCATCAACAGATCCATCGATATGCATCCTGTTCCTGTGTGCACACAGTACGTATGCGTGTAGCAGCGTACGAGCCTACGCCTATACTATCTATCTATCTATCTATCTTTCGGCCGCCTAGGGCTAGCTACCCTAGCAGCTAGGGTAGGTCGCGACGACTGTGCAGTGCATGCATTGCATCCTACAGACCGACCGGCAAAATTAAAGCTTGGCATGCAGCGAATAGCTATCTAGCTAGTGATGTGCAGCTAGTAGCGTTAAGTTTCGTTCTGCGCGCGATTGCATTTGCATAGCAGGCTCTTACTGGTAAGCCTGTTGCTGTTTGAGAGAGAAACGGCGAATGGGTAGCCTGCTGAGTGCTGTGCTGTGGCCTTGCTTGCCACGTAGGACTGAGTAGCATGTAGATGACGAGGAGGCAGCGCCATGCAGACGGTCAAAGCAGTCAGGGCATAAACTGTTGCGTGAGCTGCGCTGCTGGTCAGTAAATGTGTCCAATGTGCTCACAACTCACGAGACGACCGTCGATCGACGCAAGTCTCATGTGCATGACTGCATGATCTATGCATGGTGTTGGTGTGCACACGGTGGGTGGTGCTCGATCAGAGTCTCCAGACTCCGTACGTTGTCACACCCGGATTTACACCATACCCGAATGTGGCCATATGTGTGCCCAGGAGTCCACAGACACATATAGCGAACAAATATGGTAAAAATCAGAGTACAATGCTTCAATTATTCATCAATAGTAGCGTTTACATCAGAGTTTTGCATAAATGAAATACATGGACAGCGGAAGACTAATACATCTCTCTAAGCGTAGCCGCAATCCCACAGGGACTCTGACTGGGAGAACGCCAACTCAGAAGTACGGCAAATCCTCGGGAAACTCCACCTCATAGTCTGCCTGACTCCAATCTGTTACCCGTCCGGGATTTTGCCCAAAAATGATGATAATAGCAAGTGTAAGTAATGGAAATTACTTAGCAAGTATAGCACGGGTTATGAAGGCTCAAAATGGCTAGACACTGGCTTAACTGCATTAGCACTTTTAGTTGGTTCGTTTTTACTTTATCCAAGTTACTACAAGTGAATGAGAACCCGGTTGTTACCCAATTAATAGTGTAAGTGACATTAAGCATGAATAAATACCATATTCTAATAAAAAAGGATCCAGGCCGCTCGTGACCCTGAGCAAGGCTATCATGATAGATCGTACACTCTGCAGAGGTTTCGCCCTTTACCCACCAGTCGCGTAAAAGTTCAAAGGAACTTTGCACCCAACCACGCACATCAACACTTCCGAGGTGTGACTGCATAGGGACGCTACGAGGCTTTCACAAGACACCCGCACAAGTCAGTAGCCGCTGGAGTACTATACGGTGGTGAAAACTTAGGCACCGAGATCGATGTACGCCCACGGAGTCACACCGTGAGGGGGTCGATGGCGTCCGGAGCGTGGGTATCCCACCCATACTGCACAACGTGCAGAGTTCTCAATCGCTGAGACTCCTACACGGGACTGGGTCTAACGTGACCTAGCCGACGGGGCTACCGTCCTCGGTGGAATCGGAGATCACCCAGCGCCGTACCTCCCACAACGCCGTTGGCCCCTCGGTAACTACTGCCAAGCTAGAGACGTACAAGCTACTTGACCAAGACCAGAGCCCATATAGTTCCGGCGGTGGCGACAGGCTCCTGGGTTGCCGCTTTAAGAACCGGTCCTTATAGGGAGACACTAGAGCAAAGCACACAGCACATGCTCTAGCCCCCTAGTCCAAGTTGCTAAAAAGCAAGTTTTATCATTAATGTTGAAGTGGACCATTAAGTCAATATTAACAATTAAATAATGGTGACAGTAGCTGCGCCTAGCAAAAATACTACCCATATGCAATTACCCATAGGAATACAAGGACAGAGAAATAAATGCTAGGAATAACCTTAATGGTAAACAAATTTAGACACATGCGTATGTAATGAACAGTGTATTAAATGTGAGATAGGTAGCAAGGATTGTCCGTGCTATAACTTGCCTTCCTCGGAGTAAGGCTGCTGCTGAAACTCCTGCTCCGGCACGTCCTCAACGTACTCGTAGTCCAACGCTACGGGCTCACCGACTGGACACGAACATCACGCACGCATTCCAAAACAATCATCACATGCAAGAAAAAGTAATTCTATTAGAACAGTACACCAAACAGTAAAAACAATACAAAAACAGGAGCTAAAAATATTCTACGCGTCGCTACGAACACATGAGCGCGAAAATCACGCAAATCGGAGCTAAACCGTGAAAGTTATAGCGTTTCTAAGGTTCGGGGGCTTGCTGGCAAAGTTTTAAAATTTCCAGGGGCCTAAACGAATAAAACAGGACCTATTTGCAATTATTTTCGAATTAAAAAGGACCGCGGGTTAATTTTGGTAAAAGCCAGGGGCTCTTTAGAAAGAAACCCCTGTTGACCGGTACGGTCAACTTTGACCGAGTCGTCGGGGCGCTGGGGACCGTCGGATCCCGATCCGGCGGCCAGGGTTCAATGGGGGGGGGGGAATCGGTCGCCGGCGAGGACAGGGGAGGCGGCGGCGCTGGTCTCCCGCGGCGGAGAGCTCGCCGGCGTGGCGCGAACTTGCGCTAGCGGCCTCTGTTCGCGACGAGAAGGGGACAGGGAGGAAGCTGGGAGCAAAGCGATTCTATTCATGGGGTTCTCGACGGCCGGGAGGTGGCATGGGTTGTGCGCGGCGGCGGACAGGGGGCGGCCGGCTCCGGCGAGGTCGGTGGGGGTGCTACGAGGCTCGGCTAGAGGCGCTACCGGGCGCAAAATGATCGGGAAGGGATGCCAAGACTACCTGAGTGACGCAATCGAGCGGAGGAGTGGCGGGGATGGCGGCCGACGACGAGCGGCGGGTCGGCGGCTCGGTGCACGACCGCGCGGGAGTTCTTTGGCGCAGGAGCAGCAATGCGGGGCTCGGCGTGCTCCTGGAGGTGCGGTGGCGCCGTTCCGAGGTCCAACAGGAGCGGAGGAGCGCCGGAGCGTGGCGACGACGGCAGCCCGCGGAGCTCGGAGGTGGGCGGCGGCAATGGCGGCGGTGCGGGGCAGGGGGAGGTGTTGCGGGCTCAGGTGTCGCTCGAGAACGATAGGTGAGGGGTCGGGCGGGGTACTAGTAGAGGCCAAAGGCCCTCGGTGCGCGACCCAGGCCGAATCGCGCTGCGGCCGGCGGCGGGGCTCCGCTTTCCAAGTGCGGGGCTGCCTGCCAAACTGGGAGCGGACGGAAAAGGAAAGAGGGCGGGGGAGGAAGGTGCGGGGAAGGTTCCTGGTGGGCCACGGGCTCGGTGTGGGCCGGAGAGCCGAGCAGAGCGGCGGTGAACGCGCGCCGGGGAAAGGAAAGGCGCAGGCGTCAGGGGGGAGACGGATCTGACATGCGGGGCCCGCCTGTCGGTCGCTGGGGAAGGAAGGGAATTGCTGTGCGAGTTGGGCCGCGGGAAGGGAAAAACGGAAGTGGGCCGGAGCGAGCTGGGCTGGGGACGGCTGCACGCGGGAGGGGGGGGGAATGAGAATTGGGCCGCTGTGGCTGGGCCGAGAGAAAAAGAAAGAGAGGGGGAGTTGGGCCGGATTGGAGGAAGAGTTGAGGGGGCTAAAGTGGACCAAGGGAAAAGTTCAGGGAGCAAAACCAAACCAAGGCCTAACAACTTTTCTAGAGCTCCAAACAAGCGATTCAAATTTGAATTTAAATATATTTAAATTCTTGTTTGAATCACAGGCAATACAAAAATAAATGCAGCAGTATGAATGCAACAATAAATGTTTCTATCACTTATATTTGATTTTAATCGTTAGAAAATTATTATTTAGCCTTTATAAAATAGGTGAAAGCATTAAATAATTAATTAATTGCCAAAAATTTTAAATTTGAGTATTTTTGGGTGTTACCTACGTGTGAGACCGATGTTGGGTTAGAGGACGGAGCTGACTGATCTGATCTGAGCTAGCTAGCCATGGTGCGTGATGTTGGTTTGGTAAGAATAGTACAGCCGTGTCAGCTAGTAGGTGAGGGGGAGCTAAGCGAGAGTGGAGTGGTGATCCCAATGCATGTGGCAGCTAGCGGCCGGCCATGTACGCATCGATCAGCAGCTAACTCCAGTACTGCCACCAGCCAGCATTCATATGCATGCATGCAGATGCAGACGCCGGCCGTATGCACACGAGGGCCACCCCGGCTGGCTCGCCAGCATGGGCGGCCAACCCGGCCAGGCCAGAGAGCGGCGATTCCATCCCTAATGGGATCGAGTGTACTGGTCTGTTGGTTTGGTTGCCCATTGCACCTCTCTCTCTCTCTCTCTCTCTCTCTCTCGTGGCTAGCTAGCTACACTTCCTTTAGTGAACAGTGACGGTCTGAGCCTCTCACTTTAGCTGCCTTCCTTTATTTGGACAGACATTCTATGGCTCGCCAAACTCCACTGCTCACCGTCCTCCATCCATTTGTCCATCAACATTTGGATTCAGGAGCCACCGAGCCAGCAGGACTACTGCTGCCAGATATTATTGCTCTCATCCATCGCTCGCTTTTTCTATTCTCGCGCCCGCAGCCGGAGCAATGCATGCAAGCAAGCGCGTAGCATAATGCAACCATGGGTGCGCGCGGTGCCGACCTACTTGCTCCATCATATCCATCCCTTGATCGATTCCAGCTGCTACATACGCGCAGCGCACTCATGCAGCAATCGATCATATTCATTTCCAGCCCACAACATATTATTATATATATACAGTACTCCCATCCCTGTATTTACTTTGCTACTAATCTGTTCGTTTGGCTGGTGGCTGGGAGCTGGTGCTGATTCGTTCTGAGAGAAAAGTACAATCTTGAACATGACGTATGCATGTCTAATTGCCTAGGCCGCTCCATTTGGTATATATTTATGTTACCAAATCGTCAACGGTATATAATGACATGAATTCACTTTCCAGATCACACTTGCTTAAAGTCATATTACAATCAGTAACTAGCTAAATATCTTCTAGCTAACGAGGTAATAATTCCGGAATGCATCATGGTACGGTACTAACAGCCCAAGAATTGCTATCATTGTCATCTTTAATTCTTTTCTTTTACTGCCCCTTCAACTTTAAGTGAAATATCTCTACCATCATCAGATCGAAGGTTTGTACTTTCACATCGCCAAGGATAGTCCTTTCTCAGACAACAGATTACAACCTGAAATCGTCGTCTATGATCATAAAGCATCATATATTCTAGATGTCTCCAAAGTAGATCTTTGAGATATTGTCCAAGATTGTTGCAAACTTGAGCCATATGAGATATATCTAAATAGGTACGTATGGTCAAGACCAAGTCTTTGCAAATTGAATTGTTTGCTTACATACTGCCACTAGCTTGTCTTTCTACATACACAGTCACCTTGGCTAAGCAAAGCGCGGGTTCTTCTATGAGTTTAGAAATTTCTCACCGTGCAAAAAGAAACTAGGGGCTAGGGAGATGAATCAGGCGGAGATCATTCACACCAACATAGAATCAATTTTTTATTTAGTCGTGATCGATTCTTCAACATGCATTGCATATGCCAAGTTTTTTGTTCCGGCATCGGCTCGTGCAGTGGGCTTTTACCTTCTCTTTCCTCTTTCAGGTATCGGTTTCTGCTACACTGTGGGTAGTATCACTATGTTTCTTGCTTCCTCCTCCTCCTCCTCCTGCGGCTCCTCCTCCTCCCTAGCTACGTCCACAAAGCACTATTTATTGATCTTGTCCCAAGCTCCCGCTTAGACTTGAGCATGCTGTGTTTTGTAGATGGATTGTAAATTCTATGTTATCTAGGATTAGAGTTTTAAATGTTTTAATGCAATCAATATGTCAATTTATATGCATAGATGAGAAATTTATGTAATCATCTAGAATCGAAATGTGCATTATTAGCTAGGTTATATATTTTTTATATGGTGGCTTCAAGTCATATGGTTTTGAGATATTTAGGTCTAGATGACATTTAGGGATTCAGATGAATTTTAATTTAGCGCTATAGGAGTTCTATATATTTATCATATACATTTAAATGTTTATTTAACTATGAATTTATATGTTTGTTTAACTGCGTGTTCACAAGACACCAAACTCATACAAATAAAATTTTGACCGTTGCTGCTATTCCGTGGTATGGTTTAAGATCATAGCAATGCTAAATGTCATTTGATTTCTAGGGCAACAGATGCTATTTCTGCACCGGCCATCTAGCTAGTTTCAGACTCTAACTATATATATCTGAGTGCATGCTGGTTACTTGAGATGATGGTAGTGCATGTGTCATATATCTAACCTTGTTGTCGACATCTAGATGTATAGCTAAAATTGCACTTATTTTGGGATGGAAGTAAAACATGGATACATGTGCTGTGATTGTGTGTTGCGGACATGTGTAACTGTAAGTAGAACCGGCGTCTGCAACAAATACTCAACTCTTTGATCTGGTCCCGTAGATTACACTGCATGTATCGCGAAGATATATAAGCACTAGCTTTTGGTAACTTTATATAGAGATGGAGTCATATTGTGACAAGTGGACCTTGCTGGAGCGTATGTTTTATACCTTGTTCAATACGTTGCGTCAAGGTTATTAGAGCACATTATTTATTTAACATTATCGTCGTTGTTGTCATTATCATCGAATAATATATAGTTATTATCACAGAGATTTTAAGTGCTGACAGACTTAATTTGGTGATGACGTCAAAGTGTGGCGCTACCTAGTTGAGTTTGGATGCTGCTGCATGCGTGCAAATTTGTCCATCGTCTCGATCTGCTGCTAGCTGCAGATTGTACACACACATCGATGGCCAAAGAGTCTCTATCAGATCAGTCGCCGTATCACGGAAGCATGAACGTGCAGATCGAGAGCGATATCTCTAGCTAGGCGTGTGTACGTACGTGCACGATCGAAGCCCAGATCAGATCAACAGTGTGTTTACGTACGCGACGCCATACCTTATCTTTCTAGCATATACAAAAGCCCCACGGCTAGGCACTTACACTTGCAGAGACTTGAGACCACACATACACAGGAATGAGAGGTACTCGTATAGCGTGGTACTATTCAGATTTCAGATCGATGGGATTGTATGTGTCATATATAAAAACGTGGATCATCATGCGCTATATGTCTTTTCAAAAAAAAAATCATGCGCTATATGTCTTTTTCAAAAAAAAAATCAAGCGCTATATGTATATATAGCTCTGTAGGGACCACGATTTGATCTCCTAACTACTGCTTCCGTTTCAAAATACAAGTCCTTTTAACCTTATCGATCCTAACTCAAATTTCTGTAGTTTGGACTAAGTTTATAGAAAAAAAACATAAATACCTACAACATCAAACTGCATTTATTTGATATTACAAATATTAATATGTCTTTCTGTAAATTTGGTCAAAGTTAGATAGTTGGCTAGCTTTAGGACAAAGCTAAAACAACTTATAATTTAGAATGGAGGGAGTATTCACCAGAAGTACTTGGAATTTTGAACTATTCGAACGATAGTACACGCTCTCTCCCTCCTGTTGAAATACATCACAAAAGTAAACTATAAAAATACTTATTTTATATCATAAGTATCACTTATTCCTTTCTATAATTTGGTAAAACTAAGAAAAGTTTAACTTGGGATAAACTCAGCATCTCTTATATTTTAGGATGGGGATGCATGTTTACCTAGCTTTCCTCTAGCTATATATATATGGCTAGATTTTAGGTAATTGTGGCATATATACTGTGTGTAGTATAGTACTCCATATAGTAGCTAGCTAAGCTAGCACCAGTGTGGGAGCAGTTGAGCAAGTACACATGTATGCATCAAATGGACTGTCAAGAAAAGGTGCATGCATCATATATCGATCTGATCGATGCATGCCGCATATGTATGTACGTATGGACCTAACTCTTGCTGCAGCGCTCAGGCGGATTGAAAAGAAAGAAAGGAGAAAGGAGGAGCCATGGCTTGGAACTAAAGATGACGACGTTGTCGTTGCCCATCATATGCATGCATCCTCTCTCACTCATAAGCCTACCTTGCTTGCTCCTTTATTTTGCTTTCTTTATATATATAGAGACCAACCGTGTGCGCAAGAGCTCTCTCTCTCTCTCTCTCTCTCTCTCTCTGGGAGATATAGCTAGATGCATGATAGCGAGATGTCGATCCTGGGCGGGATTGGCAGCAGGCCGGGCTTTTTGACCGATTAGGATGTGTCGTCGACGTGCTATATCATCCGCGAGCGAGAGCATCTCGCAGGGCCCCGCGCCAGCTGCAACAGTACTCCTGATCGCTCCCCTCCCCACGCACGAACCGAACCTTCAAGATATATATATATATATAGACATATATATATATATATATAGTTGGTTTGTTTCACTTGGGCGGCTTTAATAATTATTATCTATCTTCCAGACATATAAATCTGGTTAGTTATTTATGACCGTGACACCCTGAAAATGCCCTTGCTTAATTACTACACGTGTCCTGATTGAGATATACTGGCCTACTAGCTCCATTAAGCAATAATCATTGCTACTTACTATTTTACTTCACTTTTCCATACTTATTTTTCCTCCTTTTGCTTTCAAAAAGGTGAAACATGCATACATCCATATATACACTTGTCGCCATCTCTTGATGAACCAGTACGTACATTTTTTTGCGAAATACTAGAATGGATACTCACAATGTACACACTCACACTCTATATACACATGTACGCGAACTTTAACCCTACGAGCACCTCCGAACGACTGAATCGGCGGATGTCAAGATGAAATCGCCATAGATATCTCGCTGTCAAATTACACGCCATCTACCACTGAAAGCCAGTTAAATCTTAGAATAAATTTAGAAAAATGCGACATCAGCAATGAATCGAGGACTAGAACTCTAATGAATAAATTTCATCACAAGAAACCTTACCAACTAAGCTACCATCAGTTCGCAGACTACATACTTTGTTGATCTGGATGAATGCTTGACGTCGTTGACTTGTCATAGCCTTCAAGACTCGAGAAGTGATTTGGACCACTATATTTCTATTGAAAAGAAATCCATATATATGAATTTATGTTTGACACATAGAGTTTTAAAATATTGGTGGGAGTAGTAGGAAACGAGGAGTTCATCAAAGAAGTCTCGCACAAAGTCCGTGGTAAAAAAATTATTATAGTCACGAGATGATGTGTGTGGAATTTCCCTGCGTCACGATCACAAATATATGTATGGTGCCTGAATTGTTCAAATCTGAATGAGGATAGATCATATAATGTGTTTGATCATAGGACCAATTAATGCTACTGTCCTGCAAGCCTGCAACTAATGCGCGACACATGCATGATGCGTGCTGATCCAACAAGCTATGACAATGAACTATATGTTTGTTCTTATATAGCTATGTTAATCGATTGAACAGTGTGCAAAATTTCTGATCCTTCAATTCCCGACGATTTTTTTCTTTAATTTGTGAGCGTCACTGAAATATAATTCTTTCTAGTGTGATTCTCAGATAATCCTGGTGGCGAAAATCTTAGGCATTATGACTGTTGGAAAATACATATTATGAGGCATGTCCATGTTAGATAGGAGTATTTGTATGTGCATGTGTTTTGAATTAGCTGGTGATAGAGTAGCAGTACGAGTGAGAGCAGAGATCTGTGCAGGAAAGAGAATTAGGGTTCGGCCGGGGCAGAGAGAGGCCAGATCTAGGATCTAATAGTATGTGCTCATAGGCTGCGTGGGCAGTACTAGTGTGCTGTACCCTACGCTGTGTCTATTGCGAAAAGCAGTACTTCGTCTGTCCCACAATATAAGCATTTCTCGATTTCTGTGCATCACATTTGACCGTTTGTCTTATTCAAAAAATTTATAAAAATATAAAAACAATTATGATATACTTAAAATATATACGATGATAAAACATGTCATAACAAAATAAATAATATTTTCATAATTTTTTTAATAAGACGAACAGTCAAACGTGAACAGAAAAAGTCAACGAATGCTTATATTATATTATAGGACGGAGGGAGTATTTACAACATGCAACTAACTTTCACTTGTCACTGTCGTGTCGTCCGCCCTCCTCCGCTCCAAACAACTTTCAAACTCTCTTTCTCCTGACAAGGGACTGCTCTCTCTCTCTCTCTCATGATCTAGTGAGTGTGCCATTTTTCCCTTTTCCATATGCATGTATGTGGCCGCCCGCGCTCTCATTTTCACGAACATACTGTTCAGAAATCAGAAGATGGTGGAATTTAAACTGACCTGTTTTTTGGGGTTTAATTATTGTAATTATTTCTGCAACCTAGCCACCATAATTGAGCATGTTGCAGCCACACCTGCTAGATATATGCGCTCACCATTTTTTAATATTAATTGTTGACCTTAATCTACTTTGATTCTCCAGGAATATATCGGACTTGCCTACAAATCAAAACAAATTTGAGAAGTTATGTAACTTCTCAATTAGTTTGTCAGATACCAACCAGTATTGATTCTGTACGTGTGCCTATTTTCCGTACGTGTTGCAATCTACTAGCTACCTGCGCATATTTGAAATGCATAGACAAATAATTTTAGTCAAAACTTTAAATTTGCCATATGTATCAAGTTAAGTATACAAATAAATAATGTATAGAGAATTACACATACATATATAAAAACAGGTAAATTTTG
The DNA here is from genome assembly GCA_033239725.1 of Echinochloa phyllopogon. Lineage (NCBI taxonomy): Eukaryota > Viridiplantae > Streptophyta > Magnoliopsida > Poales > Poaceae > Echinochloa > Echinochloa phyllopogon. Next base: position 58,481,128 of record BTCW01000010.1, read on the forward strand.
AAACCAGGATTTAATGTAATTATTTGCACGAGAGAATTCAGGTGGGACATGGAATCTCGACTAGTCTCTGTCTACAACAAAACTACAAGTATGGATATCAGACACCATACGTGTACATACCAGGGATCCACAAATATAATATCTGTGAATGCACCATGTACCATATTTCATGTCGTCTACAGTAGTAACATAAGTAACCTGTTCCTATTATGCATTTTTCCTATCAGTGCCCGTGCAACACTGATGGAAGAACCATCACATCACCACTGCAGCGATAGAATTTAAAAGTAGCAAAAAATCGACAAGAAAATCAAAAGAAAGAAGAGGCCATCACTCCAGATTATCCTGCATGCAGTCATGTTACATACGCAGCTGCAGATTGGAGGCATGGAAGGAATTGCACCTGTACCCTCTAAAAACAAATCCTTTCACGTAGATCTTGTCCTCTCTTTTTTTTTTCAAGTAAAACTTCCTTGAGCACTGTTGATGACTAGGAGGCCTTATGTGCACAGGCTAACTCCCCGGACCTCAAACATGGAACCGAGTGGACAACTTTTAATTGTGCATGGAGCCCCAAAATTTGATAGAAATGATGAATGCTAGTAATCCTTAATTTGTCGGTGGCCAAAATTCTAATTCTGATGATGTTATATGGCAAAAGAATAATCTAAGCTGATAATGGAAGACAGCAAAATGGGCAGACTTAATATAAACACTAGCTAGTACTTTTGCGTAACATCGACCATAATGGGGTCGATGAATCTCCACATTTTAAAGCAAAGATCGTGAATGATGTAACTATTACTACCTCCGGCCGATCTTTATATATAACGTTCAAACGACAATTTTTATCCTGCGGCTAGCTTATTTTGCTGGTCGGAAACGTCAGCTATTCCGGAACAGAGGCAGTACTCGATAGTACTAATTAATAAAGTCCTCACAATGACTTTAAAAAACACACCTAATACTTTTTGCATATGATCGACAACCTTGTTGATCAATTTTATGTACTACAATGTCCATACGCTCACACGCACCCTAATATCCTACCCTATAAACGAGATTGGACCGACAGATTTTAAAATAATCGATCAAATCATCAAAAACTCCTCACTGTCGAGAACATCCCTACCATAAAATAAAAAAATAGCCGTATTAGTTAAGATTTTAGGATTTAATCCTGATGGACAACCACTTGTGTATATTATAGGTAGATATATGGCTGGAAATCCTAAGAAATAATAAAATAAGGAAAAGCCGGGGCCCTTGTTTTTGTTTGCTTTCCTCAGGGCTAGCTAGCTCTCACTCAGATCACTCTTATATATTCTCTTGTCTAGCTAGCTATACCCTACTCCACTGCCTGCCTAACCAAAAGGCTAAAAACCTATCCCCTCCATCCCCCCTCACCCCCACATACACCTCCCATCCAGCAGCAGCACTGCCACCATCAACTGTTCATCCACCTTCACCAGAGCTCTTCATGCTGCTGACTCCCAAGGATGATGACTTGACCACCTGAGCTGCTGAGCGTCGTCAGAGCATAGATAGCATCATTTCTTGGTATCGTTGGATGATGGATGGATGACTGGCCGGCCGGATCACTCGCCAGGAGCAGGAGATCGAGGTGTGGATCAGAAGAGTATGTACTAGCAGTTCAGTTAACCACTGCCAAGCTAGATCCCACCACACGCTTGCATCTGTAAGCTTACACGCTGCAGGCAGGCCTGGAATACTAGATCGGGCGCTAAGCTAGCTGCACATCATTCGGCCGGTACTCATCGATCTCTCTTCTGCTTGACCTATCTTGCTCTCCCTCCCCTCCTCCTCCTCCTGTCTTGACCTACTAGCCATTTCATTCAATTCAGAGTTGTTGTTGTTGTTGTTTCTCTGTCTAGTAGTTTAGATGCTCTCGCATCTAGCTATCTCAGAGCAAGAAGCAGAAAACTTTAATGGCGCGGTGCTTCTGTTAATTGTTGTGTGTTGCATTGCTGATGACACGTACAGGACGCAGCCGCGCACGGGATCGATCGGATGGATCACCACCATCACCACCACCACCACCACCATCATCACATGATCCCCGGCCAAGAACCGTCGGCGGCTGACGGCTCCACCCAGCAGGACAGCTTCTTCCTCGGCCCCGCCGCTGCCGTCCTCTTCTCCGGCGGCGCCGGGGCTTCAGGCGCCGGTTCGTCGTCGTCCGGCGCCGCGGCCCTCGGATCCTCCGCTGGCGGCGGCGGTGGCCCGTCGCCGTCTAGCTCGTCGCCGTCGCTGAGCCGGTACGAGTCCCAGAAGCGCCGGGACTGGAACACGTTCGGGCAGTACCTGCGCAACCACCGGCCGCCGCTGTCGCTGTCGCGGTGCAGCGGCGCACACGTGCTGGAGTTCCTCAAATACATGGACCAGTTCGGCAAGACTAAGGTGCACACGCCGGTGTGCCCCTTCTACGGCCACCCCAACCCGCCGGCGCCGTGCCCGTGCCCGCTGCGCCAGGCCTGGGGCTCCCTGGACGCGCTCATCGGCCGCCTGCGCGCCGCCTACGAGGAGAACGGCGGCACGCCGGAGATGAACCCCTTCGGCGCGCGCGCCGTGCGGCTCTACCTGCGCGAGGTGCGCGAGACGCAGGCCCGGGCAAGAGGGATCAGCTACGAGAAGAAGAAGCGCAAGAAGCCGTCGTCGGCGTCGGCGGCGGCGGCGGGGCCGTCGTCCGAGGGGAGCCCGCCGCCACCGGGGTCTTCCGGCGGCGGAGGGCCCGATACGACGGCGTCGCCGCAGTTCATCATACCGTGAGTTTTTTTTCCCTAGCTAGCGGCTAGGTGATCCGTCGTCATCTACATCCATTGATCCATCTGAGAGCTAGCCATCAGCAAGCGCGACGACTTGCTTGGAGTTCTTGCTTGGAATGCCGATGCTGGCAGAACAACAAGGCTAGGCGGGCCATTGTTCTTCTTTGCTTTCTTCGCCATTATTGTTCTTCATATTGGCTAGCAGCAGCTTCTTGCATTTTGCAAAAGATTTCGTTCTCCCCTTTTGCTTTCGCCATTTCACTTGAATCACCGCGTGAGTACTGGTTTAATCGTCGTTGTTTTAATGATTTAGCTTTCAATCAATTGGTAGCTGGTTATGTTTTCTTTGGTTCTCGATCTTATTCTAATTATTTTGCTCTCCTCCGGAGGGAGATGCAAATTAAACTTGCGAGAACAGTTTGAGATTCCCTAGCAAGCTAGCTAGCGAGTAGCTAGTATAGCAGATCGATGTTGTGCATGCATGGCATGGTGTGGGAAAAGTTTAATTTGCAGCAACAACAGTGGCCCAAGCTGTAGCTGTAACGCTAGCAGCTGCTAGTAGCATCTTTGCTGAATTTGTTCTTGTATGTAGCTTGTTGCAAGTAAAGTAGTTTGGTTCTGGTGCAGAAGCCAGCATATTTTGGCAGAACAGAAATACAATGCTCCATTGTCCATTCATATTTTCTTTCTTAGGAGAGCAAAAGGGCAATGCATGTGCTACACGTACTGCTACCTGATTTGAAACATATATATAGTTGCTAAACCCTTGTCTACCTTAATTCGTGTCTCTAGATCTGGAACAAAATCCAAGTGTGAATTCTTGGTCAATAATCCATATCTTGTTTACTTCAATCTATATATTTATTATACAGTTGAGCTTTTGCAATTACATGTTTAGTTCAGTTCCTGATGATTGGCATTATTAATTGTTGCAGATAATATTTGCTTGTTGGTCCAAAAAAAAAACCTTCTTGTTGTTATTTGCTTTGCATGTGCATTGTGGTGGTATTGCTTTGAACCGTTAGTGCATAGATGCTGACTACTAGTTCACCCTTAAAAATTACAATAATGGCCAAAAGAGCAGACACAAGAAGCAAAAGAAGCAAGAAAGGAGGAGTTTTTGGAAAAGAGGAGATAGAAGACACACGCAGGAACTGAAATCGTATTGGGGTTCAGTTGAGTGTGTACAATCGGGCATGCAGCACCCGTTTTAGCCCATGCTTCGATGCTTCTGGCTGCCTTTCCTTATTCAAGTTAGAATTACTGGATCTGGCTTGATTTGCCTTCACATCTTGTCTCTTCCTCTGCTGGGAGTATAAAAAGTATTTATAGAACAGACAGACTTGGCGACAATCTTTTTCATCCAGATGAAAATCAGGCACTCATTTGGGCAAAAAGTACCCATCACATATGCATGTTCTATGTGGTTAAAATGAGTTGGGAATGTCTAAAATGAGCGTTTTAGAGGGCTCCAGCACCTGAAATTTTTTGTGCCTCTAATTTGTGCTTGATAGTGTATGGAGGGCCGATACATATATAAGTAAGAAAAATTATAGTATTTAAGCTTCCTAACATTATTTGAATTTTTATTTATACCTTGGGTAGTTTATATTAGAATTACAACCACTTTACGCAGGAATTATAATATCTTTTTTGCTTTCAACAAAACTTTGTGTGTATTTTTGAAATAATGTTGGTGTAAATAATGTTCAGGTGTTGGAGACATTAAGAACACCATAAATTTTTATCCACAAGTAAATAAAATAAAATCTTAGGCATAAAATGCTTGGGTGAAATATATATATATTTTTTAGATAATGGATAAAATGTTCCGGCCTTCACTTCAAAAAAAAGCTAGAGCCACTTATCACAAAAGTTTGCAGCACCTCCGTCTGCATCCCAAATTAATATCTTTGTTATGTACAATTTTATTCTTTTCGTCATACTATATGCCTACATTTTAGGAGCCTGCTGTCAAGTTGTTTTTTTAGTGCCACATATACATGCATACACATTCTTTCACATCCTCTGCATTGCTACCAGGAGCACAATTCAATTCATGTTTAAACAGTTCATGAGTCTCGAGCCTTTCTTAGATTTTGTTTGTCCCTTCACAGCGTAGTTGAGAAAAAGGATTTGATATGTGGACAGTGTATAGACAAAATTGATCTTATTCCTCCCCTTACTCTGATAAGATATTTGTGTATCATATGCCCTTTTAACCCCACACACAAACAACCCAAAAGCCAGTATGTAGAGCTATACTGCTTTTAATCTTGCAGTAGTTAACTAAGGTTTTGTGAGATTAACAAATATTTTGTATAGTTGTTTTGAAGATTTGGATTCAGAAAACCATGCTATATCTAACTCAAGGCAAGGAAGGATGCAAGACTTGATTGCTATTATTTATGTGTTTGTTTTTACATTTATTAGTTGCGTGAGTTTATGCTATGTTGTTGCTGTTTCATCAAGCTATATATGTATATATAGCCTCTCTATTAGTTGTGCGTAGCACAGTGTTACTGTAGACATTTACTATTTACTTTGTTGACTATTTGCATCTGTGAGTGTGACATGGTACTTCGAGTCTATAAATGGAAATTAGTTAAAGTGGTAAATCATTGTTTGTGGTGTGGGCTACACAAGAGCTACCATATATACTTAGGCAAACTCTTCATAACAGATATGGCCACCAAAAATAACAGGGGTCAAGATCTTCTAGTGATATGATTGGGGATATATATAAGGTTCATCACCTAGAGGCAAACGACTCATATCATACATTTTCATTGATAAAAAATCATTTAGCTTTATTTAACTTTGGTTCCAGTAATTAATTAATTCAAAGCACTAGTTCTACGACTGGCATGATTCCTAATTGAGTGCTTTTAACAAGTGAACGAAGTACGCCATGTTAGGCTAGCCTGGTGCACAGGCACCAGGGTGCTGGTAACTTTTGTTAGTAAATTGACTGCTACTCACTATATGTTATTGGAAGAAAATATGTATTGCTTGAGTTGTGCACCACCTTGATTTTAATGCTAGCTTACGAAGTTATTGATCTTATTTTTATATATTTTTTTTCAAATACCCAAGGGGCTTATAGCCTGTTGATTGTGTGTTAGCTGTTAAATAATTTTTGCATGTATCAAACCCCTAATTGACAAAATGTTTGGATAGGTTAGTTATTTTTTGAAGTATCCCCTGACTCAAAAGAAATTTTACATCCCAAATTATGTTGATAGTTAAGGTCAAAAGACTAGTTATAAGCAACCATGCATCATTAACTTTTCTTGTTAGTTAGTTCATCGTCTGATGTGTACTCCCTCTATCCCAACAAATAATGCACTTTTGGCTATGCATCTCGACAAACATGTATATCATTAGTTACCATTCAATCTTAAACCATCACTACCAGAATGATCGACATCTGCACCGGGTGGGAAAGCCCTTTAGCACCGGGTTTCCCACCTGGTGCAACTAATCCGAGGCTAAAGGGGTACCCCTTTAGCACCGGGTTGAATAACCGGTGCTAAAGGGTCCCTTTAGCACCGGGTGCAGCCACGACCCGGTGCTAAAGGGCCTGCCCCGCAGCGCCTTTAGCAGGGCCTTTAGCACCGGGTCCAGACACAACCCGGTGCTAAAAATTTTTACGCGCAAAAAAATAAATATTTTTTCTACTCTCGTCTCTTTCCCTCTCCTCTCTTTTCTAGCTGACCGTCGTCTTCTCTCCGTCCTTCAAGAACAAGAACAAAATTTTTGTTCTTATTCTTCAAGAACAGAAAAAAGAAGAAGGTGAGAGTAGATAAATAAGAGGAGAAAGAAAGAAATTAAGAGTAGAAATATCTTAATTTACATCACAACATTTAAGATCCAACAATTACAACATTCAAGATTCAACGTAGATTCAACATAGAAATTTAGATTACAGAGAGATTAGAAAAAGAGAAGCCTCCGCCAGTTCAACAAAAGAAGAAAAGAAAACTGTGTGCCTCGATCCACTCCCAGCTGCCTCCGCTCCCCATGCGAGTGCCACACTAGAAGCATTCAACAACACGTACATATTTGCATCAGAAAACAGGAATAGAGAAGCAGAGAACAGGAAACCGACTCCTTTGGATTAGCATTTAGCAAAGTACCTGGCCCGCTGACCGTAGCATACGAGGGACGTGTTGAATCCGGCCAGGGTGTTCTGGATCATGGGTAATCCAACAAGATCGAACGCATCGGCCTGCAAACAAGCACCAATCCACGGGGAAGGATCGATCGCCCACAACAACAGATCCCAAATTACCCTCGCATCAAGCCGAATCAGGTGAGGTGGGCATGGTACCGTACCTTGACGGAGTGCTCTGTCGGCCAGCGCCTCACGACGGCGGCGGGGGCGAGGCGAGGAGGAGGGCCGGCGGTTTGGGGGAAGACGAAGTGCTGCGGGGCGGGGGGCGGCGCGAGGCTATATAGATCCGGTGCATTTAGCACCGGGTGCAGCCACGACCCGGTGCTGATCCGGGGCATTTAGCACCGGGTGCAGCCACGACCCGGTGCTAAAGGCCCTTTCGCACCGGGTCTATACAACACCCGGTGCTAAAGGCCGTAACTGGCGCCAAACGAAAACTGGGGCCTTTAGCACCGGATTTTAGATCAACCCGGTGCTAAAGGCCCCCAATTTTCGTTTGGCGCCAGTTTCCAAACCAGCCTTTAGCACCGGTGGAAAATATATAGTTATTAATACTTGTTTTAATTCAGTTATTAATACCTATTAAAAATATATATTAAATAAGAAAATCTTATAAATTACTAGAAAATCAATATAAAATGCTAGAAAATCTTATAAATTAATAGAAAATCTTATAAATTAATAGAAAATCTTATAAATTACTAGAAAATCTTATAAATTACTAGAAAATCTTATAAATTACTAGAAAATCTTATAAATTACTATAAAATCTTATAAATTACTAGAAAATCTTATAAATTACTAGAAAATCTTATAAATTACAAAAATTGATAACTAAAAGAAAGATTTTGGAACATTAAATGGTCTCAGATGAAAAAGTCATTAATACCAAAATTTCATATCTCATCAAGATCTACAATCTTTATTTAAGTTATTTTTTCATTTGAGAAAGTGGTAGTATACATTGTTCATTAATCCTAGATTCACTCTCATAGTTTCTAAAACTTTGTTAGAGACTTGTCAAATTTATACTACATGTTATTACCACTTCTGAAAATGACAAAATGACCTAAATAAAGATTGTAGATCATGATGAAATATGAAACTTTGGTATTCATCACTTTTTCATTTGACATCACCTAGTGTGAAAAAAAACCTTGGTTGTAGTTGTCATTTTTAATTCAAAATTTGGATTGTTCAAACAGTCTCACACGAGAAGATTTTTCAAAATAATAACATTAATAAGTTTCATAATTTGATAGAGTATGATTTTAGGAATTTTTAGGAAGAAAAATGATCTTTTTTGAAGTTTGTACGAGGGAGAACGACTAGTTACAACTTTTATACAGAGATTAAAAAGAAAAATTGTTCTTGTTCATCCAGTGACGTGGCTCGTGTGCGCCCGGTGACGGCCGAGCAGCATGAACACAGCGCCTAAGTGTTCAGCTGGCTCGGCCGAGGGAGACATTAGCACCGGGTCGTGGCAAGACCCGGTGCTAATGTGCACACTTTAGCACCGGGTGCAGCCAGCAACCGGTGCGAAATGGCCTCGGCACATTAGCACCGGTTGCTGGCTGCACCCGGTGCTAAAGGGGGCGCATTAGCACCGGGTCTTGCCACGACCCGGTGCTAATGTCTTCGCCCTGGCACCCCGCAGCGCCGCCCGCGCTCCTAGCCGTTGGACCCGGTGCTGAAGCCCCATCAGCACCGGGTCCAAAAATGACCGAGGCGGAGGAGGCGGGCGGATGTGAATGATTCTGGTAGTGCATGCATCATGCGTGGAAGTGATTTTTGTTTGTCACTCGGGGGCATATATACACAGATTGAAACACGTACAATTTCCATATATACATAACTATCCTTACCAGCATGCATGGTCTCAGTACGTATATCTGCTCTTCGCAACAAACTAGTAGTGTTCGATCTACTGCCCTACAAAAACAACCACTAGTGTCCTACAGTACTTGAATCGAAAGCTCGATCGAGACGCCTGAAGATTCGGGAATATGTGTTGTACTTAGAGCGCATGCTTTCCCTCAAAATTGTCCATTCTACATTTCTATTGGTGTTCACGCTGCTGCTGGTCTCTCTCTGTCTGTCTGTCTGCGTAGAACTACTACTACTCTTGCTTAATCCTAATCAATATTTCTCACTTTTCCTCGATTCTCATAACAATAAATAAATAAATAAATAAATAAATATCTAATTCTATTATTCAGTAGACTAACCATTATTGTTCAGTAGACTCTAACCATTATTGACAACAATATCTATTATATCTAATGTACTTTTTAAAGGATTATCGACCTCTACTATTATGAAAATAGTTTAAAGTACCCCTCAATCTATATCTAAATTGCTCACATACATAATTATGAAAATAGTTAAAACAATCCATAATATTTATATAAATTACCATGTCCTTTTTTAACAAAGCCCATGCATCTATCACTATAAAAATAACGTGATGTAACTATTTAAATCCACATATAGAAAAAATTATTATATGCCTCGAGGCCACCACCCCCGAGCTACCATCACCCTAGAGTCACAAGCCATGCATTTTTCACGTCAAATACGTGTGTGTGCGGTATTCACTTTCGAACTCACGACCTTCTAACTCACGTACACCCTATATCCTTGGGAACTAGTTTTAGGATTCATGGAATCAGTTGTGTTTTACATTTTGACCATGCATCTCTCTTTGGTTATGTTAGGCGTATAGGATTTGTCTTAAAAATGATTAGACGTACACATACCTATTTTGTCTTAAAGTATTCCAAGTTTTAATATTTTAAATGAATTTTAAGTCCACAACAAAAAAAAATCATATTTCAGAAAAAGAAAGGTTCGAGGTTAAATTGCAGGATTAACTGTTAGCCTATAGTGTACCCACATATTAAAGTGGCAAGCAGCGTCGACCATTCCACTCTTTTTTTTGAAAGATCATTCCTCTATGTTGCTTATAAAAAAATAACATCCCACTCTGCTGGTGGATGCGTTCATTGATCAGACCTAGTTGTCTTTTTTTTTAGATAATGGAAAATATATTATCCGGCCTTGACCAAAACGGCTACAGCCAAAAAACAAACATGGAAATTACATCCCCATCAAGGGGTTCTAGTAGTCCTACGCGAAGTTGGACACCGACCACCATTGAAGATTGGATGTTTCTTCTAAGGCAACAGCACGACATCCGACTGTTACGCCATCTAATGCCACCTCCGCCTTGAGCTAACTACTGAACTGGGTGTCCACACGGGAGAACTGTCCGCCCTTGGCGAACAAGAACTTCGATGACGCGCCTGCACTGCCGCCGCCGGCCTGGAGAACCAGGCTAGGTTTTCACCCAGTTATTGAGCACCCGCAGGCGCAGTAGGAGACGGACTGACCAACGACTTTAGCAGCGCCTTCAACAAGGTTTGTGTCACGGACACATCCACCACCGCCAGCCCGGCTAAACATGCCAGGAAAGGATTTCACCCAAATTGCCGCCATCACCATCATCATTGTGCACGGCCAAAAAGATCGTCTTCACCGGAAGGACACCAACAGATTCGCTCAGGAAGTCGCCACCGCAAGACGAGACGCACGCCGGCCGCCGTTGACGAAACACCGCCACCCGGAGCAAGGTTCCTCCGATAAAGGGACAGCACCAACTCGGGAAAGGCGGCGGCGCGGCTGCTAGCGAAGTCCGCCCAAGTTGCCCGCATGGGAGCGAAGCGGAGCGACGGAGGCATTGGATTTGCTACACCTCTGTAGCGTCCATGCCGCCAGGGACGGCAAGAGCCGAAGGCAGACCCACCGGAGGCGGCTCAGATCTGCCGCGGGCCACGCCGCCGCCGTCGGGGCATCTGCCCCGCCGGACGCCGCGCCGGTGAGGGGGAGGGGGCCCGGCCGTCGCCGCGCGCCGCAGCCGCCCGCCCGCCTGAGCCCGACCCCAGTTGCCACCGCAAGGCCGCGCACCCGGCCGCCGCCAGCCGGCCCGCCGTCATCAGCCACACCCCGTCGCCGCTTGAGCGTCGGGCCGCCGACCTGCGCGTCCTCCTCCGCAGCGCCGTCCGTCGCCCTCTCACCACGAGCGCCGCCGCGATCCAGATCCGCGCGGGGCCGCGCGACCCGCCGGAGAAGCTCCCCGCCGCCACCATCCCGGAGACCACCAGGCTTCCGGTGATGCCCTCCGGCGGCGGCGAGGACCGTCGGAGTAGATGGAGGGAGGCGGCGGCGGCGGCGGCTTGGGTCTGCCGCCTGAGAGGTAGTAGTAGCTATCAACAGACTCAACATGTGGAACGCGCTCGAAGGGCAAAGTTACTACTGCTCCATGGACAAATCAGTGGCAGTCCAGCATGCTCTATCTTGCAAAACAAACAAACATTTGCATTCAACCATTCCAACGTTTGATGAATTTAACCTTGCAAAACACAAGGAACATTTCCACAACAGAAACTCAGAGCCAAATAATTAACAAAAGGCAAAGCAGCCAGTTTGTGTGGTTTGTAGCGTTGTATTTTATCTACATAGTACAATGTAGCAAGAGGCCAAGGACAGTCTCACAGACCAGAGTAAAAAGGTTGGTCCACATGGCAGGGACCAGTCAGCTGGGGTTCACTGGAATACTGGTGCCTAGCAGCGGTTTGCTAGTACCAACCAGGCTTACACAGCATGCACACATGTACACTCTGAAGCGGAGAACATGAAGTACATAACATGGACTGTCTCGCTCTGACGAACTCATCATATAAACTATAAAGGCAGCTGCTCACGTTAACTGGCCCTGCACATTTCTGCTGTACAACGAACCAGTAAAAACTCGGTTCTCAATTCTCATGTTCCTGCATTTCCGCCGCCCGGATAAAAAGAAGGTTAAAATATTTGGCTTCAGAAGCAGAGCAGCAGCTGAGCAGCAGAACTAGAAGTAACCTACTACTCAGCAAAAAAGCAGGACACCACAAGAGTTTCGATACAGATTATATTTATCTGAACATTTAGGAACAGAACGGTATGTAAGCTAGTCAGTGGGTGAGCTGTCAGTAATCCAATCCGCAAAAGGACAACCAGATTGTGCAAAATCTTACGTCAGGGAGCATGGACAAAAGAATGTAAAGAATGGGCACGAGGGCAACGGAAGGAGCAAGACTCAGGGTTGAAATCTGCTTGGCCCCGTCAAAAGAAAATTCCTTGCCGTCGAGAGATTAGAAGTTGCATTTACGCTTGTCAGCGCCACTGCTTGGCTATCTCCTCGTCAAGGATTTGGGCAGCCTTTTGCCTGGAACTCTCGTCCAGGCTGCTATTGCTCGTCAGTAGACTCTGTAGGGCTCGCAGCTCATCACGTCTGGCTCGCTGGAATAGCCCCCTCAGCACAATGCGCGGATCCCGAGGTGGCAGCTTATGCCGACCGTCACCATCTTCAGCGACAACATGGGTCCTGGGTCTCCAGTACTCTGTGCAGCTGCAATCTCTATCCTGTGCCTCGATTGCCTGAAAGCAATTCAAAGAATAATTCAGTTTGCAGAGATTTCAGTCCGGCTCCAACAAATTAACTGAATAGGCCATGCTGCACAACTACATAGTTAACAAGCCAGCAGAACGTCGAGTCGTCGACCATCATGAAATTATGCAATCCTGAAACAAGCTTTCACTGTTCATGTGGTTGGTGTGTTTGTGTGTTTCTTTTTTCATTTCTCGATACAAGTGTGTTTCAGAGAGTGCTCAAGTGAACGCTCCTCACCTGCACTATTGCCGGTGACAACAATCCAAACATTTCGAGGCCATCAACTGATCCTGGAGGCTGTAGTGTGGGAAGGTTAGCTCTTCCCACACTGAGTTGCCTCCGTATTTCCATGTTCAACCTCTCACGGACCATGCTCCAGCACTTGGTAGGAGAGAAATTGATAAAAACTTCGTCTGGACAGTTTTCTAAAGTCACCTGTAAATGCATCAAGCAAAGATATAAAGATACTGAAGAACAGGTGCACAGGTGGAACAAAAAAACTGAAACTTACCATAAACAGAGGTCCCTGCAGTCCAGCGTCTAATATTTCAGATATGTAGCATACCATTTGCGTTGGATCCACAATGCTGTAGTACTTTACCCTGCTTCTGAATCCTGTATTTACAAAGATAAAGAATGCCAAGGAATTATGAAAAAATATAGATCAAACTGCTGACAAGAATCAAATCTTTGAGTAAAAACATCCGTGTAAGTAGTAATTAACAAAAGAGAGACATTCCTCTAGCATGGATGCTATCATATATACCATACAGGAAACATACAAGGATGCAAAGCAGCAAAAAGTAGCTCATAATAAAATTGCTTCCAAATTGACAAACAGCTTGGAGATATATGGACGGGTGTCAATTTGCGCGGAAAACAAACCTTTAGGGAAGATTGCTTGTCTTGAGGACCACAACCTCCCAGATAGAACAACACCGATTTCCAACAGTTCAACTGAGCTCTTAAATCGATGCACAACGTTGGCTATGCGAGGACCCTTCTGCGCACTTCCGTTTTCCAGGGCAGGTTGCACTAATACAGTTGAATGCTCCCTACCTTCCAGACCAGATAGATATTGAGATTTTCTTTGAAAGCAATCATTATTTGGCTGCTGATTTCCAAAATTTGGATGCCCAAGATGGGCACTGCCTGAATTAAAACTTCCATATGTATTCTGCACAAGTGAAGGACCTACGAGTGGCTCTGAAGCAAAGACACCAGTTGATGCTTCCTGAGAGACACGTTGTCCTATTGAAACAGTTCCTACAGAGGGCTGACTTGATACAGCACGAGCCTGACTGCTATCTTTCTCCGTCCGCACCGAGGCATTAGTCTCTGGTGTTATGTGTATTTTATCCTTGTAAGAGTAACACACAGATGAAGTAGTGTTAGATGCCATCAACCTATTGGAATTGTTTGAGCTTTCCAAAGTAGGCTTCATGTTGCTTCCATGATCAACCATTACTGGCAGAAAACCATGTGGGTTTTTCATGTATTCACCTGAAGGTCTTGTCACAACATTGGAAGCAAATTGTTGACCAGAAGAAATCGGCAAGCTTAGTGCCGAGTTTTTGTGGCCTCCAGGCCCTCCATTGTATTGTAATTGGCTGCCACCACTATTTAGTGTACATGCTAGATCATTCTTCACCCACGGCTCCTTTTGTGGTGAAACATTTCCCGATTTCATTTGCTCTGCAGAAGGACAAGCAGGATTCATTTCCAAGCAAGCTAAGTTCGGCATCTTATTTCCACTGCTTTTCTGTTCATTGCAAACCAGTGAAGGTGACAATGATACTGTTGACGCCTGCGACATGTAGGACCTTCTGGGGCCATCAGTTGCTCTGCGAAGAGTCTTCAAATCTTGGTCTTTTTCTCGTTTAACACATGAGCTCAAACTTAATCCAAGATGAGAGACACCCCACCTGTGAATTGCACTTAACTTACCACCCAGAGCATCAGCTAAGATATTTAGTTCATTGACATCATAACGGACTAGGAAAACCCTTTTGCTCCAGTCACAGGAGCAAAGCTGCTTTGCATGTACAAGGCAAGTATATTTCTCTGGGGAACATGGACAGCCACAAGCAGAAAGATGCAGATCATAATAGCACAATGCACACTCCCTATCTGCAGAATCAAATTCAGCATCCATTTTCCTACATTGAGATGTAGAGCATATATCTTTTCTTTGAGTCAATTCCATCTCGATTCTTGCCTAAGAAGGAAAATGTATCAGATTTCACTGAGTTTTAAATGATAAAAAAACATTACTTATAAATAGTTCAATTGGAAATGTACCTTAAGTGACTTGCATATGGTGCTGTTAGGTCCACACATTCTTTTCCACCTCAAGTTATCAGCAGTATTTCTCTTAAGGAATAGGATGTCCCACTGAGCTCTTATTGCTTCTCTTGCAGCCCCAAGCAACAGCTTATCATGTGAAATAGATATTTTCCGAGCTTGTTCACGATAAAGCTCAACAGCATCCTGCCCAATCGGTAACCAATCTATTGGTGCCACATTAACAGCTTCTGCACAATTGAAACCACAATTGAAACCAGCATGGTATGCCCGTGGAAATGTCATGACAAATTCTCCTTCATGCTGAACACATCGGTAGACCGGTACTCCTTCAGATTTAAGCAATGATGGAGAAAACTGAGTAACCTGCAGAAGGTGCTGCGATCTTGTAAATGCACCCCTATACATTTCATATGTACCAAAAGGAAGGCAACTCTCACAAACATAATCTAAGAAAGAGTTGTAGGTCTTAGATTCAAAAGGAGTGGAAGACACAATAAAAAAATATAGCTCCTAATGATGTGGTTCATACCCTAAGCCCTAGTTGACAATCACCAGTAATCAAGAAAGAAACACTTACCAGGTTGTGAAGCAAATTAGGCTGCTCCTCAAACAAGTCAGGTAGATGTTTCCTCATCGCTACCTCCAAATTCACAGCATCCTTTCCAGGAACTCCATACCACATCTTTGGAGCACCCCAATGCATGTAGTTCAGTGAGTACAGATGATGATCTTCAACATGCTGGCAGCCAACACACAGACAGAACATAATAATATTAAATTTGGATAATCCATGATACCAATTACCAATCATAATCATAACAAAAGTATTTGTGTCGACAAGCATCTTACCCAGCAGAATGATGAAAAGCACATGCCAACATATACCCAGGGTATCAAAACACCAGATATGTTGCCACCCTCAAAAGATAGAACTGAACCTTGTAGTCTAGGCAAATTGTTTAGATTCCAACCAGATTCTGCGTACTTATGCTCAACATCAGATTTTACTTCAGGAGAGAACTTCGGAAAACCACTACCAAAAGTTCCAGTCTCCAAATCAGCACCATATATTACCTATATGAGAATGAGTTTTCAGATAAGTTAGAAGATAGCACGAGTATATGTTAAAAAGCATTCCTATCAGATATAAAAACTTGGAAGATGCTATTGTTGGACCAAGAATATGTAGTGTAGCACTACAGGTGAATCAGGGTCTCAGGGTCAACAGACATAACACTAAAAAGCTAATCAGAAGCCATGATCTAAAGACATCCCAAACTCAGGATGGACAGAGATTGAATTTTCTAGAGCTTAAACAGAGCTATAAATTGGAAAGGGCATAGGTACTCTATACTATGCAATAGAAGTTTGGTACCTCTATCTCTTCAGTGGGGCTTTCAACTATGCGCCAATACTCGCCTTCAATATCTCCCACTGATGGTGGTGAGCCCCCACACGCATCTTTGTTAAAATACTGATTGCTGAAGTCATCTGCATACTTCTGAAATGTTTGTAGTGTAAAGTCTGGTCCTGGTTCAAATCCAAACCGTTCTTGGCTTTGTTGCATCCCGGTTTGATTGTGATTAATGTTGCCAATATCTTCCGCCTCTAAAAGCTTTCTCCGCTTCTTTATCATCCCACATTTTCTGCTCTTCTTGGATGATTTACGGTTTTGGAGCTTGTCAACCTTCTGTACTCGAGTAGAAAATTTTGAGCCTTCCCATATGTTCTTCTCTTTAAGAAGGCATGGAGGCTTCCATGAAGGTGGTGGAACTATGCGGCAAATTCCATATGGTTCTGCCATAGGCCGTATACTCTCAATGTATTTTAATGTGTCCTTGAATTCCTAATACACAAGATGGAACCATGAGATTAGTTTATGCAAAAATGAACTTAGTACAATCATACTACTGTACAATATGATAAGCCAGTTAACAAGGTACCTCCTCGGATGGATAATAAACAGGAGCCTCCTCAAGAACAGGCCTGCGTGCACCAGATGGATTCCATCTTGCAACAACCTGCACGATGTGGTGTGCATAAGCCAACAAAAAAAACATCTTAATCAAAGTAACTCCATCAATTTACTCGAACCTTTTGACAATCAGCACATTTTGCACAACCCCGAAGTACTCCTTTTGGTAATTGTCGCCTATGTTTCACTGATCTTACTCCCTGTCCACAAAATAGGAGAATATTGCATGACACATTAAAATTGTGATTAAAAAAAATCCAGGTGATTGCAGAAGAAAGCAATAAACAAAAGAAACCTTTTCTGCTGATTCAATTTCAGAATCTTCATCAGAGGTAAGGTCGAAACGGCTATAGTCTATTGGAGGTCTGTTACGAAGTGATTTCCTGCAACTTTGGCTCCCAGAAGTACTGGCAGGTGTGCCACTTCGACAATGCGCCGAATTTGGTTCCAAAATTTCAACATCTTTCTCGGTGCTCTGTACTACTTGCACCGAACTGGAATGAGAATCACCTGGTTTGACATGGCCTTGGTTACCCCGTGGTGCAAGGCCAAGAAAAGGCCCAAATCCAGGCGGAAATGCAGGTTCAGGATCCCCGTTCAGTGTGGCCATAATGCACTCTGTTCCCATTATTACTGCATGAAGCATTCAAGTCAAAATTAGTACTGCATGGAACAAATATGTTCTTATCAGAACATCAAGAAATACATTAAATCTAAGATGGGACACAAACACTAGAGCTGGAAATATAGAAACACGCTTAACCAAACAAGGCAACCAGAGAACCTTATCTACCTTTAAGCTAATTAGAGTAGTACTAGGTGCGCATTATCACACTCATATTCTCCCGACCTAAATAAATCATGAAAACGATGCATTTGTTTGCGTCAAAACGAAGACAGGGTACAGGACAACTACAATTACCAATTAACGTGAAACTGACATAGATTGCCCCCTGTCCCCCAGCAGCCAGCCCAAACCCCAACAGAATCCTAATTCCTAAGCAGCGCCACTATTTCTACACCCTAGGATGCCGTTATAAAAGGTGCAAGGAGTTGCTGAAAACAAAGCATCCCGATGAACAACCGAGCAAGGCCATCACTGAAACATCAAGCGAGTAGTCATCGCACGGGGCAACCAAGTACATACAAACAGACCCCGCAGCTCG
The DNA here is from genome assembly GCA_033239725.1 of Echinochloa phyllopogon. Classification (NCBI taxonomy): domain Eukaryota; kingdom Viridiplantae; phylum Streptophyta; class Magnoliopsida; order Poales; family Poaceae; genus Echinochloa; species Echinochloa phyllopogon. Next base: position 58,499,030 of record BTCW01000010.1, read on the forward strand.
CCTGTAGTATGATCGTAAGAACTGCATACGAACAAACCGACCCCGCGGCCGGCGGCAGTCAGGCCCGGCAGCTGGTCCTCCAACTCCATGGCTTTCTTCCACAGGAAGGACGGGAGTCGGGAGCGGGCCGGAGGCAGCAGGAAAAGGAAAGGTCGAGGAGAAGAGAGAGAGAGAGAGAGGCCAGCCCACATAAAAAAAGAAGCCTCCTTTTTCAGAGCAACGGCCCAGTCGGCCCACTATGCAAACGGCCCAAAGGGAGGGAAACGTGGCGCCAGCTCATTGGAGCGCTGCTGGGTGGATACAGACTAGAGAGGCGTCCACTCGCCGCCCTTCTTCCTCGGCCTCCATCGAGATTGGAAGAAACCTGATGCAAGATGAACGGAGGAGTGGCGTGGCGTGGCGTGCGGCGCAAGTGCTCTCATGGGAATCTCTCTCTCTGTGGTGGCAAATCAAAAGGAAAACTCTTGTAGTTCAAACTCTGCCGTAACAAAGTAGAGGGAAAATCACCCAAACTTTGCCCGAATCGAATCACGAACGTGAGAAGAAGGAACGAGCACGCAAATACTCTGAAAAGCTACGAAACTATGCGGAAAACACAAAGAAACAGCATGCGCTCTTTCCTGAAACGACGAACGAAGAAAACACACAGGTTATTCAGGAGCCCTATCCGCACCTGATGAGGCAGCAATCGACTGCAAACGAAAACTAAGAAAGAACAATCCGGACCTGACGAAGCCAAACCCTGAAGAAAATCGAATCAAAACCTACCAAGATATGGCGAACACACCAGGTCAAAGCATTCGGGATCTGAAATCAGAGCATTGGGCATGCGATTGGAGGACGTAAAGGGCCGGGTGCTCCCCCCTCAAAATGTTCTACAGTAACTCCCAAATCTTTTTCCTTTCTGCTAAAACAATCCCAACCATGAAACGCTAGCTTCACAGGCCCAATCTAGCACTAACAGCAGCAAGAAATCTTTACGCACTATACCAGGCAGATATACATCAATCTAACTTCAGATCTTCATCTGAAAATCCAACTTCGGAAAATAATAATCATTAGACCAAGAGAAAAAATAGACGATAGTAACAGGCATGCATATACACGGAAAGCACACAGGAAAAGAAAGAGAGGGAAGAATTGCGACAGCGAGAATCAACACCTAGAAGATTCCCCAATCTAGCCGATGGGGAAAGAAGAGCAAGAAGAGGGGATTTACCAGCTCTTTCACAGATCCGTGACGAGGTCCGGTTCAATCGTTCAACTCAGAATCACAGCCCCACCGACATCATCTCAGCCGTGCTCGTGAGGCCATCGTTATTATTTGCCACGAACTTGCTCAGATCCAAGATCTTGAAGCAGCGGCAACAGAAATTGTAAGATTACCCGTTCAGTTTTTTCTTTCTTTCTTTGCAGGGATCCGTTTGCTCCTGCAGCTGCTGCTACCCAGACCTGAGCTCCTGGCCCTAAAGGAATTCCTAGGCACACAGCCTAATCCCAATCAGCAACACCCACCGTCCTCCACCTCTTAAGCCAGGTCAGGGCAGCAACACATACACAGGAGTTATTTTTATTCCTATGAACACATAGACACACAGATCCAATCCGATCCAATCCACCAACAGAGGGCGGCACACAGCAAAGGGGAAGAGAGGGGGAATACTGCAAGACCAAATACAAGGGGCAGGCAGGGCAAAACAGTGGTTTGGTGGTCTGCTGGGTTTGAGCTCTCTGAGAGAGAAGAAATATGCTAGCTGGTATTCTACAATTTATTCTACCTGCTGGTAACCTAAAGAAATCCAGCAACGGAAACACTACGGGGTGCTAGGGTTGTAAAAGGTGAAAAGCAAAGGGGATTGCTGAAATTGTGCAAGAACAGCAAGCAAAGCAAAGTTTGTGCTATGCAGCTATGCTTTCCTTTTGCCTTAAACCATGGGCACCTTTGTCCTTGTTTGCAGTATTCTATTTTAGTTAGGGCTAGTACTGGTTGTGGCAGTACAGTACCTGGTAGGTACATTAATTAATTACCAATGTTTTGTAAGTAAAGAAAATTCAGGAAAATAAATTTGGGGAGGTTGGCGGTTGGGACCGGGGAGGATAGTATGAAAGGAGGAGCCTACCTCAGCTTTGTTGGCTGTTTTCTCCTCACTTTCAAGAAAGGAGACGTGGGAGACGAGGAAAACTACCGAAAAAGAGACGTGTAGCATGTGATTTTTTTTTTCAAAATCGTATGAGAACCTCAAATGACAAGTTTTTAGTATATACAACTTTTTCGCGGAAAGAAAGAGTATCAACTGAGATTACTATGGTTCATCTGGTGTAAAAACACGTTACTTCTTCTGAGCTATTAGAAATTGAATACTCCTATATGGGGACCAGTAAATTTCTGCCTATTATACATGGCGAACTTGTGAATAACTTGAGAACGAAACTTTCATTCGCATTTTTTTTACCAAAAGAAAATCATCTGCAGGAAGAAAGGCAAAGGAGAAGAGGAAGGCATCGTTTAGTTCCTCAAATTTGACCATAAATTCTACTACATAAAAAAAGATTTTCATCATGTTAAAATATCGACACATGCATGAAGTACTAAATGTAGATGAAATAAAAAATTAATTGTACATTTTTATTATACTTTACGGGAAGAACATTTTAAGCCTAATTAATTAATATTTAAACAATTATTTATAAATAAAAAATACCGGCATGAAGCACTACGCGCAAAGCACCGTACGCGGTTACGATGACGCGGTGGGTTGCGCTCGCTAGTGGTGTGGGCCCCGGCCTCGTCATTATCACGGCGTTTCCAGCCTCGTGCGCCTGCCTGTGACGTTGCTTGCACGATAGGATTGGATTAGTTCACATGGCAAGATTAGGATGAGGATATGGATTCGCAAGACGTGTGGGTGTGGGCGATGGCGGCAGTATGGGCACCGGCCTATATGGATATGGGCCCTCACACGTTTTTTTTTGTTTGACCGCTTGCTAAACGCGGTCGCCCGGTCGGTGTGGTGCGTTGATGGGTTTGGGGGGCTTTGTTGGGCCAGGAAAACGCGGTTGGTACGAAGGATCGTAGCCCACTTGGCTGTTTGGGCTGAAAGAAGTTGGTCCCATCAAGGAAGCGACCACACGCATCGGAAGCCCACTCACTCGGTTGTCGGGCTACGATGCTGACCAGCCCACACGAATCAGAAGCGCGCGCACTCCTTGTAATGTTGGCCCGACATGCCCACGTTTCTTTCTATGGAAGGAAACCAACATCAGCTGTCGGCCCATAAGGTCTCTGGGCCCGTGTGGGCTCTTCCCCAGTCTGCTGCTTTATCATACGTATAGCTTGTTTTGTTTCCGGAGAAATCGACAGCTGCCATGCCATCATCTTTTGATTGCGAGATTCGCCACACCTTTTTTTCGAAACGTATTAAAAAAAATTGAAACGTAATCGCCACATTTTTTGATGACGCAAGAATGGCGGCGTGCGTGCCGGTCAAACTGGCAGCTTTTGATAGGCCGGTGGTCAAGCCAGAAAAAGAAAACGCGTAATGCCACACTGCTGCAGGGAGCGTCAGTGCAAGGCAGCTTTTTTGCGAGTGATGCATGGTCATGGCAAGGTGAAGAACGATGGATAGACAGCTATAGATCGAAGGCGGCAGGTCACAAACGAAAAGGCGACGCACTTTACGAGTGGCTGACCAGTCAAAGGCAGAATTCACCGATACTGCATCTGCATGGCTGCATGCGCGCCCGCGGCCGGCGGTAGATGAGTACTCCGGCGCTGTTTCAAAAAATTCTCTCCACCAAACTTTATTATTCACACGTCAAATCATATTAAATCTCTCTTCTGAGCATTAAATATAGGTAAATAAAAACAACTAATTGCATAGTTTTGATGTACACGACGAGACCAATCTTTTGAGCCTAGTAGTTGGATCATGGTAGGACAATGTTTATCATGCATAAACGAAAAATATTACAGTACGCTACAATGTCCGACGTGACTTTTCTACCAACAATGTCCGATGTGGCCATCAGGGTGACCAACACCTCACCCTTTCGTTGTATACTATATGAACTAACCAGTTCAAGTACTGTGCATCAGTCATCCCAGGTAAGCTCACCTACCGGCCTTATGGATATATATACCTAAACAGCTTCATGATTAAATAAACGAGCTGCCAATGGAATGGACACTGGTATTAGGGAAGCAGCAGAGAGCTCTAGTGAAAGGCCAGCTGGTAGCAGGGGGTAACATGTCATCAAATCGAACCCATTACAAAATAAGTTCGAGATGGTTAGGCACGACAAGTAAAACCTTCAGCAAATTATTAATACTGCTTAAAAACATAATCCTCTGCAACAACTAGCATAATACTACTACGATAGGATGCGCTCATGTACAATACTAAATGTTTTTTTACGAAAGATGTACAATACTAAATGTGCAACTGTGCAAGCTAAGGTAGTATATAGAAAACGTCCATAGAGACCAAATGGACCTCTGCAGTGCCAGGCAAATAAGCAACGACCGGACGCATGCATGCATGCATGACATTGTCATCTGACATTCTGTCGGCGTTTTTGTATGTATGCAAGATGACACCAACCAAGGGAATGTTGCATTGGCAGTTAGGTTCGTCACACAGGATTATATTGCAATAATGCCTATCCAATCATATCCAGGTTAGTTGCTTCGGGACAACCCTCACGGTTATATTACCTAATTATCTCCAAGCTATTAGAAAAAGACACGCTTGCTCCGTATACAAATATATATAGTTTAAGTAAACCAGAACACGTTATTGTCGTTGGATTAGCACTCATTTAGTTATAGCTAACCATCCAGCTAGAATGAGCTAGTGGTTTCAAAGAAAAAGAGCTAGAATCAGCTAGCAAGCTAGGAAAGCCTTGGAGTATTGTCGGCATATATATAATTAATTAATCGGTCCATTGCAAGCATTACTTAAACGTATATCTGATGGGTTAAGTTAGGTGGGTAATGGTGCAATTTAATATTGTGTCTATACGTAAGTACATTCTCGTTATTTATGTACTGATTTTACATTGTTTCTCGTGGAAGAGTTTTGACTTATGTAGGTTTATGGGCAAGATATTATATATCCACCTGACAATTGACTAAACAAAAATAAGATATGCGATTTAATTGAGATGGGCTTCTCTATATACGGCTGAAGGCAAGTACAACGGTGTAGACGACAGCTGTCTTTTTGGCATAAATAGACATCTTAAACAGACAACTTGTACAATGGATTGTCTGTTTGGCTGTTTGCAGGATGTTTAATTCATCCTTTGACACATAAATCATGGTGATCTAGTGCATACTTGATCTTTGTAGTCATTTTGGTACTTACATTAGAGAAAACATGATATATTCAAATAATTGCCTGAGCCTTTTAACTTTATAGATTGATAGGGTGGATTTGATGGTGCAGGGTCTCATTTGGGAGGAATTAGAGAGTGGAGAGCTTTCTTTGTTAAAGTGCTGAAAGGTGGAATGGCTTTATTTGGAAAAGGGAAAAGAGAGGGGGATATGAGCAACGGCGGCAGCCATCGCAACGGTGGTCGGTGTGGTGCTGAACGAGGAAGAAGATGAGGGTCGTGCAACGGATCTGAGTTGCCGTTGTCTCCCCGCATCGCTTCCTACAGCGGTCTCCGAGTCGTCGCTCCGTCGTGGGAGCACGTGCTCGGCTCGTAGACGAACGAGACGACGACCGTGCCTGGGAGCCGGGGGGTTCTGCAAAAAAAAATTGCATGTCTACGGCAGGAGGACGACCCGTTGTACGTGCCCTAATAAGGTCGCTTTTCATATGGAACTCTCTTTGTATTTTCTCCTCTTGTCATAAATTTTCTTTAACTCACATGTATACGGTAATAAAGTCGCTTTTACATCGAGACGTACCAATGAATGACATCGCCAAATTAATGATCATGAAAGTATATCTACCAATCACCATATTACATATAATAAGCTCACATATTGCATATACACTGTTCTTGGAATGGCTCTATAGTATAAATAATATGTATACAAATATCTTATTTTCAGGTTTAGTCAGGTTAGAACACAAATGGAACATATTTTATAAAAAAAACCATTGCAGGGAAGGGTGGGTGATAAAAAAAACCGTTTATAAGAGATTCTGCAAGCAAAACGCATTCTACAACAATCCGAATGGGCACATAATAGAAGACTTCTCCGGGTCATGACAGTTAAATAATATCAGAAAACGAACATCTAGCTGTTTTATTGGTCATCAATCATAAAACTATAATCCTCCCACAGGATGGGTCACATTTGATTGTTCCAATTTGCTAAATGTGCTGTGTGATCAATCAGCATCCCAAATCGATACAATCAATCAGTGAACAACGGTGTAGCAACGTCAGGACCAGTCTCTGATCGTGAACAAACGTAAAGCTGCATGATATGCCCGAAGATTCCATAGAGATTGAGTGTCAAGTTAACATATGAAGCAAAAGAAGAAAAAAAAGTAATCTTTTGATGCGTAACATGTGCATGACAGTGGTCCTATAATACGACTGAACGGAGAAGTAGTGTGGAGCAAATCATAGGTGTTCTGATTTATCTACATTCGATAGGAGAGCGAGCGAGGAGGGTAACGCATGATCAGAAAAGGCAATCTAGCTAGCACCATGCATGGTCCTATGACCATGTTGCACTCTTCTAGGCCCTAGCTATATATATAGCATCTTCATGACTTCCTTCCAGTCAAGTTACAATGAGCTCGCTCGATCATAATAACAATAATCCAGTGATGGCCAAATGTTATTATCATGGTAACAGATACAGCTCTCCAATTGTAGTTGTTTCAAATAAAACTCACCCGGCCTATCAGTTCTCACGGTTCAATTGCACGCTACGTAAGGATTCAGAGATCGAAATGGTTAAACTAACAAGCAATATAATGCTCTACAACCAATGAACACGTACTGCACGCTGGGCCAAAATTTGACCGCGCGCTTTCCTTGAATGGAGTAAAGTAAATTAAAGGCACTTCACGGGGATGCAACTTTTGCCTGCACGCCAGTTAACAATTTCTGGCCTTCAGAAGGGCACCAGTAGCCGACGAATTAATGGTCTAATTGTGCATGGATCGACCGGTCAGGGTTTCAGAAAGTTTGGCCATGGATCTTGCGCCTGTAGGGCCGCTCCTGCCGGAGGAGATAAAGGCAGATGAGATGACGACACTACAGGACGAGCATGCATGCAACGGAACAAGGAGGAGGCCAGTGGATGATCATATCGGAGGGTTGTGGTGGGCATGTTCAGTGTAAGGGCAACGACACGGCTGATACGGCCATGCAGCTGGAGCAGGCAGGAAGTGCTAGCAGGCAGGCACATGCATACGCAGGGCTGCTGGCTGGTCTGGTCTGGTCTGGTCTCTCTCCTTTTCCCCTCTTGGGTGAACCGGCCAAAAACCTACCTGTACGTGCTCTCTTGGTCTCTACCTGCAGGTTGTGAATAGTGATGATACTATCAATGGGCATTGCTGCAGCATCGGATCATCGATCACCGTTGTTGAGCATGCGTGAGCAATGGAATGTTTCGAGAATGGAGATGCAAAGGCCCTCGTTCTCACCCGCTGTTTGCTCAACCAAAATCAGTGCGAAATTTCACTGCAAATGTGTGCAGACATCAGCAGGTTTGTCAGTCCGATGTGTAGAACTATAGCTAGTACTACTATTATGTGCGTGTGGAGGCCCGGCATTAATGGCAACCAGAATTCTGCGCGCCATTGTTGATGGATTTGACCTAGTCATACATGCACTCGATCTCGTGCTTACAAAAGTGCATGCATGCAGCATGTCACATGTCAGCATGCGTACTTGTGGAAGGAATGTTATGTGCTCAGGATATATACCACACGCACATCGATCTTCTCAAGGCCGTAATAGTAATTAGCTAGGGTAAGCAACAGTGGAAAATAAAATTAAAATGACAGCGACAGCTGTGATGTGGGGCTCTGTCGCCCCCTTTTGATTTGTTACTTACTTTCCTTTGGCAGATCAGATAGCATCTCAAAATATTTGACGTAACTATCCTGCTTCTTCTGTCAGTTACATTTTTACGCGCATGTTGACATCAAAGTCCTTCATTCACGCATGTGTGCATGCGTGTAAAACAGAAAAGTACTGGATGGTGTTTACACGACGGTTACTTCTGTAGATCAGACATCATCACCATCAGTGTGTCGATCTCGAACTATCCACAGATGCAAGATAGCAAGCTGATCGTTTATTTGTTCATATATATCGCTACCGTGCATATGCTTCCTCCTGCGATCACGAATTCACATCGTTTAGGACAACAACAAGAGTTATAGATACATATAGGACCATGCTGGCCAGCACTTTTTATTATGTATACTACTATATAAAGTGATTTTCGTAACAATAAATCTACCAACTCCAATCAACATCTGTCTATTTTTTAAGATGAGATCGAGTTGAACATGTTTGATTGACAGGAATTTTGAAACAACTCTGATCCAAGTAAGATGCTAAGAATGGTACATATATAATTACAGATAATACACAAAAAGGTTCCAAACATCAGCTCCCTGGCCAACAACATAAACCGGTCACAAATATACATGTACATGAATCACAGCACTTCAACCACATGCAGCCTAATGCTGATCAACCCCCCAAACTCAACGAACAGCACTACTAATAAATACATTAACTAGACGCGCACGAATGCATTACTTGCACAACCGAATCTGCACAAAGATCGATCAGGAACGAATAAAATCAGATGAAGCTGGTCATTAGCACACACACACACTGCAGGGAGCAGCTATCTAGCTGCTTGCAGCACCGATATGATATCACATCTGCATCAGGCCGTTGTAGCTGTAGTTATTGTAGTGTTCGTCCAGTCCTAGGTCCATCAGCACCCCGCTGCCGCACTGATCGCCGGCGCCGCTGCCGTCCCTCGCCGTCGCCGCCGCAAGGACGTTGCCGCCGTCGTGTGGCTGACCGTGGAAGCTGTCGAATATGCTGTTGTGCTGCTGATGATGATGCAGCAGCGCCATGGCGGGGAATTCGCTGAGGGCGCCGGCTCCGCCGTGGTGATTATCTGAAGAAGACGGCGGCGGCAGGTGGTGGTGGTGGTGGCTGCTGCCGAGGGCGGGGAACGGAGGCGAGTAGCTCGGATGATCAGCGCCGTGAGGCATGGCCACGTCGTGCTCGTTGTCCATGGCGTAATCCATCGCGTCGGCTTTCTTCTTGTAGAAAACTCTGCACAGAACCCAGTCCTCCTGCACAAATTAACACATGCATATATATAATCAACTGATATATTAGTGAACTGCAGATCAAAGTGGCTTTGAACAGTAGTATTTTTTATATGGATCATTATGCATGTGTGTATGCACACAGTACAGTATCTACATACCTTGGGTGGGGTGTGGGGATTCTCCATGCGGAATTCGTGCATGACCCAGCTGGTCTTGATGCCGTTGGGGGCGCGGCCGCGGTAGAAGACGAGGGTCTTGCGCATGCCGACGACGACGGCGCGGCCGGCGGCGGCCTTGGGGTTGTGGATGACGCGGTCCTTGCCGGTGGCCTTCCAGTAGCCGGACTTGGTGGCGCGGTTCGTGCGAAGCCCCGTCGCGTACTTGCGGTCGCGGAAGCTGAAGAAGTACCACTCGTTCGTGCTCAGCTTCGCAACGTCTGATAAGAGATCATGAAATCAATCAGTAGAGAATTGATTTGAACAGCAATTCACACTTATATACTTCTTCAACAAGTAGTACTAATTAACTGGCCGGGGATTGGAAAATTTAACCAGGAATATGTGAAAATTTAATTCCGTAATTTTGAGATGCAAAAATCGTGATTGGAGGTGGGGAATTGAATTGGGGGAAAACCGTTCTCAATCGAAAATGCTGATATGAAACAGATGCAGCGTACGTTTTCTTTCATATCTTTTTCCTCGAACAAATTATCACATGGTTATTCTGATGTTGAATACCAATTTATCCTCAAATTGCGCACATCAAAATCTAGTACTAGTATTAGTTTGCTGGATCATAATTGATGTCAAAATTGGGAAACTTGTATTAGAAGTAACACTGTTAATTGGGATCAAATTAAGGTGCCCACAGATCATATTTGTGACTTGATATCATCTAAGGCATGCAGCTTCGTTCTCAGATCAATTAGTAGTTATAGCAAGAACAAAAGAAACATAATCAGACCAATTAAACGTGGTTGCGTGCTTAATTTCCCATTCCATGACACGGAATTGAGCTAATCAATGAGGCGAGTTAAATTAGCCAGCCCATCCGCAGATATATTACTACCCAATAGAGAAGGTAGCTTGCTAGAGAGGGACTAACTAAATGAATTAACAAACTGATGGTGGGGGTATGTAGGGCAATCTATCGGTGGTGTACGTACCAGGGAGCTCCCAGGGCTCGTGGGTGTGGAGATCGACCTCCACCATGGCCCCGCCGGCGCCGGCGAGCCGCTCGTTGGCCACCTTGCTGTGCAGGTAGTGGCACACCAGCTCCTCGTCGCTGGGGTAGAACCTGAACCCCGGCGGGAGCGTCAGCTCGATGTCCCTCAGGCCCATGGCTCTGCGAAGCTATACCTGCTGCTTCAATTCCCTACTAGCTATATATCTATCTATGTATATGGAGAGAGAGATTTCTCTCAGCTCCTCAATATATATCTGCACTGTGGTCTCTGTATATATATAAATGTATATATATATATATATGTATATTTATATGTATATGAACCTGGAAGTACAGTATATGGTTTGGGAGTTGGGACAGAAGCTGATCGATCAACCTATGTGCAGCTAGCTATATATATATCGATCTGCGATGGATCTGGATGGAGAGAAGAATTGAAATCAAAAGAGGAGAGAGAGATGAGGAGTGGTAAGAATTAGCTGCAACAACACACACACACATGTATGCTAGCTAGCTATATGTTGCTGTAGCTGGACCTTGTGTGACCTCTGGCTGGTAGGAAGGCAGTATATATAGCTTGGTGCTGGGCTTATTTAATTATATATGTAGAGGAAGGAAGGAAGAAGAAGTGTAGGGGAGCAAGCAACAAGGGTGGTGCTAGCTAGTGGTACTGGTCTAGTACTACAGGCCGGGCCGGGCCGGCCCGGCCGGCCGGGGTAGAGAGTACGTACGTGATGAATGAACGAACCAAGCCGCTGTCAATAGCTTTGGTAGCTAGCTATAGCTCACCCAGGTCCGGGCAGGCCAATCCCTTTCATCGGCGTACGCGTCGGTGTGATCGATCGACGCAGCTAGCTAGCTGCTGCTGCTGGTGTGGTGGTGTCGATCGAGAAGAGAAGCCGCAGGGACCGGCTGATGGCGAGAGCCATAGCTATGGCTCGAGATGATCTAAAATATATTAAGCTACTGGCAGAGAGGCGCGCTCAGCTCGCACTGTTGGAGCTTGATTTCCCTGTCGCCGCCGAGCGAGCGAGCGCCGGGGACGACGCGACGCGTGCGCGCCTGTCACATTCGCCGCGCGCGGCTTTTTCCTATCTCCCTCGCTCGCCCGATGCTTGCGCCGCACGAACTCGCCGATTCGAGCTTGATAGGCCGGGGAAGGAAGAGGTGGAGCTAGCTATAGCGAGCGCGCTAGTGAGAGGAGGAGGAGGAGGAGGAGAGGAGACCCAGGCTCACAAGGAATCGAACGAACTTGCTTGTTGGGTGGTGGCTGGAGGAGAAAACCAGCAGCACGGCGGCGCGGCCCACTTGATGCGCGCACATGATCTATGCAACAGCAACGTATATGGCGCTGTCAATAGAGACACATTTGGCAAACAGCAGGGTTACTGATCATACCCCCCCCCCCCCCCCCCCTCTCAATCTCTCATCATGCATGTGTCTATCATATATCTCTGCAGCGAGCGAGCTGGGAGGGGGATCGATGTGCTAAGCTGGAGGTTAAATTTGCTTACAAGTAAGTGCATGTGCCTGTACACATTTAAGGTGCGCTAAATGGCACCAGTTATGGTAATTACGCAAGCCAACAGAAATATCAAGATTTGGTTGTACTTATTTGGGGAGGATCAGTTATTAATTAGTAGTAGATGGTAATTACTAATAGCGCGCTAGAAGTGTAACTTAAGCAAGGCATCTTCTAGCTGTAGATTATTAATTGTTGCTAACTAATCAAAGGTGAGGTCCAGCTGCTGGTCACTGTCTTTCTACTCGCTTATTTGGATATCCATCATCTCTGATCCTCGAACTCCACATATGCATACTCTTGTTCTTTTTCAAAAAAGCATATATATATATATATATACTCTTGTTCTTTTCAAAGTCTGAATGAATATGCATGCGGGGATTAAAGATCTGCGGACTTGGCGTATACCGATTATACTGCGATTTTGGACACATGTTCAAACGGACGATGAAAACGATAGGAAAAGAAAAAGGATCATTCGGTGGAGGTACTGATCAGAGAGCTGTATGGAGAAATGGATGGGATTAAGAAGCTAGGGCCGGCGCATGTCCAAAGGAACCAAGAAGCATGATCTATATGCTGTTAGCAGCAACAATATATAATTCAGCTATCTCGTCGTTACTACGTACTACTAGGTACCCTTCGAGATATCCTCTCTAGCTCTCTGGCTGGCTCTTGCTCCACACGATGAACTGATCGACGACGGGCATATATAATTCTCGATCGCCGTCCGTGTTAGTATATGTGTTCATCACCCAGTTGGATTAATTGCATGCGAAAGTGCAATCAATGCAGCGGGTGCAGTACAGATTAAAGGAGAGGGGAGATTTCAATTAAAGGCAACAGTGCAGCATGTATAGTACCTGTACCTTCATTAGGGCACTTGTGGCAGTTGCAGGTAGCTATCCGAGAACAGTAGCGCCCGACATATCCGTCAGAATAAAAGGAAGGGCGATCAGGTACAGTACGTGTATTAGTGATCAGTGTATATCATAGTACGAGCATAGCACGAGTACATAGATAATGATGCGCATATGGTATGGTATGGTTGTTGGCAAGTTAATTTAACGTCGTCCCTAGCTAGCTCGTGTAGTTGCAGACTTGCAGTACTCAATTCCGGCCATCTGTTGTGCAGATAAATATCCATTTCCAGGCCGGGAGAAGAATTCAGTTGAAGCTACCTGCTGCAAGTTGATATACATATATGCACACATATACGCATGTACTGACCTTCCAAGTACAAATCAAGCCGGAGTATCGGAATTAAGTAGGCAAGGGTCGGTGATGCAAGTTGGTAGGGTACTGCAGTATGATATTAACAACCTGCATAAACATCTATATCATGTTCAAGTTACAGTTGATGATGATCGCTACTAGATAGCAGTTACATTTGGTTCCGGATCAAGGAATGGTGAGAGTGCAATTTCATGGCAGTTGGGATAACTAACTCAGATAGACGAGTGGCGTCATGCAACGCCGGGACAAGGCGGAAAGGAATTAAAAAGGGCTGATCATTGGATCAGAAGAAACAACGCCGGAATTAATCATGCTGAGGGATATACAAACTGATTAATAACGAACGCATAAGCTAGGAAGCATTAAATGATTGATGGACTGACACATACATATATCATAAATTTAGTGTATTGCTGAATCCTGATTCTGCCGGCAACTCTGGAAGCTAAGGTGTCAAATCCCAATCACCCCAGACAGCGATGCCTCTGCCTGATCTGATGGGAGAGGATCGCAAGCAATCGCAAGCTCTAATTAACGGGAGCTGTCAGGTCCATAAGGCATTGCATCAATCTTACGATTCGATGGCTCAGAAAAGATGAACCGGCCGGGGAACACGGATTCCGACGTCTTCAGACATTAACGACGCCTCCCCCTTGATGGGTCTGATCTGAAGAAATCTTTTGACATCGATCTCTCTCCTTGTCCAAAAAGGTAGGAGAGAAAGAGGAAAAGAAATAACAAGGTTTATTCTAAATCGTACGTACAAGCAGATAAATTCTCCATATATCTGAGTTCTGCTGAAAACTTCAGGATTCTGATGATGATGCATATGCAAACAAGAATGAAATGTTCAGCATGCACGCATCGCATAAACAAACAAGTCCTAGCTAGCAGCAGGGGTCGCCAAAAACAAAAATCTTCAATAAAGAAAGATGTGGCTCAGAAAGGAGAATCTGATCCACGCAGAGTCTCCATGGCCATACTGCAGCTGCATGTGTGTGTTCCATCACCAAAGAATAGTCATCATGGGCTCCATCAAGTGCACCAGAGAAAAAAATTATCTGATCTGATGACCCGGCTATATTTCCCGTGGAGAATGAAAGGCGCATGCCTCTCTCTATGAACAGTATAAACACACTTGCAGGTAGTACTTGCATCAAATGCATACATAATTGTGCCCGTTGCCCATGATCCAAGGTGTCAGGTCGCCAGAAGAATATGCTGCATGCTTGTTCTTCCTTCATGCATGGTCACCTCACACTCAGCATGGATCAGATTTGTTGCCATGTATGGGTGCCCGATACCAAAACCTATTGCCATCCAGGCATCATCGATGCAGCCATGGTTGTGATTGATTTCAAGAGTGACGACATGATAAGAGCTTGAACGTGCATTAGCGGATCAGGAGCGGATGAGCTGAGCTGACGATGAGTGTCATAATAAATACGATCGACAGTTAATCGGGCTTCGCTCTTAATTGGGACTGCTGGCTCTTATCTCTTTCACGCAAAAGCAGGATGCAGCTGGGGACACAAATCATGGGGCGATGGCGTTTTGCGCTCCTAATTCCAGAGTTTTTTTCCCTCTCCTGTTGTTTATGGGAAGAGTGACGGCTCCACACTCCATTTCTTCCACCAATGCGTTCCTGCTGCGCAGACCCTATACAGTGCCCTTTTCAATCCTAAGAAAGCGACAGAAACCAAAAGCGCACCCAAAATTTCTCGCTCTCGCCTGTATCCTACCCGGCCTTTAATTTTCGCTAGTATATGTGAACTTTTTTTTTGAAAATTCAGTATATGTGAACTGATCCGTATGAACTAGTAACATTAAGTAATCCGTCAGAGCATTGACTGATCATAAGAGGATATATGACTTGCTCTTAGAAATATAAACTAAACAGCATGTTTTATTTGAAGAGTTGTTTCATGCAGGAGCTCGATCTGTTTATGTGTGTGCATGGTCCTCGATCAGCCCTTAATTTGTGCCTTTGCTTATCACTAAGCTTATCTATCTTCTAGTAGGCTGTAACATTGATATGTTGTCACCATTATGATTATTATGATTTGAGATTGCATTTTTGCGGAGCAAGCTACTATGTGCATAGATCCAATAGCGTGTCATCATACAGAGACAGCGACAGTATCTCGAGAGCATCTGTACGAGTACTAATCAAGCTCGATCTTCTCTGTACACAAAATAAAAGCGATGCGGCACTGCGATGCATTTATTTCTATAGTAGCAGGCCTGTAGCTAGTAGCTAAGCATAACGGCATTCTTTTTTTAAAACTTCGTGTAATGGCGTTTTCGCCGAGTGATCGAGCTAGTGATCCACGTTCGAGTATAGTAGCATCGATCGGGGCATCCATCTGTTCCAGCATTATACAGAAATGGCTCGTGCATGGACCAGTATATATATATATATGGTGACTTTCTGCAGATCATCAGAGCCCTGCTTCGCAATTCAACGATGGCCACATCAGGGACATCATTCGATCATGCCCACTGTTTATTATGCTTGGCGTCACAAGTTTCGGGCAGTAGATTATCATATCATATGGAAAACTAACAAGCAAAAAATTCCTGTCATGGCGTGCCGGGGAAAAGGATGGGATGGGATCGGACTATATAGTTTAGCTTAATTTGCTGCTACATCGAGGTCCGCCGGGGGAACGACGGAGCAAGCGAGCTGATGAGGTAGTAGCTAGCTAGCTAGCCGGGGTCGCACGCATAGATAGATGGAGATGGACTTGGAGGTGGTCATCGTGGCGGCGTGCCGCTGGCGGGCGCGCGGCGAGGCCCCCGGAGGCAGTGACGCGCGCGACGCCGCCGTGGCAGCAGCGGCCGAAGCGGCGCGGCGGCAATGATTAATTGATAGGCCCCGGCCCCGCGCCCGGCGGCGGCGTCAGCATATATTCCCTCGCCGACAGCGACCCCCGCTCGCCGCGCCGGCGTGGCCTCGCGCGCGCTCCATGGGGTGGGGTGCGTGCGCGTGGAGATGGATGGAGGTGGCTTGGGCGGGTGGGAAAACGCTTGTCTGCAAGTAATCTCCGGTGGCTCTGGCTGTGGCTTGGCGGGCTGGACACCGACCCCGGATCGACGACCTCGATCATCACTTGTACCTGTCCCCCATACGTACGTGTGCAGTGCGTGCGCGCGCGCGTTCGACTCCTGCGTGCTTGCTTCCCGGACCCGGCCGGCCCTGCTAGCTAGCCGGCCTCTCCCTACCTCTCGGCCGGGTCGCCGCCTCGCGTGAGCCGATGAGGCCGGCCTCTCTCTTAGCTCCGGGCGGGTCACGTCACACGTACATGCCCGCCACGTATACGCCAGCAGCCGGGCCTGCGGATCCCATCGCGCGCGACGCGACAAGAGGGCTCGCCTACCCGCGGCCTAGCTCCGTCGCCATCAGGCGCGTATGCTACTGTTCACTTGGATCTCTCTCTCATCACTGCAAGGAACGTACCGGCGGCGCCCGTGTTTGGCCAGGCCATTATTGATTGACTAGCAAGCTTAGCCTATAGGATAGGTTTGTACGTAGTAACAATAATGCGGTTAAGCTGCAACAGTAAGGTACGCTCTTGCTTACCGGAGCAAGACAGCCGGACAGGCCGGGGCGTACTGAGGACTGCCAAGCAGCGGAGATCTAGGAGCCTGCTGGATCCGATTCGATCGAATCGAATCGGTCCCGAGGGCAGGGCAGGCGCAGGTCAGGTCCCTGTCCCTGCTGCCTTTTCCCCTGTATTCAATGCGGTCTTGCTTTTAAGGAACTCCTATAAACTGATCGACGACACCAATTGATGATGGCTGGCTGCCCCAGGAAACGCCATGGAAGGTAAGGTAAGGTAAACCCAAAGACGACAAGGACTGCAACCGCCACAGCTACAACCGCCGCGCGCTGCATTGCAATTTAGAAAACCCAAAATCTAACGGGAGAGGGGTCGCGGTTTGGCCTTATCCCGAGACCCCCACCTATCGCCGTCCATTAAAGATCAAACACGCGGGGGCGGAGGCACAAACGAGCAGACCCGATGCGCTTCGCAGCTACTCAACTCCCCTCCGTGCCCACCAGACAGCGGAAGAATAATCCCCCATTTCCCCGTCACCACGCTCGCCTTATCCGAGAGGGAGGTCAGGCAAGGCGAGGCGACGGGCGGCGACCGGAGGAGGCCACACGCTGCGGCTCTCCAGCGGGAGGCGGCGCACGGTGACCGGAGGGAGGCCACGCGCGGCAAGCGAAGGGGAGGCGGCGGTTCCGGCTCCCGAAGAGGAGACCACTCACAGCGAACGGAGGGAGACGACGCGACCAACTCGATCCCATAGAGAAGGCGACGCACAACGAACGGTGTGAGGCGATGCGCGGTGCTATGGCGAAGCAGAGGGCGCGCGTAGATCTGTTACTCACGGCCTCAATCTCGTCTCCAGCCCTTGGTACTGGCGATTCAGACACGGGGTGCTACGAGCACCAATCAAGGTAGGTCCACATCTCATTACTCAAAACGAAATCATGTGATGTTTTTGTTCTCGATGTATATCATGTTCATTAGGATTCTACTGGTTGACGAATCATGTTTATAGATTGTCTACTAGTCTAGGGTTTGCCTATTACTACAGAGGCAGGTGCTGCTGGTGCATTAAGACAACTAGACATGTTGGATTTCATTAGGTTTGCTGGTTATGGATGTGTTGATCTACATTTTTTCTGAGTATTTTTGTGTGATTCTGCCTAGCATCCAAGTTCATAACAACTTTTATGCACTATGATTTTAAATCTCCGTATAAGCTTATCAC
This sequence comes from Echinochloa phyllopogon, assembly GCA_033239725.1. Lineage (NCBI taxonomy): Eukaryota > Viridiplantae > Streptophyta > Magnoliopsida > Poales > Poaceae > Echinochloa > Echinochloa phyllopogon. The sequence goes on from BTCW01000010.1 coordinate 58,517,036, forward strand.
GAGAGCCCTCCCCATCGCCGTCCGTCCACCATCCAACGCTAGCTCAGATCAGATTAACTACGGATCAATTACATATTCAGTAAATTTAGTCATGTTAGTTATGTTCCTTAGATCAGAATCCAAATTGGAGTGGAGTGATGCTTTAGTTTGTGTTGGGTGCATAAATCATGTTGTTTATTGAATTTTCTCTTTGCTGTGAACTATTTGTGAATTCTCACCATGAGTTTCCAAAGGACAATTGGAAAATTTTATTCTGCTCTCTGTTATGGATTTCTTCTACTGTGCCAATGCTTTCCATATGGTAGTATAGAGATATAGTCAGCCTGTTCGCTTCTATTTTTTTTGCAACCACTTTGTTGCTGTAGTACAACACGTCGTTCGGCTACAGGCCCCCGGTGGCTGCAGAAGCTGTAGCGGCTGCTGCTGGCTACGGCAGCCGCAACACTGCAACAACCAGCACTACCGAACATGCAAAGTAATTCTATGGACTACTATTATAGTTTTCTGACTTTCTCATGCATTTTTATCGTTTCATTGTTGATATGATTCCTTTCCATGTGTTGATGTTCAGGACTAGTTAGCAGCTTGGCAGCTTTGGGCCAAAGATAGTTTGCTTGGTGAGTATATTCATATGGTTTTTTTTCTATATGGGCATGTCTATTGTCTCCTACACAGGATCTGAGTAGGATGCGTTTTGTACGAGTCGTGTCACTAACAAATCAATGTAATAGCTTAATCTTAAGAATATCTAGTCCGATGACTGCATTTTCCTCTATATTTTACCATGTCATGCCCTTAATGACCAAATCTTACTTTTTGAGTTGCATTTCCCCCCTTTTCATCCTTCGTAGTCCTGCTCTGGTATTTATCGCTAATTGGTATTCCTTCTAAGGTATTGTAGACGGTAGATATGTGTTGCACTTATTGTCAACTAATCTTTTCATGTACTTTTTCCACATGAGCAATATCTGAATGAATTGTGGGCATTATCCCATTGCTCTCTCAGGTAGGCTTTAGGGTTACATCCTTCTTAGTGTATTGCCCTTTTTTTCTTGAATTGTCCTGTTGCTATATAGATTTTTGTGGTGTTCTTGGAGTTTTTTCATGTGGCTGCTAGCTAAACTTAGATTGGACATGTAGATAAACATGAGCTTAGTTAAGTTTGTGGTTTTAGTTTTCTATTGGGTGCTGATCTGCTTGATTAAGCCAGTAACTTTATGTCTTTCATGAACATATATAATTTGGAACTGAATTTGAAGTAATCTATTGTAGAATTATATGATACATAAAGTAATTTGATCGTATTTGGAAACTCATAGGAAGTAATCTTTATCAATCAGCTCCTATAGATTGATACTTTTTTTTGCCTTTTACATGAAACATGTATGAGTAACTTGTGATTATTTTCACATACAGGAAATAACCTATTATCATTATATGACAATAACTACCACATTTCAATGGAAATGTTAATTAGGTATCATTTTCTGCGGTTGGAAGTAACTTTTCATAATTTTTATTCACTAGTAAGTAACTTTCTCATGCATTTAGTTCAACATTAAGTAGCTTTTTCATTTTTTTACTTAATAGTAAGTAACTTAACCGCTCAGTTTTATGTGCATGGGTATTATGAAATTTTTGCTACTGGGCTAAAAAGTTAGATTATGGAACACTTGATCATTGCTTTTATGATCCTAGCATGAACATGGTTTGCCTTTTTTAGCAACATCAAATACTGTGGTTATTTATTTTGTGATAGTTGGATGGTGCAATCATATTGGCCTGGTAGCTTGTCAGTTTTTGCTGATTTTTCTTTTTGTGCCATTTTTTTTCATGTGTAGCTAAGTCAGATCAGTGCATATTGGGTGCTGCAGGGATATCTCATCTTCACAACCAGCTGTAAAGACATATTACCATTCTATGAATCTCATATCGTTGTGCATGATGTTTTACCATGCTTAGTTTTATTCGATGTTTCTAATTTAGCATTCTTTAAAGTTACAAAACTTAAATAGATAGTCTAGCAGTAGCTCTAGTGTTTTTTAGTGGGTGTTGACTTGCATAAGTCTTTAATTGGGGCAATAAAAATCAAATGGTGCTTGTATGTGGTTTGTGAAGTAACTAATAATTAAAGTACGCTGCAAGTAAATTGCCCCTGATGTGGAACATTCAGAAAGTTATTAATTCTGTATTTATATTATATGGGAAGTAGCTTGCCCTATCTTTAGTCACATAAGAAGTAACTAGTTGTTTATTTAGATGAGACAAGAAGTAACTACTATGTTTTTGCAAGCATATTCAACGCATGTTTCTCCTATTTAATAACTTTTCTTGCATGGCATGCGTATGTATATCTTTCAAGATTTAGATTCTGCTTGATGACCATGTGATGCCCTCCATGACCAATATTACATTCATAAATGGTGCCATAACCTTGCTTTACTCATAATTGAGGCATTTTCCCTTTCACCCTTGGTGTCCTCTTCTCATGCTTACCTCTAGTTGCATTTCTTTTATGAGCGATGGTAAATCGTAGATATTCTATTGCACTTATTGTCATTCTAATCTTTTTTTTTATCTCTTGCTACATAAGCAAAATCTGTATAAGTTGAGGGCATCCCCTCGTTGTTCTTTCTGGCAGACTCTAGGATTACATCTTGCTATCTCGATTTGTCATGTTTGTTGGAGCATTTTATTGTGCCTATTAGTTGGACATAGAATGGGTATGCAACTAAATATGAGTTTACACAAGCATGTAGTTTTAGTTTCCATCGGCCGGTAACCACTGAACCAAGTCACTTTTACATGTTTCTTTCCTTTATCATCAGGGTTAGGCATTTGGTGAGAAAAAACCTTGGCCACATAAAGATTATTCTGTACTTTTGTTGTAGAGTTTTGGACCTAGCAAAGCCTAGTGAAAATTAAATTGCAAGATTGCTCCCTGCTAATGCTTGGGTTTGTACAATTTGCCACCTAATACTTTGAAAATGCCTGCTCACTGTTGGGATTAGGCACACTGTTCCTTCAATCAGTTAGTTCTTGAGGTGTATTTTTTGCTTTTTTTATCACTGGATGCTTTTTCTCATAACTTGTGGCCTTTTTTCTTCATGCAGATAATGTATATAGAGGAAGGGGGACAATGGTATATCTTTGAAATACAACATGTTATGTGGTATGCTTTTAATACAGGGAAGTAACTTATTGTTCATTTGCATTGTGCATAGTAAATTATCCTATTTTTATACATCTAGGAAGTAACTGATACAAAATCCATATGATAAAGAAAGTAACTTTTATTCTGAACAAGTAACTGGTCATTTTTCCGGTTAAACAGTAAGTTTTCCCTTATTTATTTTAGGAGTAAGTAACTTTGTACTTTCATGTCGTTTCTATAACAGAAACTAGCAACAAGATCATTGTGTTTGTATGATTTATGTACACTAGCAACAGTAAGTTTTCCTGATTTCAGGACCAAATTTAAAGCTTGTGGTAATATGTTTTCTTTGGGGATAGGATATACTGGTTGAGTTTTGTAAGCTGAAAGCAATGTTTCTTTTTGGTGCAATAACTTTTAGTAGTTTTTCAGTTCTGTTACATCTATAACAAATGTTTATGAGTCATTGTAGAAGTGTATGGCTGCATCTTAGTGTCAGGTTCATAATTTTAGTTCTATCCTTAAAGGTACAATTATATCAGGTTTACAGTACCAAGCTACTCGTTGAGTTAAAAAATTGTCACATTTGGTAAGCTTACCTATCAGTAGTTTATATGGAAAATAACGTGACTTGCCATTAGTTTGCACCAATGAGGAAGTAGCTTCTCAATTTTTTAGTGAACAGAGAAAGTAAGTTAGCCCTATTTACATGAATGAGAAAGTAACTTATCAATGATTTACATGAGAAAGAAAGTAACTTGTCACTAATTTGCACAATAGAGGAACCAACTTTCTCTTCGCTGTCATCAAGTTTAACCCAACTATGAACCTGTCATCAAGATGAAATAGTTCCTGTCATACAGTTGTTCGCGAAAAAGTTGTTACTTCTTAACCTATATAGCTAATGTTCACTTTGTTGCTGGTTATATCCTATTAGGCTTTTCAAGTCACTAAGTTACTAATTTTTGCAATTGCATGAAATGGTTCTCTAATTGTGACCCCTTTCTATTTTCTACCAGGTACATTTCTAAATCTAAACCCCAAGCGATGTATCTTTTTTTCTCCGGAAGGGATGGATAAGTGTTTTGTATGCAACACTTGATTTTACTTGTTGAAGATGTAAATATGCAAACCAAATATGCATCTACTGTTATAAGTGGAAAGGATTAATGCAGTAGTTAGCCCCCCTCGACGTGGGAATCATTCATGTTGATTTTTTACAATAATCTGTGTGAAAAAGGATCCAATGTGTGAAAAAAGATCCCGCGCAAAAAAGGATCCCGTGCGTGGTTCGAAAAAAAAGCCCCGCGCGTGGTTCGAAAAAAAGGTCCGCGCGTGGTTCCAAATAAATATCTTCGTGGCGTCGGGTGGTGGGGCTAGGGGTGGGCCGCGTGGGTGGTGGCTATCTCCCGCGTGCGGTGGACTTTTCATTAATAGAATGTCCGCACGTGGGGTACCAGATTTGGGGCTCTCTAGATAAGACTATCTGGAGAGGGCTCTCCGTGTAGTGGCCTCCTTTAGAAAATGCCCACCCAACCCAAGAGGAGACGAGGAGCACTCGGCTGGCTCCATCACAGGCCCGGACGGGAGAGCTAGCATCCGGCCGGCCTGCGAGATCACGCTAGATTGCAGGAAAAGATGCTACCGGCCGGGACGTACTACCAACACCACGCCCGGGTGGTTCACGGGCCGGAGTTGCGTTGCGAGCTGAGCCGCGCTCCGGATGCAGCCAACGCGCTCTCTCTCTCTCTCTCTGCCCCTCACTCGCGTTCACGTAGATGCGGCCAACGCACTGGCCGGTGATGGCAACGGGAGCTCATCATATGTACATAACCGCCCGCAGCGCTGCTCCCTGTGCACTGCAGCCTCTGTGGCTCCATCTGTTCATCGCAAGCACAGGGATGTGGCGCTCAGTTTCAGAGGGGAATAATCGATCAAGCCTTATTAGGCTGTGGCGTACTGCCAGGCCGGCCGGTCTTGGGGTCACACGAACAACGGTGGTTCAACTAACCTTACAATAATTCTGACAACAACTCGCATTCGATCGACAGGGAGGGACCTGGCCGGAAGAGACGACGCCGTCCGTGGTCCGGCGACAGCTACTCGATTCAGCCTTCTGTCCCGCCACGAGAACTCACAGTTTATAACAAGTTGGGAATTCTGCAGAATCTTGTAAACCACCTCTGCATAAGCTTAAGCAACTTAACAAGTCGCAATTACATATCGTAGAGATCCCCGTTACAACTCTGGCACTTCACTCCAAAACCAAATGTTCTATTCTCTCTTTTTTTAATTTGTAAAAGAAAAAAAGAGTTCTTTGTCACACCGGTAGGGACGAGATGGAGATAGAGGAAAGAAACAAGTCGCTATGCTTACACACACTCGGATCCCCATCTCAGGACGAAGCAGTTGAGTACCCACTTCACTTCCTGATCGGTAAGCACAATTGTCCACTTCCTGATGGGTGGGGTGCTACAGTGCGGTCAGTAGCGAGCTTCAGGGACGGGCACAAAAAAAGCCTGTCCATTTCTCCAGATAGGATATCTAGCACGATATACTGTTGCAGGCTGGAGGGAGATCGAGCTAAAAGGGGTGTGCAGTGCAGGTAAGAGATGAGCTAGCTCTTGGGGCGAAAGAGACCACGGGGAATGAATCCGATAGGACGATGCCCCCACTGTTCTCTGAAAGATACCCTGAAACTCGCAGCCTGAAGTGGATGGCACTTGGGCACTCCACTTTCAGAGGTGCAAATGTGAATCGGCCGCGCTTGCAAGCAAATGCCTAGGAATGGACAAAAGATTCTGTTCTATATGTGGAGGAATGAGGCCACAGTGGCCTGCACCTAAGAACCAGGAATGGACTGAGATTACTTGCCTGGGAAAAGTTTCTGTCTTGTGCCAGCAGAATTGTTGCCTGCCATCAGCATCCGGCCAAGCTAATCATGCAAGCAGTTGCCTACCATGCAATGCAAGTATAATAGAAATCCGATCATCTTTACGCATCTAATGTTTGTCTGGTTTGTTGTGTCGAGATCAAGAAGCCCCCTAAATGACGAACTGGCTGGTTTCGATGCAAAGCTCTGTCGACCACAAGAATAAGGCCCGTCCCCGGGAGTCGTACTGAAACACACAAATGTACAAACGACTGGGACTAGCGCGCTATCCAGGTAAGCGCATGGAAAATAGCAGCTAAAAAGATTCCTACTGTACCGTACACACAAAAAGAAGAGATGGAGCAAACTTGCTCCATCCTCAGACCTCAAGAACCGAGGTAAAGCTGTCAAATCCTTTGCTAATCGTACGAACAAAAGTAGTTCATATGCAACTCATCTACGGGTTGAATTCAGATCACCTTCTCCTTCTCTTGCTTGATGGTTGGTTAGTGAACAATGTCAGTGCCACTGTTTTTTTTAAACCGAACCGTATGGGCTGCTTTTGGGTTCAGAGTTTCAGATTGCAGAATCATACCGGTGGATTCATCAGAATTCAGATATCCACCATTGCACCCATCAGATGCAATTTTGTTGGAGGACGAGGAGGCCTAGCTAGATTGGATTCACGAACAAGTGAATTCACTGAATTATTAGTTGGCATCACGAACGGGATGACCGTCGCCCATTATTGGCAAGGTCCCGGCGTTTCGACGTCAAATCGGCGGCAGCCGGCGGCGGGCGATGTGGTGGAACCGACAGGTCACAGGCGCATGATGGGCCCAAAGTTCGAAGATCGCGGTGTGGTGTTGAATGTGTGAACTCATCCACTCGGCCCATTATCCGGCATTCCAAGGAAGTCGGCCCATCAGTCCAAAAATACGAAGGGCTTGATAGACTGTTTTATTTCGTTATTAGTTTTTTTCCCAAACGCGATATAGTAGACGTGAACGCTTAAGTTAGGTCACATCACTTCACTTGATGTATTATTTTTCTCTTAGCATTGAATTTTGTACCAACTCTTGTACTGCTAGCATTGCCTCGTCGCGCACACCCTAACTACAAATTATCACACGAAAACGTATCTCCGCAAGTCCCATTTTGTATGGGAAGGAATTATATGTGTACATACATTGGACAATATAAGTGCTAAACACATACGCCAATTTGTTCCCTCCGCATTCTTGTGCCGCCACACACACTACCACGTTAATTATACGACCATCTAAAAGACAATCTGTCCAGGGAAAAGAACGGCCCAAAACGAAACGTAAAAGAAGAACAGAAAAATAGAAAAACAAAAAAAGGCCCAAAAGCTCTCCGATCTCCAGCCAAATATAAAGACCGAATTCAAATTTGAAACGGCGTCCTCCGTGTGACCGTGTATACCAGTGGCACGCAAATTCAAATTCGCGGGCGCCGCCACGCAAGCAGCTCAGGGGAAGCAGAGCAATGCCGCGCTGCGCTCCCACCGCTCAGCAGCCGTCGCGATCGTCCTCCGCCTCCGGTGCTCCCGCCGGCCGCGCCACCTCCGAGTCGGAGGCGGGGCCGCAGCCGCCGGCGCCTCCCGACGACGACTTGGACCGGCCCCCCGACGAGGTGCCTCCTCCCGACGCCCGCGGCTTCCTCCGCCGCTGCTTCGGCGCAGCGGCGTCCCCCTCGGCGCCGCCCTCCGAGTCCGTCTTCGCCAGCCGCCGGTCGCGCCGCGACCCTTCGCCCGCGCCGTCGCGCCGCTTCGCCTCGCCGCCCCCAGATCCCTTCCCCCTCGTCCGCCGCGGCCGCTCCGCCTTGCCGCCGGCTTCTCCTCCCCCTCCGTGCTGCTCCTCACCTCCGGGCTGGGAGGGCTCCGGATCGCAGCCTCGGGTCCCCCCCGGCGAAGCCTTGAATTCGTTCATCTGCAATGCAACACCGCCAATCGATCGGAGGCGTCATTAGATGCACGGACAAGGAGCGCGCGAATGGCGTGACCGGAGTGGAAGCGGCTACCCAGCTGGGCGCGGTGACGGAGGCGTTGTCCCAGCCGATGTGCGCGACGTGCTTCACGTCCGTCGGGTTCCCGATCTGCATCTCCGGCTCCTTCGCATCTGCAACACCCGTAGGGAAGGTACGCATCTTACGACACCAATCAATTTTATGCGCAATGCATTTTGTTTTGCCTTACAAATTTCTAAGTATGACACGAACACCGTGGATGTGAGTGGGCTCCTTTTGGATGGAATTTGAATTTGTGGATTTCTAGTCTAGAATCCTTGAGCTTACCGAAGATCTGCGAGATGTAACGGAGGCCCTTGAGAAGGCCCTTCATCTTAGCAGGTTCCACAGGCGGCTGCCCGCCCGCGGTGCCCCCAGAGGAATCCACAACTTCAAGTATTGGCGTTCCCCACCTCTTGAACTAGCCTTCACAAGCAGATCTCACAATGTTAAGAGAAGGAATATATCAAGTCGTAGCTAGGGATGCACGAGCAATTTTCTATCTAGTTTGTTTGGACTAGCTAGGTCGGCTTTCATTCTCAGAAATTTGCTTGAAAGAATTTGATGCAATCTTGCCAAATAACATGAGGGGAAACAAATCCTACAAATGGCCGACTGTTAGCCTGAATATTCTGTTTAGAACTAATCCTACAAATGGCAATCAATGATGCAATACATCAAGTCATTGCAAACATTTGTTCAGAGATTTATCCATCCATCACGCAGCAACAAATAATCATTATGAAACTGCAAAGTGATTTGCCAAATAATTACCAGACCTATTGAATGGAACTCACATACCTAAGGAAGCAGCATTCAAGGATCGAGAAAATCCCGTCGACGGAATTTCATCTTCTTGGTGCCATCTTCATTGCGGCTGTAACAATTCTCTTGACCTCCTATTCCTGCATGATCTGTCACAAATTAGCGGGATTCTAGTTCCCTCCAGATGTCCAAGAGAGGCAGGCCAAGTTGGAGAAATGGAAGGGCAGAAAGTTGTTGCATCGATCTATTTATAGTGCACTATTTTTGGTGAAGCTTCCTTCTTTTCATTTCATCACGATGTAGTCCAGTTTGAGAGGCCATGGTTCTGTTCACCTGCTCCGGAATGCAAATGGCCAGGAATGGGTAGTACAGAAGAATCAGGAGGGATCACCTAGGTGGAAAGTCTGGCAGGCTCTCAATCGCAGCCTCTCAATCGCAGCCTTTTGTTTTATCATATTTGCATGTTAGGACTGTTAAAGCCAGGAAATTGGTAAGTTCCCTATGAAACTTATACTAGTTAAACCCATATTACATGGTACCAATTGAGATCCACCGCATCAAGATGATCCAGGCGACTAGGCCTGCTGCTCACTGAGGCCCTGCCCCTTGTTGAAGAAGGCAAATAGGTAGGTTATCCATTATTGTGCACATTTTGGTATGAGTCTCTTTTGATTTATACAGAAAGTACAATGTGACTCTGCAGGTTTAGAGGGTTTCATTTTCCCGTCTTCTCATTTGATATTTGGACGTAAAGGTCTGACTCAAATTCCTAGTGCAGCTTTAACCCAACTGTTCATAAATTCACTAGCTTATTTCTTATTTACTTGTCCAAACCATGGGAAGGAACAGAATTATAAGAAATTAAAACTCAAGAAAATAAAATAATAGATCCCTTTGTATCCTCGCACAACATATGCCACGTTCAGAGACACTCATCTTCAAAGTACAACATATTGTTCAAACAAGGTGCACAAACTTGTTGCAATATGCGAACAATTGACGACAAGTAGAAAGAATCATGATGATTTTATTGTGCAATAAATACTTTATGCCGCATCTTTACAAGGTTGACATTCTTTCTTTCCTTGTTTCCCTTTTTGAAAGAAATCTTCATCTTTTTTGTGTGTAGTGCAATATTACAAGTGAGTCAAAGAATTACAAAATGCACACATAACTAATGAAAAAAGAAAATCTGTAGTACAGCCGCTTCTCCGATCCCAAAAAAAAGGCCCAACCGACGAGTGAAGCTGTACATGTCCTAAGCTTTTACCTGCAATCAGGAGAATACAGATATTTGTTATTTTTAACTTTTGAGTGTGAAGTGTAACCAATGTCTAAGATTTATGAATGAAAATAGGACTCACTGTGTTTAGGTACTTCTCATGAATCTGCAATGCTTCTCTGCATGCCTTTTTTGCATCCAGACTACCAGTGATTTCGTTTAAAATCTGTGCAGGGGAGACATACACAACATTCATTCATTCATTCATTCATTCATGAGAGAGAGAGAGAGAGAGAGTACCTTGACAACATCATCTAGACCTTTTGCCTCGCCCAGTAACTTCTTGTTTCTAGCCTCTAGAACACTAGCAACAACAAAGACGGAAAGAGGGATCTCATCTTTCTTAGCTGCTTGCAAATTTTTCCGCTCAAACTTTCCACACTGTCTTAGGACACTTTCATCCTTTGTCGTTGCCTTGGATGTGCCAGTGTCACTCTCCAACATTGAAAAGAGATTTGGATTGTACTCCATAGACCACATGAGCTGCAACGTTTTGAAGCTGTAACAATAGTGTCTTATGCATAAACCAACACATATTTCTAGTACAAGTGGGCCTATATTTAGAAGTATATGAGACGTAATGCTTGGATATTGGTGGTGCTCAAATTGAATTCTTAAGAAAACTAGCTTAGTGCATCAGCATAACTTACGTCAATTACTACAAAATTTGTCCAGACAGCTTACCTCCCAAAGGTACATGGTGTCCACAAACGAGAACTCCCTACGGAAAAGGACCATCAACATTCGGAAAGCAAACAAGTATTCCCCTCCATCAAGATTTTCTGCATAAACAAAATTTTATTAGAGCATACATACTTGCACCTTTATTCCAAAATGTAGGTATTGCTTTCTTTGATCTGTCCAGTAAACATGTAGCTCCAAATGACTGTACCTAAATGTTCGTGTAGCTTTGGATCAACAGATTTCATTATGGTTGACAGGGTAGTGAGCTGAGCTCGAACTCCAATTGAGGTAGAAGTACTTTTGAAATTTCCTCGCTGCATATTTAGACGGCAGAAACCCAGGCTTTTACTCCAGAAGATATCAAAAGAAATATAGATGTGTGGAAACATATTTTTGGAGACATTATAGAAGGCAGATGCCACATGCAACTGAACGGCTGCTATTGTTCCAGAAGTATAGATGCATGGCCTAGTAGGCCATAGTATTTTCTTGCACTCCATTGATATATATATCAAATAGCTACTTTATGACATGGTTTTCCCCATCGTTCTGTCGTCATTTAAAAATCAAATACATGTTCTTGCCAATTCTTTGGCCACGAATCCCATATGACCAATTCACACAGCTTGAAATTAAGCAAAGCACAAGACAAATTACACCCATAGGCTCTACACAGTAGCCATGCTAGTTTATGCAAGCACATATGCTGGAAAAAGAATTTTCTGCCATGTACAGTGACCATCTTGACCTTTTGTGTTAAGTGCAGTTCTACAGTCTTCTAGTTTTTCAATTTAATGATGTCATATCATATATACAAAAGTTTCAATTGAAAGTTTATTCAAAAATTGGTATATTAGTTTATACCTGTTAGCAGAAGGAAATCAAGGAAGGATATGTACATTAGTTTGATAAATAAAAGGTTAAGTATGTAAGGTTGCTTACCACCCTGCGCATTAGACGTTCAAAGCACCAAAAAGCATCTGCTTCATGTTCCAGAATGATTGATATAGGTGAGCAAAGATCACTCATTCCTGCATTGGAGGATTTAGCAAATTCAGAATAACTTAACATTAATAGAAGTAAATGATAAAGAATTGTTTCTTTAACTAAACTAGATTAGCAGGAAAAAAATCTGTTTCAACACCTCACCCTGACAATATCCGATGTCTTGATCAACCCATGAGTACACTGCAAGAATGTCCCACAGCCTTGCCAAGTTCTCTTGACTCTCATAATAAACTAGTACACGGTCGGTACGATTAACATCAAGACCTATAATTGAACAATGGAAGAAATAGATAAATGAAAATTATAGATATTGTCATTGGCCTAATTAGCCCAGGCCTAAGGTCAGGGGATGTGTGGGCAGCCCAAATGCAGGCTAGCTTCCCCTTGTCCCAAGTGCCGGGCTAATTATTGTCATTATTGATTGAGCAGGTTGAGGGTATTCCCCTCTGTCTCTCGCCTCCCCCTTGACGCACGGCTGCGGGCAGTCCATAACAAGATGGTAGATATAAAAGATACGGAAACAAGGGCAACAATGCTTACCAATCTGATGTAGAGTTAGCTTCCATTGAATAACTTCTTTAGGGAGTGGTGCACCGCTGGTTTGCTGTTCAGAGCCCACTGAAGAAGGCCGTGCCCCTCCATCTGAATTAGGGTCTTCGATTGGTTGGCCGTCCTCTGTAATTACAGGCATAGTAATTACCCTTCCACTACCAACTGTTGTATCCATTTCTCGGCACTTTGTTTTCAGTTTCTCGTATTCTAACCTATCAAAATATTCAAATCAGTATTATCCTTATCCCATGCATATGATGTGTAATTAGACTTTAATAATAAGTGAGCGAGCTACATAAAGCAATGCACAACTTCCTGCTGCAGAGTAAGCCAGAGTTTTTTGGAAAAAAAAAGGAACTTGTCTTTCTGTGGTCATACAAAAATGATATGCTGCAAGCAAAATGACATTTTTGAGACATGAAAAGGAACAAACATGGTTAAACAAAAGATGCATAGAAGAAAAACCTTCGCTGCTGTCGCAATAGGTTGCGCTGTTCAAGAGTGCTTTTAGGGTCATAGCAGCCTAGCAAAAATTCCCAAACTTCTCCTTTGATGTTTGGGTGGATGCCCTGTTTGCACAACCAAAAATAAAGATCGTATAATGGCAGAATGACTCTACGAAATCACATAACATGGTAACAATTCTTGAACAGAGAAAAAGGCCGCACATTAACAGTGAAGGCCATAAAAGGGATACACCATGTTGAAAAATCGTCATTGAGAAGAAAAAGAAGAAATAATGTACAAAACCGCCGGAGCACATGGGGTAACCTCTTGGAGAGGTCATAGGGTATATGCAAGCTTGCTTCATAAATAGGATGCAGCCATGTAGGTGAACTTGTTTAAAGCGTTAAGCAACTAGAAGAAGAAACTAATTAGTTAGAGAAATTGAGAACGGTTAGAACATATGTAGCAAAAAGATTGGGGAAAGGCAACATGTAACAACGATAGGAATACATATTGTTGCCTGTTGGAGGTAATAGGGTATATGTAAGTTTGTTCCATAAGAGAGCGTGTAGTCAAGTAGTGACATTGGTATAAATGTTAAACAACCATGATCTAGAATCTAGAATTTGCCCATCAGACCTTTTGTTGACTTAGGTTAAGGAAATCAAAATGTAAAAGAGCATCCAATAGAAATTCTTAAACTTCATTCTTTGCGAAAAATTCTTGGCAATTTTAATAACTTGGAAGAAGTGCTGTGAATAAGAGTTCTATACTTCAGTATGCAACTCAAACAAAATGCATGAGATTCTCGGCGTGTTAAACATATAGCTGAAATAGGCTCAATGTCATGAATCTGGAGAAAATATGGCTTACCCCACGTTGCACTCTTTTGATCGTTCCAGCTATGTCCAGGATACCTTCCTCATTGTGGAGCAGCTTCCATCTCCTTGGGCTCAGTGTCAGACCAGGCTGCCAACAGCAATGAAACGAAAAGGAACCAAATAACTAGTCAATGCACTACAGGAATAACTAGTCAATGCACTACTTGATCAGTACATGGCACCCACTAATCTCTCTAGTCAGCATTACTCGACTCTCCACCCGGCAATTCAGTTTGAGATTAAGGTAAAAACAGAAAATCTATATCAAGAGAAATCATTTTTTGAGACATCATATTCATAAAAAAAATAAATAGATTGACCTTATGCTCCTGAATAAATAGTCACCCTCACCCATTACCTAACTAGATTGATTCCTCATTTGAGTCTAACCATCTGGCAGGTTTCACTTCATTCAGTACGACTAGCAGCTCATAACTAGATCTTACCAATTGGAAATTAGATCTCACTTCCTAAACACGGAGCGGTAGAGCAGAAGATAAAAGGGAAAACAATAATAATCCGAAGAAATACCCGGGGCTTGAAGCGCGTCTTGGGTGCGTCGTCGCGGCAGTCGGGGCGGATGGGGTAGACGGTGTCCGGATCGATCTGCATCTCCGGATCATTGTAGCAGCACGCCAGGAGCCTCATCTTGGCTCGCCCAAACGGAACCAATGGAAGATGTGATGCGAGGATCACGCCAGGAGCTCCTCCCGCAGGGTAGGAAGGATCGCGGCCAAGGGCGGAAGTGATTCGGGAAATGTTATCCCTCTCCTTCCTCTGCCTCGATGTGTGCGTGCGTGTTCTCGGAGCCGGGAGGGAGGGCGGAAGCTACAACGGCTAAATTTGGGCAGGTAGGGGGATGAGAGAGAGAGAGGGGAGGAGGAAGGGGACGAGAGAGAGAGAGAGAGAGAGAGAGAGAGAGAGAGAGGGAGAGAAACAGAGACGAAGCACAAAACACAGCTGCTCAGTTTTACCAGGTTAACAGAAATTATTGCGGCTGCATTATGCAGAGATTTCGCTAGTTTGTTTATTTATTTACAAAAATTTGGCCAGATCATTAGAGGGGGGAAATCGTTTGTTGGATTATATATGCAACTACTTGTGGATTTTGGAATATTTGCTCTCTTTTCCTTGACTGGGGAAATCAAGAGACGTGCGTGCATGATTAGGGAAGCTACGCGGCTTCGTGTCGCTGACAGCAATCTGTCCCGTCCAAACAGCAAAAATGTCAACAGAGGAAAAACAGATGGGCACGTTACTGACTGGATCTCTGTAGACAGACCAATGTCATTACAAGATTCAGTCCGGGCTAATCTGGCCCAATGTATGGGCTACAGAAACAAAATACTACAGTATACTATCATATGATGACCTCAGTATATTTTTCAACGATCACCAGCACAGAAAGCTACCGCTGCCAACCCTAAAGCAGCTGATTAACTGTCTTCCAACTGGCAATTGATAGGCTGCCGGCTCTTTTGGCAGAAATTCCAACATGTACGGCAACTCCGAAGGAATAGCTGCATTCCAGCAAGCATCACAGCGAACAATTCGGATGCCTGTGCATGCTAGGTTTGGAAGCCAATAACTCGCATGTTATTATATTGTTCGTACATGCAGAGCAACCAGATCCTGATACCGGCACAATGTTGTAGAAAGGAGCTTCATCAATTCCTAATGAACTGTTGTCTTCTGCAAGCTCAGTGAAGGCCTCTGAAAACGCACGGGACATTGCATCTGCTGCCGCTGAGTGATCCACAGAATAGTAGAACCTCAACATCTGCATATTTCAATCCAGAAATACTGGTTAGGTTAGGAACGTAGATGCAACGAAAATATGCAACAAACATACCGTTATGCTGTCCCAGGAAAAATTGTTATCCGCCAGGATCTTGGCGATCTGGAAAGCACAAAATCGAGCCATAGCTTTCAAATTTTCCTCGGTGTGGTATAGCTGTCCAGCTGTAGAACAAATCTTTGATGCAATATCACTTGTGACTGAGACCACAGCAGAACATATTCTCCCACCAATTGTGTGGATCTGGCAACATGAGTCATGCAAGTCAGAGTATTGCACACTCCATGCTTGGCTTGGTGCTGGCTGCATTCCGGTCTCCATCTCTCTAGTTGCAACTCCATCATCATTGGTGGGGACATACAAAATAGGTTTTATCTCCACATGTGCTCTGGAAAATGTGAACAAAAAAATATATCACTTTATTTCATGTTTCAAATATGTTAGTCCAAACTATATCACTTTCTTGCCGATATATAGAAGCGAGGAGATGCATACCCTTTTGGAAGATCTGGTGCAAATACATATAGAACAGTGGGATATGATCCAGTTTTTGAACAATCCAAACGATGAATATAAGAACTCTGCAATGTATGTTCGACTTCTTCCTTCTCATCAGATGTCAACTGTGCAGAGCAGTACACCAGAAAGTGTATTGCCGAGGAATAGATAGAGCAACTGAAGGCATTAGCCACAGCTTCACTATTTCGTAGTGCTAATTCTAGTTCAGCTGTTGGACCACCAGTACAGAGCTTCATCGTAGGAGGGTCAAGCCCCAGCTGACCAGCCATATACAGAATCTCTCCATAAAGTGTTGCCTAAGAAAGTAGATCAAATATTATGTCCTAAAATGAACAAGTTCAGTTGTCATGCAACTGCTCAACAGTTTACAAGCAACACCTTATTTTGTGAAATGATCATTCCCAAGAGAATGGGCCGATATCGTAGTTCAGATGGTGTATTTGTAAAATTGTAGAGGCACTTAGAACCTACAATACAGATTCACGGCATTATCAAAAAGTGTATCATACCTGGCTATAAGGTCCAATGCAACTAGGAGCCCAGCAAGAGATGCTCTGCACATGTAGGACTCTCTTTTTCAGCTCACTTGAAACTAGAACTTCCACGTATGCTTTACCCAACCCAACCTGAACTAATGGCAATTCGATTGTACTGCGGGAAGGAACACCCAAGTTGCATTTCTTTTCTGTAATAAAGCTGACATAAACTTCATTGGCCAATCCAAATTCCTTCATGTTTGAAATGTACAGGTGAACATATAAAACATTCACCCAACCTAACCCTTCTTCCTTGAGCTGATTATCAATTCTGCTCAAAACTGCTATGAGGTCTGCCTTCAGGCCTGTTGATGCAATAGAACATTAAATGAATGTTTAACAAAGAAAAACAATAGATTGCAACAGTTATTCCTGTCAGGTGGAGTAAAGAACTGATTAATGTCATAGGAATAACCTAGGATGAAAATATGCACCTTCTGAAGCTCTAGAACTATCCTTGATCCAACAACCAATGGAATGCAAATTCTTCCCTGTCTTTGAGATACATATGTCTATATTGGTGTAAGCATCAGCAGGTGAACTCAAGGTCTGTTTTTCTTCCACATCAGTGTCCGTGATAACTTCATCAACCTCATACAGACAACTAGAACTTACCTGGCTGACAGAACCATCACCAATTCTATCAGATGAATCTGGCTTGTGCTCAAGATGAAATGCTCGTGGATGAAGAATTCCAACAGAAGCAATGGAGCCAGCAGAGTGGAGTATCACTTCATAGTCGTCAAGAATAATTCTTGCATTCTGTAAATACATGCATGTTAGGGAATAAGAAATTTGACATTGATGGACGAGAACGAAAATATCTTCATTACTTCCAGTAATAGAGACTTATATAAAATGCACGATTTTTTTATGAGAAAATTGATAAGTCATGCCATAGGACGCGATGGTTAGTTTATACTCAGCATTCTAAAACAAGTGGCATTAGGGTTTCAGTTAGCTCCTCAAACTCTCGAAGGTTCAAACTTACACGAAAGAGAGGGCAGTCAAGAGTTAGTGTTTCATATTCTCCACCTTCACCACAGACATTGATTCCATAACTCCTAATATGGCATAAGAAAGCAGAGAGATTAAAAGCTGTGTATAGACAAAAGAAAATAGATTCCAGTATTTGCTTAGAGAATCATGAGAGAAACATTCAGATAAGGGTACAATGCAAAGCTAGGATCTATGTTTTTGTCATTTTATATCTGGAAACTACTCGGTCATTGATAACTGATCACTACAGGAAGCTGATACCTAATCTCAACCAAGGCATAAGTTCAGCTCAGCTCAAGAAAACACCCATAAGTTCCGACAAAGGGACAAGAAAGAACTATTTTTAGCATGAATCCTCCTAAACGGGGAAGAGAATGATACATAAGGTAGGTGCTGGGCGGTGAGAAACATACTCATTCATTTGGAGAAGGTGACACTTGAGTAAAGCCAGTTCTTTACCTAAGTGAGAAGAAGGTTTCAGCCCCAGTGCAGCAACCTATAAAGCTCAAGAATCAGCAACTCATTGTAAATGTGTTGTCCCAATATTATAGGAACTTTAATTTCATAAAATAATTATAGCCACTTGATTGAGACAAAAGTTAATTTGTGATATGAAAACATTGCGCACCTTTACAATTATTGCCACGATGCCCCTTCTTATCTGTAAGCATTAACCAGAACAACACTTATGATGTGAGTGAACATTCCTTTTGTGCTAGTTCAGACAATTATAAAAGAAACTGGATTTACATGTTACCATTTCCTCCAGGAGCAAAGTTTGATCCTGCTTCCATAAATATGCCAGCGAGACCAGGCCCAGCCTCAAGCAGACACTCTCAACCCGGAGCCTCTGGTAATCAGATGCAATTGCACCTGACGACATGGCACTTATGGATGGAATTTGGCGCTTAACCTCGCTCAACAGAGCAAACATATCTTCCACTTCATCTCCTGCCGTGACATTATACTTGAGTCCCTGATCCCTAGAGAAAATTATAGTTGAATTGATGAAACCGCATCATTTTAGAATATTCCAATCATAGGCCGAGCTTGCCTTGTGGATCCGTGAATGCGCCTCCGGAAGAGAGGCAAGCCCATGCATTTCGCGTAGCTCACCACAATCTGGTGCCCAACCTGAAGCCCTCCCAATCACAACAACAAGCACGGCCATCAGCAAGTATCCAAACACCAGCAACAAATGGCCAAATTACAGAGCCCCAAGTGGCAGCGAGGGGAGAGTCACGAGACGGGGCATACAGTTTGGTACATGTAGCTATCGAGCTCATCGACGGCGTCGTCGAGGGGGATAAGATTAGCCAAAGCAACAACCTGCAAGCAACAGCGAAGTTGAAGGCGGTCTCGTTGATAATAAGGGTATAAGGCACGGATGAAGTGGGGGAGGATTGATGGAGCTGCCTAGCCTTGCCTTGTGGCCGTAGTCGAGGCATCGCATCATGGCGAAGCAGCTATCCTTGCCGCCGCTCACCAGCGCCACCACCTCCATCGCCGCAGCCGCCTACCACTTCTCTCTAGTCTTCTAGGGTTAAGCTAGGCTCCGTTCCGTTCCCTGGTCGCCGGCTGCCCGCCGTCTTCGCTCTCTGTGCGGTTGTGAACCTGAGCAGCGACCAGCGATGCCTGATGGATTCATGGGCTTAGGCAGGCCTTACACGCTCGTCTGCGGCCCAATTCTGGCCCAAGGAAGGGTACGCGCTCGTGTGGTGATGGCCACTGCCCATTGGGAAGTCGCAACACAGCGGCCCTGTAATTCACTTGGTTATGGAGCCTAATTGCTGCATGTTGCATCATTGCCACCCAGTCTAAGTTCACAATTTTACATATATAGAAAGGTAAATCTAGCCGTATGAGTTCTCTCTTCTGCTGCATCATGAGCAGCTGGAACTCTCCGATGATAGCGTTGCCACAGGTGTTTGAACCATCGCAGTACATTCGTGGGCGGAACTGTGATTTCAGTTCTTTCATATGCCATTTTACATGTCACTTCTATCATAACTACAACAAGCAATGAAACATTAACAATATGCAAACAAAAAGACAGCAGCTCATACATGAAGTCCCTTTTTTATCAACTTCTGTTGAATAGGAAAATTCAGAGTTCAAGAAGAAATGCACGAGGCACTAATCTCGGAGGAAAAGTCACCAAGTCCAGCAAAGGGTGAAGAAACATAAATATGTGAATCTTGACCACCCCTAAATTAATCATCACAAGGCTAGGACTTGGCCCTAACGCAACAGCAACACACACATTAACAACAAATTATTGCTACCTATGAAGCAATGATACAACAGGCCGGGGCACTACGAAATTATGGGATACCCCAAGGGAACTGTTGACAAATAGGAGGTGATATCCTGTCATTTACAGAGTCGCAAACAGCAGTCTTCCATTTTCGCTCTCAGATGCTGCCTTTCTTCTTCCCACTATTTCCTCTTAACACCACCAAGGGACAGAAGTTCCAGGCTACGGTGGAGTGGCTCATCACGGGAACCTCTCGCAACTGCTGCCCGTGAAAGGGAGGTGGCCCTCGACTCGCCTGGTGATGGATTAACTCTCTGGGTGCTAGATGGACGGCTGCTGCTGTTGCTAGAGAACAACCTGCTTGTCCGGTTATACGGCTGCTCACTTGGTTCCACAGATGAGCCCAGCCTGCTGCTTGATGCAATAGCTCTCCGTGATGCGCTGCCTGTACGAGAGGATGTACGAGGTCTCTCCACAGTCCTTTCCCCAGACCGGTCTGTGCTATGCATCTGAGAAAAAGTAGGTCATGTATGGTTTTGAGTTCATGATATATGAGGACTTCACCGGGAGAAATAGAGGCACCAAAAGCAGTAAACAGTCCCTCATAGAACATGGATTTGGAAAAGGGAAGTTTAACTTACAATTTCCTTCAAAGACATAGAAACAGTCTCACGTGGTCGCTGTGCATAATTGTCACTCTGATTCACAGAACCAGTTGGATTCCTCCTACCAGACGCTTCGCCTGCTCAAAAGGGTGCTTAAGTTCAAATATGTGTGTGGTTTCTATGGTAGCTTTGTTACACAACTTTCAAAGCAGAAGCACAAACCTGGGGTCTTCTCAATCTTATCCATAGAAGGTCCAGCAGCTCCACTAGTTCTTTCACTTGCCTGAACAATGCGGATGAACTAAGTCTAACAAACTATATATAGAGTGTGTATCAAACAGAAACATGAGACGATTTTATACCCTCATCCGCGGGTTGGAGCCTATCTGGGGATACTTCAAAATGGTCCAGTCAAACACATAATCAAACTGGTATCCTGCGTTAGTAACACCATTAGAAAAAAGGAACTAAGAGGTGGACCTTAGTAGAAAATGAGAAAAAAAGGAACAAGAACACAAGGGGAAAATATTATCTCAAAAGGCGTACCTTCCCGAATAAAGAGATCACGGAATAGTCTTTTCAGGTAAGAATAATCAGGCTTGTCTTCAAACCGCAACGAACGACAGTAGTGAAAGTAGGAGATAAACTCCGATGGATACGATTTGCAGAGCACCTAACCATAAACAATATATGAATGTAATGTTTATTGTAGTTTACATTAATAATGAACTAACAAGAATCAATCTGTGAGCTACCTCCACCGGAGTCAGCATCTTTTTCTCACTGATTTTGTCATATTTCTGCTTCTTGGTTCCTGCTTTCAGACCCTGCCATGGTAGGCTGTTCAAAGGGTAAAAGATCAATGATATGTTAATTATTTACAGAAGAAATGTGTCAGCATGGGACCATTACAACAGTGGGATGGAAAGTTGGCACAAACTAACCTGCCCCTAAGGAAGTACATAAGGACGTAACCAAGAGACTCTAAATCATCTCTCCTGCTTTGCTCTGCATCCAAGTAAAATCTAACATTAGGCAAAATCCTACTCGAATGATCAGCCAAATGATGTCAGAAACTCACCAACACCAAGGTGGGTATTGACACTTGCATATCGTGCAGTTCCAGTGAGGTTCTTGTTCTCTCTGCGTATTGAAATGAGCATCACATATCAGAAAACTACAACCAGAAGTGCAACGGCATCATTATCATTGCAAACGTAATTTCCAAGTATTCTTTTTGCTGAAAAACTAAGGCAAGCCCATATGCAGTATTTAGCAACTCAGATGAGTAGTGTTCACCAACCTGTAGGGGATGTGCTTGTGAGTCTGAAGGTCCCTATATTTCTTTGCAAGCCCATAGTCTATTATATACACCTGCCAAAGAAAAAGAGTAAGTTCTAGATTAATCGGACCAAGAGGTCTCTATTAAAAAAAAGAAAGTAGTGTTTTCCTCGAATAGAAGGTATTGCCAGCTATACGGCCAAGAGACCATAACAGAAAAAATTGGATAATGAAGCCATCATATATTGTAACCAAGCAAATCACATAAAGCACTAGTTGAACTGCCCAACCCATGTTTCGCCGTTTATAGCATCTTTTGGCCCTTCTCGGGGACAAATAACTGTATTATGAAGAATTAATGGCATTCTAGCACCACGATCAGGAAGACCCCCACAGTATAGCACAAGCAAAGGAGCCAAAAGGAAAGTGCATATAAAAAAAAATATCCTCCAGGTATTGAGTTCAACAGCAAGAGTGTTAAATGCAGATAAAGGATCAAACCTGATTGGCTTTCCTACCAAGCCCCATAAGGAAATTGTCAGGCTTTATATCACGGTGAAGAAACCCCTTCTGGTGCATGTACTCAACCCGATTAATCTGAAACAGGAACGAGATGTGTTAACACAAACAATTCGCAGGGTAAGACCAAGAGGACAATCACGTTACAAAGAACTTTCTATACCAAAATTATCAGAATGAAGTGGAATAATAAACAGTTTGAAAACGAAGGGATTCTGCACTCACCATTTGATCAGCAAGCATGAGCACAGTCTTCAGAGAGAACTTTCTACTGCAATAATTGAACAAGTCCTCAAGGCTAGGCCCAAGAAGATCAATCACCATCACATTATACTCCCCCTCGACACCAAACCACTTCAGGTGCGGAATTCCAGCTGTAACAAAGGAGAACAAAAAGGTCAAACCCAACTCATCGCTGTGCAAGCAGCTTATCACAAAGTACCATTCCATAATTCTAACTGGATGTATGGCTCTATGACATTAACTTACTTCCTCCTTGGAGAAGCATGTACAGCTTTGACTCGTAATGAAGCTGTGGGTGCTTTGTCTTCACATTTTCCTGTCAAATAAAAGCAACACCAATGGCAAATGTTTCCACCAACTCAAACAACTAACAGTATTGAGAATCAATAGACCAGCATTTGACACGGACATTTCATTTCAGTACATTTTGCATATTGTGATCTTATCATGAACTAGCCCAGCACAGCAGGTTTCGTCAAACTGTCAGCATTAAAACTAAAAACTGCATCCAAAATCAGAGAGAACGCAATACCAGCTTGACGGCGACCTCCTCTCCAGTCTGCACATTCACAGCTGCAAGCAAGAATAGCAGCAAAGTTAGCATATTTCTCCCTTCAAATACAACAAAAATAATGTTTTTCCTATATATATGTAAAGAGGGGACAGGCAGAGAACTCACCGAGGAAGAGTTCCCCGAACGATCCACTCCCGATCTTCTTCCCAAGCTTGAACTTGCCACCGACCACATGATCCATCTCGTCCCGAGACGAATCGAGAAGCCTCTCTTCCCCTCTAGTCTGACGAGATCCGAACGCGCTGAGGCGGGACGGCACCGGGCGCAGCTGAATCGAATCCGGATTCCGGGCAGCCGGGGCTCGGCGAGACCAGATCCAGACAGCGCAGCTAGAAATCCGGGCGCCGCCTAGCTCCAATCGAGCGAGGAGAGCAAGAACGAATATGAACGAATCTAAATCGAGACCAACGGCGAACGAATCACTGCGGGACGCGGATCCGGAGAAACGGATAAAAAAGGACTCCTTTCTCCGAGGGAAATTCCTGGCCCCTGTCGGCGAATTCGCCGGAAGGAGGAGGGACACAGAGAGAGAGGGGAAGCGGCGAGAAGAAGAAGACGAAGACGGAGGAGGAAGAGGAGGAGACCTGCAGAAGGAAAAGACGGGGGAGGGGATGATGATTAGTAAATAGACACCACCCGGTTAAACAAACTGATTAACGGGGAGCAGGTTCGCGCGAGCAAATTGGACAGGTGCGCCCATCTCCTCTTGTTCTGTTGCTCTTTTCTTTTTTCCAGCGCTTTATTGTTTATTTGGTTGTGCTAACACTCATTGAGCGGGGGTTCTTTTTCGTACCACTAGCTCTAGCTAGCGCCCCATTATGCAAAAGAGAAAAAACACTTTTTTTCACTTCGTTTGCTTCAAGAATAAGGTGGGGAAAACTTCTTCTTTGAGGTACCATGTACCTCTTTTAAGATTTTACTTATTAATTAGGAGTGTGTAAAATCATACGGAACAACTTTTAAATACAGGGTTAAATATAGGGAAATGTAGCGTGTTATCAAATTTTGGATTTCTTAATGTGTTTATTTCTACAAAATGGTATTGGCGAAATGACAGGTTTACATTACATGTTATGTTTCCCACTGTAGATTTATAATTTTCTACGTAATATAATTTCCATCCTTTCATAAAAAAATAGTTTCTATCCATAGTCACTAAGAGAAAATATGCATCGTACTACATGTTAGCAGTCTGGTATATTGTCCATTGCAACAAAATGTACGATTCTTTATGGTGAGGAGAAAGGGGTGCGAGTGCTCCATAAAAGTTGACGTTTAGAATCGAGACACGAGATCTATAGTCACCTCCTATTTGTCAACAGTTCCCTTCATTTTTATACGCGTTGTTATTATCATATATATAACATAGCCTTCATTTTTCTATGTGTAAATTAAAGAGAATTGCATAGTTACTATCAGAAGATTAAAAAAAACATTATAGAGATTGATTGTTAACTCATCTCAAAATTATGTAAGGAAACGTCTGGTTTACACCCTAGAACTAGTATGATAATCCGATTTTCAATCTTTATATACAAAACCGGATAGGAAAGGCCATTCAACTATTAAAACTGGACAGATTTGGCCCTTTGAGTGGTTTTAGAGGTGATTTTCTATTTTATAAAAGAATAAAAAAATCTGATTTAATATAAAAATCACAGTTAATGTATTTTAAATCATAAAATATGAAAATTATACCAAAAAATTTCTAAAAATTTACTTATCTATTAGTGCTCCATTTGGAGTTACTCGACCTCATCCAATATAATTAAAAAATAACAATTTAAAAGAAAAACATGAATAACTAATAGCAACAAAAAA
Organism: Echinochloa phyllopogon; assembly: GCA_033239725.1. Taxonomy (NCBI): domain Eukaryota; kingdom Viridiplantae; phylum Streptophyta; class Magnoliopsida; order Poales; family Poaceae; genus Echinochloa; species Echinochloa phyllopogon. The sequence goes on from BTCW01000010.1 coordinate 58,541,861, forward strand.
CTATGATATATACATATATATGATAGGAATAACTCCAATTAGAGCACTAGCAGATAAGTTACTTTTTTACAAAACTTTTGGTATCAATTTTAATTTTTTTCTGATTTAAAATGAATTATTTACTAATATATTGATTAAATTAAAATAAATAAATTTTTAGAAAATACAAAACCACCTTTGAAACCACTCGAGGGACCAAACATGTCCGATTTCAACAATTGGATGGTCTTTGATGTCTGGTTTTGTACTTTAGGGTTGAAAATAAAACTATCGTCCTATTTGGAGGGTGTAATCCGTACTTTTTCCAATTATGTACGTAATATATAAAACAACCTGCAATACGATACTAGTCTATTTGCCTTTTTCCCACATTGGCACCATGCTTCCAAATAAGTAAACAAATTCATCCATCAAATAATATTCGCCTCACCACGTTAATAGTTGGAAACATGGAAATGATGACATTGCCATTCCGTGAGCAACCCATTTCCTTATTTTGTCATGAAATCGTCGAATCCAATTGGAAATGATGACCCTGCCATTCCGAAAACAACGCATTTCTCTTCACAGGAGCATTCTTAAGATAACTAAACAGTGACACTGCAGCGGTTCGTGCTGTTGAGCTAACAATAGACATATTTCCATTTTTCTCGTAAGACGAGGAAAAAATGATATCCATCTCGTGCGTTGGTCTACTTTTCAAAACGTGTTGCCGACCACTCGTGTCCAATCCTCTCTACCTTTACCAACGAATCCAGGCTTGGTTGAGCAAGACCTGCATCCACCTTTGAATGCATTGTCCCATTAGAATTCTATCACTCACTTTCTTTTTTCAAAAAGAAAATACAATACGATCATCTCGTACTAGGTCCGTGTTACAGTACGCAAAACCTGTTCTATTTTGTTTCTAGCAAGAGACAGATTTTTACATACATGAACCGAGTGACAAAACCTGTTGGCAGCGAGTATAAATGCTCAACATATTTCCTCTTTCTGCATGGAAAGAAAGGGTACGTTGCAGTACCATTTATACACGGATATTTTTCTCCATTTCGTGTAATCTGGGCCCCAGCTACAGCTAGGCAATCACTCTAGTACTAGTCCTAGATTAAAGAAACAAGATGAAATGACGTGGCCGTTTTCTTTTTCAGAAAACGAAAGGCACTGCACTGCGAGAGGAGTGGTGGCGGTATCCTTTTTTTTCTCTCCTCGCAAAGCCTTTATTATACCGGGCAAACCGCAGTCTCGTGGTGGGGCCCATCGGGCAGGTGGGCCCAGATGGTTAGGTAGCGCCCGACACGTTCTGCGGCCGGGCCTCTCTCTCCCCCTGCTGCCCTGCACGGGAATATCTGAGCGGCCGGATCATCCCAGCCGTCGAGCTGCGCCATCCGACGGACGCGGTCGAGTGCGCGTACGGATCATCCCCGCGCAGCAGGCCAGGCCTGGGCCGTCCGCGGATGGGCTCGTGGGCTGGCTCTGTAAACGGAACGGCGGCGCTGGAGGAGAACGGGACGGGAGAGCTGACCGTTGACCGGGACGTGGCGTGGAAGGTAATAAAGGCATCGGCGGCGACTGCATGGGAACCGCGGCCGGCGACGCACGACGGAGCACGGCAATGGTAGCTTCCACGCAAAACCCCTTCTTCTCGTTGCTGCTCTCGAGAGCATTTATTTATTCTATTTGTTTGTTCGTTTACAGGCCAAATCGAAAGCATTTTCCTCGGGGCACAACTTCGACGGAGAAGTAATAATCACTAATCAAAGAAGTACTTACTCGTCCATAGAACGAGTCGTCTCACTAACACTGTTTCCTCGGTAAACGCGCTGATCAAGCTCATTTACAAGTCGTGGATAGAAAGACAAATTGGTGCCAATAACAGATAATTTAAAAAACCATGCATTTGATTACTACGCTACTCGATCAGATGGGCAGCTGATCGACATGGACGGCAGTACGGCCATATCGACAAAGACAGCGGCTGCACATTGACGTGTTTCCGGGTAATCAATCATGCGAGAACGCATCACATATAAGATTAGCAGGGATAAACAAAGCGCAGGCGAGCTGCCAAGCGGTGGGGAGCCACGACCAGAGACAATCAACGCGTCCAAGTTGCAAGCAGCCCGGGACTCACGCGGCATCATGCTGGGGCAGCACATGCAGCACAGGTAAAGAAAGGCATCAAAGGGGGTGGTAGGTTAGCAGCTGTTAGCCAAAGTTGACCTAGTAACAATGCCAGGATTAGCTGAAAAGTTTATGCACTCAAAAGCTATGCAGTATATGGAATGTATACTCTGCCCGGTCATAGAATAGTTATTCTGTAGCCACCTCTTTTTACTGTAGTTTTATGTAGTAATTTACTATAATTTCAATATACATACAAAGGCTGCATCAGGAAACAGTCATACAGGTACACATTACTTTCCCGTGATAAACGGGAGAACCTTTTCTGAATATATCAAGACTCCTTTGAGAGCGACAGGGACTGAATTTCTGGTACACGATTATGAGATGCAGGGCACTGATGATTTTTTTTTTTGAAACAAAGGGCACTGATGAATGTGGTGAGCATCTTTTTTAGGAGCAAGCTAACTTTATTCTACAGATATATTGCTGTATACAACAAGACAGGGGCGCGAAGCAGACAAGATGATAATAGAACAATTATTTCGACTTAAATGGCACAAAAGTAAGTGCAGTGTTGCCAAATCATCAACGGTAGTATGCCATGTGGCGAGATGAGCGGAAAGGAGAGCCATCAAACGGAGATGAACGCCTGGGCTGAGTCTCAGAACGTGGAGGTTCCTTCTTTGGGAGTTTGGTCTCCGATCGGAGCCATGACTCCGTAGGTGTCTCATTATTTCCCTAAACCTCTTGAGGAACTCCGTAGGTGTCTCATTATTTCTATGCCTTAAGCTGGTCAAATCAACCAACTTTTTCTCGGTACTGCCAATGTAGTAATGAGCATGGAATTTCTGCTCCAGGTCTTTCCAAGTACAAATTGACTGAGCAGGCAAAGAAGCAAACCATGTAAAAGCTGGACCCGTCAGCGACAAAGGAAAGTATCTGATTCTGAAAGCCTCATCTGCTGAAGCTTCTCCAAGCTGCATCAGTTATCGAGCTATATGTTCTACAGTGCTAGTATCATCTTGTCCTGAGAACTTAGTGAACTCTGTAGGCACCTTGACTCTATTCGGCAATGATACCCTTTGGTACCATTCTGGGAAAGGAGACGAGTACATGTACCTCTGATTTTTAGGCTTCAGACCGAATTGATTTTGTAATACATCGGTCATTTTTTGCACCATGAGGTCAATATTGGTATCTTGATTCCCTGGTCTCCCAGCAGGCATCCCTGTAGTACCAACATACCCGGGATTCGGGAGAGCGTCGATAGCATTGTAATCCATAAACTCTGAATATCCGTTCCCATACACATCCCTTTGCAGCCTGTTGTTCAGAGGGGATATCTTGTAAGCAGAAGCAGGTGGATTTCCCGTGGTGCCGAATGCCATATCACCATATGTACGAGGTTTCGGAAATGCATGTTGAAGCTCTTGCTGAATCGGCTGTCCATTCGCGTCTTTGGTTCCAGAAGCTTCAGTTTCTTCAGTACCTTTACCATGACGTTTTGGAACCGATGCTTGAACATTGAAATATGTCGGGCCACCAAGTTGTCCATGCGCTTGCTCAAAAGGCTTATCCACGTGTTGACCAAAGATGTTGACCAGTATGAGCCGAAAACTGTTCAGGAATGCAGCATTATGATTGGTCATTGTTTCTCCTAAAGCCTTGTACAACAAGCTAGAGAACTTCTCCCTTTCTTCATCTTCAGTAAGATCAGATTGTCCCGGCAAAAGAACTCTTGGCAGATCTGACTTGAGAAATGGTGCACCACTCCTGTTCTTAGCAAAAGACAGCAAGCATTTCTTGATGAATTGATCTGCAGCAGTCTTCACCATTTGTTGATGTTCATCAGATAATTCTTCGAAAGTGACATCCAGAATGTCTTTTAATTCAGGCATCTTCGAAGCTTGTTGTGTCCCACCGGGCGTGCCAAAAAGTGTGTTGACGTAAAATCCGCACTTCACGCCAAGCACACAGCAAGCCGAATTAGCTAGCTTTACACGTGGCCCGAGCGTTTGAATCCGAAAGCGTGCCAGTCAATTTTCCTAAAAAAAACTGACAAAGGGAGAAAAGATGTTCAAATAACACCTGGAACGTGCCAGGTAATACCAGATAGTTCCATAATTGCGGTTACGGAGCCAGTTTCGAACGACATATAGCTATAGAAAAAAGCTATCTGTCAGCAGTTAAAGCATCATTCGGCAATCGGCAAAGCACGCAGGAAGCGCACTGCCGAATGCGTGACGTAAGCATGACGAAAGATCGGTAGTCGACTGAATAAACATTGTGACGTATATTCATAACCGATTAACGGGGAACAGAGCACGATAGATAAATAAAAGGGCGAAAACATGACCATAATTTCATAATAAACAAGAATGCATAGACTAAAAGCACTAGTCTACCGCATGTCTAGGTACTTTTCAACCCGTCGAGCATGAAACAAGCGAGTTAATCCACCGCATGATACGACTTGCTTAGAATCACACCACCAACCAAGAATAGATCAATCCACCGTATGATATACTCTAATCGTGGAAGGCTAAAAGCATTCTTTATTTAAAACAAAACCGTGAACATGTTTCACTCGTGGCGATACTGCCGAATACAGCCATATAGCCGAATCGGGTTCCATGAAGAAGGAACATGCTTCGTTGATGATGATAGGTCTATCAGATCGAATCGAATTCTAATCCACCGGATGATTAGCTCTAAGACGACCCAAAAACCTGCATCCACCGCATGATGCCCGGTTCTGTCAAGATCTACACAAGACCAACGAGCTTGGACCCGCAACACGTGGCAATCTAGATCGACTTCGAATTCGGCTATGGAAACGCAGTGCATTATGAGCTAGAACCGAATCTAATCAATCTAGACTGGGCAAAAGAGTGTTGTAATGAATTAAACATAAAGGTAAAATCCAGAGCAACACATGGTAACTTAATGGATCTATCAGATCTTGCCAAAATCCAATAGAACCGATAACTTGTTCCAAGCTAAAACTTAGCCCACCGCATGGCTCATGATCTAACAATGGAACCTTCCTGAGCCAAAGCCTAAATCCACCGCATGATACTAGGCATGGTGCAGGGTTGCCGGTACTTACGGAGGTCGACGGATCGATGATTCCTCTCGAAGAAACTCGACGACTCGACTAAAGGACTCAAAGTTGGCACGGGGCCGGTTTGTTGTATGATTGATTGGACGATGCTTTTACAATTACCATGGGTTTATATTTATACCCAGGTTTCGACACGACTCCTAATCGATTACGATTACATTATTTATTTCCTAAAAAAGATAAACGCCGGGGCACCGTATCCGCCTTGTATTCCAAGTTAAACCAGCCTTTTCCTTATACTTGATCCACGTCATCACGCGCCTCCGAATGCCTTTTGCGAAACAGTTCTCTTGCCGAATGACGATGCATTCCCGACCGCAAAACGTCTTTACCGAATGCTCTAGGAAAAAACTCCTTCGCCGAATGATATCTTTTTAACGAATCCGGCCCACATGTCAGCTTCTTCCTGGTACCAATTTTTGGTGTCAACACCTACAATGGTTTCAGATGTCTTAATGCCATGACAAACTTGGGTATCTAGTAACCCAAAGTAACCCTTGGGTACCTCTCACCAAATAAATGAGTACAAGATCATAAATCAGAAGAAATATAGAACACCAAGCATGAGAATTGTGCGTCGTATTATCACAAAGCATATCATGTTCTTGTGCAGAATGCAGATAAGGGTGGGGACTGTGGAACTTCCCCATATACTCACCGAAGATGTCACATACAAAATATAAGGGTAGGAAAAGGTCTATCTTCCATGAAAAAAAGAATATGTACTCATCGCAAAATTATCAGAATAATCAAGGACACACGGTTATCCCTTTTTCTCTTTCACGGACAGCACAGCTATCTAATCAGGCTCAATCAGCAGTGCCCCCAGCCCTTGCGAGTATTCATGTACTCCGTACAATAAAAAGAAATAACTATGCCTGAGTATTCCCTTGAAATAATAATTCCTGAATTATAGTTCTTATCTGACCATATTAAGGTTGGAAACAATATTAACTTAAGCGCCATGCTGCCTAAAGAACAAAATCCACAAAAAGTTAGGGACAAAATATCACCTTGTACGGATGAAGAAGACCCATGCAGATTTGCACCCTGCGGCGCTGTCCATCTGAAACTTTATGCATGCGCCATTGCAGATCAATGTCTAGCAGATCAATCAGCTTCTCTCGCCTAACAGGATCAACCCCGTCAACTGCTCATATTTCAGGGTAGAGAACGAAAGAAATGTTTACACATACTCTCACCAGCATCATACGCTAAAAGATTTTCTACAAGCAGTAGTGCTGATTTTAGTGCTTATCTTCTAGCTTAAGGCTTTATTAAACTAGGTAAAACTAAATCATAAATGTGGGAGCTGCATTTATATAAACCGAAACACATGCCATCTGGAAGCTATCTAGAAGAGATGATTGAAGCAATCAGGGGTTTCAATTCAAGGACAAAGGAGAATGTGAGACACATGATCTCTTCTGTCAATAAGAAACCCAAGTATGGAATATGATGATGACATGATGAGCATTACAGTGTGATACTGTGATGTGATAGAATACCTCCAAAAATCATGTGCTCTGCTGAGAAGTCACCTTGCAGTGGAACATCACCCTGAGAAAGTTGCTTGCATGTGAGACACAGAAATTGCGCTAACAAATCATGAACTTGAACAACAGGATCTGTGAATGTGCAGACCTCGGGTTATCATGCATTCGCAATTACCAAACTCCACAAATAACAGAAATTGTATATGCCAACTTTTAATCGTTGAAGTAGGTGAACATGGGCCTTCTAAGGATTTATCTTTTAAATAACAAATGATCTCTATGCGGCAAAACCCAATGTGTGAGGAAGAGTGTATTTACACAAACACTGATCATCATGGAACTCGAACCAGATTGAACAGTATCAAATTTCTAAAGCAAGTAAACAGTGAGGGAACTTACAGCTGAACCAATAGTCCGGCTCCAAGAACCCCCCAAGTACAAGAGGTCACCATTGCACACCAGCTGCGTATCATGAAAAGCTGAACCATTGAGAACACGGACCACATCCCTTCCTCCAACCATATGCTTTCCCGCAAGAATCTTCAAGAGTGTAGTCTTGCCTGAGTGTTGTCATAAGTACGGGCATAAGCTTCTGTACATACAATTTACTCAGCAAATCTGAGAACCAAATCTCACTACAAAGCGCCACACGAAGCACTAAGGACCATCTGTACACATTGCATAAGTATCTGGAATGGATAAGGAATTCCCTCCTGTTCGACACTGACCTTGGCAGTGGACAGATTCTAGCGATGGTAATGGAAATTCCAATTTAAAGTTAGCCCACACTTTCAATCTCTCCATTAGAAAGAAAGGCAAAGGCATATGCAATGCACAGCGGTGAGAAACAATGGAGAAGTAGCACAAAGTGGTTCACACAAAAATAACATTAGCTTCACTTGGGAAGTGTGGATCAAGTGCAGTTCAGGGATCTTCGGTAGAAAAGAAACAGCTTTTTTCAGGGAGCTCAGAAAGATCAAGGGCAAGGCGGGAGTGTGGATAATGGTGGGTGCTAAGCACCTGGCTGTCCTCTTGACGCGCTCATGACTGTATTATATCTCAAGCTCTCCTATACTGTTGTTTTGTTCTTCTCTTTCCTGCCTCCTCTATATAGCTCTTGGTTTTGTATCTGGCCGTCGGACGCTCCTTATTTTTAATATAAATTGGAAGCTCTCCTACTGATTTTCGTTCCAAACATACATTCGTTTAGCTTGGTTGCATTGTCACTTTATCCAGCTTCTATTCTATAGCACAACTGTAACATTGCTTCAATGATACACTACCAGTGTAATTCCACAATTTCAAGGACAGTATGAACAACACCATGTTCCACACTAGAGGAACCATTGGGTGTGGAGAGCTGGGCAGGCAATCCCCACTGTAAACCACCACCAAATCACACACTAACAGTTGCAGAATATCATCAATACATGGGGCACCGGAAACTAATTTATATGACAGGACATCCTAAGTCACAAACATAATCGCACGTCGACCCTAAACCTACATGCATAATTGACACTACACAATAGGTAACTAACATTCGATGGCCAGTCAATCCAAATGCACTCCTACCCATCAATCATCACAGAGCCGCCGCCGCTAGGAGCAAGGGTTAGGGTCAGGTATACCTGATCCATTGGCACCGACAAGGAGGCAGCGGGAACCGGGGGTGACGCGGAGGTTGAATCTCGCGAAGAGCGGCGGCTGCCCGTCGTAGCCGAACTGCAGGGCGGTGACCTCGATGCCGCTCCGCCTCCACCCTTCGTCTCTGTTCCCTTCGCCGCCCATCTCTCCCTCTCCGCCGCCTTGCACACCGATTGGTGTTCAGAGCAACCCTCTCCTTCTCCCTCGCTCGATCGATCTCTCCTCCTGGCTTTCTCTTCATTTTTAGGAAGGCTTGGGGGGGAGTTGGTGGCCATCTGCGTATTTCTCATTGCCTGGAGCTGTCACTAGCCGAAACACCAAAGAACGAGAATCTTCTGATTGCAGCTTGCCACTTTTGGTCCAATGGTGCAAATGCTTTTCTCTTCGGTCATGGCCCAATGTCTCCCACCTTGGCCGATGTCTACATGATGACCGGCCTGAACGTTACAGGAACTGTATATCCATATGACCACAAAGGTTCCTCCAAGCAGACAAGAGTAAAAACAGGGGTTGGATACAAGAGATACATCCAGAACCATATGTCTGATGGCCCTCTGACCGATGTCGAATATAGAGCCTTCCTGAACATGTGGCTATGCAGATCAGTCTTCTGTGGCAAAGCCAATGAGCCAACCCTGAATCATATCGTGATGGCTGAAGAGCTGGCTGCCGGAAAACTCATTCCACTTGGGAAATACCTCCTGGGAAGTGTCTACCACATGCTCAATCAAACCACCCACCTGATGCATACCAGCAAGAAAATCCCCTGTGTCAATGGTCCTTGGTGGTTTGTCCAAATGTGGCTGCAATTGTACATGCATCAAATCATCGCCATTGATCTCAACAGCCGAGACTTTCCTTCAATCAATTACAAAGAAGGAGAAACCCGGAGAACCAAAGGTTGTCAAACCTATGGAGAAGCTGCCTCCACTGTATCTATTAACAAGAACATCGGTGAACTGTTTGAGCTCTTCTTCAAAGGCTTTGCTCATCCTCTTTGGTTCCCATATCTGGACAATGACAATCTCACTCTCCCTTGCGAATTCAGCTTTGAAACTGGATGCACTGATGTACAATCTATAGCGATCTTCAATGCCTTCATTCAGCCCTGCATCCTGCCAGCCGAATTCTGTGGAGGAAGGCTGGTTCAAAGCACTTACGAATATTATCAGCCAAACATGATGGCTAGACAGTTGGGATGTGGCCAAGTGCCCCCAAGGCTATTTCTTCACGAATTTCTCAAGCCTAGGGAGATTGTCAAGGATTCCACGGAGACAAGAAGAATTTTTACTTATAAATGCTGCGAAACTATCTATGCACCTGAGCCTTTTGTGCCAATAATATCTGCCCATCCTTCTTTCACTCTCTGGTGGCAAGAACTCCATGATCATATCTTCAACACGCCAATCCATCCCTTCTGCCTCGAGTTAATGCCTGATTATCAGCCAACTTCAGAGGTAATACGCTCATCCCTCATCTGTCTCAATAACATCAACCCCAATTGATCCTGATTCTGTCATCTTGCAGGATATAACACCTGCCCCTCTTGCCAGGGCGATCTTGTACAAAGCTGCAGGCCCAATATCTGCTTTGGGGCACCAATCTCCTACCTTGGCTCAACTGATGGCTAGACAGGCTTCTCTAGATCCAATACTTACTAGACCATCATCTGTCAAGAGGAAAACCCTTTCTTTAGCTGCTCCCTTAGTTGTAAAGAAGAAAAGAACAAGCAGCAAAAAAGTTATCAAGGTCAGAGCCTTCTTTCTTTGACCATAATGCCATTGGTATTTTGCTCAGCTTTATCTCTTCTTGGTTTTCAGACCAGAGCACAGCAACTAGCAATCAGTACAGATCTTGCCGATGCTTCATTGACTGGTAAAATTTTACTACTTTATCCTCTTAACTTCTTTTTCATCGGCACTCATCCCTTGTTAACTGCAGAACAATCCTCAATGGATCCAATCTTGGAAATCTCTTCTTCTCATCACGATTCATCTTTAGCTTTGCAACTTCTTCCTCAATCAGAAGCATTATCTTCACCAAGAAATCTTCCAGCTTCTCCTCAGCAAGATACACAGAATCCTCCCATTGAGCCTGAAAGGCTTCCTTCCCCCATTCAGGAAGTCAGGAACGAGGTAAACAAAATCATTCAACTTTCTCTACCCTTCTTCTCAGCGGATTATTACTGATTCGGCAAGACCCCCCCTTTTTTTTGGAGAAATCCATTTCATCATCCAGCTATTCTTTTGCTGTGAACGACTTGGTTGCCGAACAAGGGGAAGAAACATCTTCTGGCCAAACTCTGTCAGAAGAAAATCAAACAAAGCTGAAAGATATCCTTGCTTTGCTGCACAAGAGTATCCAAGATCAAGTCAAAGATGCTGATCTCTTAAGGGATGTACTGGAATCCATTGACCAAGAACTCCCTGATGATATCAAAACTTCTTTGGAACCAGTTTCTCATTTGGATCAACAATACGCCGCAGTAAAGCAGGCTCTAAAAAACCAATCTTCTCAACCAGCTCTGGAACAGAGGAGATCCACAGCCAAACAATCTGTGAAAGACCTGCATACTCAAGCTCAGAACAGCAAGGAATTACTGACCAAATTGGAATCTGAACTTGAAAAGAAGAAGGTCAGAAAAGCTGCACTTGAAGCCGAATTAAGAGATCTATCGGCCGAAATTGAAGCTGGTGAGAAGAAGATAGTTGAGCTTCCCAAATTAACAGAGAAGATGCGAAAGGAAGCTTCATCAGCTCTGAACGAAGAAAAACAACTCAAGGCAAAGCTTGCTGCTCTGGCTAGAACCCAAGAAGCTGACAAAAACTTATTAGAGAGCATTAGCAATATGATATCAGATGCTAAAAATGTAATCTCAAAGTACTTGGGCTTGTAATTGTAACGAACAGTCGATAGCCGAATGCTTTATCAATCCTGCAATCTTGCCATTTCTTATCTCTTTTTTTTTATTGTAGACAACTCATTCGGCAAAGCTGGCTATAACAGTGTCAGACCCGAAAACGCTTCAAACACGACATAGCCGAATCTCATTCAGTCAAAACTGAGTAGACAACTCATTCGGCAAAGCTGGCTATAACAGTGTCAGACCCGAAAACGCTTCAAACACGACATAGCCGAATCTCATTCAGTCAAAACTGAATACGACTCGGTAAGAATCCCAAACGACATGGAAATCGATCGGTTGGAAAATCCTTTCCACCTTCCGAACTCCTTGGGATATGCACCACAATCTTCGGCCACGATCTCTTCGTTAGTTCCATAAATAAGAACCTTGAGCGCCCCTAACCTTTTATCAAATCCTCCGTCTTCCAAGCTTTCTGCTAGCCTGAGCCCCTTCTTCTTTGAGCACAGCAATCTCCAGAAAACCCCAATGACCAACAACAGCGGAAGACGCCCGGCCGTCGACGAAGCTGAAGGGAGCCGCGCCAGTGCTCGTCGGAGGTGATGACTGTCTGCCTCTCCTTATCCTTCCCTCCAGATTTTGCCTTATTCTCAACTTTCTTTGTGTTTTCAGGCTCATCCAATGGAACCCCGTTACTGCCTTGGCTGCGGCTCCGGCTGCAGCGGGTGATTCTTCAGAGTCATCTAGCCGATCCCCCAGGCCCAACTGGGATCTGTGCTACTCAGATAGCGATGCCCGCCGATTCAAGCAGGAACGTGACGACACTCGGCATGAGCTGGAGGTCATCTCCAAACAAGCCGGGATCGCAGACCTAGAGTGGCAACACCAGCGCAAGCAGCTGCTCGAGACCATCGACGGTAATTTCTGCGGTTCGCTTAACTTCAATCTGACCTTGGACTAACCCGCCGTTGCTTCGTAATCCTACAGATCGCGACGCCGAACTCGATCAGCTGAAGACATTGGTTGAGTCTTTGGCAAACAAGGTGAATGCTCCTGGGGACACGCCAGAAGCTCGCCTCGGTGCAGTGGCAGGCCGTGTCGATGAGGTGGCCTTACACGGCGTCCGTCTGGGCACTGCCGCAGGCCTAGTCGCCATGTCGACGCACACTGGCACTGACTATTCCAGGCTACCGCCCGGCTTTGCCAATGGCAATCCGGAGGAGATCGGCGATATTGAGGCCTCCATAGATCGCCTTGATGCTCATGGCGTCGCCATTGCCGATTTCATTCATCCCCAGTCTGTTCTGAACAGGTTGTCCCATTAGTTTGTACTAGGGATTATGGAATTTCGGCAATAAAACTTATCTTTTGCAGTCTTTTTTGTGATAACTTGGTCAAACTCATGATGCAAAATATTTGTACTAAGGGCAATACATTCTGGTATTGGCCATTTTCCTTCTGTTGGCATTTGTTCTGAAGGCGGCTCCTTCCCGAATGCCGGCTGTTTCAGTTGTCCTGGCATTGAATATTTCAATCAGCGATCAACCTCAACACTAGGATAATATTTCTTCAAGTATCTCCCATTGATAGCAGCACTAAACTCTTCTCCTATCAAAGTTTTCAGGACATATGCATTTCCAGGCACGCGTCTGACCACTCTGAAAGGACCTTCCCAATTTGGAGACCATTTACCGAATGTACTGTATTTAGTTCCAATCGGTAATATTGCTTTCCAAACTAAATCTCCTTCTGCAAATTGCTTGACTTTCACCTTCTTGTTGTAATATTTAGCAACTCGCATTTTATTTTTCTCAACATTTTCCAAGGCCCTGAGACGAATCATATGCAAATCTTCTAATTCATCCATCATTAAATCATTATAATCTTTAGAACTTAAATCTTTTTGCAACTTTATTCTCCTTGAGTCTGACTGCATCTCCCATGGCAAGATAGCATGATGTCCATATACCAATTCATAAGGAGACGTCTGTGTAGCCCCATGTGGAGCCATTCGGTAAGCCCATAAAGCCTCATTTAATACCGAATGCCACTTTCTTGGCTTCTGATCAATCTTCTTCTGTATAATTTTAATCATAATCTTGTTAGAAGCCTCTGCCTGACCATTAGCTTGGGCATAATAAGGAGAAGAATTCAACAATTTGATGCCCATACTTTCAGCAAAATTTCTGAACTCTGAAGATGTAAACTGAGTTCCTTGATCTGTGGTGATTGTTTGAGGAATTCCAAATCTGTAAATGATATGTTCTTTAACAAATTCAACCATATTCTCTGATGTCACCTTCTTTAATGGAATCGCCTCAACCCACTTAGTAAAATAATCGGTTGCTAAAAGCACAAACTTATGCCCCTTGCTAGATGGAGGATTTATTTGGCCAATCAAATCTATTCCCCATCCTCTGAATGGCCATGGCTTGATAATAGGATTCAGGACCGATGCTGGAACTCTTTGAATCTTTCTAAATCTCTGGCAATCTTGGCATCCCTTGTAATATTCAAAGCAGTCCTCTAGCATTGTGGGCCAATAGTACCCAGTTCTCCTAATAACCCATTTCATTCGGTAAGCCGATTGATGTGCTCCACAAAGCCCATCATGCACTTCACTTATCAGCCTTTTTGCTTCTTCTTGACTTAAGCAATGTAACAGCACCCCATCCAAGGATTTATAATATAAATTATCATCAAGAAGAACAAACTTTAAAGCTTTATACCTGAGCTTTCTAGAAACCTTTCGGGATGGATTCTCCAAATAATCAACAATTTCTTTTCTCCAATCATCTTCTGCTAGATTACTCCCGAAAGCATATACATCATTAGCAAAAACTTCTTGAAGCTCTCTATAACCCGAAGCACTTTGAGCTAATCTGTTCGCCTCTCCATTGTCTCTCCTAGGAATATGCCGCAGAATTACTGACTGAAACTCCTTTAGGATTTGCTTGCATTCCTCATAGTAATTCCTTAAGATATCGTTTCTGCACTCATATTCGCCATATAGTTGCCTTATGACTAATTCTGAATCTCCAAAAATTTCAACTGCAATGGCCTTTGCTTCTCTCAAGTATTGAAGTCCTCTGAGCAACGCTTCATACTCGGCTTGATTATTAGTGACAGTAGGTTGAATAGGAATAGCAAATTCAAATACCTCTCCTTTTGGCGAAATTAACAAAATACCTACTCCACCACCTTTCTCACATGAAGATCCATCGAAGAATAATACCCAAGGAGTAATTTCAAGCAAATTAGTTGATGAATCGCGATGTTCAGTAATGAAGTCAGCAATAATCTGTCCTTTAACAGCTTTTGCCGATTCAAACCTTAACTCAAATTCAGACAAAGCTAAAATCCATTTGCCAATCCTTCCGTTCAAAATCGGCATAGACAACATGTGCTTTATCACATCAAATTTTGAATACACAATGCATTCGGCATGTAGCAAGTAGTGCCAAAATTTTGTACAGGAGTAGTAAACACATAAACAAAGTTTCTCGGTAGCCGAATACCTCGTTTCGGGATCAAGCAATTTCCGGCTAAGGTATGCAACTACCCTTTCCTTTCCCTCAAATTCTTGTATGAGGGCCGATCCAATAGTTTGGGCATCGGCCGCCACGTACAACTTAAAAGGCTTGTTTAGCTGTGGAGGTACCAACACTGGTGGTTCTTTCATGTATTCCTTGATCTCATCGAAAGCCTTTTGTTGTTCGTCACCCCATATAAACTTCTGATCCTTCTTAACTTTTAGCAGTGAAGAGAAAGGCAACACCTTTTGTGATAAGTTTGATATGAATCTTCTTACGAAATTGATCTTGCCAAGTAATGACTGTAATTCCTTAAGATTAGTTGGAGGAACAACTTCATCAATGGTTTTCATACTTTTCTTGCCAACTCCTATTCCCCCTTCATGCACCAGAAATCCCAGAAATTCTCCTGCCGAAACTCCAAAAGCACATTTATTTGGGTTCATCTTGAGCCCATGTTTCCTAGTGCACTCTAGAGTTTTCCTTATGTCGGCCAAATGTGCTTCATGATCCAATGACTTAATCACAACATCATCGATATATATCTCCACAATCTTGCCGATCAACTCATGAAAAATATAATTCATGGCTCTCTGATAAGTTGCACCAGCATTCTTCAAACCAAACGTCATGACAACCCATTCAAACAACCCTATATGTCCTGGACATCTGAAAGCTGTTTTCGCTATATCTTCCAATGCCATAAAAATTTGATTGTACCCTGCATTACCATCCATGAAACTAATCACTTTATATCCAGCAGCAACATCAACCAACGAGTCAGCAATAGGCATTGGATATCCATCCATGGGTGTAGCTCTGTTCAGATCTCTAAAGTCTATGCAAACTCTCATCTTCCCATTTTTCTTGTACACAGGAACAATATTAGAGATCCATTCTGCATATCTGCATGGCCGAATAAAATTTGCTGCTATTAATCTTTCCACTTCTTTCTTCACATCGGTCAACACTTCATCTTTGTAGATTTTTCGGGGTGGTTGCTTGTAAGGTTTATAACCAGGCTTGATCGGCAATCGATGCTCAACAATGGAACGATCTAAACCAGGCATCTCTGAATAATCCCAAGCAAAGCAATCTTTGTATTCTTTTAACAACTCAATCAACTTTTCTCTGAAAACTGAATCCAAGCTAGCACTGATGAATATCGGCCTTGGTTTGTCACCGTCTCCAATGTCTACTTCTTCTAATTTATCAGCCGACACAAATCCACGTCCTAGCTTCCCATCAGTCCCATCGATTGGATTATCCATTAAAAATTACTAAAAGAGCCGACTGCTTCGATCGGCTGTTGATCACTGCTGATTGGCTCAACAGGACCCTCTCCCCAGTCCTTACCTGAGAAGCAATCTATGCCTTGATATTCCCAGAAGGCCGGTTCCACATTAGCCACGCTAATTGAATCATCTGCTGGGACAATTTCCACTTCATCGTCTATCCACTGAATAAGCTGCTGATGCATAGTAGATGGTATACAACAATTCGCATGGATCCAATCCCTTCCAAGTAGCAAGCTGTATGCCCCTTTGCCTTCAATAACAAAGAAGGTTGTAAGCAGAATCTTAGACCCAATCATCAGATCTACATGTACACATCCTTTGGTGTCCGACGGATTTCCAGCAAAATCATTCAAAACTATGCTTGTTGGCGTTAAATCTCCAAAGCTCATGCCAAGTTTCCTGAATGTATTGTATGGCATCACATTAACAGCAGATCCACCATCAACAAACATCTTCGTTAGTGGCTTTCCGTTGACATATCCTCTTAAGTACAGTGGTTTCATGTGCCGATTCTGGACTGGCTTCTCGAAAATAGCTTGCTTATTCAATACCAATTGTGCCATTAACCCACATTGCTCGGCTTCATCCACTTCTGACAATATCCCTTCCTGTACAATTTGATTAGCTGGAGCCATGAATTCATTCGGCAAGAAACATACCATGCATGTAGGAGCCGAATGACCCAATTCGTCGGGTTTGTCTTTTGGACGCCATATCGATCTCATCCTGGTTCCTGCTCGCTTCAACTCTTGATTCCTCAGGCGTTGGACTCTTCTCTTCTGGCTCTTTCTTAAACCAGGTGGACACCACTGTCCTTTCTGCCAGACATACTCACGATCTTCTTCTTCATGATCAATCCATCTATGATCAGCATGTCTTTTCCTTGGTTGATCATCATTCTTATATATTTTTAAACGCCGATCATCACTAGGATGTACCCTTCCAATTCTTTCATGGACGGATCGGCGACTGGCAACATTTTGCCTATGTTCGACATATCCATTATTGCATTCAGGACAGTTATTCCATGTAGGCAGCTTTAAACCCTCATTCCAACAGTGTCTGAAGAAGACACAATTCCAATGTGCACGTTCTTGTTCTCGGACATATTCCTCTTGTTCTTCCTCATACCTTTTTTCTTCGCACCTCCTCTTCTCCTCCTCGTACTCACGTCTCTGGTAGCGCTCTTTTTCTTGCTGACGCTGCCACTTATTGAGGAGAATGCGCGATGTGACTCTGGGTTTAGAAGATTTCCCAATTTCAAATCGGCTATTCGGGAAGCGAGGCTTTTCCCCGCGAATCTGTTCGATCGTGATTTGCCGATTAGGATCGACTGAGCCATTCTGCTTCGCTTCCTTCGACGTCAGGACTTTCATCTTTCCCTTTTCTCCAGATTCGGCAACACTCACCATACTGATTGAGAACCCAATCATGTTCTGAGGAAACGGGTCATTGTCCAACTTCATCTTATTGTCGAATTTCAGATGCCCTTCTTGGATAGCTTTCTGAATCCTCACTCTAAAAACCCTGCATTCATTGATGGAATGAGAATTTCTATCATGGAATCCACAGTACCTTTTATCTTTCACTCCATCAGGCCGAAGCATAGAATGCCCCTCTGGTAGCTTGATCCGGCCTTCTTTTACAAGATAGTCAAACAATTTATCTGCCTTAGTTACATCAAAATCATAGGTGCCCTTATTCTGTTTAATCCACCTCTGATTCACCATGACTGGTTCTTTGCCCCACGCTATCTCTGCTGCAGCTATCTCCTCACTATCTTCATACTCATCTCCTTGATCTGCTCTTTCAAGGAATTGGTTATAGATATCAGCTACATCATTGTGTTTAGCAAATCTGACATCTTTCTTGAAACCATATGCCTGGTTACTCATTAAGGCCAATCTGTGTGACAACTGGCCCAGATCATCGAACTCCATTCCAAATAGCTTTTCCCGAATGGCAGGCAGCATGCCAGCTACAGCCATACCGGTTAGCTGGTCATCAGGTATGTTCAGAGAAAAGCACATGCTCTTTGTTTCCCTAAACCTCCTGAGGAACTCCGTAGGTGTCTCATTATTTCTCTGCCTTAAGCTGGTCAAATCAACCAACTTTTTCTCGGTACTGCCAATGTAGTAATGAGCATGGAATTTCTGCTCCAGGTCTTTCCAAGTACAAATTGACTGAGCAGGCAAAGAAGCAAACCATGTAAAAGCTGGACCCGTCAGCGACAAAGGAAAGTATCTGATTCTGAAAGCCTCATCTGCTGAAGCTTCTCCAAGCTGCATCAGATATCGAGCTATATGTTCTACAGTGCTAGTATCATCTTGTCCTGAGAACTTAGTGAACTCTGTAGGCACCTTGACTCTATTCGGCAATGATACCCTTTGGTACCATTCTGGGAAAGGAGACGAGTACATGTACCCCTGATTTTTAGGCTTCAGACCGAATTGATTTTGTAATACATCGGTCATTTTTTGCACCATGAGGTCAATATTGGTATCTTGATTCCCTGGTCTCCCAGCAGGCATCCCTGTAGTACCAACATACCCGGGATTCGGGAGAGCGTCGATAGCATTGTAATCCATAAACTCTGAATATCCGTTCCCATACACATCCCTTTGCAGCCTGTTGTTCAGAGGGGATATCTTGTAAGCAGAAGCAGGTGGATTTCCCGTGGTGCCGAATGCCATATCACCATATGTACGAGGTTTCGGAAATGCATGTTGAAGCTCTTGCTGAATCGGCTGTCCATTCGCGTCTTTGGTTCCAGAAGCTTCAGTTTCTTCAGTACCTTTACCATGACGTTTTGGAACCGATGCTTGAACATTGAAATATGTCGGGCCACCAAGTTGTCCATGCGCTTGCTCAAAAGGCTTATCCACGTGTTGACCAAAGATGTTGACCAGTATGAGCCGAAAACTGTTCAGGAATGCAGCATTATGATTGGTCATTGTTTCTCCTAAAGCCTTGTACAACAAGCTAGAGAACTTCTCCCTTTCTTCATCTTCAGTAAGATCAGATTGTCCCGGCAAAAGAACTCTTGGCAGATCTGACTTGAGAAATGGTGCACCACTCCTGTTCTTAGCAAAAGACAGCAAGCATTTCTTGATGAATTGATCTGCAGCAGTCTTCACCATTTGTTGATGTTCATCAGATAATTCTTCGAAAGTGACATCCAGAATGTCTTTTAATTCAGGCATCTTCGAAGCTTGTTGTGTCCCACCGGGCGTGCCAAAAAGTGTGTTGACGTAAAATCCGCACTTCACGCCAAGCACACAGCAAGCCGAATTAGCTAGCTTTACACGTGGCCCGAGCGTTTGAATCCGAAAGCGTGCCAGTCAATTTTCCTAAAAAAAACTGACAAAGGGAGAAAAGATGTTCAAATAACACCTGGAACGTGCCAGGTAATACCAGATAGTTCCATAATTGCGGTTACGGAGCCAGTTTCGAACGACATATAGCTATAGAAAAAAGCTATCTGTCAGCAGTTAAAGCATCATTCGGCAATCGGCAAAGCACGCAGGAAGCGCACTGCCGAATGCGTGACGTAAGCATGACGAAAGATCGGTAGTCGACTGAATAAACATTGTGACGTATATTCATAACCGATTAACGGGGAACAGAGCACGATAGATAAATAAAAGGGCGAAAACATGACCATAATTTCATAATAAACAAGAATGCATAGACTAAAAGCACTAGTCTACCGCATGTCTAGGTACTTTTCAACCCGTCGAGCATGAAACAAGCGAGTTAATCCACCGCATGATACGACTTGCTTAGAATCACACCACCAACCAAGAATAGATCAATCCACCGTATGATATACTCTAATCGTGGAAGGCTAAAAGCATTCTTTATTTAAAACAAAACCGTGAACATGTTTCACTCGTGGCGATACTGCCGAATACAGCCATATAGCCGAATCGGGTTCCATGAAGAAGGAACATGCTTCGTTGATGATGATAGGTCTATCAGATCGAATCGAATTCTAATCCACCGGATGATTAGCTCTAAGACGACCCAAAAACCTGCATCCACCGCATGATGCCCGGTTCTGTCAAGATCTACACAAGACCAACGAGCTTGGACCCGCAACACGTGGCAATCTAGATCGACTTCGAATTCGGCTATGGAAACGCAGTGCATTATGAGCTAGAACCGAATCTAATCAATCTAGACTGGGCAAAAGAGTGTTGTAATGAATTAAACATAAAGGTAAAATCCAGAGCAACACATGGTAACTTAATGGATCTATCAGATCTTGCCAAAATCCAATAGAACCGATAACTTGTTCCAAGCTAAAACTTAGCCCACCGCATGGCTCATGATCTAACAATGGAACCTTCCTGAGCCAAAGCCTAAATCCACCGCATGATACTAGGCATGGTGCAGGGTTGCCGGTACTTACGGAGGTCGACGGATCGATGATTCCTCTCGAAGAAACTCGACGACTCGACTAAAGGACTCAAAGTTGGCACGGGGCCGGTTTGTTGTATGATTGATTGGACGATGCTTTTACAATTACCATGGGTTTATATTTATACCCAGGTTTCGACACGACTCCTAATCGATTACGATTACATTATTTATTTCCTAAAAAAGATAAACGCCGGGGCACCGTATCCGCCTTGTATTCCAAGTTAAACCAGCCTTTTCCTTATACTTGATCCACGTCATCACGCGCCTCCGAATGCCTTTTGCGAAACAGTTCTCTTGCCGAATGACGATGCATTCCCGACCGCAAAACGTCTTTACCGAATGCTCTAGGAAAAAACTCCTTCGCCGAATGATATCTTTTTAACGAATCCGGCCCACATGTCAGCTTCTTCCTGGTACCAATTTTTGGTGTCAACACCTACAATGGTTTCAGATGTCTTAATGCCATGACAAACTTGGGTATCTAGTAACCCAAAGTAACCCTTGGGTACCTCTCACCAAATAAATGAGTACAAGATCATAAATCAGAAGAAATATAGAACACCAAGCATGAGAATTGTGCGTCGTATTATCACAAAGCATATCATGTTCTTGTGCAGAATGCAGATAAGGGTGGGGACTGTGGAACTTCCCCATATACTCACCGAAGATGTCACATACAAAATATAAGGGTAGGAAAAGGTCTATCTTCCATGAAAAAAAGAATATGTACTCATCGCAAAATTATCAGAATAATCAAGGACACACGGTTATCCCTTTTTCTCTTTCACGGACAGCACAGCTATCTAATCAGGCTCAATCAGCAGTGCCCCCAGCCCTTGCGAGTATTCATGTACTCCGTACAATAAAAAGAAATAACTATGCCTGAGTATTCCCTTGAAATAATAATTCCTGAATTATAGTTCTTATCTGACCATATTAAGGTTGGAAACAATATTAACTTAAGCGCCATGCTGCCTAAAGAACAAAATCCACAAAAAGTTAGGGACAAAATATCACCTTGTACGGATGAAGAAGACCCATGCAGATTTGCACCCTGCGGCGCTGTCCATCTGAAACTTTATGCATGCGCCATTGCAGATCAATGTCTAGCAGATCAATCAGCTTCTCTCGCCTAACAGGATCAACCCCGTCAACTGCTCATATTTCAGGGTAGAGAACGAAAGAAATGTTTACACATACTCTCACCAGCATCATACGCTAAAAGATTTTCTACAAGCAGTAGTGCTGATTTTAGTGCTTATCTTCTAGCTTAAGGCTTTATTAAACTAGGTAAAACTAAATCATAAATGTGGGAGCTGCATTTATATAAACCGAAACACATGCCATCTGGAAGCTATCTAGAAGAGATGATTGAAGCAATCAGGGGTTTCAATTCAAGGACAAAGGAGAATGTGAGACACATGATCTCTTCTGTCAATAAGAAACCCAAGTATGGAATATGATGATGACATGATGAGCATTACAGTGTGATACTGTGATGTGATAGAATACCTCCAAAAATCATGTGCTCTGCTGAGAAGTCACCTTGCAGTGGAACATCACCCTGAGAAAGTTGCTTGCATGTGAGACACAGAAATTGCGCTAACAAATCATGAACTTGAACAACAGGATCTGTGAATGTGCAGACCTCGGGTTATCATGCATTCGCAATTACCAAACTCCACAAATAACAGAAATTGTATATGCCAACTTTTAATCGTTGAAGTAGGTGAACATGGGCCTTCTAAGGATTTATCTTTTAAATAACAAATGATCTCTATGCGGCAAAACCCAATGTGTGAGGAAGAGTGTATTTACACAAACACTGATCATCATGGAACTCGAACCAGATTGAACAGTATCAAATTTCTAAAGCAAGTAAACAGTGAGGGAACTTACAGCTGAACCAATAGTCCGGCTCCAAGAACCCCCCAAGTACAAGAGGTCACCATTGCACACCAGCTGCGTATCATGAAAAGCTGAACCATTGAGAACACGGACCACATCCCTTCCTCCAACCATATGCTTTCCCGCAAGAATCTTCAAGAGTGTAGTCTTGCCTGAGTGTTGTCATAAGTACGGGCATAAGCTTCTGTACATACAATTTACTCAGCAAATCTGAGAACCAAATCTCACTACAAAGCGCCACACGAAGCACTAAGGACCATCTGTACACATTGCATAAGTATCTGGAATGGATAAGGAATTCCCTCCTGTTCGACACTGACCTTGGCAGTGGACAGATTCTAGCGATGGTAATGGAAATTCCAATTTAAAGTTAGCCCACACTTTCAATCTCTCCATTAGAAAGAAAGGCAAAGGCATATGCAATGCACAGCGGTGAGAAACAATGGAGAAGTAGCACAAAGTGGTTCACACAAAAATAACATTAGCTTCACTTGGGAAGTGTGGATCAAGTGCAGTTCAGGGATCTTCGGTAGAAAAGAAACAGCTTTTTTCAGGGAGCTCAGAAAGATCAAGGGCAAGGCGGGAGTGTGGATAATGGTGGGTGCTAAGCACCTGGCTGTCCTCTTGACGCGCTCATGACTGTATTATATCTCAAGCTCTCCTATACTGTTGTTTTGTTCTTCTCTTTCCTGCCTCCTCTATATAGCTCTTGGTTTTGTATCTGGCCGTCGGACGCTCCTTATTTTTAATATAAATTGGAAGCTCTCCTACTGATTTTCGTTCCAAACATACATTCGTTTAGCTTGGTTGCATTGTCACTTTATCCAGCTTCTATTCTATAGCACAACTGTAACATTGCTTCAATGATACACTACCAGTGTAATTCCACAATTTCAAGGACAGTATGAACAACACCATGTTCCACACTAGAGGAACCATTGGGTGTGGAGAGCTGGGCAGGCAATCCCCACTGTAAACCACCACCAAATCACACACTAACAGTTGCAGAATATCATCAATACATGGGGCACCGGAAACTAATTTATATGACAGGACATCCTAAGTCACAAACATAATCGCACGTCGACCCTAAACCTACATGCATAATTGACACTACACAATAGGTAACTAACATTCGATGGCCAGTCAATCCAAATGCACTCCTACCCATCAATCATCACAGAGCCGCCGCCGCTAGGAGCAAGGGTTAGGGTCAGGTATACCTGATCCATTGGCACCGACAAGGAGGCAGCGGGAACCGGGGGTGACGCGGAGGTTGAATCTCGCGAAGAGCGGCGGCTGCCCGTCGTAGCCGAACTGCAGGGCGGTGACCTCGATGCCGCTCCGCCTCCACCCTTCGTCTCCGTTCCCTTCGCCGCCCATCTCTCCCTCTCCGCCGCCTCGCACACCGATTGGTGTTCAGAGCAACCCTCTCCTTCTCCCTCGCTCGATCGATCTCTCCCCCTGGCTTTCTCTTCATTTTTAGGAAGGCTTGGGGGGGAGTTGGTGGCAACGCAACGTTTGGTCACGGCTGGCTCTCTGGCTCTGTGCTCGCCGCGTCACCTCCCCTCCCGATGGGCCAACGGGCCATGATGGAGCGTTCAACATAATAGCCCACCAACGACGACTGCTGCGATTGGGCTTACCTTTTCGTAGCTTGTAGGTCCAATGCTTAAAAAACACCGGCAGGAGTGACGTAGAGGGACACAAATTTCAGTAACCCTTTCGTTTCAGCGTAGTACATCATAAGTCATTTATACAGTGACACGTAGAATTTTTACTAACGTAAAGGAGAGAGAGCAATGCGAGAGAACGAGGACGTTGCTTCGTGGAACAAGTGTCTTATGAGCTAAAATTTAGCACTATGAGATAACTCAACTACAGTTGTACGAGTTTGGTTGCCATGCAACCAATAATATTTCTTTATTTTTTATATAAATTAAATGATTTTGTATTACTATGAGACAACTAAAGCAACGACCTATCTCTTTTTTTACCGTCTTTGTATTTCTTCATATGAGAAAATCCTGTTCTGACAGTTTTTTCGTTCTCTGTATTAGAACACCGTGTTCCAATTGTTTTCGTACTCAACATGGATCGTCCACTTTAGTAGGCTGTATAAAGCCAGTATTTAATATTTATCCAACGACATTTGCAGTGTCATTTGATAACTTGAACAACGAATGGAAAAAACATCAGTCCAACAACGCCGGGTTTAAACAGTCTTCAATACATATCAGTAACTATGCAATGGAACAAGCAAGGCAAAACAGGCATGAATAAATTGATCTATTCAAACGCATCTCGTTGGCACAGATGCATGACCACAGGCCCAACAAAGCCCGGCGTTCAGGAGCAGCTCCGCAAGCTGCTTCTCCTGCCGGCCGTGCAAGAATAATATGATTACATCACGGGCGGTAGTAGTTCCGGCTGCGAAACCAGACTAGTAATCTAATCTTACTGAATCTAAGAGATCGATCATACATAGAAGATACATCAATCATGTTGACGCGAGCGACGAGCAACATATTACATATGTGATCTGCTTGCTACTACACTACAGGAGCTCAAGCTCTCAGCTCCCGGATGTAGTTGGGGCTCATCTGGTTGACCTTGGGCGACAGCACGCCGCTGAGGTGCGTGTCCTTTACGGCCGAGTTCAGCTTGCTGTCCAGCGGGCTGAATGGCATGTGATCCACCGCCGGCTTCTTGGCCGCCCGCAGGCAGGCCAGGTAGCTGTCTGCCTGGTTGTTCCAGTGAGGCAACATACTTATCTGCACCGACGCTTCCTTCTCCCTTGACACTGGAGCACCAGAAGGATCCTGCACCAATCAGAAATCCCCCCAAATTTCTGCCATTGTCAGTGCTCTTCTTTATATACAAGTACCATAGGCTATTGCCCAGTGCATTTTTTTGCCACTGTCGGTGGTTTTCTTGATCAATGACACAGAAATGAACTTTTATTCAGAAAAGAGAGACAAAAGTTCAGACTAACGGCAGATTTTATTTTAAAAACGCTGGCAAAGATTCATTTTTCCATGCCATGTTTCACGAAGAATCATTACATGTTTCTATTTTTCCAAGATAGAATATGGTGGTAGATGAATGCCATTGCGAGGATAAATAGATAGCACAGAACACTAGGATGAAAGCATGGCATGGATAGTGCTGAATGACGTACCCTGAGGAGGAGAAAAGTGAATTGAGGCTTCTGTTTGCTGCCTGCTTCTTCGAAGTGAGCCTCTATGAGCTTCCTCAAATCTGAAAGGCACGAGTTCTGCAGTAACTTCAGCCCTTTGATCAGATTTCCAGACTCCCATTTTATGTAGACTTCCAATAGGCCGTCCTTCTCTTGCTGTCCAGCAACACTATTCTCCTTGTCCTGTTCACTTTCTTCCGTTGTACCGCATGATTTTAGCTGGTCCAACAATGACTCGTCCACAACTTGGCATACAATTGGTGAAAGTTGTGAAGCCACCGGGCTGTCTGTCACTCTGACATCGCACATGGGGGTATCTATTGCTCCCCAAACTGATGGCTCCTTATTCTCATCTCCAAAAGCTAGCTTTGCTGGCGACTTACTCTCCTCCTCTCCAAACACATACTTCACTGGCGACTTGTTCTCATCTCCAAATACTTCCTTTCTTGGTGATTGAACCTTTGGTTTCTTAGCTAATTCACGATGGTTCCCACAGAGCCTGAATATGTTCTCAATCCGATGCTTCCTTGTTGCAGGATCATCTGGCTCAGCTAGCTCATGTTGCATTATGTCCACCTTAAAGCTCTCCTCTACGACTTCCTTGCACACCTCCTCTTCAAGACCATTGTTCCTCTCTGCGTCCTCTTCATCTCCCTCCTCAAATACGGTGCTTAGGACAAGCTTTTCTGGATACCCGGATAGCCTAACATCTTCTTGCACCACATCATCAGTGCAAACACCTGCTGTCGCTGTGTGATTCCATATGTGGCCCTGCTGGCGGGTATCCTCCTTTATTACCTTGACATCATGTGGTTGATCTCCCATATCTAACTCCATAGACATGACCATTGACATGGATTGATCAAGTCCTGCGGGCATCTCTGACAGCCGTGCCAACAATCTACCTCCAATGAGATCCTGCTGTACTGGCTGACGAGCATCCGCCTTTTCACGCTCAACCTCCTGTAGTCGCTGTTTTAGTGCAGCGAGCTCTTGCTGCTGCCTAAGCATCGCCTCTTCCATCTTTATTAGCTCACCCCTCAATGTCTGGGTCTTCTCCATAACTTTTGTGTTGATCTCCTCCTCCTTAGCAGCTTTTTCCTGCCCTTCTATCAGCTTGAGCTTTGCTCTCAGTTGTGCTAGCTCCTCTTCCTTCAGCCTTAGCACATTCTGGGCCTCATTGCGCTCTTTCTCCCTCAGTTTGTTCTCCTTTTGTAGCTTGTAGATGAACTGGTTCATCGCAACAATTCTTGAGTTGAGCATTGTAGATGATTCCTCCGAGGTCATTTTATCTCTTGGTGTTGCAGCATGAGCAGCACGGATAATACACTTTGCCTTAGCACCATACTCCAACGTAGAAACTGTCTTGTGCAGTTCCTTTGGATCAGGACTAGCGCACAGAATCATCAGGATTTTTGATTTATCATCCTCAAATGAATCCTGAAATCGCATGAAGGAAATATTTAGGTC
The DNA here is from genome assembly GCA_033239725.1 of Echinochloa phyllopogon. Lineage (NCBI taxonomy): Eukaryota > Viridiplantae > Streptophyta > Magnoliopsida > Poales > Poaceae > Echinochloa > Echinochloa phyllopogon. The sequence continues at coordinate 58,568,951 of BTCW01000010.1, forward strand.
AATAGATGGAACATGTAGAGTAGTGTAGAAAGGAGAGGCTGTATCAATAAACGTATTTTTTAGAGTAGTGTACCTGCAGTAGCATTGTGAGCTTGCTGTCCCTAAATGGAACATGGGAATCACCATTAGCGATAGATTCAACCACTCTCTTTAAAGCAGTGTTCCCTTGATTAATCTTTGCTGTCTGTGGAAAAAATAGACAATGTATATATCACAATCTAATCAAAATGAGTATTATAAGGAATTTTGTTTTAACACAATGCGTTGAGTATTCAGGATGTGATCATATATTAAATGATTTCTTGCATGCAAGCCATTGTTCGCAGTGCAAAAATTCACATTTTTAGACAGTGTACATCACAAACTAATTGGAGCATATAGATGCCACATGAGTACAAGAATTGGTAGCATTAGCATTGCACACCTGCATTTTGGCTTCAAAGCCAGTCTGTCCTGCTGCTTCAATATTTTCAGATCCAGCCATGTCCACTAGCATTAACCTTCCTCCCACTGATGGGACATCCAGAATAATCTAGAAAACCAAAGGGTAGCTTGTAAACAGTTTGGTGTGAGGGGAGAAAAAGAATGTTCAAAGTGCTGATGGCTGAATAAAACCTACCATGCAATGACTCCGTGAGCTCCTCTCATTACAAAGTGTACTCTTGACAATTCGACGCTTCTCCACCTTTGAAACTTCTCTCGATATCTTCCCAGCTTCATTTCCAGATATGTAAGTAGCATTCTTGGCTTTCTTCCCCATTACTTCCAGCCTCGCCTGTGGAGAGATAGAGAATTGCGTGAACTATAGCACTTGTTTCATCTTAGACTCACCATCTCACATTTAAAATCACAAACTATCACCAATCATTTTTAGACACTAACATGAAAATTCACATTTGCAATTGCAACCACATAATCAGAAGATTAAATCATGGCATGTGAAAATAATAGTCAGTGAAAATTCACATTTTAAGACAGTGTAAATCACAAACTACTTGTTCTAGAGCAACCACCGATCATTTTTAGACACTAACATGAAAATTCGCATTTGCAATTGCAACCACATAATCAGCAGATTAAATCATGGCATGTGAAGATAATAGTCAGTGAAAATTCACAATTTTAGACAGTGTAAATCACCATAAATCACAAACTACTTGTTCTGGAGCAATCACCAATCATTTTTAGACACTAATATGAAAATTCACATTTGCAATTGCAACCACATAATCAGCAGATTAAAATCATGGCATGTAAAAATAATAGTCAGTGAAAATTCACATTTTTAGGCAGAGTAAATCACTATAAAACACATAAAGAAATTACCCACTATGTTGGTCTTCTAAAGTAATTTGGTTTATCAAAATTATAATTGCCAGTGCTTGTCTCATCTTCTCACACTAACATCACAGATTACTTATCATGGAACAAATTTCTAAAGAAAGTAGCAAACAATTTTTAACACTGGCATAAGAATCCACATTTGCAACCACATAATCAGCAGATTAAATCATGGCATGTGAAAATAATAGTAGTCAGTTTAAATCACCTTGGGGGCGTTTCCTTTAGCGTTGGCCCCACTTCCTACGAGTAGATCGTAGATCTCCTCGTTGTAGATCTCAAGCACCGCGACCTGCACGAAGAGCCCGGGCCCAAAGCCGGCATCATCCTCGCCACCACTGCCGGAACTGTCGCCTTCACCCCTTCCTCCCCCCTCCAGGATGTCCCTGAGCGCGCGGTACACGATCCCGGGCTGCTTGGCGCATCCGAACATGGTGTGGCTCTTCCCGGACCCCGTGGGCCCGTAGACCATGACGGTGCACTTGGCACCGACCCGGACGCCCTCGATCCGCGAGCGCACGAACCGGCGGTAGAACCCCTCGAGGTCCTCCTCCTCGGAGACGGAGACGCCGTCGAGGGTGAAGTCGCGGCACCCGCCCGCGTCCCCGCGCACGCGCACGGCCGTGCCGCCGCCCTCGATCTCCAGCGCCGACGCGCCGCCCGAGGAGAGGTTCCGGATGCGGCCGATCACCTCGACCGGGTGCTCCGTGGCGGCGCCGCCTACGCCGCCGTGGTGGGTGTTCTTCGGGGTGGTGGCGGGGAAGTGGAGGCGGTGCTTGGCGCCGGGCGTCCTGAGGGGCGTCGGCAGGCCGCCCCCCTGCGGCGTCGGCGGCTGCCCCGGCCGCGAAGTGGGTGTGGGCGGCGGCGCCATCGGTGGGGGATTGGCCGGTTAGGGTTTCGGGAGGCGCGATTCGGGAGAATGGGCTAGTGAATCCGGTGACGAACGGGCTAAGGGTTCGCGGAAATCCGTAGAGAAGAAGGGGAGATGAGGCGAGGCGAGGCGAGGCGAGAGACGGAGGAGAGAGAGGCGTGAAGTGGAGGGCGGAGGGGAAGGGGAAAGGATTTGAAAGGCGAAGTAGCCGTTGGGAGCTGGGCGGTGGGCGCAGGTGTAACGGTAGCCTGGTTGTTTTTTTTGTTTTGAAGCTAGAGGGGAGGGGAGCACCGGAGATGGAGGCGCGGCGGTGATGGAGACGGAGCTGCGGTGGGGGGTCACGAGATCTGCGGCGGATCCGTGGATGCGCTGCCTGTGTAATTGCGATGCGGATTAAGGAGCGGTAAATCTAACACGCGATGGGTCGCGCGGAGCGCCGAGCGCGCGACCCACGCGCGCCGCCGCGGCGCCCCGCCTCCCGCGCCGCCGCCGGCCGGGTTAGGGGCCCGAGGTTAGGTTCCCGGGGTTGCTGGGGGAGCTCCACCACCGGCGGACCTAGAAGGAGGTCGGGGCGGTGGCGGAGGACCGGCGGTGGGTATGGCTCGGCCGGCGGCGGAGGCGAGGCGGCGCTCCGCGCCGCCGTCCGGGCAGGGTAGGACGGGGCGGTGGGCGGTGACCCGAAGGCGGGGGCGGAGCCGAGGAAGATGAGACGGCGGCGACGGCGGATTAGCGAGGCAGCGGTCGAACGGCGGCGGCGGAGGTGGCGGGGGCGGAGGAGGCCAAGGGGTTAGCGTGGCGGCGGTCGCCGGGCGGCGGCCGAGGACGCCGGAGTCGGGCGGCGGAGGCCGCTGGCGGGGGAGGAAGGAAGAGAAGGAAGACGACGACGGCGGAAGGAAGAAGGGGTCACGCCGTCGCCGCGCAATAGCGTGGTCCATTAAGGAGTGATTAGCATCCGGATGCTGTAATTTTTTGTAATCTACGAGTGACCTGAAATCAATCTCAGATGGTCCCCTGTTTTTAATTACGCTGCTTTGAAACTAGTAAGATTTACTACATTACCACGACCAACTGGAGTCGTCAGTTACTGGATCCATATCTCACGAGTAATTAAATTAGTGTGCCAACTATATTAGAATTAAATCAAGCGGTGAAATAAAAAGGAGAAATATCATTTGCGAAATCAAAATTCCACCTTTTACGGGAGCGGTGGTGCTGGCCCATTAGGGAGGGAGCGATCCCCACCGCGCACTCAGTCTGTGGTCTCGTGGGCTGGCCCAACAGAGCCCATCACACACTCTCCTCCCTGCAAAAAAAAGCGGGCCCTATTCGTGTCGTAGGATTACAGGCCCAACATGCAGCCCAAAAAGCCTTTTCCTTGACTGAACCACCGTCTCTCTCTCCCTTTTCCACCGTGTACTGTACTTGCCATTTTCAATCAGAGCTTAAGCCATCAGCACGAGACATCAAGAAACACTGCACCACTATGTAAAATCTGCGTTCTTCCCCTTATTATATGAAACGGCAGTGCTCCTGCCTTCAGTTAAAAAGAAAAAAAAGAAACACTACACCACGACATGGCATCATGACACAGGCCAACCTTTCCAGAGAGAATTGCTGCACGCTTCCCCTGGAGCCATGGCACGTCACGCTGCGATTAACTAAGCCTGAAAACACCTCATCACCAGTAGTTTACTGCAATAATCCCAGCTAAACAGGTCCCTCTCTGCCTGCTACTAGAGCAAAGCTTGGCGGTCTCTGCGCTGCAAGTCTGCAAAGCTTGGCCCAGCCTGAGCTGCCTGCTTGCTGATCAATTGATCATGGTGGGCGGAGGGGCCTCGCGTACGCTTTGGAAAGGCAGCATGGCCACATGAGCATCAGACCCCCAGGGGACCAGCAACAGCGCGGTCGCCATGCAGCTGCTGGGCCCGTGCGCGCGCCTGTCGCTCATCTTATTTATCATATATATATCTCGCCACTGCTCTTGGCATCTCAAATCTAGATGCTAGCTAGTAGATCAAGTGGCTGCGTCACTGAATCAGCAGCAACAGAGGTACTATACACACATACCCATGCTCCATTGGGTATGGACGTACTGCAGCCTACAGGGTATGGTCGTATGGTGAAGGCTGGAGATAGTGATAGGCTGTTGGTTTTTTCGCTCACCGAGATTTGCACGCAGTGGTCTGTAGCTCTACTTCAACTTGATCGAGACTCAAGACAAACACTTTCATCTGCAGCCGTTGCAAATCGTTACTGCTCCATATGCATTGCAGCTTCTAAAGCCTTTGTCACGTAAGGAAGGAATGCAGATCGATGCAGATGCATCGCCACTGTTATCGCCAGGGACAGAAGCATCATATCCAATCCGCGATCTCTGATCCGGTTCAGCCAAGCTCGTTCATATGATCCGGATCTGCATATGCTCGACTCGGCTCGTCAGGCACCAACCCAACCAGGCAATGCAGCCAGATATTTCTCTCCCGGCAGCCGCTCACCTGCCTGCCTTGCACGGCGAGCTCGTCCGATGACCGGTGGCTGGTGATCTGTTGACTTGGCCCTCGGTTCTCTCTTGTTCAGGCTCGAGGAAATTTGGCTGCGTCAACACGGCACCGGGGACTACCGATTTGCCGAACAACCGGCGACTTCAACCTCTGCGTCTGCGTCTGGCTGATTGCACGATTTTGTGCAGCTTAATGCTCGGTGCTGATTGCTGTAACAGCGACAGGCATGTTGCTTTTCAATACCAGTTCAAATTTCCTTTTCTTTTTTCAGACAGGGTGATGAGACAAGAACACAAGATGGATTAGGTTTTTTTTTCTTGTTAGGTAGGTATCTGTCCACGTTCCCCCGTGTAGATTCTGGATATAGTTTGTTCTTGGGATCTCTACTGAATTGTGCGTGCGGCTTACAGGAGGATGCCGTGTCTGAAATGTTCAGGAAGAAGAGCTTCTGATGAGGATGCAAACGATCAGAACACAAGAAAATGCGAGATGAGGAGACACACCTTTTCTTTTGTTTACATTGCACAAGTTCAAGTGGGCATATGATATGCCATGGGGAATCACAAGGGTGTAGTGGATAAGAGTAGTACGCTTTACGAGCATTTGCTGTCGATCATATCATGGCAGCCGACAAAGAAAGCGAAACGGGAGAAGATCTTTGACATTGGATGTCCATAACATCCGATGCATCAGCGACGGACACCATGAGTAGTACGTATGCATCAGGTTCTGAACCGCTGCCGAACTCCATCAAAACAAATTGTGCTGAACCTTGTTACCGCAACAATACCTCATGTCGCATCTATAATCTGTTTACTGCAGCGATGCATGTCCATGTAGCATCAATGCCAAAGTACGTCCAGTGTTTTGCCCTCTACCAATGATTGGTCAAAGTTACTCAATCCGGATGTCCACCAGTCCTGTTTAGACCGAAATTGGCAGTTGCAGGGACAGAGAATCCCAAATCGAATGCATCATAAAACCAGCATCGATCGTCATTGCCAACATGGTATCTCAACTCAGACCTTGTGTAGATCCCAAATTTCACCCCCACAACCCAAATTTTACCCCTAAATTCCACTACGTAAAAAGAAGATTCCATCACATCAGAATGTCATAACATATATAAAGTACTAAATGTAGATGAAATCAACGGCTAATTATACAGTTTTATTGTACTCTGCGAGACGAACATTTTGAGCCTAATTAATCAATTTTTACATAATTTTTCACACATACAAACGAAATGTTACAGTGCGCACGTACTTCAAAAGACCAAAATTTAGCTTCTAAATTTGGAACTAAACAAGGGCTCAGGAGTGAGGACGATCACTCGTCGTCCATTTCTGATCCATCAATGGTTAGCTCACCTTGCGTAGCAGTCACAATTGCTACACGGGAGGGGACGACGGGAACAGGCAGCGCCAGGAGAGAGAGAGAGAGAGAGAGAGAGAGAGAGAGACCCGACCCATTCAATTTCAATCCAGCCTCGCCTCGCCTCCTCCCACTAGGACAGGAGGAGGAGGACCCCGAGCCAGCGAGCGCGAGAGAGATAGAGGAGGGGGAAAAATAACTGCGGCTCGAGGCCCCAGAATAGGAGGACCACTTCCCCCTCCGGCCTCGGCCTCTCCCCTCCCCACCGCTCGTCCTCGCCCGCCAGCCCGCCCTCCCGACCCGGCGGCGCCGCCGGAGCGCGGCGATCCCGGCCGCCGTTCCCCGCCGCGCCAGATCTGGCGGCCGCAGCCGCATGCCCCTCGGGACCCCTCCGCCCCAGATCCGCCTGACCTAGCGGGGAGCGCGCCGCGGCCGGGCCGGGCCCACGCACGGTTCCTCGGGTGGGGACGCCCCGCCATGGACGACGTGTCCAAGTACGCGCACAGCCCGGCGCACCTCGCCGTGGCGCGCCGCGACCACGCCGCGCTCAGGAGGCTCGTCGCGGGGCTCCCGCGCCTGCCGCGCGCCGGCGAGGTCGCCACCGAGCAGGAGTCCATCGCCGGGGAGGCCGTCGCCGACGCCGTCTCCGCCGTCATCGACCGCCGCGACGTGCCGCGGAGGGAGACCCCGCTCCACCTCGCCGTCCGGCTCCGCGACCCCGTCGCAGCCGACATCCTCATGTCCGCCGGCGCCGACTGGTCGCTCCAGAACGCCGACGGCTGGTCCGCGCTCCAGGAGGCCGTCTGCACCCGCGAGGAGGCCATCGCCACCATCATCGCGCGCCACTACCAGCCGCTCGCCTGGGCAAAGTGGTGCCGACGCCTCCCGCGCATCCTCGCCTCCATCAACCGCATCCGCGACTTCTACATGGAGATCTCCTTCCACTTCGAGTCCTCCGTCATACCATTCATCGGCCGCATCGCCCCCTCAGACACCTACCGCATTTGGAAGCGTGGGTCCGCCCTGCGGGCCGACATGACGCTCGCTGGCTTCGATGGCTTCCGCATCCAGCGCTCGGATCAGACCTTCCTGTTTCTAGGGGATGGTGCCAGACCTGAGGATGCTGGGGGCAAGGAACTGCACCCGGGTTCTCTCATTGTCCTGGCTCACAAGGACAAGGAGATCACAGATGCGCTGGAGGGAGCCGGTGTGCAGCCAACGGAGTCCGAGGTGGCGCATGAGGTGGCATTGATGTCCAAGACGAACATGTATCGTCCTGGGATCGATGTGACGCAGGCTGAGCTCGTGCCACACTTGAATTGGCGCCGGCAAGAGCGGACAGAAGCCGTGGGGCAGTGGAAAGCCAAGGTGTATGACATGTTAAATGTTCTAGTGACCGTGAAGTCTAGGCGGGTGCCAGGGGCAATGACGGATGAGGAGCTGTTTGCGATGGACGGGGAGGAGAAGAATGGTAGGGGCGCAGAGCTTGATGCTGAGTTAGATGAAGTGTTGACAGCTGAGGAGAGGAAGCAGCTTGATTCTGCGCTTAGGATGGGGAACAATGAGGAGGAATCTGAGGAGAGGGGCGAGGAAGGTGACAGTGGGGCTGATCATATGGATTCAAATGGCGTGGTGAAAGATAAGAAGGGGTGGTTTGGTTGGGGTGGCAAGAAAGGAGCCAAGAGTGATGACAAGCCATCCAAGGCAGGGAGTAAGGATGAATCGGGTGATCCAGGGAAGCAAAAGGAGAAGGGCGGCGGGAAGAAGAAGAAGAGTGGTTCATCCGGCGATTCTCTCAAACATGAAAGCGAGTACAAGAAGGGGTTAAGACCAGTGTTGTGGTTGACACCTGATTTCCCTTTGAAGACAGATGAACTGATCCCTCTTCTCGATGTCCTAGCAAACAAAGTGAAGGCTGTCAGGAGGCTTAGGGAACTCTTGACAACCAAGCTTCCTACCGGCACATTTCCAGTCAAGGTAACCATCTGGCGACTTGATTATACTAGCATGTACCATCTTGCTTCAAATCTCCAACTAATGGCATATTGCCAATTATTTCAATCACATTGCATGCCAATTATTTTTCAAGCATCTCGAGTGGGCAACTATGGCCCCTTGCTACTCAAGATATTCTGTCATATCTGAATTCGATTTCTGTACCACGCCAACAACTGTTTGCCTACTGTCTAGTCTAAAATTCCATCCTGGTTGCCTGAAACTCCTTTGTTGGCTATGTCTGACGTGCCTTGTTTTGTGCTCTTTGCCTCTTCCCATTTTGACTTCTGCTATATTTTGTGCATCATGTTGCTTGGATCACTGTTGTGACTTCAATTCTTACACTGATGTTTTGCTACTCATGTTCTTTTTTCCTAGACCTTTTGTTTTTTAAATAGAAAGTATTGTTTTGGTAGGTACATCTTATGTGAGCCTTACTGGTAATAAATTATTTTGCACTAACAAGGACACAATCATAAGATGGGTCGACCTCTTTGCCTGCTTGAAAGAAATACACTGGCATTTGTGCACTATGATCTTTATTACTCTCATAAGAATCATAATAGGGGGCTAAATATTGTTGAGATTAGATGTGTGCCACCATTTTTCGATATTGTATGCAAATTACCATGTCTAGCGTATAGTACAAAATTGAGCCATAGAATCCAGGTCTGAACTATGTTTTCTTTCTTATTCATATGTTTGTTACATCTTTACTATTTTGTTAATCAACTTTGAATCCTTTAAAAATGGCTAGTGGTTGGTTGCTCCCACCCTCCAGTTCAATAATCTTGCAGATTTCAGAAGCTGCCAAAAAGATATCTAATTCCTGTTGGTGTTTTCAAAACCCTTCTTCTTGCGCTGCCCTATCACTCATCTACTTTGTCTGTTCTTCCATTTAAGCCTTGATTAGCTGGGTCCTACCCCAAACCACCAGAAAACTAACGCCGCACTGCTCCCTTAGAGCTCAAAGGATGATACATCCTACATTGACATTTCCCAACCACCCTTTCCTGACAAATGGTACTGCATGTGATATCTTATTATCCAGGCAGAGCTAGGAACACTGCTTTGTTCCTAGTCCCATACTTATTTATTTTTATTCATCGCTGCCTTTTTTAGCACTTTGGTGTGAAGGCAACTAGCCAAGTTATGTCTCCCACTTGCCCATCATGACCGCTTTGTGTCTTTCCATTGTTTGATAGTTTTTGATAACGGGCTACGAAATCAATTGTCACATCTTTTTATCTGTGATACCCACATTTTATTTTTGCATGTGAAATGATAGTGTAGTATTACTCAGAGTCACGGTTGATTGAAGTAAGGAGGGACTGCACAATATCTCACTCTTCACCCTGTAAATTGTGTGGTGCTCTCATGAAAAGCTCATCTTGCATGTTTTTTTTTGTTTGAAGGGCATTCTGAGTGGTATTTTCTTCTGATTACCACGGAAGAGAATGACCACAGATGATAGACACTTCAGGCTTTTAATGTCTATTTTGGCATAGTGATATCTGACCTTGTGTGGCATCTTATTTCAGATTGCAATCCCTATTGTTCCAACGATACGCGTCATTGTGACTTTCACAAAGTTTGAAGAACTACAGCCTTTAGATGAGTTTGCCACGCCACCTTCAAGTCCGACACAATTCCAGGATGCGAAGGCCAAAGAATCAGAAGGATCAGGCTCATGGTATTCGTGGGTAAAGGGTGGCCGAGGTACGCAGAGCGACAGTGGTGACAGCCGTAACTGGAAAGACGAGGTTGATCCATTCCACATACCATCTGATTACACCTGGGTTGATGCCACCGAGAAGAAGCGGAGGATGAAAGCAAAGAAAGCCAAGAGTAGGCGGGGCACAGCCCGGAAACAGTCATCGAAAAACACTTCGGAAGGAGGAGGAGGAGGAGGTCACCACCCCATGATGGATGGCTTCGAGGAGTAAAACACGTTTTCACCAGCATAGTAAGTTGTCTTTGCATTCTTAAGATGTTAGTTGATGGCAGCTTTACGGCCGAGGCAGATTGATGCTGTGCCTGGGGCGACCTTGCCACACAAGGGATCGGAGTCGAATCTCCTTGAGAACGTACAGGATGGCTTATACCCCGCTAATCTGTAATTCAGTCAGTGCTATTTTTGTCCCCTCTCCGTTTTTCATCTTGCTGGATGTATGTTTGATGATGATCAAATGGCCCTATTATTGTTGTTGAAAAATGTATTTGAGGCGGACTGTAGCGTTCCCCTCCCTGTTGTATGGAAGATTACGAATATGCAGCGAATTTCTCGCAAAGAGGAAGCTCAATGCACATGCTTGTTTGTTCAACCACCTTGCTGCTGTCAATTGCTTCCACTCCCTTCTCAGCAGTCTTCAGGTAGAGTCTGTGTGTACTGTGTACCGACAGTGCATTTTCCCATGCTTCACGTTTCCAAGGTAATCTTGAGCCTTCTCCAAGCAGATCATGTGCAGAGTATTACGTTCAAGAATCAAGAAGCCGGCTGGTAAAGGTCGTGTTTCTTTGGATTTTAGAAAAAATTTAGACACGTTTGACTAATAATTAAGGATATTAAATAAAGTTAGTTTACAAAACTACCGGTCTCAGATTAATTTATGAGATAAATCTTAAGGCCTTTGATCACACGATTAGAGGATGATTAATGTAGCATTATTATAATAAATTATGAACTAATTAGGCTCATTAGATTTGTTGCGCAAAATTATACTCATCCCGAAAAAAGTTTTGTAAATATATTTTATTTAATACTACATGTAAGATTTTCTTTTATAATTTTTTTAAAAGCCAAAGAAACGCGGCCTTAGGTCAACATCGGCAGTGAACGATCACCTATCATTTGATTGATGATGATGGAAACTGTCGCACTTACTCCAGGATCTAGATTTGTCACGGCACTATTCCACATTCCTGTATCTCTCTCCCTTCTCCTTTTGCGATTTAAGGATGACACAAAGTACTTGGGGGTAAAAGGGTCCTTTCGAATGCTTATTGAAAAAAACACTAAGCAGCACTCAGAGATGCTTGCTCATTAAAAATTAATTCTATTCGATCTATCCACTATCAACTGGCTTTTCAACGGTCAGTCAACAATATTTTTTTTTCTGCATAGATCAGCATCAGCCACCGGGTAGCCGGCGGTATTTTTCTCTAAGCACAAACCAACACCAGCGAACCAAACAGGTCCAAGTGTTTGCATTGATTCTTCACCTTTTCTCTTCGTCCACCATCCATATCTATCTCAGTTCAGGGCATTTGTACCCTCCTTTTCTTTGTTCCTTAGTTAAATGTACATTTATTTGAATATCCAGAAAAATTTGTAAGATCCACCATTTAAGGCAAAATGAAATTGACCTAGGCCCAATCAGCTGATGATATTCTCTTTTGTCTTCTGACTAATAAAATAAGTGGTCTCTCTGTATCTTCCATGTGGACCTACCTCGCGAACTGCACAGGGTGGTGGGCACAACGGGCCCACAAAAAGGCTCCCGCCCGAACGATTTCGAAATTTGAAACGGCCCTCCCCTAAATCTCAAACCAATCGACCATTCCCAAATCCAAATCGAAGCGACCTTTCCTCTTGTCTCGTCCCCCCCAAATCCCCCCAAACCCTAGCCCTGGATCGGCGCCCCGCCATGTCCTCCCGCCTCAAGGACCGCGGCGGCGGCGGCAAGGCCACGGCCGCGGCCGCGGCCTCGCGTCCGCTCACCCCAAAGCCCTTCTCCATCTCTTCATCCGCCCGGCGCACAACCGCCGCCGCCGCCGGCAAGGAGAACTCCGCGTCCAAGCCGGCCAAGCCCACCTCCGCCGTGCGGTGGTCCACGTCGTCGCTCCCGCGGGCCAGCAGGATCCAGATCTCGGTGGAGTCCTCCAAGCCCGTCTCCACCCTCAGGGCTTCCGTGCTGCCGGGGAGGGCTTCCATCGGGAAGGACCCCGTGGCGGACGCGGCCTTGCGGCGGAGCGTGAGTGGTGGGATCAGGTCTTCTTCTGTAGAGAAAGGGAGGAGGTCGGTAAGTGTTGTTGGATCCAGGGCCTCGGAGGCTAGGAAAGGGAGTGGTGCTGCTGGCAGTGATGATATTAGCAGGAGACGGGATGCGTTTGATGCAAAGGCTAAGGGGCTGGATGGGATCAGCAGGAAAAGAGATGGCCTTGATGCCAAGGCGAAGCAAACTGGTGAGATTGACAGGAAAAGGGAGAGCTTTGATGCAAAGGCCAATCAGATCAGTGGGAAAAGAGAGAGCATTGGTGTGAATGTGTCGAAGCAATGCGATGAGATCAAAGGGAAACCAGAGATCTCTTGTGCTAATTTAAAGAAGCAAAGTGAAGAGATTGGTGGGAGAAGCGAGGGCTTTGATACGAAGGCAAAGGCAGGTGAAGAAATCTGTAGGAAGGAGGGGCTCAATATGAAATTGGTGAAGGAGGTCCATGCAAAAAAAGCTGATTCAGGAGAAGCTTCTTCCGATGCTGCAGATTTTTGTGCTACCCAGAAGGATGATAAGGAAGGCAACGGTTCAGTCATCCCAGTGTTCACTGTCCATGTAGTGGACTCAATTGATGTTTCTGGTGCCACGAGGGAACAGCAGAACAGTAATGAGTTTAAGAAGCAGGAAGAAAAGGGTAAATTGGCAGACAAGATTAGAGTTTTTGAGAAAGCGGCTGCATGTGGGGAGGGAAGGTTAGCTAAACCTGTGTCTGCTGTCAACAAGTACCCAAGCAAGCTTCATGAGAAACTAGCAGCACTGGAAGGGAGGGTTCAGAAGATTGCTACCGATATCAAGAAAACCAAAGAAATGCTTGATGAGAACAACCCAGACGAGCCAAAGCAGATCCTGTCAAATATTCAGAAGGAAATAACTGCCATTGAGAAGGCGATTTCTCATGTCAAGGATGATAATAAGATACAGCTAGGTACGGCAGATAGCAGTGAATGCGAGAGCTCTCATGCTGAAAGCTCTGCAAAATGTACTGTTGTGAAGCCAAGTGCCCTGAAGCATGCTGGAAAAGGGTTGGATACTGATGAACTGGAGGCAAGGTTCTTTCCACACCACAAATTGTTGAGGGGTCGTAAATCTTCGACTTCTACTCAGCAGGAGTCATCAGCGGACACAAAGAAGGTTTGTCCTGAAAAAACAGGATCTGCTGCCCCTGACCCCGATGATGACGAGAATAGTATAACTATGGAGTTTCTCGCATCTTTAGATGGTGAGGAAAATGACTTCTTCAAGGAACGCCGCGCTAAGAAAATGGAAAAGAACATGATATGTGAAGTGGCAGATGCTACCAGCAAGACATCGAGTCAAGGTAGCTCAAAGAATCCAGTTGGTCCCAATCATAAGGAGGAGATTGAATTGCTTGCTACAGAGAAGCTAGAGGAGTTTGATGAGCAAGAAAACAAGCCCTCCATGATGGTTCAGGAGGAAACAGAGGAGTCTCCCAATAATCAATTATCAGGTATAGGAAACAAGTCCTCTACTGGTGGATGGTTTGTTTCAGAGGGGGAAGCTGTTCTTCTTGCTCATGGTGATGGCACATGCTCCTATTATGATATTGCAAACAGCGAGGTATTTGGTTATTTACTGTGTTTGTTTGTTCTGTTTTTTTTAATTTCATGGACAGTTAATTATGTAACCTGAGTGCTAACTGCATTTAGCTGTATTGCTGCAGTTCAAATCTGAGTACAAACCTCCCAGCATGGTATCGAATAATATGTGGGGCGATTGCTGGTTGATTCGTGCCCCAGGTATAGATGGATGTTCTGGTAGATATGTCGTTGCTGCATCAGCTGGCAGTGCATTGGAGCCTGGGTTTTGCAGCTGGGATTACTATACTAGAGAAGTAAAAGCATTTCATATTGAGGAGGAGGCTTCTCAACCTCCACCATCCAGGGCTGTTCTTGGCCCTCTCTCTAATTTGGGTTCATCAAGGTCTAGCTCTGCGTTGTCAAATGGAGAAACACAGCAATGGTGGTATAAACCGTGTGGACCGCTCCTGCTTTCTACTGCTAGCAAGCAAAAGATGGTCACAGCTTATGATATCCGTGATGGCGATGTAGTGATGAAATGGGAAGTTGGCAGTCTGGTAATGGGAATGGAATACTCCAGCCCGCTACAATGGCGTAGTAGGGGAAAAGTAGTAATTGCTGGAAGCGAGTCAATAGGGTTGTGGGATGTGAATTCACTTAATCCACAACCCTTGTTGTCTGTTGCTTGTGCCGGTAAGAACGTGTACTGCCTTCATGTGAATAACACTGATGCTGAGGTGGGCGGCGGAGTGCGTCAAAGGTAAACTAGTAAATCTCATGTCACATGCATCAAAATGTCCCAGTATTAGTTGTATTTAAAACCTTGACATGTTTACCTAAGCTTATGCTATTGAAACCAAATACCTTAAACCATGTCATGCTGTTGAATCCAGAACTGTTTCTTCAGTAATCAATGGCAGCAAATATCTATTTCTTGCTGTTGATGAAATATCTTAAAGAGATCTATGAAAATCTCTGACATTTGACTTGGTCAAATCATCTAAACATGTTTGTGGTTTTGTTTTTTCAGGGTTAGTTCATCTGAAGTGGAAGGAAATGATGGTGTTTTCAGTACGCAGGAAAGTGTCAATGTATTTGATTTCCGCGTACCTGCTGGCATTGGTCTTAAAATAGCAAGACATGGTGGTACAGCAAATTCAATCTTCTCTCGTGGAGACTCGGTATTTATTGGTAGTACTGAAGGACGGCTGCAAATAAAAGGGGGTTTGAGATCACGAATTCAGCAATACTCGTTGAGAAAGGGAAAGCTTGTTGCAACCTATGAATTGCCAGAATTCAATGCTCATTTCCATCACTCTGCAATAACCCAAGTATGGGGCAACTCAAACCTTGTCTTGGCTGCATGCGGTATGGGGCTGTTTGCCTTCGACACGTTTAAAGAAGACATGCAGCCAACTTATAGCTTTGACCGTGGAAACACCATTGGAGTGAGAGAAGCTATTGGCCCTGATGATTTGTACTGTCCGACATTTGATTACTCATCATCAAGGGTTCTTCTTGTCTCAAGAGACCGTCCAGCTCACTGGAGGTACTTGTTGTAGCTATCTATTTTTTGTTTATTTGTGTGTGATGTGTGTCGTGTAATATATGTACTTTATTTATGGTTCACTTCGGGTGTCATCTGCTGTGTCAAGCATCTTGCTTTCACAGTTCACTGTACTAGCAATATTATCTAGTTTTTACCCCTGTGATTGTTCACTCTGTTATGCCTTGGTTTTATCTTTCTTGCATGTTTATATGTTCTTCCTGAGCACTCGATTGCAAACATGTTTGATGCCCTGGAGTTTACAATTCCATGCAATGTTTTGCTGGCATCAATTCGATACATACATAACTTAGTGATCAACAAAGTTAAGATCTTGTTAGCCACGATTAACTTGCAACACTCTTTCAATTGACCAATAAGGAATCCATCCCATCTTACCTATCCACAATGTCCCATTTTCTGTGCCCTGGCGCCCTAATTACAATGCACCGTCTGAGCTTATTCCGTCTTAAATCTGCAACATCAAGGCCTTGTGCAGTTTTGCTCTCTGATTACTTTATTATCCCTTAGACACCAGTGGTAGCTCAATCATTAGCTGGGGGCAGTGTATTCGTTATTGAAAGTCTTCCCCTAAATTCCCATCATATTGGGAGCATGCTGGCTAGTTCTTATCTTTGTCTTCATCAATCAGTTTCAAGTTCACAGAATGGTAATGGGACAGTCTTCACTGCTCTGAACTTGCCAGCATTATTTAAGTGTTCATGCTCCAGCCTGCAATCCAGTCAAGCATACATCAGGTTATAACCAAACATACTAAATTGACACTAAGCTTGTGCCTCTCTACTCGTTTCTTTTCAATTACCTGTAGAAGTTCCAATGTCCTCGTCGTATAATTTCCAGTGAAGCGAGTGAGAAATCCAGCAAGCGAGATTCCACCCGACCAAGATGGAGTTTCATTACACTCTGGGCCCAGGCTAGACGGAGCGCAAGGTTGAGCATCTGTGTTGTAAGGGTGTTAATGCTACTGAACTTTGGAATTCCCAAATCAGTTGTTGTATAAAAAATTAGGCAAACAAGGTATAGTACCATGGAAACATAGTAGATCGACTTGTTTTTCAGGATGAGCTGATCTCGCAGCCATAAGTTCTTAGACTGAGGGTTTAAGAAGCCCCAGTCCATGACGAAGTCCCAGTAGAGCTGGTAAATGGTGGCATCTGAGGATGAAATGACGACCATCCACATCCAGAGTGGTGTTGGTGTTGCAGCGTACTTGAACCTCACAGCAGCCGCAACCATTGCTGATACGTACTTGCCAGCGTTTGCAAGTTGGTTGATATCATGACCTTCCTCTAGGTACCTCCTTAAACACTATAACAGATCAACATTCCATGAGTTTGAATTAGTCTGAAATTCTTTTTGCCAATTGAAGAATTTTACATAGTTCAGATGTAGATTTGATTTGTACCTGCATTGCTCTCCAGTAGTAAGGCAGGAAGGAAATCACATAGGCTAGGTGTGTGTATTGTGGGCTGCTGGTACATTTCTCATATGCATGAGTCCTAAAACTTGCAGCCATGAAGTAGCATGCTGCAAACTCCATGTGTCGTAATAGTGGGATCTGCAAGATGGGATTGAACAGTTGAACTCATAAGAACCTGCACCGTAACCGTAAGGCTACGAAATTCTAGCACAATGTTTACTATTTACCTGGCTCGTTAGCTGGTCAGCCATGAAGAAATCTGCCATCAGAACCTGCATTGCAAGGCATACTACTTGTCAGATGGTTGTTTTTTCTAACACTCTGTGAAGTGAAAACTTCTGAGGCCCGTACCTTGTAGAATGGTGAGAATATGATGTTGCGCATGACGCGCATGAAGCAGTAGCGCGTGGAGCGGTAGAATATGTTGAATGGGCAGAACAGAACCCCTGTTGACAGCTGAAACAGAGACAGGGTGGTGGCTAACCTAGATCAATACATGTGTACATGTTGTGGCACAACATATATATATTTTTTCAAATCGCTTGTGTTTCTTACAAGTAGGAGTGCCCCAGGCAATGCATTGGCGTAGGGTGCGCCGGCGTTCCTGAGGAACAGGTTGATGACCAGCGCCGCCACGACGGTGCACATGATGGATGCTGACATGAGGAAGGCATCCCTGTGAGTCAGGGCAGTGCTCGAGGAGAAATCGAAGATGAAGTTGTGGTTGATCCTGGTGCTCTTCCACATGAAGAGGTTGCAGCCGTACAGGAAGACGTGCAGGCTGATGAGAGCAAACATGCTGCAGAACCAAACAAAGGTCATAACTATGTTAAATTGCATCCTTGGTTATCATAAATATAAATAAATCCGTAAAATTTGTAACTTGAAAGTTATCATTCATGATGAGAAGCAGCCTGTGAAGTTAGCTTCAGAAATGACCTGAAAACATGGTAGACTATGTCCATGTATGCTGTGTTTCCGGTAGAAGAGAAGATGCCAGCGACATGGGCTAGAACTGAATATATGATGAACAAGGACACGAATGTGCCTGTGAACAGGCCTGAAAACACACAGAACAAAAACATTGAGGTTAGAATTAATACATACTCCTATGGATTAAAGATTTGGGGTGTGAAATTAAGATGATGGCTATTTTGATCATATGAGGCTACTCGCCTACGAGGAAGGTGATCATGTGGGTGTTCCTGGGCTGCTGCGGCTTGAGGTACTTCATGGCCACCTTCCTGTCATTGCCGGCGAAGTGCCTCAGGAAGATGCACTCCACCTCGTCTGCGAGCTGAAGCACCTGCTCGACCAGGGTTATTCATTCTTCAGTTAGTTTTCTTCAGACAAGTACGTGTGTGTAGCCATGATCGTCGGATCGCAAGTGGACGATGACGATACCTTGTCGGAGCTGCTGAATGGCGACCTCTTCACCTTCTGTGAAAACAAGTCCGTGGCTCGCTGCTGCTCTGACACCTGGAAAGCAGAGCTTTTCTCGTCACTTGGAGATAGCGAAACGCATTTAGTGTGTGCATCTAAATCCTTCGTACAAATCACGACATGCTACTAAAATATGATTATTTATAAGTTTTTTACGCAGAAATTTTTATGCTTATATAAACAAATTGAAACACTTGGTTTGTAATAAAACAAGGGCCTATATTCCTCTGCATGTTCAAAGCGTACCGCTACTTCGCTTTATTCAGGCCTATTGCTTCTATTCCGATCCATCCTAGTCCATCCATCTCAAACAAAAGTGCACATATATGCCTAGATAGTTGAGTAGTAGCGTACAGCACCTTGACGAATTTCTTCAATATTTTGGTGAAAGCCTTTACATTGAGAGAGCTGCATCCATCCACACAGATATGCGACAAAAAAAAAGAAAAGGAAAAGGCGATCATCAGTCCATCAGCACCGCACAACAAAAGTCTCACGATTAACAGCAGGAGAAAAGGACGGGTCTAATAATAAAATAAACTATTGTTGTCTTATAAATGAAAAAAATACTAATTGGTGTCGCCATCCATGGTTAGTGCATGGCGCCTACGTGATGCACTTCACATGCTGGCCTCCATCCATGCAAAAAAAAAAACTGGCTGAAATTTGAAATCTTATGTCTAATAGTAATACCAACAGTGCACACGTGCAGACATGCACGAGTATCTTATAGAGAGTATATTCAGAAAGCATAGCTCTACCACTCACTCACAGTCACTCTGAAAGTCTGCATCGTGTCGATGAATCAGGCCGGCCAGATGCGGTTTTATCATTGGACAGAGCAGGTGTTGGATTTGGTCATCAGACCAGTAGTGTCGTCGTAGAGCAAGCTAGGCAAGATTAGATGAACATGCAACTGACGTGACGGCACTCGTTCCAAGTTGTTGGTGGTGCAATACATACGGCAATGGAAGATAGCTAGCATATTTAAGATATATATATATATATAAATATATATATATATATAAATATACCGATGATGTGTACCTGAACTTTTTGAGGAGCTCGAGGCCTCGGTAGAGCGCGAGGAAGGCGTCTCGGATGTTCTTCTCGGCGTGCTGGACCTTCTTGCGGTGGACGAAGGCGGCGGCGGGGTCGGCGCCGTCCTTGCGGAGCACGTTGACGAGCTCCTCCCATACCTTGAGCGCCGCCCTACCGGGGCTCGTCGGCGGGATGTCGATCCGCACCGTCGCCGGCATCTGCAGCAGCGCGCCGCGGCCCATGAGCTGCTTGTTCCCGCTGCCGTCCTTCTTGGCCTTGGCCAGCCCGCTGCCGACGAAGCTGACGCCGTTCCGCTCCAGCGCCGCCATCACCTCCTCCGCCACCGCCGCGCCCTCCGCCACCGCCGCCTGCTGCAGCTCCACGCTCCCATCTGCACCCAACGCCAGCGGTCGCCGTCGGCGTCAGTCACGTGCGCCACGCGCCATGCATGCAAAAGCTAGCGGTGATGCCGGCCGCGGCCGGTGCAGTGGGGTTCATGTGGCTGCTGCTGCTGCTTTAATTTGCACCTACCTGACATGGACTGCGGCGAGGCGAGACCGGAGAGGAGGTGCCGGCCGCTGGAGCCGTTCACGGACGGCGAGTGCGAGGGCTGCGGCATCGAGGCGGCGCGGCCGAGTGCTCTCATCCCGCGGCCGCCGCGCCGGGACGCCGCCGCGTGGTCGGCGAGGATGCGCTTGACGTCGGCGAGGATGCGGAGCTGCTCGATGAGCGCCTCGCCGCGCGCCAGCAGCTCCGTCTCCTGCGTGGCGTAGAACTTGTTCACCTTGTCCAGCTCCTCGTCTGCCTTCTCCAGGAATTCTTGGTCCTGCAAAGACCACGCAAACGATCGAATCACGGATCAGTCGTCCAACTAATTTATTTCTAAGTACGTAGCAATCAACAAACGGATGACAATCTGGGCATGCATATGCTTGGATCAATCCATTATGCATGCTTTGGATCAATCCATTGCTAGCTCTAGCTGGAGATGAATGATTACATGCTTGTTCGTGGATCGCACGAGCTCCCCTGAGTCCGATTCCAAGCTCTCCTCCTCCTCCTCGCCCTCCTGCCACCAAGCGTATCGGCGTACGCATATACATACGCGTCGTCAGTTATACTCACTCGACACCGTACTGGCGACGCCGTATCTCTACGTACTCGCTCACGTACACATCACATCTACTGGCCCAAGGGAGGAAGGGGACGACGATGCGATTGACGATACACACACATGAGTCAGTCTGACACAGAACTTGGGTTGAGCACGTACTGGTGATGATGAAGCTGCCGTATGAGCCGGCCTGGCGGCGAAGCGGGCGGTGAGGGCGCGGACGGGGTCAAGAACCGAGAAGCCATAGCTGCTGTCGCTGTTGTTGCCGGCGAGCAGAGGCGGCGGCGGGGCGTCGCGGCGGGCGATCTTGATCCTCTTGATGAGCTTCTTGAGGCACTTGTAGTCGACGAAGGCGGCCTTCCACTCGGGGATGATGCTGGCCTCGTACTCCCTCGAGAACTTCACCATCCTCCGCAACCGCCGCCGCCTGCCGGCACTGCCGTATATGTAGTATGTACTGCCTGCCGTGCTGCCCGGCCGGCCGCCTGGGTTGCTTCTTCTTCCCTCTGTTGCCGGATCGGAAGAGGACAGGTGTTTACATGTGGTGGGATCGGACGGAGGAGCAGAGCAGGGGGACAGGGACAGGGCAGGGGTGATGGCGGAAGCAACTGTGCTTATATAGATGGAGCGAGGAGGGCGGAGGCGTGCTCGAATCGCCCGGCTCTGCTCGTGTATATATGCAAACGAACTCGCTCGCAGGTGCTGCGTGCTGCTGCTGAATGAATGCAAGATCGAGGAGAGAGAGAGGTGATGTAGTGGTGGTGCAACAGCCAGGAGATAACAATATTAGGTAGAGAGAGAAAGGCAACTAAAGGGAAATAAAGAAAGAAATGGATGATGCGTGCTTGGTTAATGCTTGTAGCCAGTGGAGATCGAGCTTGCAGTTCATGTTCGCACAATGCACATACACTACTAGCTAGGGATATAGCATATAATAAATACATGTATATTTGTAAGTATATATATATATATAGTAATTACTGGATCATCATCATCATCATATATGATCGAGGTGGGGTGTTGGTTGGGTTCAGTTTCGCATTGTGGCCGGTCGCTTTTCTGCGGCCAAGAAAAGAAAGGGGCGTTGCTTTCACCCGCATCTTTCTGGCGAAAAGACAGACCGGATGGTTGAGGGAAGCATGAGGAGCTCGCGCGGCCAGCGAATAATTTGCAATTGCGTCGCAGCAATTAAGCAGCCAGCCAGCAGTAAGTCTCAATGCAAATGCAATGCTAGGTCAGCCGCCGCAAGCTTTCGGGAGGATTAATTAGTGCCGCAAAATACTCTGAATCCATAGTGCAGTGCACTAGCTAGGGGTCATGTAACTTTACACATTTCGCGCGCGGCCGCCCGGCTGGGTTGGATCGCATAATAAACAACTTGGAGGCGCGTGCAGGGACCAGATCGATCGGCCGACGCGGCTGGCTGCCGGTGGTGGTGGCGTGGTGCCGGCGGCGAGGTCCTGACGTGGCCATGACGCCGCGACAGCATCCTGACCTGGCCCTGAGCGCTGCCCTTTTATTTGCAGAATCAATCAGAGTAAGAAATTAAGCATGGTTTTAATTGCCTGAAAACGCTGCTGCTGCTGCTGCCGCAGCATTCGTAATTAACATGTGTGATTTGCCTTTCAGAGTCAGAATATGTGCGTTTAACGTGCTTCAGTCCACGGGCAACCGGTTAAAAAGGGAAGTATGCTAACTACCTACCCAGATGGTGACAAGGGCAACCACGTTAACGATAAACAGTAAGCAAGCGTGCATGCTCTGTTTCGGTGTTTCCCGCTGGCTGACAAGCGGGCCCGACGACCTGACAGGCTCGCTCCAAGGCATGGAGGCGCTGCGAGTGATCGATGCTGGGTGACTCGTGATGCTCCATCTAGTCTAGTGTTTCCGGCAACCAAACCTAACGGATCCCCAAGACGCCGCCGCCGGTGAAGACCAGCGACGGCAACAGCAGTGGGGTACGGTGGTTGGTGGCCGGTGCCGGTTCGTTTTGAGAGAAAAATACTGCTGGCTGACTGGCCGGTGACCGGTGGCTGATGCTAATCTGTGTAGAAAGAAAAATACTGTTAGCTGACTGATGATAAGCCAAGCGAATAGGCCAGGCCAGGCCGGGCGGGCAGCAGCCAAGGCCAACGGCAGGTGCGCGTTCCACGGCGACCGGCCGGGCATCGATCACATATAATTTGCGTGCACCCATCTCGGCTCCGTTTGTGTGTGCGATCGAGCTGAGTCTCTAGACGTACGTGTTGCAAGAAGCATGGATGGATGCGTGACACCAAGCGCTCGGCCGGAAAACCTGCGAGAGCCCGGCCGGCCTGCGAAACTTTTGGAGCTAGCTAGGGCACACAGCAGCAAGAGTGCAAGACCAGGTGGCTACTACTACTAGTGGATGGTGACGGGGAAGCACTGCACAACAAGTCAAGACCAGGCCCGTGTCAGTTATGGAAAGATCGATATGATGCTGGCTACTGGCTGCTGGCCTGGTATAGTATACGTGTGGACGACATCTATCTATCTATCCACGATATATACTATGGGGGTTTGGGAAAGACCACAAGGAATGAATAATGAAAACCTCTGAAACCGTTGTTGCATTGCACTAACCGGAGAGGCTACCTTGTAGAGACAGTACAACCCTCAAGAAACCTCAGCATATATATGTCAATAAAGGATATGTGCATCATGCATTGCTCTTTTTGTTCCATTTTAACTCAGAGTCAGAATATACTGCACAGCTTATCATTTCCCAAAATACAATGTACTATAGGTTCATTATTGTTAACTCGATCATGGTGATGACAATGACAGCAATGCTAATGCGATCTGTCATGCCCAACTGACGAGTGGGTCCTGGTCGTTACAGAGCTAAGATAAGCTATGTGTGTACGGGCAACAAACTAGGACACACGTACGTGGTCTTTTAAACTTGAATGCATCTTTCGCGGGAGTGATCATTTTTCAGCTGTAGCTACGTGTGCTGTGTAGACTTAATCTACCTCTATTGCTTTCGTTTTCACAATCAATTAATGAATCCGCTGCCTGCATATCTAAATGAATGAAAGTGTTCAGGCTAGCGTTAAGCCTCCCGCCTGTAGTCACTCTCGAAAAAGAAAGGAGGGTTATACCAAGTCTTACTGTCACTATAAGTTTTTTAACGAAACCCGTCAAGTTAACTGTCAGTTATTGTATTGATAGAGAAGGTAAAAATAATAAAAGGTGACAACAACTACAAAAATACAATCACCTCTCCACCCGATAGGACTGCAAGAAAAAACCTTCTAACGTTAACAGCAATGGGGCATGTTTCTTTGTGTAACAGACACGTTTCACCACTAATTAAAAGTATTAAATAAAGTTAATTTATAAAACTACATACAAAACATCCGGATTAATTCGCGAGACCTATCTAATGAGGCCTCTAATCGTGTAATTAGAGGATGGTTACTACAGTATTACTGTAGTAAATCATAGGTTAATTAGGCTCATTAGATTCGTCGCGTAAAGTTACACTCATGCTTAAAAAAGTTTTACTAATAGATTTTATTTAATACTTCATGCATGTAAGATTCCCGGAAATAAAATGCTGACACAAAAAAACATGGTCGTGGCCATGCGTGAACATGCTCCTTCGGTTCTGTCTGAATATTGTCATTATAATAGTACATTGGGGGGACTAAAACTAAAATAAAACATAATCTGGCAATTAATTTGATGGACTTGAATGCAACAACGACCATTGGACGATCTAATAGGTTTTAAACTACCCACATTTTTCATGATGAAAAAGTGAACTCAAAGCCTCCTAAATTATCCACCTGTCAACAAAAAAATTAACCTAAAATGTTTCATCTGATTATCCAATATCAGTACGTTTAGACATTTCCCTCTCTCAACGATATGGTGGATTATGATGTCAAACTAAAAATAAATGTTATACATTGGTGGCCAGGGTAACGCTATTCTAGTATACACTAATATTAGTACACTATATACACTCAGGGAGTGTTTAGATTCAGCTGCTAAAATCAAAAGGAACTAAAATTAGTCCTAAAAGGGGCTAAAGATCCAAACACTAGGGAATAAATATGACTAAAATATTTTAGCACCCTTAGCACTCAAACACTAGGGAATAAACAGGACTAAAATATTTTAGCACCCTTAGCACTCAAAAAGAGGCTAAAAGGTGTATTTTTCCTTCAGACGCCCTTACTCCCCCCACCAGGTGCTAAAACGGGTAGGTGAGGAAGGGTAAAACGTCTTTACGCACATGATTAAAGCTTTTTTAGTCCATTTTAGTCCTAGGATATAAACAGAGATACTAAAACTTTAGTGCCTTCATTTTAGTCCTTTTGTTTTAGTCCCAATGATCCAAGCAGGCTCTCAGTACGCAACACAATTATTATCAACACCAAGTCACAATTATTCAGTACGTAGTACATGCTGGGTGTAGAAATTGTTTAGCTGGTGACGACATGCATATAATGAATATAGTGAACATGAGGATCGAAGAAACACGAAAGATAACTTGGCACCAAGAGTGCATCGACGTCAAGATGGAGTACGCATATCATTACCCCTAAAGAACAAATCAATCATCACGGCTCTGCACTTTACCGTGTCCACACATTCTTCACGCAAACAGTAGCGCAATGCGTCGAGTTGACATCCTCAATTGCCGCCACTGTCAACTCCACTAATAACAGCACCCCTGCTACCACTACCAGCAAGGTAAATGCATAGTCCCGGACCTATGGGCAAGGTAGATGCATAGTCCTGGTACAACAATAGTGCCAAACCATCTCAAACTGAAAACAGCAGTCAATTGTTCTGTGACGGGATCAGAATAGCAACATCTTGATCCTGGCAGGAGCTGGTTGGAGAAAACGCTACAATTTTCATAGGACTCACCACGACTACAGTGATGCCTACACTCTCGGACACTAGTACTACACATAGGACCACCCTCACCATGTTGACATTAGAGGCGTGTGCATTAACAAAAATGCCCTGGTCAACTGTGGATGAAGCAAGAACAAAGCAATAGCTTAGATAGTTAGCGGAGCTGAATATACACCACAGACCGTATCAAAGCCTAGGTTGGACGTCTTGTATGTATCATTAATACAGCAATTTCATTCAGTCATAGATAACATACACACGTCCATAGTGTGATATTTGTTAATATCAAGATCTTCTACTCTAATCACCCATAGGCATTCAAAAGGGTAGGGTATAATTCAAACCAATTATGTCCCAATGGTTAGAGATGATCATGTATTTTCTCTCATTTTATTTGTTTCTTGATTGTACCAAGACGGAACTCTCCCATCTTTTCTTTGCAATTTGTAATCAGTAGGGTACACCCTCCCGTTTCATTAAAAAAGGAGAGTATAACTGCGTATATTGACATGGTATAAGCATGTGCATCTGTTCTATTTCCTAAAAGACAGTGAAAGAGGCATACTGTAAAACTTATTATTATTCCCTCCGTACTTTTATAGGTACCACGTTAGTTTTGTCCTAAGTTAAAGTTGATCAACTTTGACTAAGTTTATAGAAAACATCTATAATATCAAATATATCTATAAGAATCCAGTAGAATTAAAAACAATTCATACCAAAAATTTTTACAGAATAAAATTTCAGCTTCGTCAAATGATTTGTTCTCCCTGATAGGTAAATTAATTTATAAAATCCAAGGTTGCATTAATTTATAAAGTCTATTAATGAAACCGTGGTGGAAATGTTACTGTACTAGTACGTTTGAAACATGCCTGGCCGACATGCCTCATAAATAGTTGACGATGATCTAAAAGCATAAACAAGACCAGGTGTCAGTTATGGAACCACATCTCTATCCGTCTTTCCTCTGCACGCTGTTTACCTTTCAGCTGCTCCTGTGCCAGGGTCAAAACCCTGAACTGCCCATCAGCCAAGTGTGCATCAGTGCATGCACACGGCACACTGGCACTGGCGTCGCATGCATCATCGCCTTCTCTCTCCTATTCTTCGCCGGAATCTTCAACCCGGCTTCCTGAAACCTAGTCACAGAGCACAAACCAGAGAAAAGCTTCAGGGTAACTGAGGAGGCTTGTAGAGATAGCTTAAACAATTCTGAAGAAACCTCACCAAGGGTGCAAGACATTGGCAAACGCCTCCTTTTGCAGGGATGAATGCTCCTCAGCATGAATGTATGGCAAAAATAAAGCCCCTTTCGTCCTCCCTTTGCTGCGGCTGTTGTTGTTGGTGCTGCTGCTGTTGCCATTTCATGAGTGTCCACTCGAGCATAAATCTGACCTAAAATGAAAGAGAGGTTGGGAGGCTTCCCTTTTTCCAGAATGGAAAGATCAGTGCAAGGCTGCAACCATTAGTGCTCTCTCTTCCCCTAATCCATCCCCTATTGGTCAATGCTTACACAAATATAAGAGAAAAGCCAGCCTGATCTGAAAGCTTCACCCCCACTATGTTGCTGGCGTTGAATTGTATAACTGACCTCTTGGTACGGTCCATGTTTAGGCTAATTATTGGTTAATTGCCTTGTTTATTCCATTTGGGCTTTGCTATCATGCCCACAGCTAGATTTGTTATTGCAGTGTGAGTCTGAATTTTACTCGTGCACGGCTCGTTTTTGTGCGCGTACATGTAGTGGGTAAGTTCAGATACCACCAAGAATGAATTCTATGGCTAATTGCACACGGCTTTCTCTTGATTGCACTTTAATTCATCATGGATAGGAATGAACCTTTGAAACTCTATTTAAATATTCCTATGCTATTCGGATACAAAGTTTAAGATAGAGCAAAACCATTTGTACACGAACTTATGCTTGATGACTACATTATTATAAACAAGAGGGGGGGCATGAGCTATATAGTTGTACACTGTCAGATTGGGACATTCAACTAAAAACATCCACTGTGATGCCTTGGGCCGCTTGTCAGTGACATAGCTTTTGTGTGCATAAAGTTTAGGGTCCAAACTTTTTTCCTGATTTATTTACCGTGTATGTTAATTAATTCAAAATTTATTACCCTACTAATTGATGAGTCTGTAATCTTCACGTAAGTACGTGAGCTTTTGCGCCCTTAAAGATATTCCACCAAAGAATGTGCATCTTGATCGAGAAGCATCTTTTCACCGGCTATCCTGCATGGATCTGGGAGAGTTTCATCCGTTTCTGTATGCTAGCGATCGAGCAGCCATAAAGATGACCGATCAGATCCGAGGCTCGTTGGACTCCATGATGCAAAACCAACACGAATTAATGTTGTTCACGATGAGAGCAAAGCTGGCATTTGCGTTGCTATCTATCATTTCAGTTTTGCTAACGTTTGAGATGCGTACTCGAATTATGTCTATTTTGCCCAGTAAGCTCCATCTGAATTTGTGTTGATCCCATTAACAGCAAGGTTTTGTTCGTGCATGATGGCATTCACGCTTTAGGAAAAGCTCCAAGTGATAGATACTATGTCGTGCACGAAAAGAAATTTGAGAAAAAGTGGAAATTTGATACATGGACCAAGCTAATAATTTAACCTCTTTTAGCAATAACACTACCATTTTTCGAGACACTTTTTTTGAAAAAAGCGCATAGTGTCATCTTAAATGGTCACTGAATTTGCTTTCATTTTATTAGAAAAGAAGAGCATATTTTATCATGGATGGCGTTTTCCTAATCTAGGCTGTTGTGAGTGCAACTCTTTTTTCCACTTTCAGCTGCATCAATGCCAGCCTTGCTGTATGCATTCACAAGTAGTATACCACATACTCCCCTACCAAACCTTTCTCTTCAAGTTATTATGTCTTTGCATATATACAGGATCTAAGTGGAGGCAGAGGTCTGCCGCTTTAAAAAAATGATTATGATGATGAATACACAATCAGGATCCATAAGTGGGCAGTGCACAAGCTGGTGTGCTAAGAGATCCCCAATTGCTGCTGCAGCTTATGGACACTGACACTAGAAAGCAAGCAGGAATTAGTGGGTATGAAGAGGTCGCCATCATACAGTTTTCTGAATTCCGGATCTTTTCGATCCCAAAATGACCTGTCAATTTGATTTGCTTGGTAGAGAAAAGGGCATTCAAGAACTTGCGATCACTGCCTGCCTGCCTGAGAACGAGCTGTGACAGTGATGGTGATTAGCCGGTGTGTGTCTGCTTAATTCAGAGGCCCGGTGGGAATTAAAAGAAAGAAAAAACAGTGCAGGCCTGCTGGGGAGGCGAAGTTGTGGACGCTGACGTCGGTCTCCTTATCAGTCCGTTGTTTAGTTGTGATCCTCGCAATTTTTGCGGAGCAATTTCCTCCTGCTTTTGGATGGTCTGATGATACACGGGAAAGGGGCACACGAGAGCGGTTTTCAGCTGTAAAGAGAAACCACAAAGGACACTTTTTCTTCTTCTTTCTTCCTCCATTGCATTTTCTTTTCTTTTTCCTGATCTCTACCTCTTTTGTTGTGTGCGTCAGCGTGTGTCATGAGAATGAGATACTGACTGACTGATGGTCAGATATGGGATAAGATTAGGGGTGGTAAAGGGCCCTCAATTTTGTACTAGAAATTTTAAGGATCGGATCTAATTAGAGCCGGGCCAAAATAATACTAGTTTTTGAGCTCGATTTTGCTAGGATCAAGTTGGATTGTAAAAGAGCAAAAGGCCACGATTGGTGACCACCCCTAGATAAGATGTTCACAGCAGGTCGTCAGTTTTCAGAGTTCGAGTTGGAGCCAGTGGTCATATGCATTTTGCTGAGTGCTGACCATGGGTTCTGTTCATGGTGACTACTGCTGTTGCTAGTCTGCATGCTTTCTCAGCAGCATGCATCGCCTTATAAATGATTTTCGTGCACTAAGGAGTGGACTTCTGTTAGGGGGGAAACAATGGTGCATCTCTGAATAACATGATCCATATGCATCACGAGGATTGCTACACAATGAACAGGGTGCCCAAGAACCTCAAAGCCATCAATCAAGTGGTGCATCGCCAACTCGCATCCTCTTTGCCATCTGATGTCAGTTTCTCCTTTAGTTTCCTTGAGAGAAAAGGGGGTTCATAGTTCATACAATCATACTCCCATGAATTCAGAACAATGTAGTATGAGATAAGGGAAGTTGGGTTTCATGCATGGTGCATTTCTAGGCTACTATAGAACCTCTATGGAGGCATCAGAATTCAGATAAGGATGGCATAAAAATGGTAATGGACAGAATATACTTTCTGATACCTAACATTGCCATCATCCAGGCCATGCAGTAGTGCATTTTTACTGCTGCGAATTAAAGTTCCATGCATCTGCATCCACTCCACACAGTTACACCCATGACAAACCATTACTCAATCAGTGAATCCAGATTGCATTTCCCCTCATCCAAGTTAAATCACCAGGTCAATGGATCCTCCGAGTAGCCGCCCCACCGAACCGCAAGAGCAACGCGAGCCGCAAGCGCCATTGCTCGTGCGCGGAGCCCTCCCTGGAGCTGCCGCAATGCTTGCTGATGGGATCCAAAAGGAATCTCATCACACCCTCGAGTGGGGAGCAAGCTGAAATGCATCGAGCTCGTGTCCACTACCTGCCCCTGCGATGGGTTGCAATCGATCACTACTACGTACGTCACATTGCAGTTCATCTTTTTCTTCAGGGAACTGTTACAGGGTCCCTTTCAGGTCAGCATCTACCTTCTCACAATGCAGCAGTGGATGGATAGATGGGGCTGAGCAGGGACTGGAGCATCACTCTTGGCCAAGAATTGCAAATCGAAGCACTAGAGACTAGTGCCTCGTTAGGGGAGAGGGAAACCAGTACCACCTCGGCACCTCCAGGATGACTTGGAAAAGGCTGGATAAAGATGATCAATGCAGCACAATTCTGAGTGCTTGGGCACATGCTACAGCACTCCTTTCTCTATGTAGAAATGACCCACTTTGATATTAGTTTCGCAGGTACGACATAGGCCTGGTTCACTGAATCTTCATCCAATCAACAGACTGTTCCAGGACCAGACCAGTGATCATGCATACCATTCTATCCTCTGTCTGGAGACATGGAGTCATAGTTCACCATCTTCGGTGACCACTGTGAAATGTGAATGGGAGATCTTACCACCAGATCTTCAAGAAATCAAATGGTTGACAAAGAAGACAAAGTTCAGGCCATTCCAGCGTGCAACAAACCAATCCATGTCAACTTCTTTTACATGGACCGGTTCAAAAAAAACTTCTTTTACATGGAACAGCTGTTACTTTCATACTAGTATAATATAAAAATTCAGTAATTGGATCTCTCGTGTACCACTCATCAACATTATGAGTGCACTGAAAAATAGAGTAAGTGCATCCTCTTTTTGCGATAAGTTGGACCAAGAGGAGTGATAATATATCTAGCTTTCAGTGGACACCAGATCAAAAGATATGGACCTGTTTTGATATAACAAAAACTGTTCTCCTACTTAGTCCTGAAGTTTCATGCTAAAGATGTCTTCTCAGATTCTCAGAAGTTACATTCATGCTACTGCTGTACACAAGCAAACTAAGTCCACAGCATCTCTACTTAGTGGACCTACAAGACAATCAGTGGGGCAAGCAGCCTCTGAATAGCTTACCAAAACCGGTCCTTGTTCACAGATAGATAGCCAGACATTACCTTTCCTCCGGTATTTCTCATTCCATCAATGAGGTAGCACCATGTTGATCCCAGGGCTCCAATGAAGAAATCTGCTTCAGTAGCCATCATGAAATTGACAAGGGGGTAGTTTGTGCTAGTCTCACGGCCCAAACTGGCCTCATACAGTGCCATGGTCATATTACCACCTTGGCGTGCCACATTTGTGAAGTAGAAATTCCAATCAGGGTAGAATTTAGTTTTGTCAATGACTTCCTGCACACAGAATTATTAGGGAAGTTGAATTTCATCATTCCCCTAAAAATACTTACTATGTAATGCAGCATGTTAGACTGACGTGGCAGAAACTTTATTTAAAGAAACCCAATGCAGAAACTTAACAGTTGATTTACACTGGATGACGGAATAGACTTGCCTGCATTTCAGTAGAAAGCCAGATGTTCTTTACTCTTGGAAACCGTCTACGGAGGTTGCCTGCAAGCTCCATGTATTCCTCAAAGCCAACCACTGCCATTTCACAAGCTTTGTCTCCCATCCTTACATGCATGCTGAGAAGAGGCCGAGGTATATAAGGTTTGTGGTCTGACCACACAAGCCATTCGATGTCAGATTTGGTTCTAGTGGTTCCAACCTGCAATGCATAAAATCTTTTGGTTGATTTTTTTTTGCAAAAGAAAATGATGTCATCATTGCTGATGTTACCATATCTGAATGATTATTCAGACAAATCTTGGTTCACCGCAATGACGATCAAGAAACCAGTTTTCCAATTGCCCAGACCTTTAAGGAGTCATTCTGAATACTTTCCAGAACCAACTTTGCTGCTTCGAAACCAAATGCTGAGTGCCTGGCCATATTCAGTAGTCCGCACATGTACTCTGTCGGAAACCTCATTAGGTACCTTGTGGCCTGCATGGAAGGTCACAGAAAAGGTGAGATCCAAACAACGAGACAAGTTTAACTAGGAGCAAGAGGGTATTGATTGATTACCATCTACGAATATACCTGTAAGTTTCCCTTCATATAATTTAACATTTTTGTTTTTGAGAAATTTTGTGTGTTGCTTAACTTATTAACGATAGTGCACATAAGAACCTGGGCTATCCACCACCTTCTATCCATTTTACGATGATTTGTGATCAATCTCCCCTTTATCTCTGTTGTTGGTTGCAAATATTTCCAAGGCTCACCCCACATTCTACATACAAGAAATGTTACAGAACTGCATTCCTTTAGAAATAGTAGCAGGCAAGGATAACAAATAAGGAAAAATTAGCTCTAATTATCTCTGGGACAACTAGCAAACATGTGGAGTCTGAAAAGCGTAAGAGGTAATAATCACAGGAAGGAATTCATATACATGAAATTGTACCTAGGTATGCGTCCAACCCATATTTGCTTGGAGGTATAGTTCTCCTTCACTTTTACAGATCCCTCGGCCCAAGAGGCTTTGCTTTGCATGAGTTCAAAAGCCCGCTTGCGGCAGTCTGAAGATGTCTTATCAAAAAAGTAACAAGACCAACTAGATCTTGAAGCACCTAAAAGATCAAGCCAAAATTCAGTGTAATGACAAGTAGCATTGCCTGAGTATTAAATCAGAGTCCTCAGGGCAGACAGGGCTATTACCATGGCAACCGTTGTGATCAGCCCGGTTGTAGTAGTTTGTAACCAGAATCCTCTTCTCTTTTATGGCAATGGCAAGAAGTCCTGCCATTCCAGCGAGTTGTGCACCAATACCAAATCCAGGTAGCCTCTCCCAATCCACAAATAGAAACCGCAAGCTTGGATCGCTGCAGTTTGGAGGATGCTGATGAATCCATATATCTCTCTGCACTTGTCTGGTCAATGGATAGTTTTCTTCGTCAGATCCTACAATCTTTTATTTTAGTTCCTAAGTTAGAGTTTGCACGTGCGACGTTAACAAAATAGTTATATGTTCAAGTAAGTTTGCATACCCAAGGAGGATATCGTCTATACTGATTTGCATTTTCTGAATACTTTTGGTTGAAAAGTTCAAGACCAAGTGACCCTTTCCATAAAGTCCAATGAGGAAATGTGTCATTATCTCCGTAGCTGTCAAAACGTTTATTTCTTTCTACACTAAGCCTGCAGTCATCCAGATGAGGTGGCCTCGGGATGTCTGAACTTTTCAGAACTTCATCACTAGTAGTGTTGAGCAAAGTGCTCCAAGCATTGTAGAGTTGAACTATTCTAGCTTCAGTGGTGTGCTCGTTTCTATTTTGTTCTTGTGTCTTCTCTTGTGCAGAAGCCAACACATCTATTGATGCATCCCCGCCTGCTCCAAAGAACAATAGTCACAGGTTGACAGGCATGGACGCAGCAATGGAAAGAAGAAACCTGAATTACCCAATGATACAGGTTGCAGCCATAGCAAAATGCCAAGGAAGTGTAATGCATTGAGAATATGATACAGCATAATGTTATCGCATGAGTTTCAGATGGGGCTATTAATCTAGTATATATGGTCAACGGACCCATAGTGGTTTTCTTCAGTAGAATAAGCTGACACATACAGTACGGTTGTTAGTAGCTTCTGAAGAACATAAATGATGCACTGCATGCAACAGTTTCGTTTGATGATTAATCACTACAGCAGTAAAACTTCCATTCTGGTAGGATTGGGCGAATTCAGGTATACGGCAGTATAAAAGATGCCATCCCTGGGAGTGTTAGATTATTAGCCGTGCAATGCAACAGGATAGAGAAATTACCATGTTCAGTCAATGTAAAATTCCAGAGGATTGCGCGCCGCAGCTGTGGATAGACTGATCGGCTCTGGGGGACTCGGAGTGGAGGTAGAGCAACACCCAACAGATACATAATGCAGACACCGCAGAGGAAGCCCGTCACCCAGATTTTACAGGGGGCAGAGCTCCCAGCCTGCATAGCCTTCCTAGATAGCACCCTCTCAAGGCTCTTGCTGCTGCTGTGGCCATTACTGCCCTCCATCCTGATTCTGTACCAACACAACCACATGCAGGGAGTCAGAAACACATTCTTCAGAGCCATACGAGTATCAACCGAGCTGCTCTGAATCAGTGAGCCGAGTGCAACCCAGATTCAGTTGGGGTTTTTCTTTTCAGTGGTTTCAAAAGAGTATAGGTATTTTAACAAGATGGATCCTCAGCGATGAAGTGCATGCAGGTTCACTCAACAGAGCAATCGGAACTTTAAAAAAAAAACAGAGCAATCGGAGAAGACACTCACCAATCCATGAACTCGGTTCAAGAACTTGGGCTGGAACAAGAAGAGGAAGAAGAAGAACGAGACATACCAATTGCTGGGCTTTCTGCTGCCGATTCTTACTTTCCCTTGGGTTCTCCTCGCAGAGAGAAGACAGAATCGAGGAGAAAGGAAGTTCTCCGGATGAAATCAGCAGTAACTTATTCCGATGTTTAGAAGGATCAGAGTGAGGCGCTGTTGCTTTGTCTGGCAAAGTAGTAGTGAAAAGGGTAAACGCTTCCGACGCTAGAGCAGTGAAAGAAAAAGCCCAGCCCTTCGCATTCCGTTAAGCTTTTTTCCAAAATTGAATTTGGCCGAGCAAACAAAACGGATCAAAAAGCACAGAGAAAAAAAAAGACGGATAATCTGAGTGCCATTGAATTTAGTTAGCATTTTTCTTTTTCTTTTGAGATTGGTAGCTGCCGTTGTTTTGTTTGCATGGCATGACATCAATGAACCCGTCTTCGGAAAGGGAAATCGTTTTTGGGAGGGAGAGCAGAAATTTGTTGGCTGGTGACGTGGCACTGAGGCACGAGTACAAAGGAACAAGCGAAAGGTGTGGGACGCAGCAGAAGGAAACGCTGGCTGCTCCTCTTCAATGGCGTGACAGGTGGCGCGTAGAGCGCCACGTGGGGACTCGCGGGCCCCGCGTGTCATGGCGAGCGGTGCGCGCGCATCCGGGGACGGGACGGAACAGAAGCGAAGCGGGCGGTGCACGGAAGCTGACGTGACGCCCAACCGCCTCCGATTCTCCGGGCAAAAAAAGGCCAGGGAGACGCGTCACGTATTTTTGGCGCACGCTGCTGAGCAAGCAAAATAGGTGAGCTGTGTGGCCGTGGCATCTTTAATCATGACAATTGACAGGATATGGTATGGCGAGCTGAGAGTTCATGCTAACAACTTTTACTAAGTTTGCATGATGACGTCCAGGAAATCAGGCCTTACCACCTTAGCAAATACAACGGTGGAGACAGCTGTTGTCTTTTTAACACAAATAGATAACTGAACAGACAGCTTATACAATGGTCTGTCTGTTTGGCTATCTGTATAGTAATTAATTCATTATTTGACACACAAATTCATGGTGATCTAGTGCACACGTGATCTTTGTAGTCATTTGACGTCACCCCTTCGTCCTGCCCGTACTGTGCTTGGCCACTAGCGCCGGCGTAGTACACAGTGTTTGATGAACACTACCTCCATGAACAGTGCTCGTGTACAGTACTCTCACACCTGCCCCCTACTTTTACCTTGCCTCACCAACTCCGCCCCGGCCTTATCCGCTCCACACAGCCGGCATCGCCCCTCGCCTCACTCTTCATCTTCCAGACACACGAACAGAGCCGAGCGAAGCTTTTCCGCCGCCAAATCCTCCACCTGTGCGCCACCACATCCAAATCCCCTCCATCCAAACCTCCTTGGACTCCCCACGTCCCTTTCGAGCCACTCCCGGTTGTGAGCCATGCCGCCATTTGCCGGGGATTGAAGATCCCGCGGCCGTCATTGCTGCTGGTCAGCGAGCTCCACCTCATCGACAACAGCCCAGCTCCGGCGCGGTGGCACCTCTGCGTGCTGGTGCTCCTCTACAGCGTTGTTGCCGCGGCGGCGCTGCTTCGGAGGCCCGCAGTGGGAGGCGCGTGTGAGGCGGCCGCCAGCGGGATGCGCAACTGCGGCGGCGGCGCGCGGGAGATGGGAGTGGCGGCAGCACTCCGGCACAGCTGTCGTGCTGCCTAAACTCCTCTGCTCCGCCGCAGCTTCCCCCTTCGCCTTCCCTATCTGGGCGCCCGCCGCCGATTTCCGCATCATCGACGACGAGATGGAGATGGAGATTTTGGGGCGGGAGGGGGAGGATTGCGCACGAGCAGGGGATTTGGGGAGGATTGCGCGCGCTGTGTTGCCGCGAAATCTCCACGCGCACGTGCGCCCCCGCGCACGGGATCCGTGTTGCCGTCGACGAGCTGCATCAGCTGGTACAACGCGAGTCGGAGTCGTCGTTTTGCTTCGGAGCACGCGCGCGTGCCGTCGACGAACGAGACGCCGGGTCGGCCGTAGTCACGGGTTGCTAGGGGGCTTCCTGCAAAATTGTCGTGCATGTCTACGGGTGTCGACGACCCGTTGTACATGCCCTAAGCATATGCATAGCCGTGTGGGCGAAGCAAAGTGTGCGTGCCCTAAGCATATGCATAGCCGTGTGGGCGAAGCAAAGTGTGCGGACAATATGATTGATCAGGTGAAGCGCATCGTACTCGTTTTTTTTTTATTTTTTCCCTTTTTTTCATTATCATCCGAATGAAATGAAGCAGGAAATTTCACTGGAGAAAAAAAATACAGGTGGGCTACGATGAAAGTGTTACTGCTCGCTTTTTTTTTGGTACTAGCCAGCAGAGAGAGAGAGAGAAGAAGACACACGAAGACGACACAGATAGTGGCCCGTCAAGGCCCATATTTGGGGCAGGAGTGACACGGTTGACGAACAAGTCCATCCATCCATCCAAGTCCAACAACAAACAAGCGGCTGTCGCACGCAGTTGGGCTGTCTTTTGTACGTCGGCCTGCCCAGTTGGCCCAAGCGCGGATAACGGACCTGACATCAGCATCACCGGGCCGAATTGGGCTTCAAGTCGCGTGCGGCTGTTGTCTTGGAGACGGACGCCTCGCATTCGCATCGCATCGTATCGTCGTGTAGTCACGGATGGGGATGATTCGGTTCAGCAACGTAGTACTTTCTCCGTTCTGGAAAAAAAAATTGCAACACTCACATTTCGAGAAGTAAAATAATTCCGAATTTAGCCAAACTTTATACGAGTTTTGGACGCAGTGAGTGATATCGACTTGCAGAGCAGCTTTTCTTTCCTTCCTGCAACTGCAATGCATGGTTGAGTTGAGTGAGTTGGTCCTTTGGTTTGACCATCCATATCCCATCATCCTCGCCCAGTCGCCACTGCCGTATATGTCCTGGGCCTGCATGCACCGAGTGGTAGTGACCGGGCAACGCACGCCTCGCCATCACGAGACGCACAGCCGTATATATGGATGGGATGGCTGATCCTGATCGATCCATCTGCCACCGCATGTCAGTTTGGTACCTCCTCCTACTCATGGCGGCCATCCTCTCATGGATTCTGAATTTGCAGTGGCGTTATTTGACATTCTGACCTAATACTCAACTTATCTTGAGAAGTTTGAATTCAGTTGCAGTCCATATTCTCAGCTGCCGTTCCTGATGAGCGACGACAATGGAATTTGAAGCACG
The DNA here is from genome assembly GCA_033239725.1 of Echinochloa phyllopogon. Lineage (NCBI taxonomy): Eukaryota > Viridiplantae > Streptophyta > Magnoliopsida > Poales > Poaceae > Echinochloa > Echinochloa phyllopogon. Next base: position 58,606,264 of record BTCW01000010.1, read on the forward strand.
GAGGCGGCCGAGGAATGAAAGAGGAACATCACGTACAGCACGGGGCATTTCGACGATCGACGAAGGTAGCTAGTAGCTAGGGTTCAAATTCAAGCGCAAAGGCCGTCTTTTGATAAACACCTTTCATTCTTCCGCATGCCATGGCAATTTAAATTTAATACGCTTCCCGAAGGCTAACTGACGACAGAGGCGATGGAATGATGATCAAGCTAGATAGCTCTAACGAAGAATCGGCTGGCACGCTCGCAATAGCTTCCAAAAGAGAAACATGGCACTTGGCAGAGCTTCGTGGGTATCCAAATCATGAGGGATGCTTCATGACCTGTTCCATCCACAATAATAACATTAGCAGCTTATTACTAGCGCGGCTCCTACTGCGCTACAAAACAGCTTCCTCGAAAAGCACAGAGGCCCTACTAGTCTTAAGGCGTAATACAATTAGGACAAACTGCACATTCCCTCGCTGTTATATAGTATGCTACTGCTAACCTAAAGTAGGGTAGGGCTAGTTATAGCTTGTAGTAATCTGTGACGGGGAATGAGCTTTATACTGAAGCACAAGTGTTACTGCTATTCAAACTGAAGATTGCAGCGTCAGTCGCATTAGAAAAGCCTGGACACTGCTGCAATGTGCAGAAAGACACTGCAATAGTATAGATCGAGCTCCAAGAACAAGGATTGATGATGCCCCCGTAAAGCCCGGTTGCATTGCCTCCTTCAGGTTTCAGAGGCTCAAAAGTAATAATAAGGCTCGATCATACAGGGTCAGAGAGAACGCATCTGTTTCTTTTCTTCTCTGCATATATATATGTTGCATTCCGAATCACGAGCTCACGTACTGTTCACGCCCGGCCGGCGACATGATGATCGACATGCTTCGTTCACCCAGCTCCGGCCGGTTCGTTCTCACAGATATAAGCTGCCTGCATGCTTTTGTATATTGTACGTGCGTGCTGCAATCAATCATAGTTCATGGCCGCGCGCTTCAAAGTTGCCCATCCTTTTGTTTGCGACACATAGCAGTAGTATGATATATAGGGATAGCAAGCAGGACGGAGGCAAGCACGCCGGCCCAGGCCCCCATGAGAGAATTCAGCTGAATCTACATGGTGAGCAGTGACTGTCGTCGCTCAGCTGATGATGGGTTTTAAGTTTTGGTTTGTGGTGTAGGGTCTACGGGTGAAGTGAAGGGACGATTGCAGGCCACATTGGGGACACGGGAAGGCAGCCCGGTGCTTGTCGATGGAAAAGCTTGTCTCCCTTGGACTTATTATATACCCGGCCGGGCCCTAATAATCGATCCCCTATTGGCCGGCCTTCTTCTTATAGTAGTTACCTTCCATCCAAACAAGGGTTTGTTATAATCAACAATTACTTCTACATTACCAGAGTATTCTCTCCGGTTGAGTATTAGAAGTCGTTTAGGACAGCGGCACTTCTTTTTTTATAAAAATAATTTTTAAAAAGTTATATATGTACATTTTTTTGAAAGTAATTTTCAAGACCAATCTATTTATATGATTTTCATATTTTTGATTTGCTATAGTGCTAGTAGTAGCTAGCAAAACAGCAGCAATATTCCGTCAATGGCCGTCAAATTGTTGCATGGCGCTTTACAGCCTTTGCAAAACCAAAGCTTCCATTTGATGCCATCCTACGTCTTTTCATTGCTCTGCTTTTGCCCCCTTTCCGGGCTCGCCTCGGCCCTCCCCATCGTCAACTTTTCGGCTGCCGCCCCCTGGTGAGCTACCTTCTTCAGGCTTCAAGTAGAAAAATTCTACAATTCGAAACAATCTGCAATGCTTACTCCACAGTTTACGTTCATCCTTCCTCTTCTACTACTACTACTATAAAAAAAATCAGACATTCTGTACAAAAAGAAGAGAAAGAACATTCTGATTATATATGCTGTGGCTCAACAGCACTGGTGGTGTAGCGTGTCAGGGACATGTATTCCACAAGCCATCAGTGTATGGTGATGATGGTGTCAGATACACCTGGGCTGGGATCACTACACTGCAGCGTTATTTTCAGGGGCAACGGGCTGTAGATAAGAAGCCACCCCCTCCCTGCTCGGCTGCTCCGTTGCTTTTGCATGCACATGGTGGCCTCGCCTCATCTCGTTTTCACCTGCAACAAACCCCGCCGAGAGATTCAGAAAAGCCAGGCGAGTCAAGTCTAAAACTCTGAACAGAGTGGTGCCCTCTCGAGCTATCCCCTTCTCCTTCCTACATGCTGTGCCGCATTGAAGCCTGATAGTGAAGCCACAAATATCATCCCGGACAGTGAGTGAAGCCAATGAGCTCTCACACTCACACACATTATTAGCTGCTTGCTTAGCTCTCTGGCTCATCACCCACAGTCCTGCTCAGTGCTCACATTGCCCGGTGCTCGCTCATGGGCGCTGGTTGCGGATTGTGAGGGACGCGGAAGACGAGCAACAAGCTCCTGCAGCTTCGGTTCTTGCATGGCAGGAGCTCAATGGCCCAGAAGACTGAGCGCATCGCTGCTGCTGCTCCTCCTGTGCGCTTCTGTCCTCTGCGCCGTCCTGCTGCTCGTGCCGGCGGCTCGCCGGGGAGAGGAGACGGAGAGGTTTCCTGTCGCCGCGGCGTCGTCGTCGTTGTGGCCCGCCGGCGGGCGCCGCGTCCTCCCGCAGCCGGCGGGCGCGGCGAGGTCGAGGCGGTTCCGGCCGCGGCGGGGGCGGTGGAACTCGGCGGGGCTCGGCGACAGCAAGCATGAGGTCCCGAGTGGGCCCAATCCGGACTCCAATAGGTAGCAGGTAATAAGGTAGAGGCGGTAGATCCCGTTCCAGTGATGCTCCTCTCCTCTGTTTCTGTTTCTCTAGATGGAGGCATGGAGCTCGGTTTAGGCATCATTATTATTATTGGATAGTTCTAGCTTTATATATGCTTCGTCTGCTCATACCTCCTCCTCCTACTTCGTCTTCGTCTTCTTCTTCTTCATAAGAGATATGTACAAACAGATGAGCATTATTGTCTAATGCATTATAAATCTCCACCCCCGCCTGCTGTGGTGTATCGCGTGACGACAGATGGCTTGCGCGTTCCCGTTGAATCGAGGGAAGAGAGTCAGAGAGTGGCGAAACGAGGATGCATTTCTGAACCCTGAATCTTTGAACATGGTCTCTGCAACTGCATAGCGATGCAATCCATTGCAATGCAAGCGGTCGTGTCCGTGCCCCCCAATAATTCTGCTGCGCTTGGACCAGACCAGCGGGGTGCCGCGCCCTCCTGATCAATCAATGATACCTCATCTGACCCCGGGGGCGTCGTCTCGTCGTGTCTGCTTCTACTTGGTCTGTCCGGTCCCCCGCGGGCAGCAGCTGGGATAGCAGCCGCCAGCCAGGTTATGAGCCCCCACAGCTCGCTCGCAAGTCGCCACTGAAAGACACCGTGGCTGGGCCGCGCCTGCCCTGCCACAGCCCACAGCAAGCGGATGGCTCGTCTCGCCTGGACGCTCATGCTTAGCATGCATACCCTTGTACACTAGTGTAGCGTAGGTAACGTTAGAAATATAAGCAATATTCGATATATTTTAATTCGAGAAATTAACAACAAATTCATGACAGCAGTCGGTGATTCAATGATAACAGAGTATGTGTGAGTGTTCAAGTTAAATCTCATAATTAACATGAACAACATGAGAAATCAGAACAAGTTATAGTTTATGGTGTACCCAGAGGCGGGACCGGTACCGGAGGCACCAGGTGCGCCGTCACCAGCTGGAGGAATAGTGTTAACCATCCTCGATTGGCCTTGCTTGAAGTAGTTGATCTAATTTAGTGCAGTGACGAGTTGCTGCAGCGGAGTCCCTTGAGCGGCCTTCTGGAAGTAGTCGTTCAAGGCCACCGGGACGTAGTCGTTTGAGTGAGGGAGACAGCCATCAGGAAGTAGTCGTACGAGTTGACGGGGAGGTTCGGAGGCAGCTGCTCACGCAAGCAGTGTGCGCGCAAGGTCTGCGTTGGGAATGCAAGAAATCAGCAGAACACAGTGAGGCAGAAATGGAGAGTTCTCCTAGAAAGGAGTACCAGAGAGTTGTTCAAGTGTCCGTGCCTACAGATGAGAGACCTCCTTATATAGGTGTATATGAGAAGGGGGTTGAACCTGAACGTCTTTGATCAGCCATAATGCCATTACCGTTGTCAGTTACTCTCTACCAACGTTAGCAAAACGTTCATCACACAGCACACGCCGAGCGGCTCGGCTCGGCTCGGCCCGGCAAGCGAGCGCGTGTGGCACGCCCTTCTCCTTTTACCAGCTTCACAAACGGTCCACAACATTTAAGTTGGTTAGGATTCCCGTTGACTCTCACTCCGAGATTTAACTTCCTAACATTTACTAGTAGACCTTTAATTTTTTGATTAATTGAGACTAAAATGAGTCAGATCCAGTTAATCCAACGGGTAGGGTGTGCACTGTGGCTGAACGCGTCGCCGGACGCAATGCCTGTAGCGTGTAGCTGCAGGTTTTGTTGCTTCGAATTTCGAAAAAATCATGTTCAGATCGATTTGCTTCTTCCCGTAATATATGGTAAGTATAATAAACATAGAGATAAGTACTCCCGCACATTTGAGAGAGGAGAAACAAAGTCAGTGTGAATTATGAAGATAGGTCGAGACCAACACGTACAGCGAGCTACAGGGCGTTTTGCTTTTTTCGAGCACGAAATGGAACGCACGCACTTGGTGTGAATCTTTTAACGCTGGGCAACGTGCCGACGTCCCCATGCTGTTGGTAAGAAAACAGAGAGCTGTTTCGTTGCCCGTCAGCTTCACCCCCGGACAGAGCTAGCTGTATTTGTTGTTCGGCGCAGTGACACGTAATCTTGAGACGGCTTGTCAGACAACCTATATAATGAGTTGTTGTTTTGGTTGTCTCGTAGTAATACAATATCCCTTAATTTATAGAAAAATAAAGAAATATTATTGGTTGCATGGCAATAAAACTCATATAATGATGGTGGAGTTGTCTCATAGTCCTAAAATTTAGCTCATGAGGCGGTTGTTTCGCAAAGCAACAACCTCTTTCTCCCACCTTGCTCTCTCTCCTCCACATCAGCAAAAATCCTACGTGACATTGTATGAAACGACCTATGAGACCGCTGGCGTGTAGCAATGTAACTGACCTGGTACGTCCAACTGGCCCTTACAAATAGGCACCAACCGGATAATTTTTCTGTTGGACTTTCCGCCCATGGAATTTTTTTTTCCAGATCAATAAGCCGTTGGAGACGGTTCTCACGTAGCAGCAGGCCAGCAGAGCGCAAGCGTCGTCACAATGGCTTTCTCGCTTGCAAGGACCAGCAGCCCATTACACACTGAGGCCCGTCAGTCGACGACTCATCGTCCGTTGTTGTCGTTGTTGTGTTGGCCGAGTGCTCCCTGCTGGGCTTGTAGCCCAATGAGCCTAGACAGAGACACGTACGGGAGACTTTGAAGCACAAGATTAATGGGCCGATCGTAGAGCAATATCCTAGGCCGAGGTTGGAATCGGCTGCACTTGTTCCAGTCAGAATCTGAAAAGGACCTTTCTGGGCAACGCAGGCTGCAACGCAGGCTGCAACCAGCAGCAGCAAACCAGAGCGGGAGCTACTCGATCGGTGCAATTCTTTACTCCAGCAGACACTTCAGGTTCAGTCAGTCACTCACCACACCACAGAGCTGTCATGAACCAGAAGTCGTCATCGAGCTCAAGCAACGGTAAACAAGTAAAGGCGTCCTCAAGTGAGCAACCAGCCCAGGCCCAGAAGAACCGAAGCCGACGGCCCAACTCCAAGTATTCCGGTCCACTCTGGATGGCGTGAGGTTGTTGCCGGGATAAGAACAGTGGTCTCTTCTCTCCGAAGGGGATCGGCATCTCTGTAATAGGATAGAACATTGGCCGGCTTAGCCGGAGAACTTGGCGGCGGAATCCTTCCGTCGAGGTGTATCGAACCCACTACCTACGAATACATTCATTGTGTCCCTAAATCCCGGTCGTAGCCTAACAAGAGCTAAGACAGGGAGTTGCAGCGCCTGATGCCAGAAGCCAAAGCGTTAATTTTTACTAGTTGACAACGACAAGAGCCTCGTCTACCATCACGGCCTTGTTTAGATGCATATTTGGGGTAGGGATTTGGGGTTCGAGGTCACTTCGCCATAAATGCGTCACTGTAGCATTTCATTTGTATTTATAAAAAATTATCCAAAAATTGATTAATTAGGCTCAAAATGTTCGTCTCGCCGAGTACAACAAAATTGTGCAATTAGTTTTTAATTTCATCTATATTTAGTACTCCATGCATGCTATGATATTTTGATGTGATGAGAATCTTCTTTTTACATAGTAAACTTTGGGGTAGAATTTGGTATCTAAACAAGGGCCGCATGATTCCAACTCACCACGCAGTAATCTATTGCGGACTAGCATTTGGTGGTCACTTGATGCGTGCAGCTGGAACTTAGCGGGCTCCACTGCAAGTCCAACCAAATCTAGCTCTAACTAGGCTCACATGATCAGGCCGGCCACTGCACTGCCAGACCTTGAGTCACTGATTTCTTTTGTTACTAATTAATCCACGCAATTCACAAGTCCCACCCCACTCGATCTACCTGACTCAGGCCATGTGTCTCCGTGAAAAAGTTTAACCCCTTTGGTGCCGCGGGGCTCGATGCGCTCCGCTTCTAAACAAGTCGCTGCTACTCATCAACTCACACGCATGTGGGGAGCTCATCGCTTCAGCTTGCTTGACCCCCGGTTTCTTCTAGTTAAAACCACTCACTCAGCGTCACCCCCGTCAAGTCACTAATGCATGAGTTTTTTTAGAAAAGGGATATATATTAATATCACTGTACCATGAGTGATGACCACAACCACGTGCATTTGCAATTTCCAAACGCATGTAGTGGCAGTACGGTTTCGTGTTAATTTTACGCGGCGGCGATGACGATGATTATTTGCCGGGAACGGAAGGTTGACGTTAACCGGTGAACAGTACGTACGTGCCCTGAGCCCCTGACAGCGTAGCCAAACCGGCAAACTAAAATGTCTTGTTTAGTTTTCAAATTTGGTCTCCAAATTTCACTATACAAAAAGAAGATTCTCATCACATCAAAATATTGCCACATGCATGGAGTATTAAACGTAGATAAAATCAAAAAAATAATTACACAGTTTTGTTGTACTGTGCGAGACGAACATTTTGAGTCTAATTAATTAATTTTTGGACAATTTTCACACATACAAACGAAATGCTACAGTGACACACGCACCTTAAAGACCAAAATTTAGCTCCTAAATTTGGAAACTAGGCCTTTTCATCCTCTTTGTAATAATATACTGTACCGATTAATCCAGGTACGGGATTGGTTGCCTAATTTTGGGCCTCTTCGGCTGGCCGGTGGCTGGTTAATTTGTGACGAGAAAAAAATAGCGCTGGCTGACTCGCGACTGGTGCCGATCGTAGAGAGAAAAATATGACCGCTGAAAAGCCGGCCCAACATGCTTACATATTAGCTACGGCGATGGGAACGATCGATGTCGATGACGTGTCGTGTTCGTGAGAGGTTGCAATGAGACCGATCGAGATTTCAATCTAGCCGTCAATTCAGGGATGTCGACGTCGCCAGATCCGTGTGACCCGGATGATTGAGACCTGTCAGTTTCAGTATCAGCTGAACGTACATGTCAAGCAGGGCCGCTCCTCGGCTTCAACATCTGGATTCTCACTCTGTGCTGGGAATAGGATAGTGGAAGAAAAAATGTGTGGAAAAGAGATTAGCCGAGATGGCGCCGCAAGAAAAGCGTACGTCTGGTTGCTTCTCAACTGACAAGTGGCCTGCTCAAAAAAAAAACTGACAAGTGGCGAGATGCGTTGGCAACAGGGAAAAGAAAAAGGGGGAAAACCGATCCGTTATTATCTTCTTCTATACTCCTCTGTCCCAAATTAATTGCATTTTTAAGATTCAAACAATTTCCCAAAATAAGTGCACACTTTGTGCTCATCAGTTCGAAAGTTTTGAGTGTTCGCACACCGAGTCAGTACACGTAAGGCTCTATTGTAAATAAAATATCTGAAGCACTCAGCAGCTAGCCAACCACGGCCTTCTGGCATACTCTAGAGTGTACACGTGGTGCACATACATTGCTGCAATCGTTACTGCTAATATTTAAAGCTGGTGCTTGTTAACATTGTCATAGGGGTATTATTGTCATTTGCTTCAAGTACTCATTTGCCCTTTCAAATTCTACGAATGCATTTATAATGAGACGGAGGGAGTACAGTAGATAAGAGGACCAGAGACCTGACTAGCCGCAACATGTTTGAACGAGTGAATGCATGGGAAGCAGTCAAGGATTTTATGATTTTTTTATATATAATAAAAAAACTCTGTATTAATATCTCAGCAGTTTTTCTTTGATTTGAAATATGTAAGGAGTTATGATCTGACGATACCCAGAACATGCTTTTTCAGTGGAAGAAAAAAGAAACGCATCATCCTGGGTCATTATGTGTTTATCGTATCATGCAGAGACAGGTGTAGTTAATACCTTTTAATCCTACTGTCCACTGACGATGGGCTTCACATGTAAAACGTTTTTAAACATATAGCAGGAAATATAATCGCACGCTGGTGTTTCACACTTTCACGTATCACATCTCCATTGCTATGTTCCTTGTAGTTGTCGACTAGAGATGAGAACAGATGCCCATATATGTATGAACATGCGGCGTGTTGGGTGCCAGTATCTCCATCTCGGTATTTCTCTTCTCCACTTTATCTACGTGGAGTCCCATCCTTTAAAACCAGCGCGCGGCATCTCATTTTTTTTCCGGGACAGGAACCTATTCCGTTCACACATCGTTTTCTTGCTCGTGGCATTTGTATTTTCATCAGTGACCCTAAAAAACCTGTCCAAGATCATCAATCGTGATTGATTAAGTGTTCAAAATGAACAATAGGCATTGAACGAATGTCTTTCTCATGACAATTACTCAGCTATATATTATTCATCACAAAAGAAATGAACAAAAATTTTGCAAAGAACTCACGTCGAACCACTTAGGCCTTGTTTAGATCCCAAATTTCACCCCCAAAGTTCACTGTGCAAAAAGAAGATTCTCATCACATCAAAATGTCGGTACATGTATGGAGTACTAAATATAGATGAAATCAAAAACTAATTGCATAGTTTTATTGTACTCTGCGAGACGAACATTTTGAGTCTAATTAATCAATTTTTGGACAATTTTTCACACATACAAACGAAATGCTACAGCGACGCACGTACCCAAAAAGCCAAAGTTTGGCTCCTAAATTTGGGAACTAAACAAGGGCTTAACATTAGCAGTAGGGTGTGGAAGCAAGGGACCAGACACTACTACAAAAACGATTTGTAGGTGCGGCCTCTTTTTTTTTCTAGGCACGGACGAAAAGACGAGCCGCTGCTAAAAATCGAGATATGTACGGTAACAAACAACCCGCACCTAGAAATACATTTCACCCGTCCTTAGAAATGAGGGTCATTTCCAAGGGTGGGTAGTGGGATCAGCCGCACCTCTGGAAATCCCCATTTCCAGGGACGGACCAGAGGCGCACCCGACCCTGAAAATGGGCTTGATTTCCAGGGGCGGACTAACCGGTCACCCGTCCCTGAAAATCGATTTCCAGGGGCGGGTGGATTCGTGGCCCGCCCCTAGAAATAGGCCCCGAGAAAAAAATCATAACTTTTTTATACGACCTCAGATAAAGACAAAATTTATATCAAAATTGTAGAGATCGAAAAGATATAAAACTTTGTAGTTGACAACTTTTTTATTTGAGATTATTTACTTATCCAAAAAATTATTATAAGATCTTTAGTTGATTTCTAGGGACGGGTGATGGCGTCACCCGTCCCTAGAAATCGTCTTGAAAACTCCGGCATGCTCCCATTCCAAAAGTTAAAACATTTAATCTTCTTGTTATGTGCCTTATCCTCTCCCATCTATCTTCTTCCTTATCCTCTCTCTCCTATCCTCTCTCATATGTGTTGCTTCTAGCATCCGGGACGGCAGCCGAGCTGCCGCAGCGCTAGAGGCCCTCTTCCTCGGCCAGCTCACCGGCATGGCAAGTGGAGCCTCTAATCTTCGGCGGTGCGGCCCTGGTGGCTCGGCACCATCGGCAAGGGGCGGAGGCCCCTACCTCGGCCAGCTCGCCGGAGCGGCTGCGGCGGGGAGCGCGGACCCAGGCCACGTGAGCCGAGCGGCTCTGGAGGGGGGCGCGGTCCCCAGGCGACGGCGTGGCCGAGCGGCTCCGGCGGGGCGCAACCGAGCAGGGGCTTTTTTTGTTTTTAAATCGGTTTCTAGGGGCGGGTGATGCCATGCCCCGCCCTTGCTAAGCCATTTATTGCAGCGGGTCTCTTGTCCGTGCCCACAAACGCGCATTTGTAGCTGCGAAAAGTGAGCGCGGGTGCTCCGCCCGCCCTCTCAAATATATTTTCAACCGTTGCTAGAAATGTTTTTTTGGTAGTGAGAGCCGCCATGCCAGCTCGCTAGCTATCCTGCCCAAATTCGTCGTGTACCAGCAGGACCGTGCCAATCACAAATGGATCCACACGCCAAAGACACGCTGAATAGTGGGTCCCGCGTTGCGGAGATCTGGACAATTTTAGCCTTTTCTAAATTTTCGGGGTCTCGGCTGCTTAAACTTTAGTTTATTTTTCCTTTTTTTAGGGGGAATCTGGTTTGTTTTCCACTTTTCCATCTGATCTCTCATCTTGAGGGTATGTTAATTCATACCTGACCACACCATCTAGAGTGATGATGCATCTGCTACGAGCGGCGTGTCGGCGCTATAAACCATATAGCAAAATACTGTATTTCTCTATATGCAGTTTCTAATCCTATAGTCATCCTTTCCAGCATTGCATTAGCCTATTCGTCGCAGAGATAGAGGTGCTTGCTTGCCCACTAGAGGCAGCTCAATGGGAAGGCTTCTGATGATTATTTTCCATTATTTTATCAAGCTTATTAAACAAAACAATCTAGGTGCGTCAGGCATGCTCTAAAGTATCCATCATGGATACCTCCTCTTCTTGCGAGAGTTAATCAAATCTAGTACAAAACCATCACCCGGCAAAAAACTATAAAGCCCTCCGAATCCTTCCCGTTCGCTTGCTAACTAACTACCAGCTGGCTGCCACATGCCTTGCCAATAGACTAATACCCTACTTACTTCTAGGATGAATGCTTGTCACTTAAATTTTATCACCCACACACATACAGGACAATCATGCATTTCTTAAACTATCTACGAATGGAAAACAATAAGCGCCCACCACTTGGATGAGCTATGAGTACATCACATGCTCAGACGGTACGTTTAACATTTTATTTCCACCTAGAATCAAGAGTGCACGACGTTAATCATCCAGGATAGAAAGGCAAGCTTTTTTTATATGGCAAATGATTTTTTAATTACACCATGCACTATTGCTAAACCTTTTAGCACGTACGTATACTATACTAATTATGAATATTATGCACGGAGTAATAGAGAGAGATTATGCATTTGTACATAGCCAAAGAAGATGCAAATAAACCCATCACCCATTAGTCTAGTAAATGATTTGATCCCTTGAAGGAACTTTTGTAGGAGTAGTAGTATAGGTAGTCATGTGCTTGTAGGTCCCGCTTCTCAGTGACGGAAATGCTGTAGGCCCAGGGCGACCCGTGAGAATGAAAAGAGGGCCAGGTCAATAACTCCTCCTTTTGCGCGCAGCACCATCTGCGGCCGCAGATTTGACGGCTCCTTTGGCTGTATATGTGCCCTGGGCTACCGAAGAATTTACTGTATTTATTTTCTTGGAATCTCTCTCTGCCGTTCGTTAGCTGCCCTCAGATGCGCGAGCTACCAACAGGAAAGGATAATTTCGCCTGCCTGCCTGCCGACACCGCCAGGAAAAAGCGCCCACCCGTCGTAAATCACAAGCCTGATGCAGGATGGTCCTGGTGGTGCGTGACACTTGGCCGGCCGGGCGCGCGGGCTGGTGCGCCGTGGCCACAGCCGCCTTTTTCTCAAGCAGTCGTGCACGCTGTCGCTGCCCGAGTGCTCCTTGTCGGTTGGAAGCGCAGGTGCATACCGTGGCCCATGCCATGGCACCTTGATTAGCATCCGCGCGCGTGAAATTACCACGTATACTACTGTACTTACTAGGTCTGCAGGGGTGATGCACGAACAGCTGCTAAGCTCACACGAGGCCCAAGCAAGCAGGCGCCCTGTCTGTCTGGCCGTAGCGAGGCGAGAGCTGGCACGCCAAACCCCAGGGCGCGAGACTGTCATGGTACAGAACTCGAGCATTGCGAGAGCTCGTGTTTTTTCCCTACCTAAAGGTTTGACTCGAATTATACTACATACCTGTAGGTCATACCTAATGTGGGTAGACTACCAATGCTTACGGCTCATCAAATTGGGGTTGGTTAGCACTTAGCACTCCTACTACTCTACCATATGCATAATTATTGTGAACATAACATATAATATCTTTATTCTCAAGAATAATCCTTTAAACAATATACTGCATGGATGAATAATTTCCATGGCTATATATTTTTTAAAGATTTTTTCAACTAAAGATAACCTTGCATCTCTTCATACTCACGAATTCATAGATGGCATATATTTAATAATAATTCTGAGATATATATATATATATACACACATACGATGACCGATACCTACCTTAACAAAACGTAGGTTGTTGGAAAAAAAAGATCCTCCACAAAGAAGATCGCAGATTAATGGAAAGAAATGAGAAAAGCGAAAAGAAAGGCCTGGCCCACCTCACCAACACGTACCATTGACACGAACACCTCAATCCCAACTGTCCCCACACGCCTCCCGACGCAGGCCAGCCGAGCCGAGCCCGGCCCGCCAAAATCCCCCACCCCGCCCGCCAGGCCACCCAGTCAAGATCAAGAAACCCCTCCTCCGAAACCGCCACCCTTCCAGAATCCCAGCGACGGCCGCTATCCGCTAATCACATCGCCCATCCATTCTAATCCGCCGCTAATCGCATTCCCCACCTACCTTATAACACGCCCTTCTCCCCTACCCACGCGCCCCCCCTTCCAATCTGAAATTCTCCATCCAACCCTAGCCGCCGCCGAGGCGCATCCCCGCCGCGCGCCGCCATGGCCGAATCCGGCGACTCGTCCCCGCACTCCGCCGCGGCCACGGACGACACGCACCACGACGGCTCGGAGGCCTCCGCGGCGGCGGCTGCGGCGCCGGCCGGGCACGCGCCGCCGCTGCCGACCCCGCCCAAGGTGCGGCTGATGGTTAGCTACGGGGGGCGCATCCAGCCGCGGCCCCACGACAACCAGCTCGCGTACGTCAACGGCGAGACCAAGATCCTGTCGCTCGAGAGGCCGCTCCGCTTCGCCGACTTCGCCGCGCGCCTCTCCGCGCTCGCGGGAACCCTCGGGGACGTCTGCGTCAAGTACCAGCTGCCGGGGGAGGACCTCGACGCGCTCGTCTCCGTCACCAACGACGAGGATCTGGAGCATCTCGTCCTCGAGTACGACCGCCTCCACCTGCTCCGCCCCGCGCCAGCCTCCGGCAGCGGCTCCAACCGCGGATCCACGCTCAGGCTCAGGGTCTTCCTCTTCCCCGTCCAGTCGCCCCCGCCGCCGCCGCAGCCGGCCGGACTCCTCGAGCCCAAGGCGGAGCGCCACTGGTTCGTCGAGGCGCTCAACACAGTCCCGCAGCCCAAGCAGGAGACGTCGCCGTCGCCCGTCCCCGCGCAGCAGTCGTCGCCGCCGCAGCAGAAGCAGGAGTCGGTGTTCTCCCAGCAGTCGTCGCCACCGCAGGCGAAGCAGGAGTCGGTGTTCGTTCACCCGCCGCAGACGGTGGTGCAGATGCCGCCGCCTCCTCAGCCTCACATGGTGATAGCTGCGGCGAGCCCCGACTACCTGTTCGGCCTCGACAACGGCTTCGTGCCTCCCCCGGCGGTGAAGGTGAAGGACCCGGCGGGCGAACCTCCGACGGTGAGGGAGAACGTCCCCGTCGAGATACCCGCCAAAAACGACGACCGCCATCCCAACCCCAACCCCACGGGCGACCACGTCGCTGTCTCCCCTGTCGTCTCACCTGCCGAGTTCCAGCGCCAGATCCAGGAGCTCGAGAAGCTGCAGCTCGCCGACAACGCCACCCACCAACCGCCTCAAGCCCCTGCCCCTGCTCCAGCCGCCGCCCCTGCCCCCGTCCCGGCTCCGGCGCCCGCCGCACTCCCGAGGAACGGCAGCGACGACTCCCTCACCCGCGCCTACCCTCCCGCCACCGCCACCCCACCCGCCAACGCGGAGTACTACCTTCCAAAGTTCCCGGAGAAGCCCCCTGTTCCGCCGCCGTCATCCGCTCCGCCTGCGACGACCTACCTGCAGATGCCTGGCAGGTACGCATCCGTCGCCCCGGGCTCCGGCGCGGACCATGGCCCCGTGTTCTTCATCCCAGCGCCGCATGGCTACTTCGCCGCCACCGCCTCCCCAGGTGCGACCTCCTTCCCCGCCGTGTACGCCGTCGCCCCACCCAATGCCAACGCCAACGGCTCCGCCCCTTCACCCGCGGTGTCGAATGCGGCGGCCTACGCCCCGGCCCCGCAGGTCGCGTACGACAGCAATGGCCGCGCCATCTACTACACCAGCATGCTCCCCCAGTATCCCTCTGCTGTCAATGGCATGTCGGCGGCGGGCGCAGTACTCGGCACAGAACCCGCGAAGCCGGTGGCTGTGGCTGTGAAGCCGACCGTCTCCTGATCAAAGCTTACCTCGCCTTATCGCCCCGCCCATGGATCAAAGGAGTTTTCCAATTGTTCTTTCATCCGCCCGTCAATATGCGTTAATACTATGTCAGTTGGATTCGTTATTGTCCCTAGTATTCACCTATATTTTCCCCCTTCACCTTTTAATTTGTCTAGAGTTATTTTTTTGGTTTGGAGTTCTGGGTTCATGATATGATGCAACAAGTATTAGTAGTTCTTTGGTGTGCTTAGATGTACATACAGAGTCTGTGGACATAATGGATAAGTATTATATTAGCTTATTGGAGAGTTGAGTTCAGTCGAGTTGTTTAACAATCTTGAGGTGTCAGCTGCTGCTATTTGTTAATTCTTTGGAGGTTTCTGTATCGATTAATGTCAGAAGTTCAATGCGGGCTAATTGGCCATGTGATTGCTCTCTGTGATGAGCGTGTATCTTGTTTCCTTGTCAATTGCTGCTGCTGCTCCCTTGTTGGCATCCTCAGTGATTTCCGGTGCTGATCACGGGAGATCAGCTTGGTGCATTTATGTATATGTACTGGAGGCAATTGTTGGTTGTTGCCGTACCGTAATAGTTCTGGCGATACGGTGGTTGTGCGGGATGGATGATGAATGCATCAAATCAAATCTTTCGCCCAGATGAGTGGTTAAGAGTTCAATTTTAACATGCACGGCTGCACCCTGGATGTTGTCGTGATGAGTTATGGCGTCCTTGTTCTGCTAAATTAGTATGGTGATGCTGCTGCTGCTGCTGCTTCTGGTTTTATAATCATCGTTATGTTTTTATTTGTTAATAACTGGCCACTCCATCAAATTCGTTGAGCCGGATCTGTGGTTCTGGGGCTGCGATAAATGAACTTTGCATGAAGCTCCATAAATGTGCATAAATTCTGTCCCTTAAGAAGTAACGCACTGTTGCACGTACTTGTCGCAATCGTTGAAACTGGAAGCCCATGCCCACTCCTCTCGCCCATAGTCACCTCCATCGCATTCCCATGCCCTGCTTTCCTCTGACACAGCTGTGCTGGAGCTTGGATGGATGCCCTGCCTTGCATCGCCGAGAGGATCTTTCATTCTTTCGATGCCCATCTAGGTATCATACCAATGGCCCTTTTGGGCAAAGATGTTTAGCTTGTGCAGCAGCGACATGGCTTTTGACCAAAGCCTTGCGATGTGCCGTGCGCCCGACCTTTTCCCTGCCCCGGATTATTGCCGCTTTTACCACCTGATGATGACTCCCTGGCTTGCTTGGCTATCTTCTTCTTGCCCTCGGCTCGGTTCAGCCAGCTCTCGAGCAGCAACCTTGGCAGGAACCGTGGCAGAACCTTGGATCAGAATCCTCACCATGTGCCATGCCTCCTGTCCTGTGGCTTATCAGCATCAGTCAACGGTATTTTTCTCTCACAACAAACCAACACCAGCCGGAGAGCAGTATTTTTCTCTCAATATAAATCTGCACCGGCCAGCCGTCGCCCGGAATGTTCGTCTTCAGCTGCTGTTGTTGAGCCACTGGGGCTGTCGTGTCGATCTGATCGAGCAGCGGCATTCAGCAGCAGAGTCGGCAGCCCAGTGACACTGCAAGCACACGGGAAGGAAAGAGAAGGCGGCATGGCTCCCCATCCCCTTCACACCGATCGCCCAGCATCTGAGCTCTCGGTAGCTTGGCTTTGATTGCGGGCTCGTTTTGGTTGGCTGCTTGCTTGCTGCGGGTTTACCGGGCATTAATCCCCGTTGGGTGATGGTGCTCATGTGCCTGATGTGAGATGGCAGCTGATCGATCAGGATGGGTGCTGCAGCTGCCGACGATCACAAGCATGGGCGCCATTAAAAGGCTGCTGCTGCCTGTGCGCATATGCTGCAGTTCACTGACGCTCGCGTCCGCTGCCGTGCACATCAGTTGCAGTTGCAGTTGCAGGGGTTTTTCTTGTGTGTTTCTGATTGCTCAGAGAGAGTGCTCTGAATGAGGTGAGGCGAGTGGAAGAACACCGTGCGAGAGAGGAGGAGGAGGTAAAGGCTATGCTGCTTTCGAGCTGTTCGTGCTGCGCCCATCGTTCCCTTGCGCATGATTGTTGTCCTGCCTGCGGAGCTGTCACGGACCATGATTTCTGGAGCGCTCGGGAGTGCACGCACTGGTGTCTGAAAGCGCAAGCATGTCTAGCCTGGAGTGGATGATTCCAGCCATCTTTTATTGCAAAAAAAAAGCAGCAGCAGGTGACCAGGTATCATACATAATTCATATATACGTGGCAGTGCATTGCATCTCTGATTATTAGACTGTTGGGGTTGAAGAGGTGGTCTCTGAAAGTTTATGAAAATTATTGCTCTACGTGCAGGCGGAGGATAATGGCATTATAGCGCCTGGCTCTCTCTGCTGCACGCCAATGCAAACTGGGACTGTCAGTTTGTCACGCTCTAGAGTCTTCAAGGAGAGCGACGAATACGAATGATTTGCTCCTGTGAAGATTGGGGGCGTTCAGCGTTCTCTCAACAGGTTTCTCAAGCCTGAATCGGCGAGCATGTCTCGGCCACAAATGGGCCGATTTGTTTGATGAGCGTGATTTGGCCCGTGGCCACATAGCTGGGCCTTGAAGCTTGGGGCCACATAGCCCATAGGATACGATGAGGAAGGGAGGTGAGTGCGCGTGTCGGGCGGGCCTCTGAGAATCTGCAAAAGACATTGATTGGGCCGGCAAGAGAAAACAATCAAATGCCGAGAGGGACAGGGGCCGGAAGTTTGGCCGTCCGTTCGTGCCCACCACTCTAGTACGGAAACACTCCACTGCCGACACGGCCGCCCACAAGAAATGGCGCGGGCCGGTTGCGCAGCCCACCGGGTGGCCTCTCAGCCCTCGGCTCTGCTGCTGGAGAAGAGAAGGTGGAAGAACACGAGTTGCTTCTCGCCTCATCCTTGTGGCCTCGTATATGGTGTCGTGAACACAAGACAAGACAAGATGGCTGCTGGCGCCCACTGACGGCGGCACCCGGCTAATTTAAAAACGAATTTGGGTCTTTTGGTTACGTGAGTCACCGTAGCATTTTATTTGTATGTGTGAAAAATTGTCCAAAAATTGATTAATTAGGCTTAAAATGTTCGTCTCGTAGAATACAACAAAACTGTATAATTAGTTTTAAATTTCATCTGTATTTAATACTCCATGCATGCTATGACATTTTGACGCGACGGAAATCTTGAACTTTGAGATTAAAATTTAAGTCAAAAGGTCCACGACACCGCTGACTCGCTGCTAGCTTCTCCTTCTCAAACATGGGGCACTAACTACTACTGTAGGATACAATACTAGCACTGTATAGAATCCCGTCAACTGCAACCACTCCAGGAAAAAGCAGTTGTGGTGTCAACGGCAAGACATTCCTTCTGCACAGGCCGTGCCACTTTGGGAATATACCTGTGCCGCTTTACTAGGTTTTCGTTGAGACGTAAAATAGGGCGGTGGAGATTCGAGAGTTTGAGATAACTTCGTAATCATTGCGCTACCGTAGCATTTTATTTATACGTATGAAAAATTATCCAAAAATTGATTAATTAGGCTCAAAATATTCGTCTCACAGAGTACAGCAAAACTATACAGTTAGTTTTTGATTTTATCTACATCTAATACTCCATGCAAGAGCCGATATTTTTGCTCGGTGAACTTTGGAGTTGTTTTTTTTTCAAAAAAACAAGGGCTACGGCAGTCGGCAGTGACCGCAGATTCTGGGCGCTGGACGACGTGCCAAAGTTGCCTTGGGTGATTCCCTCTCCCGAGGACGGGAATCTTGGCATCTCCACGCGGCTGCTACGCCCCGGAATTTGCCGAAACCCACCGGCCCCGCGCCCCGTGCGCGCTGGTTGCTGTGTCCCTCCCCGCCGCTGAATCAACAGGCAGGTGAGGTGAGTGCGCCGGCCGGAAACCTCTCTGGTCGGCGCCGCGCCATGCTGCTGCGTCTCTGTGTCCGTGTGAGAGAGGTTACCAAGTCGCATATGCGCCTCCCCCAACCACGAACTCTCCCGGCGACACCGACACACAGTATATCCATGGCGGTATAAATACGGCCAGCAGCCATACAGGCCAAGGTCACACAAGAACAAGATCCATCTAGTAGCGAGAGAGAGAGAGAGAGCGAGAGCGAGACAGACGTCTACAGAGACTGACTGGCCTTGTCCCTCCCAAGACACATTCAGATATTCTAGTAGCGAGCGATTCGAAGGCCATGTCGTCCTATTCCAAGGCCAACGGCAATGGTGCGGAGGAACAGCCGCAGCTGGTCTGCGTGACCGGAGCCGGCGGCTTCATCGGGTCGTGGGTGGTCAAGGACCTCCTCCTGCGCGGCTACCGTGTCAGGGGAACGGCAAGGGACCCTGGTCAGTACTCAGATTCCTTTCTGGAGTACTATCTCGAGTTCATCTCTGCATAATACTAGATGCTAAATTTCATCTCTGAATGTGCAGCGGACAGCAAGAACGCGCACTTGCTCGCGCTGGAGGGTGCCAAAGAGAGGCTCACGCTGTGCCGCGCCGACGTCCTCGACTGCGACTCCCTCCGCGCCGCCTTCAGCGGCTGCCACGGCGTCTTCCACGTCGCGTCCCCGGTGTCCAACGACCCTGTCAGTCCCCTCAAATCCTCTTCTCTGCTCCTATATACATAGCTAGCTACACCACATTGCTCATCTGCTCATGTGTGCTTACCCTGCTGGCTGCTGCTCTGCATATGACCAATGGCAGGAGCTCGTGCCGGTGGCCGTGGAGGGCACCAGGAACGTGATCAACGCCGCGGCCGACGAGGGCGCGCGCCGGGTGGTGTTCACCTCCTCGTACGGCGCCGTGCACATGGACCCCGACCGCAGCCCCGACGCCGTCCTCGACGAGACCTGCTGGAGCGACTACGAATTCTGCAAGAACACAGACGTAAGCTGCCATTGCCATCCAGCCTCTCTCTGATCTTCAGCTCCTCTGTTTCAAATTTCCAGTCGCAGAGGCGATCGAATGCATGCATACTCAGTACTCATCCTCCGATTCCGTGCTCGCAGAACCTGTACTGCTGCGCCAAGATGATGGCGGAGATCACGGCGACGGAGGAGGCGGCGCGGCGGGGGCTGCAGCTGGCCGTGGTGGTGCCCTGCATGACCATGGGCCCGATGCTGCAGCAGACGCTCAACTTCAGCAGCAACCATGTCGCGCGATACCTGATGGGAACCAAGAAGACCTACCCCAACGCCGTCGCCGCCTACGTCGACGTCCGCGACGTCGCGCGCGCGCACGTCCTCGCCTACGAGCAGCCCGGCGCCCGCGGCAGGTACCTCTGCATCGGCACCGTGCTCCACCGCGCGCAGCTCATCGCCATGCTCAGGGACCTCTTCCCGCAGTACCCCGTCACGGCCAAGTGAGTTCACGCCATGGCGATCGTCTGTTAACACTCTGCTTAATTTGTGTCGTCAATGCGTTGTTGCTGAGACTCTTGATTGATGGATTCGTAGGTGTGAAGACGACGGCGAGCCAATGGCGAAGCCGTACAGGTTCTCCAACCAGAGGATCAAGGACCTGGGCTTGGATTTCACTCCGCTGAGGAAGAGCTTGTACGAGGCAGTGGTGTGCATGCAGCAGAAGGGGCACCTGCCTGTCATCAATCAACAGCACCGCGCATACTTGTAAAATCAGGACACGCGCGGGGATTTCCCAGATGAAAGCAACAGGGCAGACACAATAAAAGAGATGGGAAGAGAGATGATATATATATAGTCATATAAGGAATCTGCGAATTTAGTATAATTTTTTCAATTATACTGGTGTATTACACGTTTTTGAAAAAAACGTTCTACAAGTGTATAAGCATTCTTATTTGAAGATGATAGTAGTGCAATAGAGACCATGGACTCTAATACTCTGACTATGGCCTGTCGTCGACGGATGCCCATGGATGCAGCATGCACATGCACACACTTACCTTGGTTTCAAATGCAGTGCTAAAGCCGGAATGTTAGCTACGCCGATGCGTGTGAATGATCGGTGATGTGTCGATCATGTGTGAGAGCTTGCAAAGAGACTGAGATTTTCAGACTAACCGTGTGGCCCGAACGATGTACTAGTCTGGAGAAGACCTGTCGGTTTCGTATCAGCTGAACATATATGTAAGGCCCGGTATCGACGCTAACAATTCGTACCGGGAATAGGACGGCCCTGGAAGAAAGATGTGGAGGCTGGGAAACAGAGATTAGCCGAGATGGCGCTGCAAGAAAAGCGCACGTCCGGTTGCTTCTGATGTGAGATGTATTATACGAGAGATGCAATTACTTCCTAGGGTGTTTTTCGTTGCAAATAATGTGCCCTGCGGATGGTAAGTTATCTGCTACGGTAGCTCGTAAACCTTGCAAGGATACTACCCTTGAACAAACTTGGTCTGTTTGGTAGGCCTTGTGAGAGGTGATTCTCGGAGATAAGTGATGTGGTTGAAAGTGATTTCTTTTTATTCTCTAATATAAACCTTTAAAATGAGGAGGAAGAATCATTTCTCGGAATCAGGATAAGCTATTTTTTTCAGCTCTTGGCCTCTGAGTTTATTTCAGAAAACCACTCCAGCAGAGAACCACTTCGCTCTGAAATACTGTTCGGCAAACCTCCTGTTTCGAGAGCTCCGACAGTCCTAAGTCTTCAACAAGGATCGACCAATTTCCCTGGGACTGCTTTGAGTAATTCAGCTTAATTTATATGAAAAGGTTTTAGTTTATTCTTAATACGAAACAAACAGCTACTAGTAGCTGCGTTAACAATTAAGCTAATTATCAGACCCTGCCTGCTGAGATCAGAACCTAACCAGTTTTATACTATTTATATATTTCTCACATACTAGTTATTAGTGGAGATTTATCTACTTATACTATTATATGAAAAAACTACATACCTATTCCGTAACAGTACATTTTTATCTCTTGCACAGCATCTATAATTTTAAACACGAGAACGGAGGTAGTAATAATTTACCCGTTAGTTGTAACTCGATTGTTTTTGCTCGTTTAAAGGAGCCCACCAAACCAAGCTACGACTGAGACGGGCTAGTTTGCAAGTTTCGAGCATGTGTATACCACTAGCTGGATGGTTTTCTACGAAGTTGGACGGCAGGGATGGAGCCGCATGTGAGCCAAGATTCTGAAGGTTTTGGACTGACCGACGTGGCAAAGTTGCCGTCGTGATTCTCGCCTCTCGAGAGGACGCCTGAAGCGGCTATCACGCCGGCCGATTTGCCGAAACCCATCGGCGGCGCCCTGCCCCCGCCGCTGAATGATTACAGTGCCGGCGGCAGCACAGCACGTAGCACTAGCCATCCCGTCGCTGCTGGGTGTATAAATACCCCGGGCACCCGATTCTCCAACCATACATACAGCCTGAGACCACACAAGCTAAGCTCGATCTATCGAAGACTGGAATTAGCTAGCAACTGAGGAGTGATCCAAGCACAGTCCCCTATCTAGCTAGGAAGCTAGCCACTCGACAGCCATGTCGTCGTCCTCCTCTTCCAATGCTGGCGACGATGGCGAGCAGCAGCAGCTAGTCTGCGTGACCGGAGCAGCCGGCTTCATCGGATCGTGGGTGGTGAAGGAGCTCCTCCTGCGCGGATACCGTGTCAGGGGAACTGCAAGGGACCCTTGTGAGCAAAACTTCTCCCTAGCTACTAGTATATCATCATGACTTCAGAAACGTACTGCATATATATATTAGCAGTGCTAAATTTTATCCCTGAATAATGTCTGCATCGATCTGCACAGCGGACAGCAAGAACGCGCACTTGCTTGCTCTGCCGGGGGCCAAGGAGAGGCTCACCCTCTGCCGCGCCGATGTCCTCGACTACGACTCCCTCCGCGCCGCCTTCAGCGGCTGCCATGGCGTCCTCCACGTCGCCTCCCCGGTGTCCAACGACCCTGTCAGTTTTCACAATTAAGCCTGATCCGTACCATCATTGCTAGCTACAGCACATCGTTCATGTACATGCTTATTACATATATAGAGATTAGAGAGCTTATACATGAGTGGTGAACCAATTGCAGGAGCTCGTGCCGGTTGCCGTGGAAGGGACCAGGAACGTGATGAACGCCGCGGCGGACGAGGGCGTGCGCCGGATGGTGTTCACCTCCTCCTACGGCGCCGTGCACATGGACCCCAGCCGGAGCCCCGACGCCGTCCTCGACGAGACCTGCTGGAGCGACTACGACTTCTGCAAGCACACAGATGTAAAGACTTACACTACTGTTACAGACTTACAGCCGCAGAGGCGCAGCTGCAGGCATGCACATTCATCCGTGTTCTTTGTTGCATCGAAATTAAACCATACGCATACACGCAGAACCTGTACTGCTGCGCCAAGATGATGGCGGAGGTCACGGCGACGGCGGAGGCGGCGCGGCGCGGGCTGCAGCTGGCCGTGGTGGTGCCCTGCGTCTGCACGGGCCCGATGCTGCAGCGGACGCTCAACTTCAGCAGCAAGCACATCGCGCAGTACCTGATGGGCACCAAGAGGTCCTACCCCAACGCCGTCGCCGCCTACGTCGACGTCCGCGACGTCGCGCGCGCGCACGTCCTGGCGTACGAGACGCCCGGCGCGCGCGGCCGCTACCTCTGCATCGGCACCGTGCTCCACCGCGCACAGCTCGTCGCCATGCTCAGGGACCTCTTCCCGGAGTACCCCGCCACGGCCAAGTAAGCAAGCAGCTTCCGTCCCGTCGTCAGCTAGGCAACTAATAATAATCCGCACGTGTTAGTTGCTGGCCAGTGTCTCGCGTGCGTGTCTCGACTTGACGTGTATGTACT
The DNA here is from genome assembly GCA_033239725.1 of Echinochloa phyllopogon. Classification (NCBI taxonomy): domain Eukaryota; kingdom Viridiplantae; phylum Streptophyta; class Magnoliopsida; order Poales; family Poaceae; genus Echinochloa; species Echinochloa phyllopogon. The sequence goes on from BTCW01000010.1 coordinate 58,629,859, forward strand.
AGGTGTGAAGACGACGGCAAGCCAATGGCGAAGGCGTACAGGTTTTCGAACCAGAGGGTCAGGGACTTGGGCTTGGAGTTCACTCCGCTGAAGAAGAGCTTGTATGAAGCAGTGGTGTGCATGCAGAAGAAGGGGCACCTGCCTGTCATCAAACAGCAGCAGCGTTCCTACTTGTAAATCACGGCACACGCGCTGGATTTCGATTCCCAACACATAAAATAAAACAGCCGACATTAGAAAGGGAAGGGAATAGAGCTCGTATATATATAAAGGCTTTGGAAATGTACTATATATGCATGTTTTCTTTTTTTTATTTCTACTACTACGTGTATATCTACCTTTCTCTCTCAATAAAATCCAGTGTACTATGTGAATTTTGGCTGTGTTTGCTCATAAGTCCGCTCTAGCCCCAACACGTGCCGGCACCTGTAAAAATGTATATATAAACCTAAAAAAGAGAAGATCCTCCCATTAAGCTTCTCAAATTTTATTTTATTTCGTACCTAAGATAACGCACTCCATAGCTCAACCAGTTAAACTTGCATATTGACCTCTGGTTCAGCAAAGTGACTGAAAAAGCCCGATAAAGAAATGGAGGCGAATAAAAAAAAAGGAGACTAAATTTTAAACTAATAGCTCAAGTCAAAGGAGAGAGATACAAACAAACTCGAGGTGGCCCAAAAGAAACTTGGGGCCCAAGAAGATGTACTAGAAGAGAACCGAAACGGAGCCGACACGAAAACTCCAAGGGAGTCCGAAAAAAAAAACGCGTCGCCCAACCCAAATGAGCAAGTAAAAGGGGATGTGCCTCCAGAAAGCCCAAAGTGCAAGAGAGCCCACCTGCAATCCCGAGTCCAGCCAGAGTCGCCGAGCACGGCGACGCCGACGACGCGAGACCTAAACCTCCGAATCCCGAACCCTCTCCGCCGCCGCATCCGCAGCACCCATGTCGCAGAAGAAATCCCGCGGCCGAGGCGGGGGAGGCGCCGCCGGCGACGACCATGAGGACCTCGCGCGCCCGCCTCCACTCCAGGCTGTCCTCCTCGCCGACAGCTTCACGCTCAAATTCCGCCCCATCACCCTCGAGCGCCCCAAGGTACTGCCGGTTCCCCAAATCCTTACATCAGAAGCATCTCGAGCCCTCCCTCAACGAGCTCGCCTGCTGCCTCTTCGCAGGTGCTGCTGCCACTGGTGCACATGCCGATGATCGAGTACGCGCTCACATGGCTGGAGTCGGCGGGGGTGGACGAGGCCTTCGTATTCTGCTGCTCGCACTCCCAACAGGTCAAGGAATACCTGGAGAAGTCCGGGTGGGCCGGGGCCGGGAGCATGGCCGTCACGGCCGTCGAGTCGCACGACGCGATCAGCGCGGGCGACGCGCTCCGCGTCATCTACGAACGTGGCGTGGTGAGTTTTAATCCTTCTAGTGCTTCCCCGTTTCGGATTATGAAGGCTTATTAGTGTTCGGCGTGATTGTGGATTTTAGTTTCAGTGTTTTTGCGTAGCTGTCGCATTGGATCTTTTGGCTGAGTATATTTAGTCCAACTGATAGCTAGGAAGTCTGAGACTGAACCCAAGGCATATATTTGCGGGTGCTATTCTAATTCGTTGATATTAAGTAACTAATGACTGCCCGCTTGTTGAATAGATGAATACAGTGAATGTTCTTACATGTTGGTTGCCTCAGTTGAGAGGACTCCAGAATGTTTTAAAGCTACCGTATGACACTTATTAGAAGACTAAATTGTAGTATTTCTCCCAATCACAACAGACAACTTATCGCACTAACCCAGTTCAACTTAAGAAGCTCAACACTAATTACTAAACTATGTGGTCGTATTACAGCAGCTATGTTGTAAAATTACATGATTTGGTGAGATTCAGTGCATATTACCATGCTTATGATTTCTTTTAGCTCCATATGCTGTTTCAGTTGCTTCACGAACCCATCCTTCTATTGTAGATACGTGGAGATTTCGTTCTTATCAGTGGCGATACAATCAGCAATATGAGCTTGAAGGATGCTCTCCAGGAACATATGGACCGGAAGAAAAAGGACCCACTTGCTGTTATGACTATGATTATAAAGCATTCAAAACCTTCTATTCTGACGCACCAAACACGTCTGGGTAATGATGAAATTGTTATGGCGATAGATCCTGAGACAAAGGAATTACTTTATTACGAGGACAGGGCAGATAACTCACACCTGTATGTTACAATCGATAAGGATATACTCAGCAATAATCCTACTCTTCAGCTGCATAATGATATGGAGGTCTGCTTTTAAACTCTACAATTCAACAGTTATTCTTTTTCTTGATCTGCTGCATTTGCTAATATCGTTGCTTATGTATATCTTGTTTTTATTTTGATCTCCTTCATTTCTTACGTGGCAGGACTGCTATATTGATATCTGCTCTCCAGAAGTACTAAGCCTTTTCACCGATAATTTCGATTATCAACATCTTCGGCGTCATTTCGTTAAGGGCTTACTAGTTGACGATGTAAGTTGACTCGCTACTATCCGCCGCAGTAAGAAAAAAAAGGACATATGCTGTTTGCCTCTTTCGCAAAAAAACTAATGGCCTACTAATTCTTTCAGATTATGGGGTATAAAATTTATACTCATGAATTACACTCTGGATATGCTGCAAGGATTGATAATTTCAGGAGCTATGATACAGTGAGCAAAGATGTAATACAAAGGTGGACATACCCTTTGGTGCCTGATGTAATATCCAATCGTGGTTGCTCAGAAAGTAGACTTCATAGGCAGGGAATATACAAGTCATCAGGTATACAGTGTTTAAATTTTTTGACAATAAGTTTATTTCTTGACAGTTGCTATTGACTTATTGTTCCTTGGTTCACGCTTCCTGAAAAGCAAGATATATAAAAATCCAGAAGAGTTTTCTTATTTGTTATGTTTTTTTTTATTTTGCAAGTTTCAATTAACTATATTTGCTTACTTCAACACAGTTTAACAGTCTAAAAGTTTAGTTCCACATATGGCCTTAGGAAATATCATTTCTTTGAGGCATTTTACTAAGCAATCACTACCTCCGTTCTTGAATAGATGTCATTTAGGACAGGCCAATTAGTTTATTTTTGAACTAGTTTGCTTGTCCTAAATGACGTATATTCGAGAACGGAGGGAGTATATAATAGGTCAAAATCAGCTTATGTGTACCTCCTTGGGAACTATAGAAAGTTTGCTACATATGTTTGTTGTCCAACTGTTCACTGTATATGGGCTTAGCCAATGATGTTTAGTGTGTGCTAATTCTTTTTTGGATAAGTCATTTTGCAATGACAATTAGAGATATGGATGCACTATTCAATATTTTGTAAGCTGAGCTAATAAAAATATAGCTAGCTTTAAAAGGATCTTGTATGCTGTTGTTAAACTACATTTTATATTTTTCGAGCACACTTTTTCTCTATATCTTGGGCTGGCGAATCTCTCATGCTTCCAGGCATGCTGAGCTCCCCGAATTTTTATACATTCAAAAAGAGAATTGGTTCACTCTATTCTTCTGGTAATTAATTTCAGTATTCTCTGTACATCTTAACTGTGCATGTTTTTTTTTAACAGATGTAACATTATCACCTTCTGCACAAATTGGTGCAAATTCTGTTGTTGGCAGTGCGACAAGCATTGGAGACCAATGCAAAGTATTGAATTCGGTTATTGGGGAGGGCTGCAAGATTGGGAAAAATGTTTTGATTAATGGCTCATATATATGGGACAATGTCATAATTGAAGATGGATGCAAAGTTAGTAACTCTTTAGTCTGTGATGGTGCCCATTTAAGAGCAGGTGCTATAGTTGAACCTGGTTGTGTACTGTCATTTAATGTAAGTTGCTACACTATTGACATTACTATGCCAGATACTTTCCTCCAGTAATAACAAAATACATGTCCTGAATTTGTTTTTGTATCATTCAGGTTGAAGTTGGAAAGAATGTTGTTCTTCCTGCCCATTCAAAAGTTTCATTACTTCCTCAGCCATCAAATGAAGATAGTGATGAAGAGCTTGAGTATGCTGACACCAACTCTGGAGTGACAGATAGTCCACGTTAGTCTGCAGACCCTAAAACTTTATTTGCTATTCATGTCTGTTTTTGTGGACCTGTAACCTACATGTTCTACTCGCTGAACTTGGTTTCTTCTTTGCAGCCTTTTCCAGCATGAGGAGCAATGGTGATCAAGCAACTGTTCCTTCTGAAGAGGATGAGTCCGGTACATCCGAGGTATCCCTATATTCTCATGGGGCTAATTGATTTACTTTTGAACATTCATGGTATTATGGTGCTGATTGTAGGGAACTATCTAGGTCATATATTTTGCCATGACTTTATAATCACTTGGGTTATTTCTCATGATGTCATCAACTAGACTGGGGCTTGTGGTGTTGTTGGTTACATATGGACAAGCAGTGATACTGGGATCCTCGAAGAATGGAAACAATCAATTGCCCCGATTCCTAAAGAAAAACTTGAAGAGCTGCAGCATGCTGTATTTGGAGATGATGGTTCAGAAGATGAATCCAACAATCCGACTCTACTAGATAAGGATGATTCTTCAGAAAGTGCGGTTGAGGATGACGATCATATTTCTAAGTTTGAGAATGAGGTTATTTATGTGTATGTGATTATGAAATATATACTTCCTTTTCTTGTTGCCCATTTTGCTGAGTGGTTTGCCCTGTTTAGGTGGAGGAGACATTCCAACGAGCTCTGGGTGGTGGTGTTAATCGAGATAATTTGATACTAGAGATTAATGGCCTCAGGTGCAAGATCTTTCCTCTCCTAGCAGATACATGTAAAGACTGAGAAATATTAAGGACCTGTCTGGATAGGTGGCATTGGAAGTTTGGATCGAATTGACTCCAAATATGCCCTGCCCTAAGTATTGAATTATATGAACATGGAAGGAATCAGTCCCTTCAATATGCTTTGTCCTAGTTACTGGAGATTAATGGCCTCTGGTGTAAGATCTTTCCTTTCCTATCAGACACATGCAAAAACTGAGAAATATTAAGGACCTGTCTGGATAGGTGGCATTGGAAGTTTGAATTGAATTAACTCTAAATATGCCCTGAGTAATCTTGCCCTAAGTATTGAAAATTATATGAACATGGAAGAAATCAGTCCCTTCAGTATGCTTGTCCTAGTTAATTTAGCTTACCGGTGATGTAAGAAGAGGAAAAATGGTCTTTAATACCCAAAATTAATTTAGTTACTTGAAACCGACAAGGTTAGATTAACAAATCTGTTGGCCACATGCGACCTTTGCTCTTGTAGTCTTGTTGACTTTTTATTTTCGAGCTTTGCTCTTGTTGACTTGTTATTTTTCGAGCTTTTTTGGAATTAACTAGTTTTGTTAATTTATGGCATACTGGTTCTCTTTAATTTCATTTCAGATGACTTGGTTATTATTCTGTAATGGTTACAACGATAGATTTAGTTTTTTTTTCCTTCAACTCTTTTGCAAATTGACTATCAATGATGAGTTATGTTCGTTCTGTAGTTGTCAATTCTGTTGTTACACAAATCATGGTTGATTGCACTGACTGTGATACCATTCTTGTTTTTCAGGTTGGCTTATAGCCTTCAACATGCAGATTGTGCTGGAGCTGTGTTCTATTCTGTCATGAAGAGTGCATTAGCGGCTGCACAATCCACTAATGGTGTTAATAATGGTAAGCTTTTTATAGATGGTAGGAATATTATGAACCCATGATGAGTTTAAAGTTGAGAATGGTGCGAATCTAGGAGATTTGGCTGTTTTGTGTAAGGGAGTAGGTCCAACCTACAGAGATACTCTTCTCTAATTCACCTGTCATAGAAATTTGCATGTAGTCTTGGTATGGATTACCTAGCAGAAGCCAATCTCTTTCGGGTCTTTCATTTATTTTTCTGACATTGTGATGCTGGTTGTGATTCAGGCACAAATTAATGGCAACAAATCACCACATGTAGGCATGGTAGCTGTCCTATCTATCCTCTTCGTGCACGTGCATCACCTCACAAGTGCACAAGTCGTAACTTGTTCCTAATAACCTAACCCTATTAAACTCCAATAACCATGCTTACCCAGTGCTCTAGGCTTTGGGTTACATTCATGTCAAACGTTTTAATTCTCCGAGGGAGGTTCCTTGTGCAGTGCAGCACATTTTTACAAACTCATGCTATTAGGTAATCCATGCTATGTTGTTAGCCTGTAATCCATGCTATGATGTTAGCCCGTGTTGCTCACGGAGTCACAGTGCTCTGTTGGGTGAAGAATCTAAGTATGTAGCCTGACCTAATAATTCACAAAAAATATTTTTTAGTTAATGAATTTTTTATTTAGTCAATATCCAGTCACTATGATACTTTAATGTCTATGTTAATGACTTTTTTGTGGTGGTCTTATATGTGGTTTGTGTTTGAATATTAACGCAGTGACGCTATCAAATAAGTGAAAGGAAATGATTTGGTTAGATTTTTAATGTTTTCGTCTAAAGTTATCCGGTTATCTGTCACTTAATTTTTGTCTTTTGGTGGCAGATTTGCATGTTTTATAGTAAGTATCCAGTAGAATTGGAAACAATTGCCACCCAAAATGTTTCTACCCACCCCTCATAGAGGACCCACATGTCGGGTCTGCGGGGGAAAGTGTGTTGATGAATTTGCAACGTCAAACGAAAAAGAGCGCTTTCTAGAGGGTTTCCACCGTTTGGAGGTATTTTTTTCATTGGCCAAAAAACTTACACGCCTTGTGTACCCACGCCCCTACCTGTCCATGCTATGACCTTGCTAGTTCCTTTGACTGCCCCGGCCAGGCTGCTGGCCAAGACGTGGTTGGCGCTGGCCAGGTCGTGGTTGGCGCTGCCCAGCCCTAGGTCGCCCTTGCCAAGCCCGCAACTGCAATTCCCTTTCAACACTACGTACCATAAAGGATTGCTGTGCAATTATGAGATTTGTGTATCTTCTGCATATTAAATAGTGTAGCTTGACCTCGTGGAGTGTTATGCAATGTTATTTTCTATTGAACGTGCGTGTCGCACATGCGTTCTTGCTGGTTTCAGAATTTCAGATATAAAATAGAAGCAGTTTCTAGTGGAATTGCACCGTTCCTTTCTTGTGTTAGTACTTGTTAGATCTGATGATGGTTATCCAAAGCTTATTCCCCCCTGCTTTCCCCCACTTTTTTCAGATACTCTTGTAATGACAACAGCTGAAGCAATTGAGAAGTGGAAGGATCTTTTGGGCAATTACACCAAGACAGTTGATGAGGAGGTAGGGTCTAATATATTACTGACTACATACCTTGAACCATAAATGAGCAAGATTTGCTGAAATTTTAACATTATCTGCATTGTTATCATGTCGAAATACTAACACGATTAATCATTAATGATATTTTATGGCACATGTTATTTATTAGCCTGGTAGCACTAGGCTTATGCAATGTTTCTGTTCATTCTTTGAGATATCCATAGAACATGAAAAGTAACCCCGACGGTATCATCTTTTTCATTATTCTGCCTTGCATTGCTGCTAGAAGTGCTTGGTTCACCTCTCTAGTGGCACATGGGTTTTTAACTATGATATGCGGTTCATAGCTTTAGTATATGTGGTAAATGAGCTTTCAGAGGACTAGAGTCAATGCAGGCTTGCTTAATTATCTATTTTGAAGAACAGGCAACTTTGGTCTGACCGTGTGCCCCTGTTTGATCTGTGATCAAATGTTGATTTGCGTAATATGTGTCTTGGTGGGTGTTATTACGATACTGAACTGTGATGTTGCATGATGACTCTTGGGAAGGTCACTCCCGCAATTGTAAAATTTCATGGGCCTGGTTGAAAGAAATTCCTGCCTAATTTAATTTGTAATATATTTTGGGTATATTTCTCCTTAGATTCTTGCTGTGGGATAAATAGACCATTTCTTGTGTACTGATATAGATGGAGATACTATTAAAGTTTGAGGAGATGTGTCAAGAGACCACACAAGAATTTTCTCCATTGTTTGAAAAGGTAACACCTATTTCACTGCAGAGGGTTTCCACAGCATTCTTGTACACCATGATTAGAAATCATTTTGTTTAGACCGCTGAGCAAATAATGTACTTGAACCTTTGTAATTATTTTTTAACTCTTTTATAATATGCTATTGAACACAGGTCATGGAAATCCTCTATGATAAGGATGTAGTAAGTGAAGATGCGGTTTTGAGATGGGCGGAAGAGAAAGAACATGCTGATGAGTCTGATAAAGTCTTTGTTAAACAGTCAGTAAAGTTTATTGAGGTATGTGCCTTGCGCTAAAGTTGGTTCTGATGCCTATTTCTACACGTGGTTTCACAGAACCAGTTGAATCTAACATACACATATAGGCTCTTCCGATCAGTACTTTAGTTTGTTATCACTATTAACTTGTCACACAACCTCAGTCCTAGGAACGGTTATACTGTCACGCTAGAGTTATTTGAACTCTGCCGGACTGGTCTCATCCATGGGGCAGATGTATGTGTTACTGATTTAGTTTAGCTCAAGTTCATGGAATCATCTGACTTGGTGTTCTGGCATGCATATTTTTGTTTGCTGGGCTTGTGTATTCCATGGTTCAGACTTCACCAAATCCAAACATGTCGATGTTTTGTCATGATCACCTTAATGTAACTGATTTTCTGGAATTTGTTACTCTACTCAGTGGCTCAAGATAGCTGATGAGGAGGACGATTAAGAAGAGGAATAGCCCTGCATGGTGAATGCAGAACCTGATTTGAGTGTTCTCCCGGTGAGTGTGGGCGATGGGCAAGTTTTGGAACATGTAATTGTTTGTACATCAGCACAACACAATTTTGTTTCTAACCGATTGGAGAAGAGCAACAATTTGCTTATGAGGCATGAATCAAAATGATCCCAGTGTAGATGACCTACTAGAATCGTTTCATCTTTGCTTAGTCGATGCTTCGATGAAGTCTTCGACGCATTTGTTTAACTGTCCATCGTCTGCTTCGTTGCACCCAGCCAACACTTGCACAAATCTTTAATAAAAGCTTGGTTAGATATGGCTCCTTTTCTCCTCTTCTTTCTGCTCGCAAATGTAGTGGGGAAGAAAGCAATGGACGTTTCTTGCCCAAAAGGCCCCAGTGGATCATGTGGGTTGCGTAGATCCGGCACTAATCTTACCTCAAAAGCGGCACAGTTTGCTTAAAGTACGCTCTTTTCTCTCCGAAACCTTTCATGTTTTTTCCCCTAGATCCCTGATAGCCTTCCCTGCTTTGTGAAACAACCAAACAAGGGGCAGGCGGGCAGCAAAATCAAAGGTCGATGGAAAGAGTAAAAAAATCTGAACGGCCTTGGGGCCAAAAGAAGAAAAGCCAGTAGGAATGAGCAGAGGTTGCACTGCTGGACTAAGCAATCTCTCCGTGCCTTCGCTTCGGCCATCTTGTTCTGCATGTGCCTGATTTCTAATCTATAACTAGTTCCTTTTCTTATGTTGTGAGTCATAGTATGGGATTGTTTAATGTTTCAGATGATTTTACTTTGACCGTGAGAAAAGCTGGAATGATACGATACCCTTGTTTGTTAGGTTTTATCACCTGGTCGACATAATATTGTTTGACCTTTTCTGTTTCGGCGGTCATAAGAGTTACTGCGGAATCAAGACTAGGTAGCTGGACATAAATCACATTTTGGACTTGGGAGAGAGCGCAATATATTCTTTCCGGATAAGATGAATCCGCATCCAGCAGCTTTGGTCCCGACAGAACACCACGCTGGCCGAGATCTGCATGGGATCGAAAGATTGACCACATGATTGACGACATACTGTCCCCACCGTCCATTGGGCAATTTGCAGAGCTTTCATTTTCCCCTCTCCTGTTCTTTTTGACGACAATAGATCGACGCTCCGTTCGCTTGGCTTATCAGCAGCTAGACAGCAGTATTTTTCTCCCTGTATAAATCAGCACCAGTTACTAACCATCCATGTCGGGGACAAACCTAAGGGGTCCCCTGACCATCGGGGTAATCACCCTCTAAAAACAAAAACAAACACACTAACCACGAAAGGCCGTGTCATCACCCAAGCTCCGCCTCGCTCGAGGGTAGCGCACCCCCCCGAGCGGGCGAAACAAACTCCGCCTCGCTCGAGGGTAGCGAACCCCCTCGAGCGGGCAAAGCAAACTCCGCCTCGCTCGAGGGTAGCGAACCCCCTCGAGCGGGCAAAGCAGACTCCGCCTGGTGCGCCCCGGCGCCCCGCCCGACAGCAGCATTCAAAGCCGACCCCGTCAGGCGAGCGCCAAAGTCAAAAAGCAATCTCTCCCCACGCTGCGCCGCTGACACCAGCAGAGCACACTGCTCCACCTACTCCACCTGCTCCGGTCACTCAGCGTCCTCTCCAACACTGTGCGGGCACACGCGGAACTGCGCGAGGTCCTGCGCTGACTGGCGGGCGTCATTCCAAGCCACTGTTCTACCCACTCCCGTCCTTCCCCCCGGTGGGAAGCCCTCGAATGGGCATGGAGGACCCTCGAACAAATGTCTGGGCAACGACCAAGTGCAGGCTCTGGTCAAACGCAGCCTAGCAGCGACGAGTGCCAGGTCTAATCCACCAACTCTCGGCCATCCCCTGGCGAGCCGGGTAAGCCGCGCACTGTGGTCGACCGCAAGCGTCATGCCGGCCCCTGTGCCGCCAACTCTCTGCAGGTGACGGCAACCACCATGCTGGCTGCTGCACCACTAACTACGGTCCTTCTTTACCTGCCCCGCCCTCGAAGTCAACCAGCGGCGGGAAGCAGGACACCGATTACGGCCACGACGCCCCTCGAAACCGCTCCAGGACAAGCACAGGGACGGCCACGACACCCGTAGAAGCCGGGGCTCGCCATAAATCCCCCGCCTGAGTCAAGGACGATGGCAGGCCCGACGCCATACTCTCCAGTGCACACCCCTGTGGCGCACGTCACGCTTGTACTTGTAAATCCTTCCCCCGCCTTACTCTCCTTGATCTATAAAAGGAGGTAGGAGGAGTACAACGAAGAAGACACGATATTGGCACTCGCCTCAATCACATTCAGGGACTTGGAGACTCCTCCTCCTCTCCCGCCTTGCTTGTAGCCCCCCTCTGCAAGCACTCCGGTGCAAGATAGTACAGCGCCCCGAGCGCACCCTGCTGGACGTACGACCTCACGGTCGGAACCAGGATAATCGCTCGCCTCATCGTGCTAGTTCTTGCATCAACCGTCAAGGGACGGGACACAACGCATTCTGTTAGGCGCTGGGGATTGATCGACCGATCCCAGCACCGACAGTGGCGCGCCAGGTAGGGGAGCGCGCTGTGATCGATCACACCCGACAAGTTCCCTTGACGGCAAGTCGCGACGAGACCATGCCACCTCGATCCACCACGGGGTCCCCCGGTCCGCTTCCGCGCGGATACCGGATCACGTTTGGGAGCCTGGAGTTCGAAGCGACCGGTGAGGGCCTCCTCATGCGGCTCGCCTCCAGGCCACCCAGCGTGACGCCCGACACCCCGACATCGCCGACGCCAGTCCAGCTCAGGCAACGGCGGAGACTTCGCGAGCTTCAGATTGATACGGAGCAGCGCGTCGCTCCGCGCGTCGTCCTCCCCGATTGGGACGCCCACCTGCTGCTTCAGCCCGCGGCCACATTACAGGGGGGCGGACTCCCACCGGCAGTTCCCGCGGAGGGAACGCACCGGGAAAGTGTGGCCAGGCTGGCGCGCCTCCCGTTCGGGATGAGCAACGCGGCCGCAAGCCACTCCACGGCGATCAGCACCATCCTGGGCGCGCGCGGAAACTCGCCAAGACATCGGCGGGCCCCAATCCGCGACCTTGGCACTTCTTCGCCCGGTGGGCTCCACCCCGAGTCAGCGGACGAAGAAGATGTGCGCGGCCAGGAACACCCGGACCTGGATTACACCGAGTTGCGCAACCGCGAAAGCCTCATCGCCTTCCAGGCCGTCGCAGACTTCTGCCTTACCTGCTCCGACGACTCCAACGACGGGGAATATGACCCCACGAGGGAATGCTTCGTCCTCGATGGCGAAGTAGAGTCCGTGGGAGAGGATGAAGAGACGCGCAACGGGGCCGGACACGCCGAACCACCACCGGCGCCCGCCGAGCCAGCGGGCGATGCCGCACTCGCGCAGGCACAGCTTGCGCAGGTGCAAGAGCTGGAAGCCAGGCTCCAACAGGAGCGCCAACAGGTACAGGAGCTGCGCGCAGCCCTGGAAGGCCGGCAGCCCAAACGCGGCGAACGCGCACGAGCTGCCGGGCGTATTGCTCAAGCGCGCATCATGGGTGACGGCGACGACGCCGGTCCTGCCATGCCGCCACGAGCAAGCCAGAAGCTCATCGCCGCAGCAACCCTGATTCGGGCCATGCCCGAACCATCGACACCAGAAGCACGCAGCATGCGGCGCCAGGTGCAGGCCCTTGTCGAAGAAGCGGCCGTTCAACAAGCGGAAAGTTCCGCCTCCCGCATGCGCCACCAGGACAGTTCGAGAGCCGGAGGCGGCAAGTGGGATAAGGAGCAATCCATCCACACCCCACCCAGGGGCGCGTGGACGCCTCGCCGTCCAACGAACGACGGAAGGGCGCTCGTGGCCGGCGATGGCAAAACAAGGAGGTCCGCGAAGGACCGACTTGTGGACACGCGGGGCGCCGTCGACGATGGCGACGCGCGCAACGTCCTGAACAGGAAGAGGCAGGACGCGGCGCCTCCCCGTAGCAGGCACCCCCGACGGGGAGGCCGCTATGACAGCGAGGAGGACAGAAGCCCGACGCCGGAACCCCCGGGAACCCCGGTGTTCAGCCGGAAGATCCGTTCGGCCGCCATCCCGCCGCGTTTTCGCCAGCCAACCACCATCACCAAGTATTCGGGTGAGACAAAACCCGAGACGTGGCTCAACGACTATCGCCTAGCCTGCCAGTTGGGCGGGGCCACCGACGATGCCATGATCATTCGCAACCTTCCGCTTCATCTCGCGGACTCGGCGCGGATGTGGCTCGAACACCTACCCGTGAACCAAATCCACGACTGGGACGACCTGGTCAAGATGTTCGTGGGTAACTTTCAGGGCACATACGTGCGCCCCGGAAACTCCTGGGACCTGCGTGGGTGCCGGCAGGCAGCCGGCGAGCCACTGAGGGACTTCATCCGCCGTTTCTCCAAACGCTGCACCGAGCTCCCGAGCGTGGGTGACTCCGAAATCATCCACGCCTTCCTCGAAGGCACGACCTGTCGAGAGCTGGTGCGCGAGCTAGGGCGAAACCATCCCACCAGTGTCAACGCTCTGTTCGACATCGCCACCAACTTTGCCTCTGGCGAGGAGGCCGTCGGGGCGATCTTCGACGGCAAGACCAAGGGGAAGCGCGCGGAGGAGCTGCCCGCGGAGGGCAGCAAACCCAAGGCCAAGACGAAGAAGCAGAAACGGGGCAGTAAAGGCAAGGGGCCCCGGCAAGCCGCGCAGCAGCAGCGGCAGGGCGAGGACTCTGACGACGCCCTCGTGGTCGAGCGAGGCCGCAAAGGCCCTCGGGGCCCCCCTCAGGGGGGAGGCCTGTTCGACGAGATGTTGAAGAAGCCGTGTCCTTACCACAAGGGCCCTGTCACCCACACCCTCGAACAATGTGGGATGATCAAGGGTTACTTCAGGCGCACCTCCGCGAAGGAGGATGGCCCGAAGAAGGATGCGGGCGACGGCGGCAACGACGGGTTCCCCCATGTGGAGAACGTCTTCTTCATCATAGGGGGGCCCGCGGCGAACGCAACGCCCCGAGAACAGAAGCGCGAACGCCGAGAGGTCTTCTCCGTTCACCCCGCAACGCCAGCTTACCTCGCCTGGTCGGAAGAGACCATCTCTTTCAACCGCGAGGATCACCCAGATTACGTCCCGAACCCGGGGCGGTATCCGCTCGTCGTCGACCCCGTCATCGGCAACACGCGGTTCTCCAAGGTACTAATGGACGGAGGCAGCAGCCTCAACATCCTCTACGTCCACACCTTGGAGCTCATGGGTATTGGCGTAAACCAGCTGAGGCCGAGCAAAGCACCTTTCCACGGCATCACGCCGGGAAAGCGGGTCCAGCCCCTCGGGCAGATCGACTTGCCCGTCTGCTTCGGCACCCCTGACAACTTTCGGAGGGAGACCCTCACTTTTGGGGTGGTGGGATTCCCAGGAGCGTACCACGCTATTTTCGGGCGACCGTGCTATGCCAAGTTCATGGCGGTCCCCAACTACGCCTACCTCAAGATGAAGATGCCAGGGCCAAAGGGCATCATCACCGTGGGATCGTCGTACGAGCACGCCTATACGTGCGACGTCGAGTGCGTCGAGGGCGCGGAAGCGCTCGCCTACAGCGAGACCCTGGTGGCGGATTTGGAGAAAATGGCGAACGAGGCCATCGACTCCACCAAAAGGCACGCGGGCACCTTCGAGCCCGCGGAACACACCAAAGCGGTGCCCCTCGACCCCGCTGCCCCCGAGGGCAAGGCGTTGAGGGTCAGCACCACCCTCGACCCCAAATAGGAAGCAGTGCTCGTCGACTTTCTCCGCGCCAACGCCGACATTTTCGCGTGGAGACCCTCGGACATGCTGGGGATCCCGAGGGAGGTCGCCGAGCACAGCCTCGACATCAAGCCACACTCCAAGCCGGTGGTACAGCGACTGCGGCGGTTCGACGAAGAAAGGCGCCGCGCCATCGGGGAGGAGGTGCACAAACTCCTGCAAGCCGGATTCATCAAAGAGGTATTTCACCCAACCTGGCTTGCTAATCCTGTTCTAGTTAAGAAGAAAAACGGAAAATGGCGCATGTGTGTAGATTACACCGGTTTAAATAAAGCATGCCCTAAGGTTCCATTTCCTCTGCCTAGAATAGATCAAATAGTAGACTCCACCGCTGGGTGTGAATTGCTATGCTTTCTTGACGCTTATTCCGGTTATCACCAAATCAAGATGAAAGAGTCCGACCAGCTCGCGACTTCTTTCATCACCCCGTTTGGCATGTTTTGCTACGTCACTATGCCGTTCGGCCTCCGAAACGCTGGAACTACATACCAGCGATGTATGCAACATATTTTCGGAGGCCACATCGGGCGGACCGTTGAGGCATACGTCGACGATATCGTTGTGAAAACCAGAGAGGCGAGCGATCTGGTCAAGGATTTGCAAATCACGTTCGGTTGCCTCCGGGCGAACGGGGTAAAGTTGAATCCGGAAAAATGCGTATTCGGGGTGCCGCGAGGCATGCTATTGGGTTTCATCGTATCCCAGCGAGGCATCGAACCCAACCCCGAAAAAGTCTCGGCCCTGGAACGAATGGGGCCAATTCGGGACCTCAAGGG
This sequence comes from Echinochloa phyllopogon, assembly GCA_033239725.1. Taxonomy (NCBI): domain Eukaryota; kingdom Viridiplantae; phylum Streptophyta; class Magnoliopsida; order Poales; family Poaceae; genus Echinochloa; species Echinochloa phyllopogon. Next base: position 58,645,228 of record BTCW01000010.1, read on the forward strand.
GGTACAAAGGGTACTGGGCTGCCTGGCAGCCCTCAGCCGCTTCATCTCTCGACTGGGTGAAAGGGGCCTGCCTTTGTACCGACTCCTAAAAAAGCACGAACGCTTTTCATGGACCCCCGAAGCCCAAAAAGCCCTCGACGGGCTAAAAACATCACTCGCACACGCGCCTATACTCACGCCGCCGCAGAACGGCGAGCCACTCTACCTCTATGTGGCTGCGACAACGCAAGTGGTCAGCTCCGTCATTGTTGTGGAAAGGATGGAGGAGGGCCACGCCCTGCCGGTCCAGAGGCCGGTGTACTATGTCAGCGAAGTGCTGACCGAAACCAAGACACGATACCCACAGATCCAGAAGCTGATTTATGCCGTAGTGCTCGCGCGTCGAAAGCTACGGCACTACTTCGAGGCTCACCCGGTCACCGTGGTCTCATCCTTCCCCTTGGGGGAGATTGTCCGCAACCCGGACGTCTCGGGCAGAATAGCGAAGTGGTCTATGGAGCTCGTGGGGGAAACTCTCTCCTACGCACCATGAAGGGCAATCAAGTCGCAAACCTTGGCTGACTTCGTTGTCGAGTGGACCGACGTCCAACTTCCGCCGCCGCAGATTCAAGCTGAATGCTGGACCATGTACTTCGACGGGTCGGTGATGAAAACCGGAGCAGACGCAGGTCTCCTCTTCGTCTCACCCCTCGGAGAACATGTCCGGTACGCGGTTCGCCTGCACTTTCCGGCGTCAAACAACATGGCGGAGTACGAAGCCCTTCTCGTTGGGCTCCGCATCGCCATCGACCTCGGCGTCAAGCACCTCGATGTCCGGGGAGATTCTCAGTTGGTCGTCGACTAAGTGATGAAGAATGCAAGCTGCCGCGACGAAAAGATGGAGGCCTACTGCAACGAGGTTCGTCGTCTCGAGGACAAATTCCACGGCCTCGAGCTGAACCACGTTGCATGCAGATACAACGAGGAAGCGGATCAGCTGGCCAAGATCGCATCGGAGCGAATCGCTATTCCTCCGAACGTCTTCACCCGCGACCTCGATCAACCTTCTGTCCACTTCGAACGAGGGGCCGAAACCCTCAAAACACCCTCGGGGGCTGCGGGGGTCGAACCCATGGAAGAGGACCCCTCGAGGGAGGAGCTCGAAGCGACCAACGTCGAGACTCCTTCAGCCGAGGCCATGGAAATCGACGAAGTCCCACAACCGCAAGACTGGCGCAATCCATACCTCGCATGGATCGACCGCGGAGAGCTACCCTCGGACCGAACCGAGGGACGCCGTATCGCCAGGAGGGCCAAGACCTTCATCTCGATCGGCGACCAGCTGTACAAACGCAGTGCTTCGGGGATCTTGCAGCGGTGCATCCCCATCCCTGAGGGACGGCAGCTGATCCGCGACATCCACGCCGGGACATGCGGACACCACGCGGCGCCTCGTACCCTCGTGGGTAACGCGTTCCGGCAAGGCTTTTACTGGCCCACCGCCGTGTCCGACGCAAACGAGACAGTGCGCACCTGCGAAGGGTGCCAATTTTACGCACGAAAGACGCATCTCCCGGCGCACGCCCTACAGACCATCCCCATAACATGGCCTTTCACGGTCTGGGGGCTGGATCTCGTAGGGCCCTTCCGCCCAGCGCCCGGGAGATTCACCCACTTATTGGTAGCAATCGACAAGTTCTCGAAGTGGATCGAGGTCCGGACCATCACCAGCCTTAGGTCTGAGCAGGCCGTTTTGTTCTTCACCGACATCATCCACCGGTTCGGGGTACCTAACTCGATCATCACCGACAATGACACCCAATTCACCGGCAAGAAGTTCTTGGAGTTTTGCGACAACCATCACATTCGCATTGATTGGTCGGCCGTCGCGCACCCGCAAACAAACGGCCAGGTAGAACGTGCCAATGACATGATACTACAGGGCCTCAAGCCAAGGATCTTCAACAAGCTGAACAAGTTCGGCCGGAGATGGGTTGGGGAGCTACCATCGGTGATCTGGAGTCTCAGGACAACCCCGAGCAGGGCCACAGGCTTCAGCCCGTTCTTCCTCGTCTATGGCGCCGAAGCCATCCTCCCAACTGACTTGGAATACGGGTCCCCGAGGCTCAAGGCCTACCAAGAGGAACAAAACCAGAGGAACCGCGAGGATTCACTGGACCAGGCGGACGAGGCTCGCGACATAGCGCTACTCCACTCTGCGCGCTACCAACAATCGCTCCGGCGACACCAAGCTCGGAAGGTTCGACGTCGGGACCTCCACGAAGGGGACCTGGTGCTAAGGCTGCGACAGGACAATCGAGGGCGCCACAAGCTCACTCCTCCGTGGGAAGGGCCGTTCATCATCGCCAAGGTCCTCAAGCCAGGCACCTACAAGCTGGCAAACGAGAAGGGCGAGCTCCTCACCAACGCCTGGAACATTCAACAGCTACGTCGCTTCTACCCTTGAAACTTTCAGTATTCCTTGCAAATACTTCATGTTCTTAGCTAACAATAATGAAAAGTCCAGAAAACTCGGAAACATTGTTGCTAAAAACATGACCAGGGGTGTTTTGAGGCCAAACACCCCTCGGGGGGACACTCGGGGGCTTACCCCCACCCCCCAATCAACCTGTTTTCGCTTCCGTTGCACTGAAACTCGAGGCACCCGAGAAAAATACGGGGCGCAAGCCAATTAAGGCTGGAGCCGGTCGAGTCGTGGGACCGCCTACGCCCGCGAAGGGATACGGCATCTCCCTCTCCACTCCACGCGTTAGTTGCTCGCGAACTCGAAATACCCGGCCAGAATCTCTCTAAAGCCAAGAGCAGCACAACGGAGTGGAAACAAGGTGCCAAGCTTCTCCTCCTTAAATCAAGAAAGGTGAAAGCAGGGCACAAGTCTACTGCGGCGAAGAGGCGGCAGAGTCGTGGGACCGCCTACGCCCGCGAAGGGCTATGGTATCCCCCTCACCACTCGGCGCCAAAGTTACTAGTGTCCATCTACCGAAACCAATCTCGAGTTAAGGGGAAAGCGCGGCACGCCAAACAAACGAAACCTCCCCTTGGCCCGACCAATTCGTGTTAGTGGTCACCCTGCAGCCCAGGTACAGACGCCCCCTGGACCGGACCGGCGCGAAACGTCCGCGCCGCCACGAGAAAGGCCGTTCATCATCGCCAAGGACCCCGAGCTCGGTGCCTGCGAGCGGGCGAGCGAAAGGGGCGAGGCCTTCGCTAGCAGCCGAAACGGCAAACAGCTACGTTATTCCTATCCCTAAATCCCTTAGCGTTTTTTCTCGTAGATACTTCATGTTCTTAGTTAACAATAACGAGAAGTTTCCGAAATAAAATTCGGAAACATTGTTGCTAACAACACAGCTAAGGGGACCTTGGTTTTATTTTTAATAAAGCCAAGCCCCCCTCGGGGGCTGTAGGGGGGTTAACCCCCCTAATCGTCCCGGCTAATCGTCCCGGTTTTTTCGAAAGTTGTGCTAAAACTCGAAACGCTTAGAGAGAGGCGGGACGTGAGCTAGTCAAAGCTGGAGCCGGTCGAGTCGTGAGACTGCTTATGCCCGCGAAAGGCTACAGCGCCTCCCTCACCACCCCACGCTTTAACTACTCACGAATCCGAAGTTCCCGGCCACAATCTTTCGAAGAGCTAAGAGTAGCACATCAGAACAACCAAACAAGTGCGAAACAGGCAATCGACTTTTAAATTTAGTTTTTATATATGTATATAAGATACATTTGAAGCCCGAATTCTTCAGGCTCCATCCCCCTGCGAGGGCACGATGGACTCGGCAGCAAGGGTCGAGGGGACAGACGAAAGCGCCCCGGGACCACTCTCCTCGCCGCTCACCGAAGCAATATCGTTCTCGAGGGCCGCCACGGCGTCGGCCTCCGGGTCGGCCTCGACTTCAGCAGCGGGCGCGGTCCCTGGCTCGGCGTCGGCAGGCGCATCTTCCTCTTCCTCGGGGAAAAGATCGTACCGGAACTTGAGGGTCAAGGCCGTTGCGGCGCTCTCGGCACCGTCATCAGCCTCCTCGAGGGCGGCGAGGGCGGCGTCATCGTCCAGGTCAGCGTCAATGAAGTACCCGCGCCCCACCGCCGCGAGGTCGATGTCGTAGTGCGTCGACACCACCCCAAGTGCCTTCTTCACCCCGAGGTGAAGCGCGTGTTCGAGACGCTCCGCCACGCAGCCCTTCAGGGAGCTCAGGCGGCTGGACAGCGACGACCCCGACTGCGTGTCGACGCATTGGACGTCTTGGCACGCCATGTCGGCCGCAGCCTTCAGCGCCTCGAGCTCCCCCTGGGCCGCGGAGTAGGCAGCCTGGAGGGCCGTCACCTCATCCGCCTTCTGGGCCTCGGCCCTCCGCAACCCTGACAAAAAGCTCGGGCATATCAGAGAGCAGTTTTCGACACAAGGAAATGCCGAAGGAAACATGAAGTCTTACCGTCCACCAGGGCTCTCGCCTCGTTGAGCAGGCCGTCCGCGGTCGCCAGCGCGGCCTCCTTCTCGCGGAGCGCGCAGCTCAGCTGCTCGGCCTCCCGGGCCTTCTGCTCCGCCTGAGCCGACGCCTCCGCGAGCTGGGACTGCGCGGCCTCACGAGCCCGGCGCTCGAGCTCAAACCGCTCTAACGCCGCGGACGAGGTCCGGGCCTCCCGCTCCGTCGCGGCATCGCGCTCCTTCTCCGCGCGCGCCTTGGCCTCCTCGTGCGCTCGGGCCGCCGCCTCCGCCTCCCTGGCTCGGACGGTGAGCCGGGTCACGTCCGTGCCCAAGTCGGCGTTCGCCTGACGGAGCCGGCGGAGGTCGGTGTGCAAGCCCGCAATGCATGCGGTCTTGTCCGCCGCCTCTCGCCGAAGGACCTACCCGAAAAGTCACCAAGATCAAGCCATGAAACCGAAAATGTCTCGAAATACTAAGGATGAAAGCGAGAATACCTCGAAAACCTCCAGCGCTTGCCTGGAGTGGAGGTCGGCGGCGGCCGAGATGGCCCGCTCCAGATCCGTCCCGATCCGCTCGGCCTGGGCCGATATCTCGTTTTCCTCGGCCGCGCTTCGCCAGACCTGAGCGGGGACGCCGGGCCCCTTCGGCCACTCGCTCGGCATGCGCCGATCCTGGAGCTGCGCCGCCTCGGCAGCATCCCACTCGGGTGTCCCTCGGACCGCGGGCATCTGCGGCGGCCCCTGAGACAGGAACCGCGCCGCCGACACCTCGGCAGCAGAGGCCCCGATGAGGGAAACGCGCCGGCTACCGCCTGGAGTTGGCGGGGTGACCGCCTCCTGCCCTCGACCGGCAGGAACCGAAGCGGTGGCACGGCTCCCACGATCGCCTGCCTCCGCCGCCAGGGTACCATGCCTCGGCCCCGCCTCGACAACCGGGGCACCTTGCTCCGGCTCCGTCATTGACGGCGTCCTCTCCCCCCCCCCCCCCCCGCCGGTCCGGAGCCTCGCGCCCCCGGCGCCGGTTCCGCCGGCGTCGCCTCGAGCGCAGCTGCGGGACGCGGAGCCCCGCGCGAACGCGCCTCCCCGGCGTGAGGGGAATCTGACCCCCCAACCTTCAGCGCCTTCTTAGGCGCAAGATTAGGGGGAGCCTTGGTAACGCCCCAAGCGCTGGACCAAGAAAAGGGAAACATAGGTCAAAAGAGAAATCGTATGGAAAAACGAAATCGAAAGAGATTCGAGGAAGAGCTCACCGGATGCAGTCTCGCAGCTTCCGCTTCGAGCCACTCGAAGAAGGGGCCCTCCTCGAACTCGAGGCCCCCCTCGGATCACTCGGGGGCTGCGAACCCCCCGAACCCTCGACGCCTGGGCGCGACGCCGCGCGCTGAGCCGGCGCGGCCGTCGCCCGCATCGCCGCTGGCGCGACGTTGCTGGGGACCGCCACGGCCACATCAGGCAGCGGCGCGGCCACCTCTATTGCCTCGACGGCGCCCCCCCCCCCCCCCCCCCCGCCGCCGCCGGCAATCTCCTCCTCGCTCGGAGAGTCCTCGGGGGACGACGGCGTCTCCCCGCCGTCCCTCCTCCACCGGCGGAGCGCCGCTTGGTGCGCGTCCCGCCGGGCCTGCCTCCTACGACTGCTGGCCCTTTTCGCCTCCTTCGCCTCCCTCTCGCGGTCGCGGCGGGCGCGATTTGCGGCCCGCACCTCCGGAGTTGGCGCTACGGAGCGGTAGAGGCCGCAGTTCACCCCCTGGAATCACGACAAAATCAAAAAGAAGCTCCAAAAAAGATGACAAAGAGGAAAAAGGAGGACTCACCGACAGGATGTGGCCCTCGTCGGGGCGTAGCCGGAACGACCGAAGGTCGCTCGGCATGGTATCAGGGTGGACCGCCGTCCGCACCCGCGTGACGACGTACTCCTCGAGGAGCGGCTCCGCCAGCATGCGCGACGCCGCTAGCACCGCCGGGTCCGCTCCCTCCGTCATCTTGAACAGAGGGAGTGGCCTCTCCATGAGGGGGACCACGCGGCGGCGGTGGCAGTGCGCAAGCACGTGCGCCACGGTCAATCCTGACCCCTCCAGGGAGCGGAGGACGTCGACGACCGGGCGGAGCCTCTGCCGCTGGGCGTCGCCAGAGACGCCGTAGCCCCAGGAGTCGGCCTTCTCCGTCAGGACCTTGCCGGTGTACTCCGGCAGCCCCAAGCCGTCGTTGCGCAGGTAGAACCACCCTTTGGCCCACCCGCTGTTGTTGGTTGTCATCTTGCAGCCCGGGTAGATGCGCTTCCTGGACTCCACCGGCGCAAGCGTGAGGCCACCCGCGCACGAAGAACGGCGCACCCCCCTCCCCGCGCCGGACGTGCTGAGCTCGGCGCGGAAGAGGTGGACCCAGAGGTCCCAGTGCGCCTCGACCCCCAGGACGGCCTCGCAGACGCCGACGAACGCCGCCGCTTGCGAGATTGCGTTGGGGGAGAAGTTGTGGAGCTCCACGCCATAGTAATGGCAGAGCCCCCGCATGAACTGGCTTGCGGGCGCGTTGAAGCCCCGCTCGTGGAAGCGAATAAAGCTCACCACGTAGCCCGCCGGCGGATTCGGCGCCCTGGCCGCCAGCGCCGGAACGATCCACGCCGGCCGCGCTGAATCGCCCCGGGGCGACAGTTGCCCACCATTCACCAAGCCCTCCAGGAGGTGCTCGGTGGCGGTCGATGGAGTCCACTCCGTGGCACCCTCAAGGACAACCACGGCGAGAAGAGGAGCTTAGGCGCGGGGCGAAAGTGGCGAGATGCGAGCGGAGCACGACGCGCAGGCTGGAGGCAAGCACTAGGCACGGGCGAAAGTTGGAGCGAGAGATGGCAAAGGTAAAAAATCCCCTTCCACTGCTCCCCTTTTATAGGGAACGGGCTCTCCCCGGCCGCGCCACGCCAGCCCGCGCGTGCCGCCACCGAACCCGCGCGCTAAGCGCGGCGGCATGTGGAGTCACTGACACCCGGGCCAGGCGCACGATGAGGATCGCCAAACAGCCGGCGCGCGTGGGCGGCAGCATTTACTACGGCACGGTAAGCAGAAGCGGCGCGCCTGCGATGCTTAACTGCACGTCGCCTTGCCTCCCCCGCACGCGCGCCAAGCCCGCCTAAAAAGGCGCGCCCACTACGCCCATCTCGCCCACTCCGCAACGCGTCAGCCACGCCCACGCCCGCCAGCGGTTGTGCGCGGGCCCGCGGAGCCGAAACGACCCAACCATTGGGTTCCCCCCAGGTAAAGCTGCAACGCTCCTCCTTCCCGAGGCACGGACGCAACTAATCAGGGATTCGAAGCCCGAACCTCGAAAAGGTTCAAAGGGTGCCCCAGACCGAATAATGCGAAGGCCGCCGATCGCGTTCGGCCAAGCCTCGAGCCCGCCGCTCGGGAGCAACCCGCATCTTACGCAAGGCCCTACTGATCAGGAGTACGAAGCCTGGCCCTCGAAAGGGTTCGACAGGCGCTCCAGATCAACAGAGTCAGGGACGATTCGGGCGTGTCGAACGGACTTTACCCCGAACACGAAGTTTGGGGACGCTCCTGTCGTGTTCAAGGCCAGACAAAGGCAGCTAGTCGGGGGGATCCCAACGAGGGAGAGCTTTCGCGCCCTCGGTCCCTACGAAAGGGACCGAGCCCCACCTAGCAAACCTTTGCAAGCGCTGCATGGGCGTGTCTCCGGACCACGAGCCGACCCCTAGCGAACGGGGCACGGACGTCCACTTGAACTACCCGCTAACAGCTCACTGAGGTATCCGCGTACGTTGCCCAATTCAAGGGTTGCACGGATGACCTCACCCCTCTCCCCCGCGAAAGGGGTAGCGAGGGTCGAAAATCAAAGACAGGAAGCCCCTCCGATCGCCTCCACACGGGCCAGGAGCTCGGGGGCTCCCTGCAACATATCCTCCTATGCGCAAAACGCTTCGAAACCGTACAGGGTCCGCCCCTCGAATTCGGCGTAGCTCGGTCTCATCCCCGCCGCGTTGGAAGTAGAGCAACCGACACAAAATAAAGCCCTTGCACGAGTGAATCCACTCCTCCAAGGGCTCGGGGGCTACACCCGCGGGTGCGCTCGCGCGCCCCCACGGAAGAACGTGCATAATCAGAAAGGAATAAATCCCCACAGGAGGCCCGGGAACGACCCTGCGAAACCATCAGCCTCTGCCCGAATGAACCTCAGTCCGCCAGAGGCTCGGGGGCTACTGTCGGGGACAAACCCAAGGGGTCCCCTAACCATCGGGGTAATCACCCTCTAAAAACAAAAACAAACACACTAACCACGAAAGGCCGTGTCATCACCCAAGCTCCGCCTCGCTCGAGGGTAGCGCACCCCCCGAGCGGGCGAAACAAACTCCGCCTCGCTCGAGGGTAGCGAACCCCCTCGAGCGGGCAAAGCAAACTCCGCCTCGCTCGAGGGTAGCGAACCCCCTCGAGCGGGCAAAGCAGACTCCGCCCGGTGCGCCCCGGCGCCCCGCCCGACAGCAGCATTCAAAGCCGACCCCGTCAGGCGAGCGCCAAAGTCAAAAAGCAATCTCTCCCCACGCTGCGCCGCTGACACCAGCAGAGCACACTGCTCCACCTACTCCACCTGCTCCGGTCACTCAGCGTCCTCTCCAACACTGTGCGGGCGCACGCGGAACTGCGCGAGGTCCTGCGCTGACTGGCGGGCGTCATTCCAAGCCACTGTTCTACCCACTCCCGTCCTTCCCCCCGGTGGGGAGCCCTCGAATGGGCATGGAGGACCCTCGAACAAATGTCTGGGCAACGACCAAGTGCAGGCTCTGGTCAAACGCAGCCTAGCAGCGACGAGTGCCAGGTCTAATCCACCAACTCTCGGCCATCCCCTGGCGAGCCGGGTAAGCCGCGCACTGTGGTCGACCGCAAGCGCCATGCCGGCCCCTGTGCCGCCAACTCTCTGCAGGTGACGGCGACCACCATGCTGGCTGCTGCACCACTAACTACGGTCCTTCTTTACCTGCCCCGCCCTCGAAGTCAACCAGCGGCGGGAAGCAGGACACCGATTACGGCCACGACGCCCCTCGAAACCGCTCCAGGACAAGCACAGGGACGGCCACGACACCCGCAGAAGCCGGGGCTCGCCATAAATCCCCCGCCTGAGTCAAGGACGATGGCAGGCCCGACGCCATACTCTCCAGTGCACACCCCTGTGGCGCACGTCACGCTTGTACTTGTAAATCCTTCCCCCGCCTTACTCTCCTTGATCTATAAAAGGAGGTAGGAGGAGGACAACGAAGAAGACACGATATTGGCACTCGCCTCAATCACATTCAGGGACTTGGAGACTCCTCCTCCTCTTCCGCCTTGCTTGTAGCCCCCCTCTGCAAGCACTCCGGTGCAAGATAGTACAGCGCCCCGAGCGCACCCTGCTGGACGTACGACCTCACGGTCGGAACCAGGATAATCGCTCGCCTCATCGTGCTAGTTCTTGCATCAACCGTCAAGGGACGGGACACAGCGCATTCTGTTAGGCGCTGGGGATTGATCGACCGATCCCAGCACCGACAATCCAGCAGTATTTTTCTCTCAGCACAAACCAGCCAGTCGAACAGGACGCGGGTTCACATTTTTTTTCTGAACAATCTATGGTCTGAAGCCTGAAGCATCCATCACGCAAAAGGACGTTCGTTACGTACGTGGTTGCATCATATATACTATATATCGGGGATAATGTGATGGAAATAACGAGTAAGCCACCGGATTACCACGTGTCACCAACCCATGGACGAAAAAGGCTTCCCCCGACCACCGGCGTGGGGCAGACGAGATCTCTCTCGTCCCGGAATACACACGCCGAAAAAGGAGCGAGGCCGCATTTATCAAACGCCGATCCGAGTCAGCACAGCGAAGCCACCGTACGAACCCCATCAGCGAACTGGTGAGCCTTAGCCCTTAAGCTTCTCGTCCAGCTCCCCCGGCCACCACACCCTGCTTTATAAGTAGCCGCGCGCGCAGCCGACGTGATATGATCGTTCGATCGCCACGGTCTCCGACGCGATCGCTGGCCGGCGACACATCGCACAGGAGCACACGTGTTAATATATATGGACGCGGCGGCGGCGGCGGAGATCTACCGGCTGCCGGAGGAGTGCGTGGCGTACGCCATCTCGCTGACGACGCCGGGCGACGCGTGCCACTCGTCGGCGGTGTCGCCGGCGTTCCGGGCGGCGGCGGACTCGGACGCCGTCTGGGCGCGGTTCCTGCCGCACGACCACGCCGCCGTGCTCGCGCGCGCCGACGAGCCGGTGATGATGGGCTGCGGGTCAAAGAAGGAGCTCTTCTCGCGCCTCTGCGACAGCCCCGTCCTCCTCGACGGCGCCACCATGGTACCCGGCCGGCAGCTTTGATTTACATATATGGCCGATGGCATTGCTGCGCTGTTAATTTGCTGATCGATCTCTCGATGGGTGCAGAGCTTTGGGCTGGACAGACGGAGTGGGGCCAAATGCTTCATGCTGTCGGCGAGGGCGCTCAGCATTGTCTGGGGAGACGACCCTTCCTGCTGGATATGGACACCTAGCCTTCCGGGATCCAGGTGAGTGCTACTTCCTTGCTTTTCTTTTCGCAATTGTTACTAGTTTGCCCCATAATTAAGTAGCTTACTCGATCGCCCTACACACGGCAGTCGGCACTGCTGCTCTACATGTTCCCTCTGTTTAAATATAATTCATAGGTGTATTGGCAGAGTTTTCAAAGCCAAATAAACTTGGTAAAATTTGAAGCAACATAATTACTAATCAAATTTCACACATTCTTAGTGTATAAATGTTATATACGAATAGAATCATATTTCAAATTTCTTAGACAAATACTGAATTTGTAGCAATTGATGGCACATTGTAATAAAAATTGAATATACGTCTAAAGATCTTTTATGAAATCCTAATACATATCTAATAAGTAGTGTTTTTTTTACCAAACGCTACTTATTATGTAGGGACACTTTCCCTCAGTTTTTAATCAAAATCAAGGTACGTACAGCGTTTTAATTTGTAACAGGTGTGGTTTTACTCGTACGTGATACGACACGCACGTGTTGCAAGCCATGCATGCCTGCACGTACTCGAAAGCTCCTGATGAGTGCAACACACGTCGTTCGCGTCGCAAAAGCCTACCATAGCTTACGCACTCCCATGCATACTCCATCTCCATTCTTGCATCACGATTCCCAGCAGATCGTCATCATGGGCTACACTAATCTCTTGATGTTGATGCCCATGCTGTGATCAGGTTTCCGGAGGTCGCCGAGCTCGTGGACGTGTGCTGGCTGGAGATCAGTGGGAAGCTCAGCCTCTCGCTGCTCACTCCGGGGACAACCTACGCCGCCTACCTCGTCTTCTCCATCTCCGACGACTCCTACGGCCTCGAGTGCCACGTCGGAATGCTGCCACCCAAGGCCACGGTCACCATCGTCTCCGGCACCGGTACCAGCAAGCCGCCGCCGACGACTGCGACGGCGACGTCCACCGAGCACGCCATCTGCCTGCAGCACATGCAGGGGGAGGAGGAGACGGACATGCACCGGCGGAAGCAGCAGTACAAGCGCCTCCGCAAGGGCTACGGCCGCAAGGTGGTGATGACGAGGGAGACCGACCCCGACATCAGGTGCCCGCGGCGGAGGGCCGACGGGTGGGCGGAGGTCGAGCTGGGCGAGTTCGCCGTCGCCGGCGACGGAGAGGACGGCGGCGGAGTGGTGGAGGTGAGGCTGGAGGAGGTGGATAGCCGGCGGTGGAAGAGGGGGCTCATCGTGCAAGGCATTGAGATAAGGCCCAAGGAAGCTGCTTGCTGCTGCTAGCGCTGTAGCCGGGGGACGGCGGCCCAGTTAATTTTTAATCTAGGGGGAAATTAATTAAAAAGTGCCGATCATTAGGTCCAGACAAGAACAGCCGGACAGGTAGCTCTCAAACCTGATTCTTTTCTGGACAGATGCAATGCAACTTACAAAATTGAGCTACTGAAGAATGGTCTATTGCGTCTTCGGTGCTTCCGTGCAATGCCCTGTTCGGACGGCTGGTGGCAGATGACTGGTGTTGATTTGTGCTGAGAAAAAAATATTACTGGTTGGTTGGTGGCTGATGCTGATTTAGTCGTACGTGCTGCGGCACGACGTGTGCAAGGCTGCAAGCAAAACGGCATGGCCCACACTCTGTCCGACAGCCACAATGGCTTATATGTAGATCGAGCATTTGATCGGGGCGTCAACAGATCCTGCCGTATCTTGTGTTTTTTTATGTACTTATTATTACGTGGTCCAGGTGATGGTGATTGATCCCTAGAACAAGATGGGATTGCAAATGTATTATTTGTTGTAATGTTAACTCCACATGTTTTACGTGGCTAGCTGTTCATTGTTCCATCACTCTGTAACTGATCGTGCATGTCAATTTATTGATTTTGATGAGTTAATTGTCCGGTGAAGATCGATTTCTTTAATTGGTTCTTTTAATCAGTATAGTAGTGATGGAGTATTCTTTCCAGTGAAAAGAAAAAAGCTACGACATATGCAGCCAATATGTTAAACTTGGCAATCGATATCTTTCCAGAATATATTGTAGCTCTGTGATAGTTTGCATATTTTTGTTAGCAGTGAACAATAGTGCATTGGCGACCATTCCACTATTCAAAAATACTGACCTGTATAATAAGATGTACTACTATTCTCTTTGGTGCCGTCCTAATTTGCGGACTCTGACTTGTGCTGAGGAGAACTGAAGAACCACTCATCTGCGGTCACTGCACAGCCTGACCAAAGGAAATGGGAGTCCTCCTGAGGCTTGAGAAACCAGTGCATATGACAGAGCCTTTTCCTACAAATCAGTTGTCAAGCTACTAATAAGGTTACAATGGAGATAATCTCCGGATTATTGCAGAGCACCTCAACGCTGCTTTTCCTTCAGCAGGCACAAAGACTGCTAGCTCCTACTGTTGGAACCATGAAGCAGACGGGTCATCTCTCGATGAATCGTGGTCGTGCATGTCCTCCGGCAATTCTGTATATATAGTTATGTCCTCTGGCATGGTTCTAACATACATTTTTTTTATCAAACAGCACATATTCTTACTGATTCTGATCCAATTATATTGTGGAATTTTGAATACCATGCAACTCTATGGCGCTCCTACATCACAAATAACCACAAAATTCCTTAGTTTGTGTTGTCTGCCCTCGTTTGTAAGTTCACAAAAAATCGTAATCTGAAGCTTGCTTAATGCTGTTGTGGAATATAGGTTTGCAGAAAAAAAAGGGTTAACCTTTTATTAGTTTGCAATGGCAGCTTGGTGACATTCTAAAGTTTTGTTCAAGCGCCTATCTTTTCGTGCCATTTGTTTGCGTTTATTGCTCTATTGTTCTGTTACAAAATTTATATCACCTTTTGTTTGCAACAGCTTTTCAGAAGCAGCCGAGCCGAGCTCCTGAGTGTTTGCTGGTTGGAAATACGTGGCAAGATAAATAGCAAAATGTTATCCCTGAACTCAACCTATGCCGCTTATATTGTGTTCAAGCTGGTTGAATCACACTATATCCGGCATTTTTACGACCTGGAGGCATCAGTTAGTATTGGAGAATGCAAATCGACCCGCCAAGTTTGGAAAATGTTATCTCTGAAGTTTGCAAACAGCTCCAGAGAGCTCTACCAAAGGGGCCTAAACATTATGTAATTTCTGCCTATTGGCTACCACAAGCAGATTTTTCGCCGACCGTTGTATTGCATAATTACAACATTTAACAATTTTTTGAAATCACGGTGAGCTTGACGCTGTGGAATGGATTCGAGAGGAGCGGCCGGCCAACTACACCAACCGGCGGGCTCCGCACGGCCCAAATGCAGATTAAAGGAAATAGGCCCAATGGACGTGCTAGGTGAGCCCACTCGAAAGGATTCGCGCGAAAAAAAACTTGGACCCGAGCGGCTTGAACGAAATTCGCGCAAAACACGCAAAATCCCGTCGAATTCCTGCCTATTCATTCGGGCCTTCCGCTCGTAACGGCGATCGGACGAGATGGAGGCGGCGGACGCCTGCGAGATCGCGCGCCTGCCGGAGGAGCTCCTCGCGGCGGCGCTCTCCCTCACCACGCCGCAGGACGCCCGCCGCGCCGCCGCGGTCTCCCGGGACTTCTGCGCCGCCGCAGATTCCAACGCCGTCTGGTCCTGCTTCGTTCCCCGCGACCTCCCGCCGCTCGCCGACGATGAGCTCTCCGGCCCCGCTCCGGCGTCGATCAAGGAGCGGTTCCTCCGCCTCTCCCACCGCCCCGCCCTCCTCGCCGACGGCCTCATGGTACGGCCCCCCAAGACCCTAGCCCAACAAAAAGTGAACCCGCCGCTTCTCTTGTTTCTACACGGGGTTTCTCAATTCATCGGCTAACCGGTTGTCGTGTTCAGAGCATGTGGTTGGATAGGGAGACCGGCGCCAAGTGCTACATGATCTCGGCGAGGGCGCTGCACATCTCGTGGGGCGACACGCCGCAGTACTGGCGCTGGATCCCTCTCGCCGATTCCTGCAGGTTCGCTCAACAATTTTTGTCGATTTCTCTCAACCTCGCTCCCGATTACGTTCAAATCATACGGTGAATCAACGTATATGCACGTTGTGCGCCCCCGTTCGGCTGGCCGGTGCCGGTTTTTGCTGAGAAAAAAATACCGCTGGTCAGTGGTCCGTGGCTGGCTGCTGGCCGGTGGCTGTGTTGTGGTTCAGGGTTACTTTTAGAATTTTATTAGGAACCTTGGATAGGTGCTCTGCATTTTTATTGAAAGAGTTGCTGTTATAATGACCGCAGACTTTGTTACTTTTAATATAGCAAACTGAACACCCCTGTGGACTTGCGCAACAGAAAAAGTTTTTGTTTTCTTTTTTAGATTGAAAACACGGGAGAAGAAGGTGCCTAACTAACTGTGTTGGGTTCAGAGTTGTCTAGGCTGTGTTTAGAACCGTGAAAAAGGGTGAAAAGGGTCACATCAGATACTATAACGCACCGTAACACTTTTTGTTTGTTTGTGATAATTGTTGCCCTACTATGATCTAACTAGGCTCAAAAGATTCGTCTCGTCGTGTACATCAATACCATGCAATTAGTTTTTTATTTATCTACATTTAATACTTCATACCTGCGTCATTTGCTATATTTAATGTTTCGATGTGATGGAAAATTTATAAAGTTAGGAGGAACTAAACGCAGCCTATATATTGACTGGGTTCCTCCTGCTGCGGTGGTCTGTGCTCCGCAGCAGGGTTTATTGGTGCATAGGCCATTGGGTTTAATGGTCAGAGGAATAAGAAAATATCCTCTAATGGATTGGTTCATAGGCCATTTGGCAAGGGAACTGAGCATTGCTTGCCAATTTTGGTGCGATACTCCACTCTTTTGGCGGTGGATCCCCATGACAGGCTCCAGGTTAGCTATTTCACATGTCTGCTTGCCAATTTTGGTGCGAAATTACGGTGTTCAATGCTAAAACTAAGTAACTCTTTCCTTTGCTTCAGTAGCTAAGCGTCTGTCCCTTTTGCAACTTTGCATAGACAGAGCATGGCAGTATTAACTCTGTTCGGTAACAATGGAGTTAAGTTATTGTCATTGAATTTGAATTAGAATATACACATGCACGCTGTTAGTCTAGAGAACTATTTGGATGCACGCATTGATAGCTGAAAAAAGTTGGCTGATCCCATGTTATGGAATTTTATAGGTTTCTGCCACCTTGTTTGCGTCTAGTTCAGTCTAGTTATCTATTATGAATTTATAACTCTTGTTAATCTGTGACAGCTTCCGGGAAGTTGGTAAACTCCTGCGTGTTTGCTGGTTGGAAATACGTGGCAAGATAAATAGCAAGATGCTATCCCAAAACTCAACATATGCTACTTACATTGTGTTCAAAGTAGGTCGTAGAGCCTATGGGCTTGATTATCCATACCAGAAGAGCTTTGTCAGGCTCGGGGGAAACAAATCCACTCGCAGCGTTTGCCTCGATGGCTATGACAGCGACGGTGAGGATCGTGAGGTTGAGTTCCAGCACGTTTGGGGTACATCGTCGACACTGAGGCCAAGTAGGAGAAGCCGTCTTGAAATTCCTGAAAACGTACTGCTTCCTCAAGAAAGAGCTGACGGCTGGAAGGAGGTGGAGATTGGTGAGTTCTACAACAATGAAGGCAAAGAAGGTGAGGTTTCCATTAGCCTTACCGAGACGTCAGACACCCTGAAGGTTGGTCTTATTGTGCAGGGCGTTGAAATTAGACCTAAGAAACAGAAAGGGCATTAAAATGTTTTGTGAGCATATAAGTATTAGGGAAAGAGTGGCAGCGCAGTATGCCTGTTGATCTTATTTGTGATTCAATTTGTATTCACAACAGGGTAGAGGTAGTGACATATTTCCTTGAGCTGTCAAATTTATCATTTCATTTCAACTATTTTGTATTGATTCAGTAACTTGTCACCAGGCCTTTGCATTGCTTACCATGTTGCTTACGGCGAGGACATTGCACGAACTCAATCAAACGAATGTGGTTGTTGCATCACGAACTCAAACTTACCATGCTGCTTACGGCGTTGACATGACAAACTCAAACGAATGCTTTTTTAAAAAATATATATAAGAAGAAAACAAACGAAACTTATTGCATATCAGGAACTCAAACTTTACCATGTTGCTTGGAACGGACGTGGCCGCAGCTCAGCTCCGTGATCGGCTGGTTGGTAGTGCTGGTTCGTGCTGAGAGAAAATTATCGTGACCGGTGCTGTACCGCTGGCTGGCTGTTGACAAGGGACGCTCCTCTCGGATGACGTTGCCACTTGCAAGAACCTCAGAACTTCAAATGGGACCCACATGTCATCCCCCCATGCGCGGCAAATAGTTTTCCTTCGCCTCCAAGCAAGACTCCATCCAATGCGTCTCGCGTGCCCAAAGCTTAGCCCCTAAGCCTCTGTTCCTGTTCCATTCCATCTATAAATCCTCCTCGAGTTCAGCCTTGTCTTGTATATATCGATCGATGGCGACGACGACGGAATCCGCCCCCGCCGCCTGCGAGATCGGTCGCCTGCCGGAGGACCTCCTCGTGGCGTCGATCGCCCGCACCGCGCCGCGGGACGCCTGCCGCGCCGCCGCCGTCTCGCCGGCCTTCCGCGCCGCCGCCGACTCCGACGCCGTCTGGGCCTGCTTCGTGCCGCGCGACCTCCCGCCGCTCGCCGAACCCGCGCCGCGCTCCAACAAGGCGCTGTTCATGCGGCTCTGCGACAGCCCCGTCCTCCTCGCCGACGGCCTCACGGTAATCCGCCGCTCTTCTGCTGCTCGATCGCTTGCTCAATTTGTTCGATCTGTAACGGCGTCTCGAATATAATGATCGATCGATGATGTGCAGAGCATGTGGCTGGACAGGGAGACCGGCGCCAAGTGCTACATGCTCTCGGCGAGGAAGCTCACCATTATCTGGGGTGATACTCCCCGCTACTGGCACTGGATCCCCATCACCGGCTCCAGGTCTGCTATTCCATTTCACATGCCGCTTCCATCCATTTCCCTCTCTCGATCTTTTTTTCTTGGACTAGTTCTGATTTTGACCTCTGCTGCGTAACAATTTGTGGCAGCTTCTCTGAAGCCGCTGAGCTGCTGCATGTCTGGTGGCTGGAGATACGAGGCAAGATGGACAGCAAGATCCTCTCCCAAAGCTCAAAGTACGCTGCCTACTTCGTGTTCAAGGTGGCTCCTAGAGCCTATGGGCTCGCCTCTCCTTTCCCGGCGACGTCTGTCAGGCTTGGAGGAAGCGAATCGGCGTGCAAGGTTTGCCTCGATGTCCATGGCCATGGCAGGGAGCCATGGGACGACGACCACCACCACTCATGGTCGACACGTCGCAGCAGAAGCCGCCTTGAAATTCCTCAGGATGTATTGGTTCCTCGAGAGAGAGCTGATGGCTGGATGGAGGTGGAGATGGGTGACTTCGAGAACGACGAGGGAGAAGACGGCGAGGTTTCCATCAGCTTTGTGGAGACGTCAGCCACCGTAAAGAGTGGAC
This sequence comes from Echinochloa phyllopogon, assembly GCA_033239725.1. Taxonomy (NCBI): domain Eukaryota; kingdom Viridiplantae; phylum Streptophyta; class Magnoliopsida; order Poales; family Poaceae; genus Echinochloa; species Echinochloa phyllopogon. The sequence goes on from BTCW01000010.1 coordinate 58,663,675, forward strand.
TTATCGTGCTGGGCATCGAGATCAGACCTAAGAAACCAGAGCATTGAGCTTGTATTTTTTTTTAATGAGGAAGCCTGTCTATTGTTGACAGCGTGGTGCGAGCGAGTACCTTTGTATTGTCCCAGTTACTGTTAGCGTGCCCTGATACTTCGCCGCATTGCTCACCTAGCAACTGCTGCTGCCAGTTTGCGAGCAGAAGGGAGCCGAAACCGCCAAACCGGTGAGTGAACGTCGTCGAGATAAATAAATAATAATCTTGAGACCCTACGAGAATCCTACTTCGGCGAACACAAAAGTCAGGCCCATCTCTTTCCCCTGCGCCGCTGTTGCTGCCTGGCTTGCTTGCTGTTTAGCCTGTTTAATTAATTTGGGCTCAATGCCATGTCAAAAAAAAATTGGCTCAATGCAATGTTCATCATACGACGTTTCCAGACGAGCTACCACACACGTACCACGATTAGTCACCGACCACGCGGGCGCGTGATACGCGTCTGTCTCCAGCACAAGATGACTTTGCCCACATGCTCCCAAAGAAAAAGATGACTTTGCCCACAGCCAATCCCAATCAAGGAACCGACCGGCTGACATGGGTGATTTCCTGTAAAATTAATTAAAATTTCCCATTACACACAACTATTAATCTACAGGGTTGACACCGATATCTGATAGACATTGGTGGGTCTATAGATAATGTTTATGATGTCACGTTAGTACTACTTTAGACATTATGTTCTCCGATCTATGATTTTTTATTGTGGATCCTCAATAATTTCATCATCTCTCTTTTCCACCAATCGTATTTATTTTTTTATCTATAATGAAGACACTATCATCTCCTACCCGAACTTAATAGTGTCATGTACATAGATTCTTACGTAGAAACCGGGTCTTACATGAGACCCGATGTCTTGCTCTTTTCCCTTTCTTATTTAATATAGCGCCACATAAACTCATAGTCATAGATGTCATTCTATTTAATGGTACGATCATCCTCCAACGTTGGGACTGACCTTATGCGCTGACTTCGCCCCGGCCCTCTAGGCCTGCTAATGGGTCGGGTCTCGGTGGGTTTTATGGGTTGGGTTTTGATATGGGTTGTATTTGGATGGTCAAAATGGGTTGTGTCAATGAGTGGGGCGGGGTGGGGCGGGTCTACTCTAAATGTGGGTTGGTGCGGGTTGGAATGAGTTAAAATGAGTCGTATCCTCAATTGAGTTTACTTATAATTTATGGCAAAATTAAAACATTCGTTCACACTATAAAATTTTAGCAAAATTGACTGAAATTTGTTGGAGATACTCGGTATGATAAGTAGTAACTTTGTGCAAAATAACGTGACTAGACTTACAGGTGGGCCCCACGTCAAGAGTCGGACCCTAAAATTAAAACATCGCGTTCACACTATAAAATTTTAGCAAAATTGATTGAAATTTGTTGGAGATACTCGGTATGATAAGCCGCAACTTTGTGCAAAGTAGCGTGACTAGACCTACAGGTGGGCCCCACGTCAAGAGTAAGACCATCAACCTAAGACCCACGGATATTCCATGGGTGTTGACATTATGGTGTAAATACATCTAATGGGGCGGGGTGGGGCAGGTTTATTAGCTAGTTTTTTGGGTAGGGTTGGATTGACATATGCAACTAGCTAATGGGGCCGGTTGGGTTTGGGAGCGGGTCCTGACCCGTTAGGAGGCCTACGGCCGTCTGTCACTCACTTCACGTTTACCGTTCATCAACCAACCTCCATGACCCACATGTCATCCACTTAAGCTCGGAATACTTGCCCTTTTGATGAAATCTGGTTGTCTCTTTCTAATTCCTACGTGTGCAATGTATTTTGTCCCAAACAAACAAAGCTTAGCCGAGTAAGCCTCTGCATTCCCGTCCCCCACCTATAAATCCGCCCTCTTTCTCCAAACTCTTTACCACTCTTGATTGAATTATTTTAACCCCCACACCCGGAATCGAATCGAATCGAATCCTAGATCGAAAAGCGGAAGCGGAAAGGGGCGGAGGAATCCATGGCGGCGGCGGTGACCCCCTCCTCCTGCGAGATCGCGCGCGTGCCGGAGGACCTCCTCGCGGCGTCGATCGCCTGCACCACGCCGCGGGACGCCTGCCGCGCCGCCGGGGTCTCGCCGGCCTTCCGCGCCGCGGCCGACTCCGACGCCGTCTGGTCCTGCCTCCTGCCGCGGGACCTCCCGCCGCTCGCCGACGGGGAGCTCTCCCCCGCGCCGCCGTCCAAGAAGGCGCTGTACATGCGCCTCTCCGATAGCGATAAGCCCCTCCTCCTCCCCGACGGCCTCACGGTACCGGACTCCGCTTCTGTTTACGTCTAGTCCTCTGCAGTGAGGTGAAGGTTCTGGATCGATGGGGCTGATCGGTTGTGTTGGCGTGCAGACCATGTGGCTGGACAGGGACACCGGCGCCAAGTGCTACATGCTATCGGCGAGGACGCTGTTCATCGTATGGGCCGATACGCCGCAGTACTGGCACTGGATCCCTCTCACAGACTCCAGGTTCGCGAAATCAACGGTCTATCTATCTACTATGTGTCACTGCTGTGTGGATGTGACTGGTATCTTGGGCGTGTTCTTAAATGCCATTGGGGTGCTACATCTAATTGCACTACTACTAGATAATAGTTCTGGCTTGCTAATTGTGTTGTGGTGAATTGGAAAATGACACTGTTTTGAGAACAATTGCAGCATTCTCATGATGTTAGGACTCCAAAGTTTGCATCAATTTAATTTGTAAATCAGGATCCTACCTCAGTCATGATCATATTGCTTTCCACATGGACATGACCAAATGTTGTTATCTTATCCTTGATTCAAGAGCAAAGTCACATGGCCTTTTTTAACTTTGATTTTATAATAATAATAATAATGACCACAAGCATAATCTGTCAAAGAAAATGAGTGCAGCCTATGAACAGCACTTCACATAAACAAATCGTCCTGAATGATGATATTGGAATTCTATTCTGTTGCAAATTTTAACGCTGTGCTGTGTTTGTATCAGGTTCTCAGAAGGCGCCGAACTCCGGGCTGTTTGTTGGTTGGAAATCCGTGGCAAGATACATTGCAAGATGCTCTCGCAAAACTCAACTTATGCTGCTTACATGGTGTTCAAGATGTCCGATGAATCATATGGGCTGGATTATCCACTCCAGGAGGCTACTGTTATAATTGGGGAAAGCAAATTCACTCGCCAGGTTTGCCTCCAAGGCTATGAAGATGAGGGTGAGGAAGAAGAAGAGGTGCCACAGAATTACCGATCTATTATGGTTCCAGCCATCAGACGAAGGTTAAGGAGAAGAAACCGTCGCGTGCCTCATGGAGTGACCGTGCATCTCCCTAAGAAAAGGGCTGATGGCTGGATGGAGATGGAGATGGGTGAGTTCAACAATGAAGAAGGTGAAGATGGTGAGGTGTCCATCATTCTCATGGAGACAAGAGGAGGCAACTGGAAGAAAGGTCTTATTGTGCAGGGCATTGAAATTAGAGCAAAGAAATAAGTCTGAGAAGGTTATGGGAAATGGTCTTTGCACATCGAAGTAAATAAATAAGAATATATGCTGTGCATGTTTTGCAGCATCTTTTACGTTGTTCGCCAACGCTCCCTAAACTACGTTCTTGAGATGTGTGTCCAGGTTCTTGAGGGAAGACAAAAAACACTCAGTTTTGTACAAATTTTGTGTTCTGGATCAGTTAGTGCTTGATGACTCGCGACGTTTGGTTCTGAAAAATGTAATGGTTATGCTGTTCAAACTCCTGGGGTTACTGGACCTTGTTTGTGAGTTGTGGGCTGCTTTTGGAAATGAAAGATTTGGATAATACAATCTGAATTCATATTTGAATTGAACTCTAGAGATTGCATGCGAGTTCCATACAAAAGAACATAGTCTCCTTTTCTTTTTGAAATAAAGCAGGAGCGCTGCTGTTTCTTTAAGAGGGTAGAGAGTCCAAATAATCTAATAATCTAACAAGAACTTAAAAGTAGTATCCAGCTTGTAGCAACTCTGGTTTTGGGTGAAGTATCAAATACAAAGAAAAGCAAAGGAACTAACAAAATGGAGTCTTATAAAGAATTTAAGAATATCCTAACAAGAACTTAAAAGTAGTTTCCATCTTTGTTGCAGTTCTGGTTTTGTGTCAAGTGTTAGGTACGAAGAAAAGCAAAGCAATTAAAAAAAAAATCTAACAAGAACTTAAAAGGAAAAAAAATGGGGTGAGACAGGCTCGAACTCTCGACCTCAGGATAACTCAAATTAGCTATGAGACCTACGCGCTAGCCAACTGCGCCACCACCCCTTTGTGATTTAGAACTACAGATTCACCTTAATGAACTTCTTTGCGCCTTCATCGAAATCATGTTCTTGCACCATCATTCGTCCATATTTTGTCTATATAGTATTCTCAGGATCAAAGCGTTCGGATGAAGATGAACCAAAACGATATCTCTGCTTCCGTGATTGGTTTGCAAGCTAATCAAAATGTCAAATGATGCTACAGCCTACAGGAACCGACATGAATGAAAACCAAACCACGAAAACCGGTTTCAACTCAAACCGTTCACAGCTTGAAAAACAGCATGCAGTCACACTGAACATTTGGTGTAATGGTCGAGATATGTAATGAGTTTGACTAAAATTAAACCTTACGTCACACTATAAATTTTTAGCGAATTTGATTGAAATTTGTTGCATGTGACTCAGAATGACAGTCGACTACTTTGTATAAAATTATGTGATGAGATCAACATGTGGGCCCACGTCAAAAGCCGGACCCTAAAACTTAAATCTCGCGTTCACACTATAAAATTTTAGCGAATTTAGCTGGAATTTGTTGCAAATGACTCAAACTAACGGTCAACTACTTTGTGTAAAACTATGTGATGAGATCGACATGTGGGCCCACATCAAAAGTCGGACCCTAAAACTTAAACCTCGCGTTCACACTATAAAATTTTAGCGAATTTGGCTGAAATTTGTTGGAGATGTCTTAGAATAAGAGTTAGCTACTCTGTGTAAATTGGTTGAGCTATATCAATATATGGGCCCCACACCATAAGACATATTTTTATTATGATTATGAGTAGTCAGTGAAAACCAGTTTTAATATTGGGGTTAAAATCGATTATTTTGGTTTGGTTAGGAGAGAAAAGCTAAATGGTTTGGATTGATTCGGTTCGAATGCTAAAAGGGTGAGATTGAATTGGTTTGTAAATATGTTAGAATTAGTATGGATGGACGTGGATTCGGTCTGGTTCCTAAACCATTCTTAGCTTGAGCTGTTTTGCCCAAGTTAAAGTTTCTCTCATGTATTCGAGATCAAGGTTAACCTATAACTTGCAAAAGTTGTATCTGCTACGCTGCTGCTGACAAGAACAGGAAGAATGCCTCGTAGAGTTCGACGCGCAAATGCCCTTCTTCTAAATGCTGTCTAGATTCATTGAACACAAGCTCGCATCAGGAACACACGAACGGCGCAATTTGCACCACGTATACGGTGAAGATGTAACCCAACGTCAACAAGGATGAATCGTTGCAACGGTAAAGGCATTCCATTCGTGTCAATGCAACAAAAATGGGGGTAATAAACTGCAAGCTAGCTGTTCCTTACATCTGACCGATCAGGGAGCCACATGCCTGACAAATTAGCTCTGCATTCATTGGAGCATCCGGGCCTTGTTTAGAAACCAAAAACAACTCTTAAATTTACTATAAAAAAGAAGATTCTCCATCACATCAAAATGTCATAACATGCATGGAACACTAAACGTAGATGAAATCAAAAACTAATTACATAGTTTTGTTGTGCTCTGTGAGACGAACATTTTAAGCCTAATTAATCAATTTTTGGACAATTTTTCACAAATACAAACGAAATGCTACAGTGACGCAATGATTACGAAGTGACATCAAACTCCCAAATTCGACCTCCCAAATTCAACATTTAAAGAAGGCCTCAATCTTTACAACTACACCTACCCTGCTTCTACTTGCATCATCCCATTCAGACGTGTCATATAAAAATGGTCAAGTGCTGTTAAATTCCAGCATTGTTCTCTTAGATATTCATCAGGGAAGATGAGACGTTGGTAAGACAAACCCAACACGGCGAGCAGCACGGGAGCTGAAGCAGAGCATCCAACACGACACAACTGTCTACTCCGGGGCGTCATCGGTGACGTAAGCTTGCAACCGTAGCCGTCTGATGATCGCCAGGTACGACGGATGTGGAGTGGAAGACCCGCGGGGGCTGCGCATAGGCGGGTCAAAGGTTAAAGAAATGGAAAGGGGGCCACATCGTTCTGACAAATAAGTACCTCTATCTTTCACTATTTTGCATTTTCTTCTTTGATTTATTAACTGTTAATTAGATTAGCAGCCACTGGAAATAAAAAAAACAGCATCCACCCGCAAAAAGAAAAGATTATTAGCAGCCGCACCATGAACCCGTTTGTACACCTTGTTCTTTGTCTTCAAGGAAAGGAATGACGAACCGTTAAACTAAACACAATTGCTAGTGCTTTCGAGTCGCGAGTAAACAAATTAGTACGGAATTATTCAAACGCGTTGACCGTGCCGTAATTGAGTTTGCTTTGGTTCGTAGAAATAAAGCGGGGGACCTTTTTCTGAAAAAAACTAAATACTCCCAAATGAATATCAAATAGGTAAACAAGAGGGACCTGTGTGTAAAACCCGACACATGTCGAAGTAGTAGGTGCGGTGCGCTGCAAATGGAGCTAGCTCCCCGTGGAATCCCGCAAGGCCACATACGAGCTCCGGAAACGAAGGCGAGAAAGAGAAGAAGCTCACAACTTGTGCTGCCATCTGTTGAGAACTTAAGATCCGTCCAATCCAATCGCATCGCAGGTGTGGATTTTATTTGTTTTATTTACGAAATAAAGTTTGCATTACCGGCAAAATCTCGACTTGATTCCTCCCACTCCTTTAGTTTTGGAGACGGATTTCTGAAAATTCAATTGCGCCCTTAGGGTTTTGTTTCGCAGCGTTGAGAACCCATGGCGAGGAAGATGCTCATCGACGGCGAGGCGCCAGTCGCCGACGGCGAGCATTACGACTACGACCTCTTCGTCATCGGAGCGGGCAGCGGCGGCGTTCGGGGTTCTCGTACCGCCGCCTCCTTCGGAGCTAAGGTTGGTTCATTCCCCTGATCCCAAGAGCCCATCTGGGCTGCTCCCTCTTCCCCCGCCGCGTGTTCCACATCCGGCTCCCATCGGTCGCTACTCCCATGGCCGGAGACGGTGACTGGCAGCCGCTGATTGCTGCTGCCCTGTAGCATAGCATATAGTATTAGATGGCTGCTGCCGCCTAACACATGATCCACCCCTGCGGACATGCCCTTGGCTCGCCAGTTGAATTCCGTGGCCCCGTGTCGTATGATTGTGTCCATTCTATTCTGATGGTTGGGAAATGGATGCAGCTGTTATGCTATCATCTGTTCTCGGCCCAGCTCTGTTTTTCTGATCCCCCCCCCTTTTTTTTCGCTGAAACCAGTTTTGAAATGTTGTTAGGCTTGTACAATTTGCCCTTACTTTTGTTTGGTACTCTAAATCTCTAATTATACCCTGTACCCTGTCCTCTTTTTTTTCATATTTAACATATTGCCAGTTTGCCACAGTAGGGAATTTGTACCCCTTTTGTATTCCCCTTAGATCAATCGTAACCTCGCCCTTTGTAAAAATCATTTATTATTGTATCGTGTCTCATCACATGATTGGCTATGAGATTTGTGTCAGGTTGCCATTTGTGAGCTCCCCTTTCACCCCATCAGCTCAGATTGGCTAGGAGGACATGGCGGGACGTAAGATCACCTAATTGTTTTTGTGCATATCTGGTGTTTACTTAGAGCATGCGGCTAATCCTGCTATGTATATTTCTGCATTCTAATTCTGTGTGTTCATAATGATCTGATTGTTGTCCTAGGTGTGTGATACGTGGTTGTGTTCCTAAAAAGATATTGGTGTATGGTGCATCTTTCCGTGGAGAATTTGAGGTTTGTCATTTTACTGTCCTACTTTTACGAGAGAACTATTTTACTCAAAATGGTTCAGAAGCTGACGACATGGAATCTAAGAACACAATTATTTTGGGCATGTGTGCCTTTACAAAAATGCGATGCTAGATTGTATTTGAACTGTAAGTTTATTGTAAATGCAGGATTCAAAGAATTTTGGGTGGGAGATCAATGGAGATATTAACTTCAATTGGAAAACCCTATTGGAAAATAAGGTCAGGGCCTTAACCCCAACTCAAGCACATTCTCCGCAACTGCCAAGCCTAACAGGAGTGTCATACTGCCCAAGGTCCTAAAAGTTTTCTTCTCTGCAGACTAAAGAAATTGTTAGATTAAATGGAGTATACCAAAGGATCATTTCCAATGCTGGCGTGACAATGATTGAAGGGGCAGGCAGTTTAGTTGATGCTCATACTGTTGAAGTTAGCCAGCCTGATGGTTCAAAGCAAAGGTATACAGCAAAACATATTTTGATTGCGACTGGCAGCCGAGCTCAACGTGTCAACATACCTGGAAAGGTTTGCAATATCACCCATCTACGTTTTGTAATTCTCTTCCTTGTCCTGATTGATTGTACTGATACTCGTTTGTTAGCTCGTTCACGCTGAACATCAAGGATTGTTGGATCCCAATAAGCTAGATTCACCACATGTTTGAATTAGGGTCTTGCGCGGTGTTTCTTTCTCCAAACTGTATTGAGCGAGACAAACTTACCTTTTTAGACAGCATAGTTCCTTTTTTTTGTCATGTTTCGCATTGTTTGTTTATTTTCAATTTGTCCTAAACCCCTCTGCTGGTTTTTTTTTTCTAACTCTAGCGAAAATAATGTTTTGCAGGAGCTGGCTATTACTTCAGATGAGGCCTTGAGTTTGGAGGAGCTTCCAAAGCGCGCTGTAATCCTCGGTGGCGGGTAGAGTGCCGTGCTGCTGCTATTTAGAAAATATACTGTTCTGTGGCTACAAATTCTCTGACATACTCCTGTCCATGTGGCTGGACACTGCAGATATATTGCTGTTGAATTTGCTTCCATCTGGAGAGGGATGGGTGCAGAGGTAGATTTGTTTTATCGAAGGGAACTTCCTCTAAGGTATGTAGTTTAATCTTGGGAAATCCTTATAACTAATCCTGCAATGGCTAGCCTGGCTTCTTGTTTAAGTAATACTTCTCATACTTTTCTTCTTGCATTCAGATTATTATCATGTGCTACTTTTGTTCACATCTGGGTAGCTAAGTATCAATCCTGTTAATGAAAACAACTACACAAATAACCTTTCCATATTGTAAATTCATGCATTTTTTAACATTCCTAATAAGGGTCAATGTGAAAGGTCAGACTACGCTTCTGTGCTTAGTAGAAATCAAGAATGCCGAAGAACCAATTCTTCGTTGCTCTATTATGGATTCTACTGCTGTGACATTACATAGAATTTTATGATACTACCTCCATTCTCAAATACATGACGTTTAGGACTAGCTAGCTAGTTCATTTTGAACTAATTAGCTTAAAATCCCCACCATAAATAGTATGTTTTTTTGTTAACTTTCAACTAAGTAGGGCACATTATAACTTTATGAGTCTTGAATCTGGACATATGAGTCAGCTATCTAATTACAATATGACTGCCTAGTAGGCATTTATTGTCTAATGTTTTGAGTTTATGATACCTTCAAGTCTGGAAACAGGAAGATTGTTGCTAGCATTGATGTGGAGACAAAATATGGGCATGACAATTAACAAACTGACTACTTGCAGAGGCTTTGATGATGAGATGAGAGCAGTTGTTGCAGGAAACCTTGAGGGAAGGGGAATCAAACTGCATCCTGGGACAAATCTGTCTGAGGTGATTGAAACTCAAATCCTATACTGCATTTTGATTTCTCAATGTCAATTCCAAGTCTAACCAATTCCATTTTATTATTTACCAGTTGAGCAAAACGGCTGACGGCATAAAAGTTGTAACTGATAAAGGAGAGGAGCTCATTGCAGACGTTGTTCTATTTGCTACAGGTATTTAGGAGGTCTCCCTAGTTGTTGTTGCATTTAAATATTTCTTTAGACATCCATTCTGGGAATGCGTTTTTGTTCAGCACAAATTTTTTGTATATCTTACAATGCTTATAATGATTTAGTTCCCTAGTGAAATATTCAAAAGAAAATATTTGTAGCTAGATTTTTTTAGAGAAAAATCTGGTAAACTACTTAGTTTGTGATGAGTCCAGAATTTTGACGTTTAATACTATACCCATACCTTGTATTTAATATTTTATTTGAATTTAGGGCGCACACCCAACTCCCAGAGGCTGAACTTGCAAGCTGCAGGTGTTGAGGTTGACCGGATTGGAGCCATCAAGGTTGATTTTTCTTTCTTTGCTAGCTGTTTGTTTTCTTCTTTTGCTTGTGGGGTATATTTACACCTGGAATTTACTTCTCATATTTCTTTTATAACTACCCTAAACCCTGAGTAATATTGTATTAGGCAGCTGAATTCGCCACTGAAGTTAGTTCTGGATTGTGTATTTTGGGTAATTTAATTTGGATATTTTTGATATTGTCTCTGGTTAGGTTGACGAATATTCTCGCACAAGTGCTCCTAGTGTATGGGCTGTGGGTGATGTGACAAACCGGATCAATCTAACACCTGTTGCATTGATGGAGGCTACTTGCTTTGCTGTAAGTGGTTGTGGTAGTTCATAATCCTTCAGTGAAATCGGTCAAGTTCTTTGTCTGTTACGGGCAACTGTTTACCTTTTCACATTTTCAATTCCAGAAAACTGTGTTTGGTGGCCAGTCAGTTAAGCCTGATTACAGAGATGTTCCTTGTGCTGTTTTCTCGTAAGTAACAATCGCAATCTTCGTCGCTTTATAGAAAATTCAGGAGTGACTGAAGAGATTTTTCAAATCTCTCTATTATTTTAGAGGTCACTAAGCCTCAAAGTTTCAAATCTAGCTGATTTACTTGACTACTTGTTGATAGATGCTGCTGATTTCCTTAGAGTTTGATGCTTTTCCTCCTTTATCATCATTCTTCTCATGACAACATGGGACTCTATTTTGTTCAATAGCATTCCACCACTATCTGTAGTGGGCCTCAGTGAACAGCAGGCCTTGGAGGAAGCCAAGGGTGATATTCTTGTTTTCACTTCATCATTCAACCCAATGAAGAACAGCATCTCCAAGTAATTTTCTTAACTACATGAAATCCAACCTTTTTCGTGTGTTCTTTTATTACATTGTTGTCATTTTTTGTTCTCATACAACTACTCAAGATCGAACATTCCATTATTCTTGCGGGAAGTTTGTAATTCAGTTTATGTTTTGCAGGCGAGTGGAGAAGACTGTCATGAAACTGATAGTAGATGCTGAAACAGATAGAGTACTTGGTGCATCCATGTGTGGACCAGATGCAGCTGAAATTATGCAGGTAAGCATATGTGCAATTCTTTCTCAACTTTTCAATACCTGCCTGAGCTTTCTTTTTCCCATTCTGTTTCTTACGAATGAGCTTCGGCATGATCCAGGGCATCGCTGTTGCGCTTAAATGTGGAGCGACCAAAGCGAACTTTGACAGCACCGTATGTTTGTTTAAACTATAGAAGAGACACCTTGCAGTAAAACAACTGGCAATATCTTGCGCCTAATGCTGTTTCCGTTGCCTTTTCAGGTGGGAATTCACCCTTCTGCTGCAGAAGAGTTTGTGACCATGCGGACCTTGACCAGGCGTGTGAGCCCGACGTCCAAGCCAAAGACGAGCTTGTGAGCAAGATCGTTCGTTGTTTTGGACCACATGTATGATCAGTTCGATTTATCGTGGAATGTTAGTCGCATAGCCTGGTTTCGTTTTGGTATTTCTTTTACGTCATTTGAACCGGGACACTGTATATCGAAGGAATAAGATTTAAGCACAACAATCTACACAAAGTAATGAGCTCCTGAATTTGCTGATCCAGAAAAGAGCTTAAGTGGCATGGTCCTTCACAGTTGTGCGAGGAGAGGTGGAAGTGTAATCTCGTAGGTGTTCAAATTACATGATAATGTAACGCTGAGCTTGTTTTGGCCATCCAGTCACGCGACTGACAATATAAGGCTATTCCCAATGTGGATTTCATTTTTGTGTTTCCAAGAATGCCACGTAAGCAAGTAGACAATCAATTCATGGATGAAATGGTTCATACAATACATTGTTTTATTTTGATGTTTCATAGGCAATGCATGCAAGACACAGACTTGTTGGAAACTGTGTATACAGGGTTTCGATGAAACACATTTCATCTCTCTCCTCATTAACTCTCTATGACATCATCTAAAATGCTGATTTCACACTTATTTAATATGCATGAAACTCTGTGAAACCTTGCAACGGGACTTCCGAGCCCACGAACCGAACCGAAACGAGCTGGGGATCTCTCGGCGGAAGGGACGAGGTGGCGGCCTTGTCCTGTCGCTTGCCTTCAGCGATTCGAGGGGGGCGGAGGAATAAGACCTATGGGCCTTTGACAAAATTTGGCCCATTTGTAGCAACATGGACTCAGGTGCGACCACTCACTTTAGGTAGTTGCGACCAAATGCCAGCCTTACCAGTTACCACCTCTATTTTCTGAGCCGACTGAACCAAATAGAGTGTATCATAAACGCATTAAATAAGTATCACATAGGATATTTGTATGACATGGAATATATTAAAAACTTATATCGTTGTAGAGATACAGATGGAGAAAGAATTTGCTTATGGTTTGGAGTAGCAATTAAATATACTAAATATACAATAGCAATTAAATATACTGAAGAAAACAACACCACAATATAGTGAGGAGTTCCAACCCTCCATATCGATGATTCTATAACATTAATTATATTGTTATCTAAATCTTTTAGCTTATGGGGTTGTGTATTAAATGATGTGTACGTCTCATATAATTAGGATATATTTTTAACATAAAAACCTATGCATAGACCCAAGCATCGAGAGGTAATAGTGTCGTCATAATACGTAGTAGATAAATAACAAATATTATTGTTTCTATAATGAGTGTTTTATCGATGTCGCACTATAGACAGTCCCATAAACATGATGGGTTGGAATTGGTGGTATGGGAGTGGTTGCTAAACATTCCATTTAATGATCCTAGTACATGGTAGTTATAGACATAAACACCACGTGATGCACTTGGAGTAGGCCTAGGATGCATATATAAGGAGCATGCAGGTGCAGGTACCATGGATCTGACTAGAGTCTTTGCAAGGTTCCCGGAAAATGCCAGCTGGGATAAAGCCCTTGATGTGACAATCTACTATCGTCCGTAATTGTGAAATCAATGATAAAAAAAAAGGCTTTTCCAGCCGGGATGCACAAGAGTCGTGGCACAGCGAAACGGATCGAGAAGGCTATATCATATCCGAGTGACCGCAATCAATTTCAGCTGGTGAGATCGGGCCCAGGACAGGCGTGCAACTTGAAATGATGAGCTGGGACTGGGAGGGAGAGGGCCATGCGAAGCAGAAGTGGGCAGTGCACTGTACGTTTACCTGAGCCGTTGATGATTCAAGCTATGGTGGTTATCAAGCTGTGTAATCCAACGTGCATGCATGTACAAGACTGGACCTGGGCTACCCGGCCTGTACGTATATATGATTGGATCGGAGGGAGAGCGAGCTACGTAACGAATCAGACTCCGAACTTTGACTTGGATACAGGTTCTTCTTTTCATTTTTACAAAAAAAAAGGAAAAGAATCAATGAGTGCTTGCTGGTGTATACGTGCTTCGTCTGCACAACAGGACATGCGCGCGGTAGGTGTCTGCCATTGCCGGTGCCGGTGCGCGGCGGGCAGCGGCGGCGCGTGCTTGCCACCGAACCGCGGATACCAGCACGGCTTCACGCGCCTGGGGCGCGCGTGCATTGACGGCCGCGGCGCCATGGCCATGGCCCTGGTGTGTGCTGGCGAGGAAGGTCGGGCGACAGCTCGACCACTGACGCTGCAATTCACTGCCAGCATTGACTACACAGCAAGCCCCGGCCCCCTGGGCCCTGGCCAGCATTGCGCTATGGAATTGGCTGCTCATCTTCCTCCTATTGGATACCCGGCCGGTCTAGGCGACATTGTCCGGTCGCGCGGCAATAATACAGCAGCATACTCCGCCCTAGGCCTGATTTGAATGAATAGCCCTGGGGTCGTCTCGTCGTAAACGTACACAAACGCCAATTGAAGCAAACAACCAGCGCTAGCTGCTGCCAGCCCAGGCCTTCCATTCCAAGTAGCCAAGCCGAGCATGAATCGAGTTGAATGGCGTGCCGGCTACCAAAGCGCCAATGCAGCTGGCCTCGCCTCGCCTCGCCTCGCCTCTTCTGTACGGCCGTGTCCACCAACTTGGCTTCCTGCCCCTGCCTGCCAGGCCGCTGCCACCACAGTTACCCATCGCGTACAGTTTTTTTTTTGGATCTGATCGGTCTAGGTCAATTTTTTTCCCCTTTCTATTTCTACTCGGGGCAAAATTTAATAAATTAATTAAAGCGACCAAATTAAATAGGACCGGACGGGACAGACAGAACCGATGGATGATGCGTGGCACTATTCAATTCAATGGGTTGCAATACTCATGCCGGCGTTCTTCCCATGCATGTTCCTCTGTGCTTTCAGATCCATCGGTTACCTTTCTCTGATTGTGTCAATCTCGATGCGTGCATGGGAGAGGCTACCGAACCCTCTTTTCGGCGAGTGAATGGTACAAGCTAGAGCCTGCTGCTCAAGGCCGGGGTTCTCTTCCTTCATCAAAAGCTGCCAGACAAACCATAACTACAAAGTCTTTGGTATTTCTTTCTTGAATTAGTACTGTATTTGATATTTCTTAGTGTAACACCCAAAATACTCAAAATTTAAAATTTTTGGCATTTAATTAATTATTTAATGCTCCCACCTATTTTATAAAGGCTAAATAACAATTTTCTAAAATTTAAAATCAAATATAAGAGTTAGAAACATTTATTGTTGCATTCATGCTGCTGCATTTATTTTTATATTGCTTGTGATTCAAACCAGAATTTAAAAGTATTTAAATTCAAATTTGAATCACTTTGTTTGGAGCCTTAGAATAGTTGTTAGGCCCGAAGTTCGCTTTTGCTCCCTGGTCTTATTTCCGAAGCCCACTATACACCCCTCAATTTTCCTCGCGGCCAGCCCACCTCCTCCTTTCCCTTTTTCTCCCCGGGCCGGCCCAGCAGCTACGGCCCATTTTCCCGCGCGCACTGGCCCGAGCGCCGCCGACCCAGCCCAGCCCTTCTCCTCCCTCCAGCCACTGCCCGGCGGGTCCCGCTGGTCAGGCCGCCTTCTTCCTCCTCCCGCCGAGCGCCAATAACTCCGGCGCGATCCCCGCGCGCCCGCTCCGGCCTGCCCCGCTCCACCTCCCGCGCCCAAGGATCGCCCCGAAGCTTCCCCGAAGGCCCCTGGCTCCGCTCTTTCCTTCTCTGGCGCGCTCCCTTCCTTTCTTCGCGCACTCCCGCGCATGGAAGGCGCCCCCGCGCATGGAAGGTAATCACCGCCGTTGCCGCCCCGACTCCCGCGGCTCGCTCACCATTGTTACCCTCTCCCGGAGCTATAACCCTGCCCCGAGACCCCAAGCCTCCCCCGACCCCCGTCCTAGAACACCGAGCTCCCCAGCGACTCTTCCCCCTCCGCCGGCGCCATTGCCGGCCGGCTCGCCGATTCGGTCTACGACGGGCAAAGCCGAGGCCGCTCTGAGCTTCCCCGTGCTCAGGCGAAGCTTCGCAGCCGTTTCTCATCGCCAACCCACGGCTGGAGCACCCTCCCCGACGCGAAGCTGAGCGCCGCTGTCGTTCGAGCTCCGCCGGCCGCCGCGAATCCTCGTTCTTGGCGCCGCACCGTCCAATTGAACCACCCCGTCGTCTCCGTGCAGTGGTAACGAATCTCACCGCCCACTCCCTGCGATTAATTCCGCTCCCGAGCGACTCCGCGCGCGCGCACCGAACCGCTGCTCCGCCGCTCGCCGACGACTCGCCACACCGCCACCCCTCCACCCAAATCCTTCACTCGGGTGGACTCGCCATTCCATCCTGTTGCTCCCAGGTCGAACCGCTTGCCAATTGGAGCCCCGCAGCCCCAATTCTGTCGCTCGCCGACGCACCCTCCCGCCGGCCATCGTCGCGCGTCACCACGGCCGCGTCATGGTCGACTAGATCATCCCATCGCGCTCGCCTTTCTCCCCTGGTTCCCTAGCTGCAAACCCCGTAGCTTTTGGTGGCCTGTAGCGTGAGATAGAATGAACTCCGGCGAGGCGCCGCCGCGGCCGACTCAGCGCCGCCGCGCCGTTCGTCCCCTCCGGCGACCCTGGCTCCCTCATTCAACCCGGGCCGTCCGATCTCAATCGCACGACCGCCACGCGTCCTCGCCCTAAGTCAAACCTAGGATTACTGGTCAACTCTGGCCATTTTGCTAAAGAGACCCTCTGTTTTTCTCAAATTATTCCGAGGTCCTTTCCAGTTTAAAAATAAATCAGAAAAATCCCGTTTTATTCATTTAAGCCCCCGAATCTTAGAAACGCTATAACTTTCTCGTTTTAGCTCCGATCTTAGTGATTCTCGCGCTCACGTGTTCGTAGCGAAGCGTAGATTATTTCTAGCTCCTGTTTTTGTACTGTTTTTACCGTTGGTGTACTGTTTCTAATAGAATTAAATTGTTTGCATGTAATGATTGCTTTGGGATGCGTGCGTGATGATCGTGTCCAGTCGGTGAGCCCGTAGCTTTGGACTTCGAGTACGTTGAGGACGTGCCGGAGCAGGACTCGCAGCAGCAGCCGTACTCCGAGGAAGGCAAGTTATAGCACGGACAATCCTTGCTACATACTCACTCTTTTAATACACTGTTCATTACATACGCATGTGTCTAATATTGTTTACCATTAAGGTTGTACCTAGTATTTATTTCCTTGTCCTTGAAATTCCTATGGGTTATTGCACATGGGTAGTATTTTTGCTAGGCGCAACTACTGTCACTTTTACTTAACTGTTAAACTTGTATTAATGGTCCACTGCAACCTTAATATTAAAACTTGTTTTTTTAGCAACTTGGATCAGGGAGCTGGGGCTTGTGTGTTTTGCCTGGCCCCAGTGTCTCTCCCTAAGGACTGGTTCGTAAAAACGGCAACCTGGGAGCCTGTCGCCGCCGCCGGAACTATAATGGCTCTGGTCTTGGTTGAGTAGCTTGTACGTCTCTAGCTTGGCAGTGGTTACCGAGTGGCCTACGGCGTTGTGGGAGGTACGGTGCTGGGTGTTCTCCGATTCCACCGAGGACGGTAGCCCCGTCGGCTAGGTCACGTTAGACCCAGTCCCGTGTTGGGAGCCCCCGTGAGTGCGGGAGCTCCGCACGTTGCGCCATTTACTTTTGTTGGCATGATTTGCCGGCGCGTGGACGTCATTGACCCCCTCACGTTGCGCCCTGAGGGTCAGTCAATCTCGGTGCCTAAGTTTTCACCACCGTATAGTACTCCAGCGGCTACTGTCTTGTTAGGGTGTCTTGTGAAAGCCTCGTAGCGTCCCTATGCAGTCACACCTCGGAAGTGTTGATGTGCGTGGTTGGGTGCAAAGTTCTTTGAACTTTTACGCGACTGGTGGGAAAAGGGCGAAACCTCTGCAGAGTGTACGATCTATCATGATAGCCCGGCTCAGGGTCACGAGCGGCCTGGATCCTTTTATGATTAGAAGAGGATATTTATTACTGCTTAATGTTGACTTACACTAATTAATGTGGGGTACAACTGGGATTCATCTAATGTAGTAGTTATGATTAAAATGAACCAACTAAAAGTGCTAATGCAGTTAAGCCAGTGTCAAGCCTCTTTTGCCTCATCCCCCGTGCTATATTTGCTAAGTAATTCTGTTACTTACACTTGCTGTATTTACTATTTTTGGGCAAAATCCCGGACGGGTAACAGATTGGAGTCAGGCTGACTATGCTGTGGAGTTTCTAGAGGACTTGCCGTACTTCTGAGTTGGCGTTCTCCCAGTCAGAGTCCATGTGGGATTGCGGCTACACTTAGAGAGAGTTTATTAGTCTTCCGCTGTCCATGTATTTCATTCATGCAAAACTCTGATGTAATCGCTACTTTATAATGAGAATAAAACATTGTACTCTGATTTTTACCATATTTGTTCGCTATGTGTGTCTGTGGACTTCCTGGGCACACATATGGCCACATTCGGGTCTTGCGTAAATCCGGGTGTGACACTTAGCATCTTAGAGCCCCTGCTGGTTTTCTTTTTTGAATTAGTATTTGATACTTAAAAAGAGTGCCACTTGAGAGGAACTAATAAGCATATAGTAATTACATTTCGGAACAAAAAAGAAAGGAGGCTAGCTGATAATAAATAAAATACAGTATATGTTCCTGTAAATGTTGAAAGCCGCATACACACTGATTTACATTGTTCCCTGCCGCAAACACTCTGTCATGTGCACCCTGCTATGCTTCATCCTTTGCAGTGCAGGGCATATACATCTTAAAGAACAGAGTGGTCACAGGCAGTGCATGGGATGCGACCCCTAAACATTTACAAGTATGAATAGAAATAGTATCAGAGAAAGAAAAAGGAAAGAATTACAGCCCCCCAACCCATCTGTATTCATATACGTACGTACATTTGTCGATCGATTTATATAATTTCAACCAATACTAATAATCTTAGCTTTGCCTGCTGCAACGCCAAAGGAGCTAGGATCTATAACTGATACGCAGGCAGGCGATGCGATGACGAATAATATTGAAATATTAATCGAAAAGAAGCTGGCGTTCGATGTCGTTAATTAATAAATAATGAATATATATAAAACCGTTTGCTTGTTTAGAAGACGAAGCCTCCTCCCTGTCCGATGTCGTTGACCCATCCGAACTTGTCCATGTAGGGGTTGACCAGTGTCTCCGGCGGGTACTGGTGGATGCAGTCTTCCCAGGCGCCGGCGTCTTCAAGGTCCCTGCTCACCTCCCAGTAGCAGCTGTTGCACTTGAACCCGGATCCGAAGGTCACCATGAGCACCTTGTCCCCTCTCTTGAGCCGCCGCTTCTCCTCCATGTACGAGAGCACGTACCAGAGGCTGCTCGCCGACGTGTTCCCCCACCGGTGCAGCGTCATCCTCGCCGGCTCCACGTCGTGCTCGGTGAGCCCCAGGCTCTTCCTCACCGCCTCGATCACCGCCGTGCCGCCGGGGTGCAGGCAGAAGTGGTCGACGCCGGTCTTGAAGTCAATCTTGGGCCCCTCCTTGGCCGCCGCCTGCTTGCGGCGGCGTTGGAGCTTGCGGAGGAGCAGGCGGGCGGCGAAGCGCGCGAGCTCGCTGGCGGGGAGGATCCGCGGCGCGAGGCGCTGGAGGTTCTCCGTGAAGGCGCGCACGGCGGCCTTGGGGAGCGCCTTGCTGAGGCAGACCCCGAGGCGGCCGTCGGCGTCCTCGCGGTGCACGGCGGCGGCGTGCGCGTCGTCGTTGGCGCCGATGTGCGCGCGGACGAGGCAGCGGAGCTCCATCTTGGCGCGGTGGCGGAAGGCGGGGTCGTTGGTGAGCAGCGCGGCGGCGCCGCCGCAGCGGAAGAGGCAGTTCCCGAGCATCATGGACTTGTCGGTGCCGACGTACCAGTTGGGGGCGCAGGACTCGGAGGTGACGATGAGCGCCATGGTGCGGGGCCGGGTGAGCATGACGTTCCGGGCGAGGTCGACGGCGATGAGGCCGGCGCTGCAGCCCATGCCGGAGAGGTTGTAGGCCATGACGTCGTCGCGCATGCCGAAGCGGCGGACGATGCGGGAGACCAGGGAGGGCGCCGGGGAGAAGGAGCCGACGTTGAGGACGATGAGGTCGACGGCGCGCGGGTCGACGGCGGAGCTGGAGAGGACGGCGGCGACGGCGGCGGAGAAGAAGTCGTCCATCTCGTCGAGGGCGTCGGCGAGGGTGGGGGTCTCCTCGCGGCCCTCGAGGACGTTGCGGGGGCAGTAGGTCTGCTCGCCGATGCCGGAGTTGACGATGACCTTGAGGAGGAAGCGGTACTCGGAGAGGCCGAGGCGCTTGTTGCGCTCGATGACGGCGCCGGCCATCTCGGTGGTGACCTTGCGGTCGTCGGAGGGGCGGTGGCACGCGTAGTCGAGGAGGTAGCAGGTGGAGCGGCGGCGGCGGGACGCGGCCTGCCAGGCCAGGTACGCCGCCGCGTGCGCCAGCAGGAGCACGGTGAGCAGGGCGAGGAGCTCCATTGTTCGTATGGTGGATGGATCCAGCAATTCCTAGGAGGCTCAGATCAGATCAGCTCAGCTCAGCTCAGCTCGCTCAGCTAGCTTGGAAGGAAATGTCTATGTGTGTGGACTGTGGAGTTATATAAAAGCTAGCGAAGGCTGGCTGGATCGGACGGAGGCAGAGGCATGCAGTTGCTGGGCCGGGCCGGGGAGGATACGCCGCGGGTCGGATGCTGCTGCCTCTTGGCCGGGCTGGACGCCCGCCTGAGAGATGATGATGTTGCAGGAGGGGAGGGGCCCGTGGTTAATTAATGCGGTCGCCGCCCGTAGCCACCAACGGCCAACCACTGCACTGGCTGACTCATCCATGGCCGTGAGCAGCAAGCAGAGGAGGCTACTACATTGCTTGACACGGCGTCAGCGAGTGGTACGGTGGTGGTTTGGCACGAAAGCCCCTCTTACTCCTACTACGTACAGTAGCAGCTTGTTGCAGCGTGCACGCGCTGGTAGGATGTGTTAAGTGCACGTAGATTACATTGCTTGTGGCCGGACGCTAAGTACTATAATACGATTTAGACCTTATTTAGATGCAGATTAGGGATGGAAAATTGAGAAAAAACGTCACTTCATCATAAATGCGTGACTGTAGCATTTCGTTTGTATTTGTAAAAAATTGTCTAAAAATTGATTAATTAGGCTCAAAATGTCCGTCTCGCCGAGTACAACAAAATTGTGCAATTAGTTTTTGATTTCATCTACATTTAGTACTTCATGCATGTACCGACATTTTGATGTGATGGAAATCTTCTTTTTGCATAGTAAACTTTGGGATTGTTTTTTGGAACTAAACAATGCCTTAGTCAACCTAGAGATACCTAAACAAGCACGCATGCTGTCGTTTTAGAGAGCAGTGGCTACAGTATGTAGCTAGCTTGCGTATTATGATTTATTCGAAAATAAATGCATAAAAGATGCACAAATCATTTTTGTTTAATCTTTTAAATTAGGGCAACCAATCAACGTGAGTGAGTAGTCGTCATAACAAGATCGCTTACCTTCTTTCCTATTCCTAGCCCAGCCAGGCAGCCAGGTATATATATTTTTCTTCTTTCATACATTGCTTGCTCTCCCCACATCACTCGCTTCTAACTGCCTTTATAGAGACACCTCCCTTTCTCCGTGATCGACAAGACGTAGGAACATGCAACGTGTAACACCATGGCCGATATGATGATGGATCTACCGGATCAAGGCTGTTTATGGGAGCTGATTTTGTACGTACCACCTCTTTTTTAATTAATTTGAGCTTTTACCAGACTCACACGATCTATGTGCAGTGTATATCGGGCCCGCGGCCGGTTGATCACGTACATCAGCTGGATCCACCGCACCTTTTTCATAACTCCCTCTACACTAATTATATTAGAACTCATGCCAAATTTGCAGAAGCAAAAAGACAGATTTAATTTCCGGTGTTTCCAGTTCTTCTTCTTACAGGTCCTACCAAATGGGATCTCATCACTGACATTAGTGCTAGAGGAGGGTACGTAGTACAGTGCTGCAACCACCACCGTTAACTATCCAGACGAAAAGTTTGGTTCTCAAAGGGTAACACAATCTTGATCAAGACAGGCTTCGAATAATCCAGTATTCCAGTGGGCAATAGTGACACATAATTAATCATGTAATATATATATATATATATATATATATATATAATCCTCGACTGTTGAGAACGTGTGCTCTGCACATATACAGTTGAACGCACCGCGCCGTGCGCAACTGCTGTATATAACTTATTAACGCGCGTCCGTGAGTCCAGTACTCCAGTATGTAGATACATGTACGATGCCGGCCATTGGAGGCGTACGTGTACTGACTAGCGTAATACAGATTGGTCAATAGCTAGCTGTAGTACGGTTCGTGCTATCTAACCCTAAACGCGTACTAACTCCTGTGATCCCCCGGTGGTGTGCACAGACGTGCATGCAGTACGTGCTGAACAGTGAGCACTCTTTTTTTTTTAAGAACACTGAGCCCTCAACAGCAGCAATATATTGCATTGGTTGTTGCTTTGGCGCAGGCATATTAATTGGATTAAAGACAACTTTTTATATTTTGCAGTAATGTGGCATGCTGCTTACTACGGAGTACACATTATCTTTTTTTTCTAAATACAAGACACTAACTTTAATTCGCTGGCTCAAGAGAGCAAATGAGCCGAGTTTGAATAATGTGCCCTTCTGGATATATACAGTACTGTATAACGTGCTTAATACTCTGCCAGTCTGCCCTACTTGACGCTGCTGCAATGAACGCGCAATGCAATCAATCCCTGCCTGAACTCAGCAGCATTGCACACACGTTCCATAATGCAAGGACTAGTACAACCTTTTCCATTGGTGTTGTGTTGAATGCATGCAGATGGAAAATGGTGTCAGTCGCAGCAGCATTTCAGCATGCGTACGTACGTTCAAATCAACCGGCCGGCCACAGATGTTGAATTCGGCTGACATTAATCGTATTTCAGCATCGATGGATCACGTACGTAACGTAAGTACGGGGCAGGTGCATACTGCTGCTAGTAACTGCTACGGGTACGTACTACTGTATAACCTGTATTACTCGTAGCTAGCTAGTTAGCTATATATATATGACGACGTCACAAAGTCCATGCATGGAGTATGTGTACTACATCCACATCGATGTAAGATGCGTATGCAGATGCTTTCTCAAAAAAAAGGTGCTATTATATATATTAATATACAGTAACATTTCTGACATTTGCTCGTCACTCTGCAGGGCAGATTGGATTTGAATGCAAAGTGCACATGCACGTAGATGTAGGCACGAGTACCAGTACAATCATTCATAAGTGTACAGGAGTATACACAGCGCATGGCTGGGACCGGGATCGTCCTTGTCAGAAATTGACGGACCAATAACTCAATAATACAGCAGGCATCTGAGAGAGACAGAGCCCGGGCGTTCTGATGAATATGAACCCAACTGCGGCATCCCAATTTGAGAGTTTCCAATGATCAGGGGACTGTAACATTTCGTTTGTATCTATGAAAAATTATCCAAACATTGATTAATTAGGCTTAAAATGTTCGTCTCGTAAAGTACAACAAAACTGTGTAATTAGTTTTTGATTTCATCTACATTTAGTACTCCATGCATGTTATGACATTTTGATGTGATGGAAATCTTCTTTTTGCATAGTGGAATTTAGGGGTTGAATTTGATATCTAGGCCTGCATTTGGCACCTGTATATGTGTGTATATATATATCATCAAGCGCATGCATGCAGAAACGTACGAGAAACTTGCATTGGTCAAAGGAGGGTTTTGACTGATATATGATGCATGTGCATGGAGATCGATCGAGCTGGCCGATAGTAGAGTACGTCCCCGGCCTGATGAACCGACGATAAATAAATATATGATATGGTGATCGACCAGCAAGTACACGTGCGTGATGCGCGTGCAACTGTTAACTGTGTGCAAGTTTGGCCGCAGAGATTTCGTGTACCGGGGGAAAAGCGTCACGCGCTTTATTTAATTACCTCACGAGGAGATTAACCTAGCTGCTCGTCCTGCAGATAGAAAGCGCATGCAGGAGCAATTTGCACAAGAGATCGAGATCGCATTCATCATCAACTCCCCGTCCGGCCTCCTGCCATCGATAAAGAAGGATGAACATGCATGCATGCATGCATGCGCACACGTATCCATCCAATGCATACATACAGTATACGGAGTATATATATACAGTATATGAACACACGTACGTACAGCTCGCTAGCTATAGCCAGCACACACGGACAGCGCGCTAGCTGCTGGCTGCCGCCCGGTAGGTAAACCTGTCGGCACCCGACCCGAAGGCAACCGCCGGCAGTTGTTGCTTTCTTCGTTCTGAACCTTGCGGGCATGCATGCATCTTCCGTTCTTCCCTTTCCTACTCCCTCCGTCGTGCAATAATAGTTCGTTTAAGAAAATATCAAACAGAATAACAGGAATGTAAAATATCCTGTATATCCGTAGCAACTCTACTTAGATGGTTTTGATACTTGAGTTATCGGTTAGATTACCAGGTCAATTTAATTCATTAATTGAGCACAGCCTAATAGACCTCCATTATTGGCACTAACCACTGGTAGACTATGAGGAAGCAGTAAATGAACGTGTGAAATATGGACTGATGTTGGTCTCTTTACTATGGTCCGGAAGCTAAACCGATCACTGATAAATTTTAGAGTCTAAACGGGACTGTTATTGCGGGACGGGGGAGTAGTCCCGATCCGATATATCCTAGCTAGGTGTTCGCACCCAAAATTAGCAGTTGCCTATCAGGCCGAGGGCAACCGGTCAGACCGGTTCTGGAAAGCGGTCCGACCGGTTTTACTGTAGTCGATCTGGCAACTGCCGAAACCGGTCTGACCGGTTTCCCTATCCGGTCTGACCGGTTTCTCCCGTGTTGGAGTAGGTTTAGGACTTTAGAGTTTTATCCCATATTGTAAACCAACTCGACGGGGTAAGACCATCCCACCCTATAAATATAAAGGGCCAAGGCCGATTGAGAAAATCCAATCCAATCGAATCTATCAAATCTACCTTTTATCGTTTTGTCTTTACTTTTATTTTTCTATGTTTCGCATCACTTTTATCTCCAAACCCTAGCTCTTCCAACCCTCGTATCTGCTGTTCTTCTCTCGTCTCGACGACGTTTGAGGACGTTCTAGGTGGCCTGCTGACCCTAGAACAACCCTAGACTCTCAAGCTCCGACGGGGTCCCTCCCGAGCTCGAGATTTTAGGTTTTCACCATCGCCCCGTCAAAAGCGGTCTGACCGGTTTCATAAAGCGGTCTGACCGGTTTCGCTTCAAGGCAGCGGCGACTTCGTTGGCGCGATCTCGTGTCAACATATTTTGGCGACTCCGCTGGGGAAGAAAGCAAAGGGATCTGTTATTATGGTTAATCTACCAAAACCTAGTGACGTTGATCCTGCTAACATTGCTAGGCCGATTGTTGATGAATTGTCGGCCGAAGATCGTCAAGCTTATGAGGCCTTCATGAAGGACCGTGAGGAGAAGGAAGCCCGACGCAAAGCAGCAGCAGATGAAAAAGCCACTCGGTGGTTTTTATCTCACTTCTCCAGGAATCGGAAGGGCGGCATCTCCAAGGACAAGGAGATGGTCTTTGTTTCAAGCGAAGACGAGCATGATGAAGAAAAAGACACTGTGAGTACTGCAGCACCACCTGTTACTTTGGAGCAAATTAATCAATTATTAGTCAATGGCCAAAAACAAATGATTGCTACTGTCCAAAACATGATTGATAATTCGTTAGGCAAGCAACATTTGGTCAATGATAGTAATGCTCCTAAGTTTGATGTTGCTAGTACTTCACAAAATAATGTCATGCCTCCTAGATCATCGGCAACACCCACGCCTCAATTTGGCATGCCGATGAACTATTTCGAAGGTCAAACGGCTCCAGAACAACGCAGTCTGAACAATGCGGTCAGACCGGTTGTACAAACCGGTCAGACCGGTTCTGGTAGACCGGTTCTAGTACTTTAGTTGCTTATCAATCATCTCCTGAACCAATTACTAGTGTACCTCCTGTTCAGGCTGATCCTAGCCGAACAAATGGATTTGCTGGTAATTTTGTTCCTCCATATGCAACTATATATTGTCCTATACCTCCCCAGAGTTCAGGTTATTCATACGGTGCAGTGCCAAATAATGTTTATTCGCAACAAGTACCGTATGTACAGCCGAACCAGGTACCACATCATACGCCGAATAATATTACTTCTAGTGTGCAAAGGCCAAATGATCCTTATCATGATCAAATGCTTGAAAAATATAAAAGGGATTTGGCTATTATGTTTAAAGAAACTTTCGGCGTAGAACTTAAAGACAAAACTTTAGTGTGTCAAAAACCATATCCTGAGAGTTTTGAATCTATACCATATCCTCACAATTTCAAGGTACCCGAATTTGTTAAATTCACTGGGGAGGATAGTAGAACTACATGGGAGCATGTTAGCCAATTTAATGCACAAATGGGTATTCATGGTAATCTTGATCATTTAAAAATCCGAATGTTCCCTTTGTCATTATCTGGTACTGCTTTCTCATGGTTTTCAGCATTATCCCCTAATTCCATTCATACATGGTCTCAATTAGAGAAAAAATTTCATGAACACTTTTACAATAGTGATAATGAATTGAGACTTTCTCACTTAACATCGGTTAGACAAAAGAGTGATGAGCCTGTTTCTGAATATGTTAGAAGATTTAGAGATAAAAAAACCGATGTTATAGTTTGATTATTTCTGAAAAGGATCTTGCTGAATTATGTCTTAATGGTTTGAGATCTCATATTAAAGAAAGATTAGAGGGCTATGAGTTTCTAACCATTAACCAAGTGTTGCAAAGAGCTTTGGCTCAAGAAAGCCGAAGTAAAGATTCTAAACCTAAACCCGATCGTTTTGGTGTGCATGTTATAAATTATGATTCTTCAGACGATGAGGGTAAAGAGGTTTATGCTGCTGAATTTGTATGGTCATCTAAAGATGAGCCTAGCACTTGTTCTTCTCTCAAGCCGACTCATAAAAATCGGCACGAAGAAGTAAAATTTACTTTTGATGTATCCAAGTGTGATAGGATCTTTGATGAGCTTGCAAAGGCTGGGAAACTGAAATTTTCTCATACTATACCGCCGAATGATGAGTTGAAACGGCGAGCTTATTGCAAGTTCCATAATACTTATTCTCATGCTACCAATGATTGCAATGTTTTCTGTAGGCAAATACAATCGGCCATAAATCAAGGACGATTGTTGATTAATGTAATGCAGATTGATGAAAACCCTTTTCCCGTGCACACACTTGAATTGGTGAATCCGAAAGTGTTGATTCGGCCGCATCAAGCCGAAAAGGCTAAAGGGGAAAATGTGATAATTGGTGAGGAAAGGCCTACGAGTTCAAAGGTGCCATCAGAAAAGACCCATCGGTTCAAGTTGAAGACTCAAACACTCGGGGGGCAGGATAGGAGCAAAGATGCTGGTTCTACACAAACCGGTCTAACCGGTTATAGAACCGGTCTGACCGGTCAGCATGGGAAAATCAAAGACAAAGTGAGGCCGAGCTTTGAAGAGCTCTTGGCCAAATATAAAAAGAAAGGGGCTGCTCAGAAACAAAAGAAGCTTTAGAACAAAGTCAAAGGTGTAAAGCCATGTCAGAAGCAGTCAATGAACAAACAGGAATCAGTGGAGCAACTTGCAAAGGTGGTACCAGCAAGATCAGCAGCAGTCAAGCAGGTATGTAAGCCAAAACAAGTTGTTTCATCATCAACTTGAGTTAAAGCAAGGTATGGCCGATAATATGTTTATCGCCCTTAGAGCTTATATATGGCCGGTGTATTGTTCATCATCGTCCTTAGATAATTTTGGGTCCAGAAGGTTATTTTTTGGCACGCAAGCTTTGCCAAAAAACAGGGGGGCATATGTTCGCACCCAAAATTGACAGTTGCCTATCAGGCCGAGGGCAACCGGTCAGACCGGTTCTGGAAAGCGGTCAGACCGGTTTTACTGTAGTCGATCTGGCAACTGCCGAAACCGGTCCGACCGGTTTCCCTATCCGGTCTGACCGGTTTCTCCCGTGTTGGAGTAGGTTTAGGACTTTAGAGTTTTATCCCATATTGTAAACCAACTCGATGGGGTAAGATCATCCCACCCTATAAATATAAAGGGCCAAGGCTGATTGAGAAAATCCAATCCAATCGAATCTATCAAATCTACCTTTTATCGTTTTGTCTTTACTTTTATTTTTCTATGTTTCGCATTACTTTTATCTCCAAACCCTAGCTCTTCCAACCCTCATATCTGCTGTTCTTCTCTCGTCTCGACGACGTTTGAGGACGTTCTAGGTGGCCTGCTGACCCTAGAACAACCCTAGACTCTCAAGCTCCGACGGGGTCCCTCCCGAGCTCGAGATTTTAGGTTTTCACCGTCGCCCCGTCAAAAGCGGTCTGACCGGTTTCATAAAGCGGTCTGACCGGTTTCGCTTCAAGGCAGCGGTGACTTCGTTGGCGCGATCTCGTGTCAACACTAGGTCTTAGCAGCCTTGCATTATACTGTAATGACCAGCCATAACAACATTAATTAGGAGTTAATTTGGACGATCGATTACACTCTTGCGTTCTCTGTCCTCCACGTTAGACAAAACCTGACGTCAGCTGTAGATTTCGATAGCTCGATGGAGGAACTGTACTACTCCCTCCTAAATTGTTTTACTGTTCTAAGTACATAATACTGTGTATGTATTATTTTGTTACGTATTTAGACATGGTGTATATCTAGATATACAATAAAAACTATATATTTTTAAAAAATAAAAATAAATTATAATTTAACAGAGCCAGTATTATAAATTATAAGTTAACTATACTGTATAGATTGAATTGACTTGATATTTAATTCCTTTGAATGATCCATCCTCATCCTGCATGAGAGACCATTACTAATCACTGACTTTGGAGTGCGCCAGTTGGCCATTACTCACTGGCTGCGAATTGACACCTTCCAATCAAGACCTCCATCGACTCTTTCACAGTTTCAAATTACTAGTTGCATTGCATGCTCGGTTGCTTCGACACCACGTCGTCCTTGTCAGGCAGTTTACTTATTTGACTTTGATTTGGCTCTCTGCGTGCGTCGCGCGCCATGATAAATGCAAGTAACGATGGATACCCCTTTCGAAATCAAATCTCCTTCACGTACAAAGATCGAAATGGAACATAAATATATACTAACAATTAACACAACTCGTGGTTGCTGGTGGAGACGTGTACGCACTCTTAACACCCAAAAATGGCCTACTTAAAATTTTTAGCAATTAAATTAATTGTTTAATATTATTTATCTTGTTCATAATTAATATAGGCTAAATAAAGGATTTCTGAAAATTAAAATCAAATATAAGTTGTAGAAACATTTACTGTTGCATTCATGCTGCTGCATTTATTTTTGTATTGCTTGTGGTTCAAACAAGAATTTAAATTTATTTAAATTCAAATTTGAATCACTTTGTTTGGAGTTCTAGGAAAATTGTTAGGCCCATAGTTCGATTTTGCTCCCTGAACTCATTTCCAGGTTCGTTTCCCCCCCTCTTCTCCCCCTCTGGTCCGGCCCAACACCCGATGCGGCCCGCCAGCGCACCGCACGCGCTCGGCCCAGAACTCCACGCAGCCCGCCGCGCAAGTCCATTTTCTCTCCTTCAACTCTTTTCCCCGGCTCGGTTTTGCCCCTTCAACTCTTTCCCCCTTGGCCCAGACCGCCAGCCCACCCCACGGCCTGCTCCCCCGCTCGCAGCCCATCCGCACCGCCGGCCCACTCCCGCTCTCCCTCCCCTTCCCCTCACTGCCGGACGGGCCCCGCATGGCAGGGCCGTCCCCTACCTCCGACCGAACCGAGCTCGGTCGAGCTCAACCGCACCGCCGCCTCGGCCTGGCACCAGGGCCCGCCTCGCGCGCCCTGTGGGCCCCGCAGGAACCTTCCCCGCACCTTCGCCGCCTCCCCTTTCCTTCTGCGCCTCGCTCCCCGGGATGGAAGGCGATCTCCGCCCATGGAAGGAGAGCACCATCGCCGGCCGCCGATCGAATCCCGTAGCCCACGCGCCACGACCCTCCCCTGGGCTATATAAGCAGGGTCGCCGAGTCCTCCAAACCATCCCCCCCATCCTCGCCTCCAGCCGCAGCCTCTCCTCCCCCGCAGTCCGAGCACCGCCGAGCTCCAAGCTCCGCCGCTGCTCGCCGTCCCACCACGCTGGTCCTTCTCCGACCAATTCACCGCGTCAGGAGCGTCGCCACGAGGTAACGAAGCTCCCCACCCCTTCAATTTGGGCATCCCAGCGTCGTAGCTCGGTACCCCACGATCGCCGACGATGATCGACCGCCGGCCACCGTCGTCCACCCTCCCCTCTACTCTCTGCTCGACTAGAACCCCACAGAAGCACTAGCCACCTCTCTCTGATGCTCCAGCGCCAAAAACCCGACCCCGAAACCCTCTAAAACCCCCTCCCCGCGTTTCACCGGAGCTCAGCTCCGCCGCCCGTCGTCGTCAGCTCACCTCGTCGGCCAACGCTCGACTTGAACCCCCTAGGACGACTCGCCATGTCTCCCTGAACCTGTAGGACCAGATCCCCTCGAAAACCGAGCTTCCTAGCGCGAGAAATCCCTAACTCCGGCGAACTCTCGCCTCGGCCGAGCGGCGCCGCCGCGTCTCCTTCGTCTCCGGCGAGCACCAGCGCAAGCGCCGTCCGATCTCAGATCAACGGCCCAGATTAGAACCCAGGATACCCCTTCGCGTTTTAAATCTCAGCCGTTCAGATCAGATCCAACGGCTGCCACACGTCCAAGCCAAGTCAATACCGGTCAGCGCTGGTTATTTTGTTAAAGAGCCCCTCAACTTTTCAGAAATCAACCCGCGGTCCATCCCAGTTCAAAAGTAATTACAAATAGGTCCTGATTTATTTATTTAAACCCCTGACCTTTTAAAAATTTGAACCCGCGGTCTAGCCTGCGCATTTTTGCACGTTAGCCCTCCTGTTTTAATACGAAATTACGTATAGGTCCTCGGTTTTTCACAAATAAGCCCCTGAAAACTAGAAATGCCATAACTTTCTCGTTTTAGCTCCGATTAGAGTGATTCTCGCGCTCACGTGTTTGTAGCGAAGCGTAGAATATTTCTAGCTCCTGTTTTTGTGTTGTTTTCACTGTTGGTGTACTGTTTCTAATAGAATACTCTTGTTTGCATGTATTGACTTGTGTGGATGCTTGTGTGGTGATTCGTGTCCAGTCGGTGAGCCGTTGCCGTTGGAGTTTGAGTACGAGGACTTTCAGGAGCCGGACTCGCAGCAGCAGCAGCACTTTGAGGAAGGCAAGTTATAGCACGGACAATCCTTGCTACCTACTCACCTGTATTAAATTATTTCATACATGCATGTGTCTAAATTGATGTACCTATTAAGGTTGTACCTAGTCTTGTTTATCCTATTCTTGTTACCTTGGGTTTATTGCATATGGGTAGAACTTTGCTAGGCGCAGCTACTGTCATCTTTATTTAACTGTTAAACTTGTATTAATGGTCCACTTCAACTTTAAAACTTGCTTTTTAGCAACATGGATTAGGGAGCTAGAGCATGTGCTGTGTGCTTTGTTCTAGTGTCTCCCTCTAAGGACCTGTTTTTAAAGCGGCAACCCAGGAGCCTGTCGACACCGCCGGAACTATAATGGCTCTGGTCTTGGATGAGTAGCTTGTACGGCTCTAGCATGATAGTGGTTACCGAGGGGGCCAACGGCGTTGTGGGAGGCAAGGCACGGGGTGTTTTCCCGATTCCACCGAGGACGGTAGCCCCGTCGGCTAGGTCTCGTTAGACCCAGTCCCGTGTTGGGAGTCTCAGCGATTGAGAACTCCGCGCGTTGCGCATTGTTGGGGTGGATACCCGCGCTCTGGACGCCATCGACCCCCTTACGGTGGACTCCGTAGGCGTACGTCGATCTCGGTGCCTAAAGACTCACCACCTTGTAGTACCCCAGCGGCTACTGTCTTGTTAGAGTGTCTTGTGAAAAGCCTCGTAGCGTCCCTGTGCAGTCACACCTCGGAAGTGTCGATGTGCGTGGTTGGGTGCAAAGTTCCTTTGAACTTTTACGCGACTGGTGGGTAAAGGGCGAAACCTCTGCAGAGTGTAAATCTATCATGATAGCCTTGCTCAGGGACACGAGCGGCCTGGATCCTTTTTGATTAGAACCTGATGTTTATTAATGCTTAATGACACTTACACTTTATTAATTGGGTTGCAACTGGGATTTCATTCACTTGTAGTAACTTGGATAATGATAAAATGAACCAACTAAAAGTGCTAATGCAGTTAAGCCGTGTCTAGCCTTTTTGAGCCTTCATACACCCGTGCTATACTTGCTAAGTAATTGTTTTACTTACACTTGCTATTTATTCAACAAAATCCCGGACGAGTAACAGATTGGGATGTGCATGAGTCTGCTGCTGAGTTTCCTGAAGATCTACCATACTACTGAGTTGTGTTCACCCAGTCAGAGTCCTTGTGGGATGCGGCTACGCTTAGAGAGAGTTTTATTTAGTCTTCCGCTATCCATGTATTTCATTTATGCAGCACTCTGATGTAAACACTACTTTATGATGAATAAATGAAGCATTTGATCTCTGTTTTACCATATTTGTTTGCTATATGTGTAAATGGACTTCCTGGGCACACATATGGCCACATTCGGGTTTTTGTGTAAATCCGGGTGTGACAGTACTGCAACAACAACAATCACATCAAGTTTTGGCGTATTTAACTCGATCTGATGATTAGAAGCGCCTTACTGATATCACTGTGGACTACAGTGTGCCACGGCCGGCGACCAAAAACCTTTCCAGCTCGAGCTAGCTAGCTCCTACAGTAGACGTCACGTTAGTTGAATTGAAGCTGGCCTTTAATCTTCGATCTGTTAGCATTTACAGTACGTGACCAAGGACCAGAGCAAGCAATGGTATAGAAACTCGATCAGAGACGGTGATGGAGCCTAAACCGACGCTAAATCTCCTCGTGGGCATTAGCCTGATCTCTAGCCGCCTCTAATTTAGGTACTCCAGTGTCTACTCCTGTGCCTCTTCTCTGGGACATTCATGCATACGCATGCATACGCGTCAAGTCAGCCAAGTTGGAGCAGCATTGATTACTGACACTGTGTTGTTGTCACGAGGCGGCTAGCTAGCTGGTTGGCTGCTGCAAACTAGTATTACTCCTCCGGGTCAGACCTCTAATCTCTTCCAAATGTGGGTGGGCAGGCAGAGAGTAATCGACGAGAAATAATCCCTCGATCACGCATATTTCCATGATTATAAAGGCACGTACAACAGTTTAGACAGCTGCGATCTATTTAACACATACAGACAGTTAAATAATCAGCTCTACAATAGTTTAGACAGCTATTGTATATTTAACTGTCTATGTGATAATAAATACGCACTCTGATTTCTGATGTTTTGCATGAGAGCACGAGCCAAAGCAGTAGACGAGATAGTAGACAGCAACACTCTCTTTCCTCATTAAATGATAGCCACATCAGCTTATTTGATTTATGTGGCAACAAAAAGACAGCTGCTGTCTGTGGGTTGTACATACCCTAATTGTTTCATCTGGCCAACAATATATGGATTGTGACCAGCATGCATGCATGCATGCAAATTAGCCCTTGTTTAGATCCTAAATTCTACCCCAAAGTTCACTATGCAAAAAGAAGATTCACATCACATCAAAATGTCATAACATGCATGGAGTACTGAATGTAGATGAAATTAAAAAATAATTACACAATTTTGTTGTGCTCTGTGAGACGAACATTTTGAGCCTAATTAATCAATTTTTGGACAATATTTTACAAATACAAAAGAAATGCTACAGTGACGCAATGATTACGAAGTGACATCAAACTCTCAAATTCGACCAACCAAATTTAACTTCTAAACAAGGCCCGAAGAGTAAAATGGTCCATAGACCACACACATTATCACAACCGCCGTCCCGTCTCGTACTCTCGCCTGAAGATTATATTGCATGCTGTGCAGATGCATGCATTCTACTAGGGCACCGAACCAAACCGTGTGCGCCTGAAATCAAACCAGTGTGCAGCGGCGGCCCCAGCAATGAGCAATGCTAGCTACGGCATCAAGATCAAAATCAGATGCGCTTTCATTTACCACTGACGACGAGTAGAGAGAGGATGCGAACGCGAAACGAGGGTAGTAGCAGTACCCCAACTACTGTACGTACAGCAGGGCATTAAGCAGGTCTTGTTTAGCCCTTTTTGATCCTAAGTTTTGTTTAGATCTCAAATTTGACTATCAAGTTTCACTATGTAAAAAGAAGATTTCCGTCACATCGAAATATCGACACGTGCACGGAGTACTAAATGTAGACGAAATAAAAACCTAATTGCATGGTTTTATTGTACTTTGCGAGACGAATATTTTGAGCCTAATTAATCAATGTTTGAACAATTTTTTATAAATACAAACGAAATACTACAGTGACACATTTATGACGAAGTGACATTTTTATGCCAAATTTGACCTCCCAATCCTACATTAACATATCAAAGTTGAGAGACCAATTGACAACCAACCTCGGAAAGTGGTGACCAAAAAGTCAAAATGCTCTGCAAACACTGCAGGGACTCGATCTGAGGGGCAGGGCAGCTAGCAGTCGCGTAGAGTCGAAAACAAGCAGCGAATGAGAGTTGCAGCTGAACGGTGATGATATTGATATGATATCCCAAGCAGGCAAGCAGCAGCAGAGCCGAGCACCACACACAGAGACTGGACGGACCGTCCCCTGCGGCATGGCCCAACAATTTGCATTGTTCACACATCAAGATCGAGCTCAAGGCCGTCTCGCTTCGCTTGTTCTCGCATTTGAGCCGTCCAAGCGGCATGGCCCAACAATGCAAATTGGCCGCGTCCGGCCCGGGGGCAAAGCAGCGCTTGTGGTCCGCGCGCCAGGCCCAGCTTCGCTCCGTGGTGATGCCATCATCATCATCAAATCATACAACGAAACGGCCCGCGGGATTCGGTGCGGCGGCCTGCCGCCATTCCAACGTCACCGTGTCAGCCCATGATATGTGCACGTAATTATTTTTGTTGAGAACAAATTAAATTTTTATTGGCAAGTCGCTTGCATGATTCCCTTCCAGATTCCAGCCTATAGGAGCCTCCGTTGTGCCCGAAAACAAACGCTTGGTTACACCCCACACACAGAGGTCATCTCATCTCTGGCACATACTACTACTGTATATATAAGAGGAGATAAAAGACTATGGGACGAGGCAGCAGCAGTAGACCTGCATGTCGGGCTTCATGTTGCAGAAGCCTTTGGGCTGCAGCCCGATCCGGACGCAGCGCCTCATGCTGCACGGCACCATCACCTCGCACTTGGGGTCGTCATGTATCACCGTCATCTCTTCGCCCCTGCTCCCGCTACCGCCTGCGATGATGCACAACGTACAGTTTATTATGCAAATAAAGGATGCATGATAAGGGTTGGGTAATCTAATCTTACGATCACGGCAAAGGATGGTAATTAAGGGTTAATTACCTGGAGCATCCCTAGAGGACGCGTCACAGGAGGAGATGAGAAGCGCCACCATTGCGAGAGCAAAGAACGACGGCACTGCCATTGCGTGCTCTCGAGTGGTGTGATGTGATGCTCCTACCTGGTGGTGGTGTTCTTGGCGACCACAGCTTTTTATGGGGTCTTGTTGTTACAAACCTGGCTGTCATTTTTATTTGATGCCAAAGATTTGTCACATGATATCTCTCCAATTCTATCTTCCTCACCCATCATTATCTTAAAAAAATATCTTCCTCGCCCATTGGCGATTTAATCAGGCCTTAAAAATCCGAGATGGTTTGCACTCATCACCGTGATTTTGGCACCCTGACCGAATAAATACTAAGCAAAAACGCAAAAATAATTATACATTCATTGTCAACTGAAGCAAGTTATAAATTGCGTCTTTACGTTATACAGCACGGCAGAATTTTTTTCCCTTTTTTTCTTTTTTATAAGAAAAAAGATAACCATCCTTTAAAGTCATCGTGCATTAAAATTTGCAATCGATCTATCATTACACAGATACTGTATATCCTAGTGAATTCCGGCAAGGTAGCATTGTGGGGCTGCACATTGCAACGGTAGCGTGAACTGTATATCATCAAACACGCAACAGAAACAAGATGCAAATTTCCAACCAACCGCCGGAGGCCAATTGCAGCGAGTTCCAATTGAAACATGGATTGTTAAAAGGTTACATATGTTACAGCATAATAGAAATAAAACAGACGGCCACCTTTCAGCCAATGTTCTGTTCTTCTTTGTTGTTTTTTAGCTACACATAAAGCCTATCTGGATAAATACAACCCATCCACAAACTTGCTGCAATAAGCACTTAAACAGCTCAACCGAGACAGGCAACCAGCTACTACTACTCTTCCTTATTTGCCTGAGTACGGGTACAATCGCCCATGACACCAAGCTCACCCTCATTTTATGCCTCAGGCCGGACAAATATCAATTACCGGGTAAGAAAAAGCTACCTAGATTCACTATTATTGTTGTTACTGTTATTTCCACACCTTCACAGAATTGTCATGGCTCGCAGAAGCTACCATCCCAGTGACTGGTGATTGCGCCAGCGAGGCAATTAGACCTTCATGAGCTTGTACTGTCAGACTCTGGTTCTTCACCATGTTCCATACCTCGAGAGACTGCATGGTCAGAATTCTAATGAGAAACTTCCAAAAAATATGTTAAAAAACATATTCCCTCCGACTGCAGAGTATGCCTTGACCCTTGGGGAAGGAAAAAATGCTATTGCTAACGAAACCTTACTCCATAGGGTGAACTAACAAGCTTCTGGTTGCATCTCATTGTTTAATATTCCCTCCGAATATGTCGTTTTAACATCTTCACTAATTGATAACTGTATGTCATTGTAAGATTTCTAGGTAGTTGTACCTCTTTTGTTCCAGTTTTACCCTTCATCAATTCTATCATTGACAAGCTCCTGGTTGCATCTAATTGCTTAATACTCCCTCTCAACATGTCGTTTTAACTTGTTCACAAAATGACAAATGCAGCCATTCTAAGATTTCTAGGTAATATTACCACATTTATCCCAACTTTACCCTTAATTTTCCCATGTCTGTTTCCAAAGTACAGTCTAGATAAGATTAACTGAGAACGGGATGGCCCTTTCACCTACATCCTTAGTTCTTGTGCCATACGCTAAAACGCCATACACATTTGTGGTCAGAGGGAGTAGGATAGGCTATTGTCCAACATCAAGTGTATTGGATTGTATATATTCTTGTTAACAGAAATGACCAAGACATCTAAGAAGCACAAGTTTAGACATAAAAAACATACAGCGTTAACTCCTCAAAAAGCCTATTTGGCAGAGATGACTAGATTCAATATATAAGTTACAATTACCTGGTAGCCTCCAATAACCAAGAGATTGGTATAGCTCGGGTGGAACACGCAGGAATGGAACTTGTTCCCATTAGAGCTAAGCTCATGAATGCACTCTCCTGATGATATTGACCAAACCTTTACTAGATCCTGACTGACAGAGGCTAGATATTCCCCACTGTTGTCCCAGCACACTGACTGCACATCGGTGTTATGGCCCTGAGATTACAAATCAAGTACTTCAGGTTCACATCATTATGGGAAAAAAACAATAAGTCCAGCACAGAAAAGGAGAAGGGCTTCATTACTCCAAATCAGAGAAAAATAAATGCATGCTAGTACTGTTATACCAACAATGTGTGCTAGTACTGTTATACCAACAATGCATGCTGGTACTGTTATACCAACAGTGTTGAGGAATTCAAGATGTGCATGTTCAGGGTTCTTGTGAAGGAAAATGTAGAAGTGAACTTTTTGAAGAATAGAACCTGCAGAGTGTATTTTTTCCCATTTGTCTCAATATCAAATACTGAAACCACGTTTTCAGCAGCTGCAGCTAAAAACTGTCCAGCGTTAGGTTGAAACCGTACTTGTGCAGTACCACCCTGTAAATGGAAGGCAGAGTCAAACAAAACAATGAGTTACTGAAGTCATAGAATCCCTTGCCACACTCATTCTGGAAACTTCAAAGGATGCAAGGAATATCAACAACCTTTATGGCCCGCAAACACGAAAACTGGGTCACATTCCAGTATCGGATTTCACCATTGCCATCACAGGAGCATAGAAGATCTGTTTTCTTTGGATGGAAGTCTAATGACGTGACCTGGAAGCTATGACCGGTGAATGTGTGCTGAGAGAATCCAGGCTGCAAAACAACTTAGCATAAGCAAACTGTACCAAATGCAAGTGCATACAAAAGACTTGACACAAGCTAAGTCAGACAGATGACAGATGGCATATTTCACCCAATATATTGGTTCGTTGAGCTAGGATGAACTAGGATATTCATAGTACGGAGGGAGGATACACAATTTGCAGATCAAAACACAAAAAAAGGACAAAAATATTATTTGCAATCCATGGTTCGACCTTGTTGCCTTTTGTGACATGGGGACAATATGGATTAGTTAAATCACATTTACGGCATCCACTGATACTCAAACAAAGTCCATATCTATACTAGTGCCCAGAAATGGTAACAATATCCATAATCCAAATCATTGGACAAGTAACTTACATCTGCAGCATTCCATAGTTTAATAGTTCTATCGAAAGATGATGTTGCCAGTTGATTAGTGCTAGGCCTGAAACGGACATCAGTAATAATAAGGCTATGCTCTTCTGCTGTATACTGTGTCTGGAAATTTTCCATGTTCCAAAGGACAGCCTACAACAAAAATAACATACACCAGTCTCAGAAACATCAGAGGTTCCACAAAAAGTGCCACCGAACCAAAATGATAATTGCACTACAGTTACTATACCTTCTTCTCATGGCCAGCACTAGCCAAAATCTTTCCATCTGAAGAGAAGTGGCAGCAAACAACTTTGCTGTTGCTTGTGCGCCAACAATTAACTTCACTGAAAGTAAAACCTAGAAACAAAAGGGCAAATTATTTGATGTTTGCAAAAACCATAAAGAACATTACAAATATTACCTTTCGAAGTGGCTGGGTTAGTCTCTGCAGGACTTCTTTTGAGTGCAGCAAAAATATCCCTGGCATCTCCATCGTCATTGGATAAGAAGGATTCAACATTATCATCCAAAGAGCCCACATCACCAAACTGCTCCAGATCATCCTGTAACATACAGCAATTGGGTCACCTATCCATATCGTATAAATAATACGTCCAGGGGTATACTTCAAATTAAGAGTAAAAGTTGTAACCATTTGATTTGAAGAGGAGGCAAGTCCAGTTCCATCCGCACCATACATCATTAAATTCTTCGGAACGTGGCGCATATTAGCAGCCATTCCAAGTCCATCCCCAGGCGTATGTGTGGATGGTGTAGATGGTGGGGAATTTGTCGACGGACCCACAGTGTTTCCTGTACCAGTACTATTTGCTGGTCCTGACGATGTAGGTTGCTTTCTTTTTCTATTGTTCTGGAAATAACAAATAATTACAGAACTTAGAAGTGTATATAAGATATTAATGCAAGCATATCGGTTCTTGAACAAACAAATTGCGATAATTCATGCAAATGAAACAAAGAAAAGGATACATATCTGATTGCTCAGTATTAATCATTTTGAAAATGAAATAGTTCGTCAGGGATCATATGGTATGCGCACCCATGAAAGGAAAAAAATTATCTATTACAGTATACAAATTTAAATATCATATTTATCAAACTGATCTCCAATGTATGAAAAGGACAACTCTATAATTTTCTAATTAAAGTAAATACCATTCCGATTTCTTTGACCAATCCGTCCTCAATAAATGCACAAGTTCTAAAAAATTCCAGCTGATTTCACTAGCTTTTATCATATTGTATATGAGAACACAATTAATGTATGCATATTCTTCATGCACCACTTCTAAGTATTTCACAAAAAGTTTGAATTTGTTGATAGATTTAAAGCAGTAGATGACTAGGCGCACAAGGCATGTTATTGCTGGGAAAAGTTACAGGTTCAGCTGAAGCAGGGGCAAGCCCACATGTGAATCAACTGCCTAAAACATGAAAGACATAGGTTGGCATACTCTCAGTACCTGCTGCATTTGTTGCTGCTGGCTCTGCTGCTGTTGGTTCTGCTGCTGCTGTTGAAGCTGTTCCTGTGGTTGCTGTGAAGATGTCTGCTGCATCTGGAAAGTTTTTCAGATATAGTGAGATCCCAACAAACTATAGCTAACAAATGTTCAGACTTAAAAGACAAACTCAAGATAAGCACACATCTAAAGCAATCCGACCTTCATGAGATACTCTTGATCTAGCCTGACTTTGGGCGAACTGGATTGCATAGGGGAACTAATACACCCATCAGTTACAGTAGGTTGTCCATCTTTACCATTCAGCCCACTCCTGGTCAACGCTGTAAGTCTGCGGGGATCAATATCCCCATAATTAGTTGAGTTGCCAAGGCTCCCTTGTGCTTGGGCCTGTGCTAAGTATTGCTGCTGCTGCTGTGGTGACATAAGTTGGAACTGCGACTGTGTTGAAAGAAATGGTTTCTGCATTTGAGCACCTAAATTCGGCCGCAATTGATCAATTCCCTGTAACATGGATGCCAAGTATTCATAGGTGATCAGATTCAAAATAAAAAACATGAGTCTATGAGGGTGTTTTTTTTTTGTTGCAGATCTTACAGTTAATGGCCAGCCCTTCAATGGTAAACCGCTCACACCTTGGTTCAGTCCTGTTGAAAACAGAAGGTATCTTAAAAACAAGGAACAGAAGGAATGAGAAAAGTATGATAATTTGAAATGAATGCTTCACAGTATATAAAAGAGAATCCCCAATCAACCAAAAGAAAAATCATCATCGGTAGTTACCCATCCCCAGTCAACCAAAATAAAAATCATCATCGTTAGTCAATGATGTCCTAGGGTTTATAGAAGTAGAACCAAGGGGGCAGCCAAACTAGCCTCACTAATAGTTAGTTACCCATTACTTGCCAACATATCCATCTGTTGCAACATTATACTG
This sequence comes from Echinochloa phyllopogon, assembly GCA_033239725.1. Classification (NCBI taxonomy): domain Eukaryota; kingdom Viridiplantae; phylum Streptophyta; class Magnoliopsida; order Poales; family Poaceae; genus Echinochloa; species Echinochloa phyllopogon. The sequence goes on from BTCW01000010.1 coordinate 58,704,662, forward strand.
ATATGGCACAATCTAAGGCATCACAAGTAAATTCAACAACAACAAGGACTTTTAGTCCCCATTCCGAAGGAAGATGGGATGAGCTATAGAGAGTAAACACAACAAAAGCCATCAGGCACGTGGATAGCTGTTTTCCACATACTCCTATCCAAGGATAATCCCTTGGGTATTCCATTCTTTCGGGTCAACCAAAAGCTAATGCAAACCAAGTAATCCACATCTCATTATAGAAGTCATTTATTAGAATCCATTACAGTGCAAGAATGACAGAACAATAAAAATGTAGCCCAGTGTAAAACACAACCGACTATGTAATATAATTTACAAAAAACACTTATATTATTTGAGAACTGCTGATATTGTTGCTGCTGCATGCAGTCCAAGAAATTAAACTTTGACCATCAACACCACTTCATATATTGAGATTGTTTTAAGCTTATTTATCTCAAACAGAAGTTAAACAATACTATAGTTTTGGTGTGCTTTTCTAATTATATTAGGATAGAAATTAGTGCCCAAAGCTACATTCGGGAGATTGTGTCAATGTCCAAAAGATCACTTATTTCATCATTTGTGACTTGAGGGAATATGCATCTGCAGCCAACAATACTAGCTTTGGCGACATAGAAGGAACTCACAACAGACAGGTAAAAAGGCACACCTGCACCACCCAATCCAGGTTTAGGTTGAATTATTCCCTGTCCATATAAGGATGATGGATCCATGGGCAAAGATCTCTGGGGTACTCCCATGTTACCTTCGCTCTTAATATCCTGTTAGAAAGAACATTCAGGTTATCAGGGGATAAATTTAATGAACTGATCAATGAAAATGCAAAGTGAACAACACACAGGGTGGAACCAATAACCCACAATTGATTGCTGATTCCGGGCCTGGATTTGCTGCAGAGTTGTAGACACATTCCCAGGAGCTCCAGGGACTAATTGCCTAATTCCACAAAATGGTTGGTTTTGTGAGTACAAAAAATTATCAGTTTTATGTATTAAGATAAGAATGGGGGTTGGTGGATCACCCGGCATGGTTTGTTGCAGCTGACTTGAGAAGAGCCATTCTACTAGCATCAATAAGTTGTGATCCCTCAGAGTCCATTGAATGTGGGTGCTTCAAGCGCTCTTCATACATCTTGGCAGCTAAAACACTAGCTGTTGATGGCCCCAAAATGCCATCAGAGTTCAAAGCATTTATTGGACCATTAAGTGAAGGATGGCTCGCATTAGTACGCTGAAGTTGAGCGTGTCTTTGCTGCATAAGTTGTAATTGCTGCATCTGCATCTGCTGCTGGTGCTCTCTTGCTTTTATTTGCTGTGCCTATATATCACCAAAAGAGATTTACAATCAGTGAGATGATAATAACAAGATATGCTGTAATTAAGCAATTCCAAGGTACCTCTAGGTACGCTGCTGCAACTTCAGAATGTTTTTCATTCGTTCTTGCAATGAATATATCCCAAAAGACAGACCACCACTCAAAGAGAAACCCTCCAGGAGCATCAATTGCTGCATTGCAATTCACAAGTATGAGTAGGCTACAAAGTATTTTAGTCTCAAGCAAGTCGGGTAGGCTAGAGATGAAACCTAACAAAGGCAACGAAAGAGCATAAAAGAGAGGCAATAGTAATAGTAGCAGTAAAAACTGATAACCTAGCTCATGGTTCGGGCATGTGATTTGCTAATCTACCCGTGCCTCCTCTCACATTATCAGCATCCTTAAGATGACACTATGCACCAATGCCTATGGGGACCTCCATTTGATATGTCCAAACCACCTCAATGGATGTTAGACAAGCTTTTATTCCACCCCTAAGGCCCTAACCGATCATGTATATCATCATTTCAAACTCAACCCTTCCTTGGGTTTGGGATCCTTTTGTATAAGACTATAAATAACTTTGTATCAGGTGGGGTTTTAGCCTGTTACGGATATGTAGTTTCCCCAGAACCACATATCTATCTCATCTGTAAATGAACTCCACTCAAGAATAAGCAACAATCTAGTTTCCAACTATTTGAACCTTCAGTGAAACATTTAACAAGCAAAACATAGCATGTTGAGATAATTTGAGTGAATGGCACTGGATAAAATAGCAGCAACATTAGCTAAAATCGTCATAAATAGCTTATTGGTGTTCTACGATGCATCACATTTGCTATATGAACGCTCCTGTGCAGCTTCTACTTCGCAAGCATCCTATCCATATGTTAGCACCATGCATTTCACAAGTACAAGCATGAGCAATTATCTAAATCAATATGCTTCGAGACATAATAATGAGTAGCGGATATAAAATGCACTATTGCATTTGGAATTCTAAATTTAGTTAGGACACATAATGCATCAATTTCCGCTTAAATCAAATTCATGGGCATGGTCATGCAAAAACTTATTAGCACACTGCAAATCCTCTTGATAACAATAGCTAAATGACAACTACTATGCCTAGATAGGGAAATAAAACTCCACACTTCCACGTGAAATATTATGCACCCATCTCAGCTAAATCTTCACCGACTCCTCTGCAAGTTTCAAAACCACCATATTACTCTAGAGCCTCTCTGCCCAAATAGGCAAATAGTCCTCAAACCCCTCCAACCCACTTCGATATTTACATTATCAACTCACATTCGGCTGAAAACCAAACAATTCAGATTCGAAATCCGTGCCCTACTTCAGCCAAAAAAAACTATACCATACTGAAACTAGTATTTAAGCTCAAAAACTGCCAGTCTACTTCAAAATTCGAGTTCACGCCCCAGTCAACATCGAAACTGTTGTTGCAATAGAAACATAACCCAGCAACAAATGCAAAAGGACGAAGGAACAGAAGCGGAGGAGATGATTACCGACTGGATCAGCAGCAACCTTCCCTTCTGCCATGAACGCCTTCGCCGTTGTCTGCAGGTTCCTCTTCAGCAAATAGTCATAGATATACACGTCGAGCCTGCACCACAAGCGCCAGAATCAATCAATCCCAATCAAACAGGGAAAAAATCGCAAAAAAAACAGCGGAGGACACATCAAAATCGCTCACATCTTATCCGCTTCCCAATTGCTCTGCGCCATTCTGCAACCGCGGCAAACAGGACAAAAAGGCAAAACCAGCAGATATTAGCTGCGAAGCCAGGCGATTCGGTCTCAAACTGGAGGGAAAAGAAGGGATCGGAGCCCACATTACCGATTGGGCGCGATCTCGCGACCAAGGGGTCACCGAAAAGTCTCAAAAGGAAATCCGCGACGAGCCGCCGGACAGGCGGCGAGCGGGGAGGGATCCAATGCCCGATCGGGGGTGGCCGCGGCGGCGTTCGCGGCGAGCTCGGTGGCGGAGGCGTCGGAATTTGGTGGGCGGAGTGTGCGCGCTACGCTGGTGTGAGCTCGTGCTCGCTCGCTTCAGCCGGCACCGCTTCGGAACAAGCCAAGGGGAGTTACTACTACTAGATGAGAGAGAAAGAGAGCGCAAGAGAAGGAACGGGAGAGAAAGGGAGATGAATGAATAGGTAGAGGGAGAGAGAGAGAGTGAGAAGAGGCAAGGCATGGGGGAGTCCGGCTCGGTAGGGTGAGCCAGGACCCCGGTTCAGGAAGGTTCGGATGACAGGCAGGCGCCAGACATTTTTGCAGGCTAATCCTCAGTTAATTACTATTTGCATATTGTATTTTCAGCTGGCCACAAGAGGAGTTCCTTTTTTATTAGGGAACAAGCCACAGGGGAGTTCTTAAGATTTTTTGTAATTCATTGCCAAGTAAAATTAATTTTTTTGCATTGATGAACAGAGAATTGTTGTTATTTTTGTTTTGTAGTATGGATCCTTTTGCCCTATGCTCTTGCGTGCATGCTTAGTTTTCCAATCTTCATAGTGATACCTACGTATGGAAACATGTATGTCTTGGAATCACGAACACCTTAACATAGAAAGAACTTTCCTTTCAAGAGCCACATGCGATAGAGTCCATGAACTAACTTGCCAATACAAGAGGGATCCTGTAAATATTACATGCATAGTGCTAAGAGATGATAAGAAAGAGATGTATATATGTATGTTACCCTTTTTCTTTTACACATTAATAAGGTCTATGAAATAATTATTCTTGCAATTTAGAAAGAGAGGTACTCCACGTAAAAAGCATAATAGAAAATATGTACTTCCACAATCATTGTCTTTTTTATAACTCGTATTTTCCTTTTTCATCGATACAATATTAAAAGACGTTCACTTGCACATAAAAAAGAACAACTAAAATCTAGTGGGTGACGTGCTTCTACAAAAAATCGAAGGGTCAAAGTGCGTTTTGGCATAGAGAGGTTCGGAGCCGAAGGAGTAGGCTCGGAGGCGTGGGGATTGGAGTACTTGATTAGGTTCGGATTACCATGATCGTTGTGGTGCACAAGCCAAACAGCAAGCACGGAACTGACCAATTACGTGAAGGCACTAGTCTACGTGGCAGCGAATGGCTGGGGCGGTGGAGCGGCTGCTGTTTGCCGTGGGATTCGTGAAAGACAGGGTGAGCTGGTGACCTTTCACAGTGACGATGTCTCGCACGTTTCGTGCTCCTCTGCGCCCGCCTCATTGTTGCCTTCCCTGCGTGCTGCAAGTAGTGTTACGGCGTGGTAATTCGACTCTTCGACCCCTCACGTCACGTAGGCGTTTTACACGGTAAGCATTTTCAATCAAGCATTAAATAATACGACGTCTAGTATAGTAGTTATTATTTTAGATATGATAATTCTAAACTATTTTCTTGTGCCGTCGGCTCATATGAACTATGGAAACATCAAATAGACTAAAGCCGAGGACAGAGACACAGCGGATTTATGCTTGAGAAAGAAGAAAAAAGAAAAGTCATAATAAAAATTCAAAAGCAGATCACAAGTTTGGGAGCGGGAGGAGGTCCAGTGGCTAGCAACTCTATAGGTGGAGCTTGTGGTCCGGGTTCGAATCCCATCGGACGCGTCTTCACTAGAGTGAAAAATACTTCACCCACGAACTCACGGCTTCCCCTAGCCTCTGAATCATAAGTTTAACAAGAAAAGATAAATTATGTCATAGATAAAAGAAGTCATATAAAAACCAGATTTTACATCTATATCAAATCTTGTACGCATATTTACAAATATACAAAATGTCACGTAAGATGCTGATAATAAATTTTATGGAAAATTATATAGTCCATGAATTGTAAAATTTGTTTCGAAGTTCAAACTACCAAAATAGTGTCGCAAAGAAAGAAAGGCACGTTACGCCAAACTTGCCACAGCAGAGGCCACAGTAGCAGCGGGTGCAGGATAGGGGAGAAGATGCGGTGGCCAGACCGGACGGTGAGCCCACCCAACCCAAGGCTGCACTGGGGCCTGCCTGCGTGTTTACACACACGGTAGTAGAGCTCGCGCAGCGATCCTGTCCGTCGATCCTGCGCGGGCGGTCCCGATCGCCGTCGCCCCCTGAGACGTGGAAACGGAAGGCGGGGCCCACACGCCGTCGCGTCGCTCAGCAGCGGAACGGCCCATACAATACAGGGGAAGAGAAACACTTTAGCCCCTGTTCCCAAATTCCAACCCAAAAGTTCACTGTGCAAAAAAAGATTTTCATCACATCAAAATGTCATAATATGCATGGAGTACTAAATGCAGATGAAATCAAAAGCTAGTTGCACAGTTTTTTGTACTCTACGATACGAACATTTCGAGCCTAATTAATCAATTTTTGGACAATTTTTCACATATACAAACAAAATGCTACGATGGCGCAATGATTATGAAGTGACCCTGTACTCCAAGATTTGGCACCAAAGGATCTAAACAAGGCCCGCTCTGCTCTATATTTTTCTCATTCTCTTCTTTCTTTTCGACCAAGTGAGAACACTTTTTGCCTTGTTAATGTGTGGCGGGCGGGGATGACCAGCAGCTGATATTTTTATGGTGGTTTTTCGGTTTCCTGTTCGCGTTTCCACTGCTCCATTCGGTGGGGTGATTGGTTCGTTGGTTGGACACTAGTCAAGCGACTGGTCATCGCGTCTCCCTTTTTCCACACTTTGGCACGGCGTCGCGGTTGATTGGGTCAGTGCTGGTAGTTTTTATAGCTCTGATCGGTGATGTTAACGGCTTGCCTTGCCTATGACGGCAATATGCCAATAACTTGTCGCTCTTTACCAAGACCTTTGTAAGATACTAGTCATGGGCAGTATTTGGATGGACACTACGGAAGTGTTTAGTTGGAGGTGAATTTTTTTACGCACAATCACTAATTAAGTGGCACCGTGAGTCACCTCTCTACGGATGGAGTATATGTTCCATCCATTAGTGTGTATCTTGTGTTGACTTTTATTTTCCAAACTGCAGAACAAAAATAACTAATCGTTGACATCCAACAAGCCTGGCCGGAGGACCTCTTTTGCACGCGGCGTAGCCTCGCCCAAAGGTGAATCAGGCAAATGGCCGCGTCTTTGTTCGACTAATCCGCGCAAAACGCATGGCCGCATCTAAGGCCAGTCCCAACCCAAGACATCAGTAGTGGTGTTCATAGTCTCCACGTCATCAAGAAATTAGAAATTAATAAGACACTACTCCTCCAACCCAAACACTGTTATTTCAAACTCAAATTTAATGGCACTCACCTCTCACTATGTCTTGGATAATGCGTAGAAACCATGTCTCATGTAAGATCTGGTTTCCTCCTCTTTCTTCATTAACTCACTTGACACATCATCTTTTAGCCTATGTGACATATCATTTAATTCTATAGACACCATCCTAGTCATGGGAATGGCCTAATCGACCCTCGATTAACCTGAGCGGATCATAGCCTTTTAACTCCTTCGCAATCTAACTTGGTCCTAATAAAATTTAACTAAAAACTAGTATTATTTTAATCCGTTCATAATTAAAATTTAACTTAAAACTAGTACTATTTTAATCCAGTTCTAACGGGCCCTATCCTTAAAATTTTTAAATTTTTAGTACAACAATGAGGGCATTTACCACCCCTATGCACGACTGAAAACAGAGGACCGAATGGTAGAACATACATGGATCATACATTCGCATAATATAAATTGACGTATCTTGTCAAATTAATCACCCATCAGATCAGATGGGCAGCAACTCCAGTCGCAGTTAACAACCGAAATAACCTTAACCCATTGTCCCGATAGCAAACATGATAATCTAAGTTTTCAATCTTCGTACAGCGGCAGCAGCATGCAGTTGACAATTCAATTTCTCATGAGCTGGAATGGAACGCGCTTCACACAGCCTAGCCCTGCTGCATGGTGGCGGCGTTGCCGTGGCGCTCCATGACACGGCGCATCGCCAGCGCCGCCGCCTCACTGGCCCGCAGCGTCCCGCTCGCCATGATCGCCGCAAACTCCCTCATCACCTCCTCCTGCACTTTTCCCCTCGCGTTCCCGAGCGGGTCAGCCACAGGAGCAGGAGCGGGAGCGGGAGCTTCCTTCGAAACCTTCTCTGGCGCCGTCGGCGCCGGCGCGGGCTCTTCCCGCTTGGTGGCCTTCTCGGTCGGCTGCGGCACGGAGACGGAGGCGGGCGTGGGCACGAACTGCGTTGCCTGCGGCGCGGCGTTGCTCCGCAGCGTGGACTCGAGGTTCTGGATCATGGGCATGATGAGCGGGCCCATGGGGCTGGACATGACCTCGGCGGGGAGGTTGAGGATGTAGTCGGGGATGGCGGCGCCGACGAGGAACTGCGCGACCTCGTTGCTGAAGTTGTTGCAGTTGTGGGTGAGGAGGCGGTACGTCTCGGCCGTGTAGCGCGGCGCGATGTCGCGGAGGTAGTCCTCGAAGACCTCGCGCGGGAGGTGCGTGACGCCCAGCTCCACCACCCGCACCGGCCGCCCGTACGGCGTCGACCCCGCCGGCGTCGACTGGATCCCGCCGCCGAAGAAGTACTCGTTCCCGTACACCACCACGCCCGTGTGCCTGCCGGATTTGAGAATAATAATCAGAAATATATACTGGCGTTTCAGATCCGAGCGAAGCGGAGGAGGAAGAAACCGCGAAGCGAAAGCTCACCAGATGGCCTCGATGGGCTTGCCGAGGAAGGAGGTGGAGAGCTGCCGGGCGAGGCCGTTGCTCAGGTCGTAGACGTTGAGCGTAACCTTGTACCCCTCCTGCCGCCATTAACAACAACCATGTCAGCCAGATCTCTCTCGCGATTGATTGCTTGCGAGTACCCCAGAAGAATCAATCGATCGATGGAACGGGCGCTTACCTCCGCCATTGGCCGATCTCCGTGCAGATTACAAGTCGCAAACAAATCGCAGCTCGAATCAGGAACAGGATCGAATCGCTCCCAGAGTCAGAGGTCAATAAACGCAGCGCGTGGATCTGGCGGGCCGGACGGGGTAGGCGGGGCGCTCGATAAATAAAGCAACGCGGTTAGATTAATGGAGGAAGCTTCTGGAGCCGTCTGGTCACACCGCGCGGGGGTTGGAGAAGATTCCTCTTCCGGCTTGCGAGGGAGTGGAAGGGCCCGGGGGTTCTCGCGACCGTTGGATGTGGATCGGGTGGACCATGTGGCCATGTGGGATCGGCAGGGTGGAAGGGAGCTTTCCTGGAGGATTCCAAGGGTGGACCATGAGAGGGCGGGGATCTTCTGGAACGGGGAGGGGCTCTCCAATCCGACTCCGACGCGTGGTTGGCGAGCGCACTGCTGGAACTTCGATATAAAGCAAGCGAAGGTGATGTCGCGTCAATGAATTGCCAATAATGCTGAGCAGCAAACATTAATTTTCTGAAGGACACATCATGATCAAGGTGGTTAATTGAGTACTGAAGTTTTCAGACTGCGGATCTTTAATTTGCGACCGCTGATTTCCCATAGATCGACAAACCCGTGTTGGGCCTGGCAGATCAGGCCGATGTTGGGCCTGGCCCGAGTAATTGTGGCCATAAGCCGAAATTCACCCATTTCGATGTCTAGTAATAGTAGTCCTCTGTTATGGTCTTATTATGGATTGATGATCAAAGAGGAACGAGAGATTACACACATATTACACCCACCCGCGATCTTGTTCAATCGGCGGCTATTTTTTTTATCGGAATGTTACTACTGTAATTCCGGTAGGACGAAGCCACTCATTGTGCTAATACAGTAACACAATGGCGTTGTGTTACTGTATGTATGTTACTGTATTTTTTTTCTGCTTTATTATTACTCGGCAAGAGCGGCATGGCGGTCGTAGGGGCGGAAGCCGTGTGCGAGCGCGGCGCGCCATGCCTTGTCGACACCGGTGACCGCGGCGCCGCACTCGTGCGCGTCCCACTTCTCCAGCGCGTGCACGATGCCCGCCGCGCGCCACGCGCTCATCACCCTCCGCGGCAGCCAGTTCTGCGACCACACCATCCAATCCAACAAGTTTATATATATGCAACCTGCAGGCAACCAACGTCCAAGAGCCGCACCCACCTCGCAGGCATGGAGGTTCTGGAACGAGTCCGGGACTCGCAGCGCCGGGGTGGTGTGGTAGACGCAGTCCTTGCGGATCGCGGCGGGCGGGAACTGCGAGTAGGGCACGAAATGGACTCCCGCCTGGGCTTTCCTCTGCTCTTGATCCCTCAGCTTGTTGCCCACAAGCCACACCTGCATGCGTATTGTACGTATTTGTTCAGACGCGATGCAGTAACCAACCACTGGACATTATTCAGGTACCGGAGCTAGCTAGCTGTAGGCGTAGATCGAGCGAGGTAACCTCAAATATAATTACGTACGTACCTTGCTGCTGTAACTGGAGGAAAGAAGCAGGTGCTTGTGCAGTTCTGGGGGCAGCTCCTGCGTCAGGCAGTCATACAGATCCTTATCCACCATCTGAACCTGCTTCGACGTACCAGAGTAGAGGAGGATCATTAGCGTCGTCATGACTGACTATAAACTAAACTATGCAGTGAAGAAGGATCACTGTCATCGATCAGAGTACGTGAGTGTTTCTATGATCTGCTGGCTGGTACCTGGATTTGGCGTTCGCAGAGAGCCGAAGCCAACACGGTGGAGACCTTGCTCGCGTTTCCCAGGAGGAGCACGTCGTCCTTTGTGCCTCCCTGAGGGATCATGTGGAGAACGGCAGCGACAGCCAAGCTGGTCCCATCGACGATCTTGGTCTTGAGGTTAGGTTTCCTGATGAGGTATAGCTCCCCGTTCTTGTTCAGCTCGTTTGCCTGCACGGACATGCTGGTGATGTTAATCAGCGCCATTTATCTATTGCATTTACTCTTAAGAATATATAGCAATATCATCAGGCACCGCAGATTCACAGCTACTCTAGCTCCTTTTTTATTTGCACCAACAGCTACTCTTAAGAATTTTTGGTTTCCAAAGAAACGCGGCCATCGTCTGTGTGAGAGTGAAACCACGCTGGCCAATTCAAGAGGTAGCAGCAGCATTGAGGATGGGGTAGTTGCAAAGGGTTCAATGCCCTCTGCATGCTGCTCTGATTTAGTACCCCCTGCAACTTTCAGAACTACTGCTGCCAACATGTGTGCGCGGTAAACCTTGCAAATGCGCGCGCTGTAGGATGAAATGAACATTGAAGGCAATTAAGTGGGCACGAAGGACAAGGTCATCAAGAGAGGTGGACCTGGTTCAGTAGACCCAGCGTTAGCACCCGGGCGCCACTTGCTTCTGCATCTGCCACGGCCTTCTCGATCAAACGCCCGATCGCGTACAAACCTTCCTTGGACAAATACTGCATGCATGGATGCATACAAAATTGAGGACCTCGATCAGAAGGAAAAACGAAAAACATCTTTTGTTGAAACTAATTAACAAAAAGAACTCTTGCATATATTATTACGTACATTGCACATGCACAGGTGCTGTTTTTTAAGGAAGGAAAGACTGCATCGATCATCGTATCGATCAGTAGTAGTGCATGCATGTATACTGTACCTGGGATGTGTATCTTGGGACGACCCATGTCTCGATGTTGAGCTTGTCGAGGCTGTTGGCTTCGGACCTGAAGGTTCTCCCGATCAGGAGCGAGGTGAGCTTCGTGAGTGGGGACGACGCCGCCGCGCTGATGAGGCGGCCGCCGGAGGAGGAGGAGCGGTGGTCGTGGAAGAAGCTGGCGAGCGGCGCGGCGGCGATGGAGGCGAAGGCGAGGCGGAGGTGGAGGAGGGACTCCGGCGTGGTGAGGTGCGTGAGGTGCACGACGTCGGGAGCCTCGTCCTCCCGGCCGTGCAGCGTCGACCGCTCGTAGAGGTCGTCGCTCGACTTGTCCAGCGTCCCGTACAGGTAATCGTAGAGCGGCATGAACAACGAGTAGTTGGTGCGGAACTGCGTGTGGTGCAGCGAGTGGAACCTGCATACATACATATATATACAGGGATTGTTCAATTCAGATCGAACAATTAAACGCAATATAATGACGAAACGAAATAATAAAGCACTTACGAGGGCGTGTACATGAGGTACTTTAGCGGAGGGAAGACGTCGAAGAGCAGCTTGGGGACGAGCTCGAAGTTGCAGTGGCCGAGGTAGTTCATGAAGTCGATGTAGACGAGGTAGCCGTTGGTGACGACGACGGAGGCGGTGCCGGTGCCGACCATGGTGAGCAGCGGGATGGCGAAGAGGGTGAAGTAGACGAGCTCCTCGGCGAAGGGGTGGATGACGGAGGTGATGGGCTCGGTGACGATGGAGGCGTGGTGGTGGGAGTGGTAGCGGGAGTAGAGGTAGTGGTGGTGCAGCGCGCGGTGGAGCCAGTAGTAGAGGAACTCCACGGGGCCGACGTGCAGGAGGGCCGCCACCACCAGGCCCTTGGAGTTCCACCACGGCACGCCCTGCGCCACCGGCGCCGCCGCGTTCACCACGTAGAACAGCAGCGCCGTCAGCAGGATCTGGTCGTCCCTGCGCGTACGCACCGAGCAATTGCATGCAGTACGTATTTGATTGTTAAAATCAGGCCGGGTATATGCATGTGGTAAAGTGTGAGAATTATTTTATTACCAGTTCCTCTCCCTGTCGACCTGGTCGAAGTCGAGGCTCTTGTTGACGATGCGGTGCTTGCTCCGGGCCGTCTGGTGGCGGGAGACGCTGATCCAGAGCTGGCTGTAGAGGAGACGGAGGAGGAGCACCGGCAGCACGGCGAAGCTGAGCAGGTCCCGCTCACCGCTCGCGAACCTGTACGTGCTGCGCGCCGCCCATGGAGCCACCAGCGCGTACTTCACGCATGCACCCAGCAGAGAGCAGATCAGTCGTCGTTTATACGTACATACGGAGTATATATATATATATATATATATATATATATAGAACGATATATGAATATATGATCGATGCATATATAAATGGCGACATTCCATTTGGATCGGATTCCACAAGCAAAAATGTGAGCGAAATGCATGCATGTAAAAGCAGGGTGATGAGCATGCGTGCAGTGTTGTGCAAGATGATTCATCGATCTCGCGGCGGGCGTGTGTACCTTGTAGTTTCCAAGATCTTGCCATGGCCAGCGACTGAGAGGTCCAGGCTTTGTGGCCATCCTGACCCTCCTGTGTTGTTCTCTTCTCTCTCGCTATCTAGCTAGCTGCTGCCTGCGCTATCAGAATGGAAGTTGAATTGGCTGTGAGGCATTGTCCCCGGTTGCTGCCGTTATATATAGAGAGGAGAGGCGACCAACCAACGGGAGCCCAGAGGTAATTTTACCGCCGTGAGGTCTCACCGTGCGTCGTTCCTAACAGGTGGGACCCACCAGCGCGAATTTTTCGCTGCTCCATTAATACAAAGGGGGCAGTAACGCTGAAACGGCAACAATGCGGAGTAGCGAAGAATGGTAAGCAAGTCTTTCAATAATAATGCTCGTTGAAGAGGAGACGTACGTGGTGACTTCGTTCATCAATATCAATATTTGCTGAAATACTCTCTCGAAGATACCTATAAAAGTAGAGAGTTTGCGTGATGCATTTATAGATGTGTGTGAGAGAGAGCATCCCAGTTTGTACCAATGTTTCGTGAAACACGATATCTAATATCAATATTGGGTTATCCAGCTAGTTTCTGGTGATCAAAACTCAAAAAGAGATATTTAGCACATTAAGTGTAAATACATTGTATTTGCAACATGAGTGTAGGATATACACTAGTATTTGCTCAATTACTGAAGGTTAAATTATCCTATCCTAGAGCACGTCTTGTCCGTCAGTTAGGATGTCTCCAATAATATTACGTGCTCCCTCTCTTACAAATTACAAGTTATTCTAATATTCTTGGAAAGTTAAGTATCTCAAGTAATTCTCTCTATAATTCTGGTCAAATATAAAATAATTCAACTCTCTGCAAAAGTTAGAGTAGCTAGCTATAAAAAGATCCATTATTATTTTTTACTTTCATGATAAAAAACAATGAATGTAAAGAGATTAAAAACCAGCTATTAGTTACCGCTCGATTTATGGCATATATGCGGCATTTAGCTACCTATTAGGACCCGTATTGATTTATAGCTACCTATATGCACGTTTAATGAATGTGCAGAGCATGCGTATGATGATGAACACGAGGTTCGATCATATTTTGTTGGCATAATAGTCCACACTCCACGGTACTACACAAGGAGAAAGGCGGGACTTTGGACTATGATCTAGTAACCGTTTTGTATCTGCAGAAAGGTTGATGCCACATGTTTACAAATCAAGAAATGTTCTATATTCGCAAAAATATTAAAAAATGTTTTGCACGTGAAGCTACGAGTGGTGCACCTACGTTCCTCTGGTCGCGCGTGTTACGTGACTTGCAGATTTCGTAGATCTTACGATTTTATAGCAACTGATCGATAACATATTGTAATGGAAATTGATAATTAAATATGCTTTCAAAGATTTTCCTAAATCCTAAAATGCTATATATATGCTTTCAAGATATCAATCCATCATTTCATCATAATTGTATGAGATGCGACCAACACAATATTTATCTGGTTAGTTTTTAATTTCTCACATCGATCGGTGTGGGAAGAGAGAAGAATAATAATATAACAAAGATTGTTAGACATATCTTTGTTATATTATTATAAGACGAAATTGTTGGATAAGATGGTCTTGTGCTAACGGATTTCACCGTGATCGAGTGTCTAGTTAACGGGAGCGATGATGCAGATGCTCTCATTACGTACCGCAGTCGGTGGCACACTAACTAAAGAGTTTTGGTGTCTCTCATCGAGAGAAGAAATCTTTGTCGTGAGGGCTGGCTGGCATGTGGGCCCGACCTGCACTCTTAGCCTTACGCCGTGACCCACCCGGCCACCTTGCCGTCCGTCTCGGGCTTGATCGAACCGACGGACCGGATGGATGCTATTTTGGTGTATCATCACGTGGTGCCATGTGCGAGTAGCTACCATGTTCCTTCTTCACTGCACCGCTGCACGCGATGCAACAGTGTCGTTTTCATGGTTAGCTGCTAATTAAGATACCTTGTACGTGGGATGCTGCCATGCTGATGGTCGGCACAAACTTATTTGGATATAAATATAAATTTGCAATGGGACCATGCATGCATTCATATATACTGTAATTAACAGCATATATAGGCTGATTTGTAGAGTAATTATTCTTTTATTATAGTAGGAGACGTCAATGGTATGTCTGCTTCGGCCATATTGGCATGGACACATGGTTCTACAGGGGATAACAGTGTTAAGATCGATCGGCTGAGACAATAATCTTATCAACAAGCAAAGTCGTCTATGCATGCATGAAGGTCGACAAGAGGACTCGACGAGTGCGGCGCAAGTGACCGAAATAGCAATTTGGAAGACAATTCGTCGTTTCTTAGTTCAAATTCAAAAAAAAATCTTCCATCTATGCTCCCGTCGAATAAATCGGCGGCGCATCCATCACTTCCGTTACGCGGAACAGAGATGAGTCTTCTCAACAATAGACTCAGCCACTGATATATGAGCCCCACCCATGCTATGGCCGCGAGTCCCTCTCTTTTCGGGATAGGAGCAGCCAGCCGGAAGGGCATTGGAGTAGATATTATTATATCTCCATATTAATTTGTATGCATGAATTAAAACTCGGCTGCTCGTTTCTTACACTCTAGTTTCTTCCACAGTTTGGATTGCTCTACATAATTATATTATAATATATATACCTCTTTTGCATGGGCCTACGGATTTATGCTGCGGAACGAGGAATAATGTTGGCTTGGTGTATGGGCGGACCTTGAAAAGACACAGTACTCCGTGAGGCAAAGACAGTAGCAGCATCTATGCACGTTATTAGCTGCCAGAACGATCGATGCACGCACACAGTGAGGCAACATGGTGTGGATTCTTTTTTACTCTGATCGATCTGGCTCCTGCATGCTGAGACAGTTTTTGGTGTCTGCAGAGACGCTGCTAGGGTCATCCCAAATTCCACCCTAAAGTTTACTATGCAAAAAGAAGATTCTTATCGCATCAAAATATCATAACATGAATGGAGTACTAAATGTAAATAAAATCACAGTGTACTCTACGAGACGAATATTTTAAACCTAATTAATCAATTTTTAATAATTTTTTACACATACAAACGAAATGCTACAATAACGCACGCACTCTAAAAGACTAAAATTTAACTTCCAAATTTGGGAACTAAACAAGGCCCGCGGCTTGCTGCAGCTGCTGGCTTCAGACCTGATTTCTGCTCAGGACCATTACTCCATTCCCGTTTCCCCATCTGCAATTGGTATTTATTGTTTCCTACCTCCAATATAGAAGCAGTAATGGCGCCCGGCCGCTAGTAGATATTTGTATGATCCAATGGTGTTTGCTCTGGACTTGGAGAGAATCGATCGTATACATCTCATCTGTGCTAAATTCTTTTTTTTCTTTTGAAGCGATTCTTGTGTACGTACTCGCTTGGCTCTGCAAGTGAATTGTATTCTTCGACATAAGCTAGCGATCACAAGATGTTGTTCTTCGGCCTTTGGCCAAATTGAAAAATGTGCATGAATTGGCTCACATTGCGTGCAATGAACAGCATCTCGAATCGACGAAGAAGCACGTTTTGAGTTCACATTGTATTGTCGATCATTTGTTTGTGCACGCAGCGGAAGCCAGAGCAAGCCAAATATACCAACGAGCTCTAAGAGCGACTCCTCTCTCTCTTGCGTGTGTATCGTTATCGACTCAAAGGTGAATGTAGCTTACGGGTCAGGCGATATAATTGCTTATTTTACTACCTACTATTGGCTTTGCCGCCATTACAGGCTAATAACGGTCTACTACTATACAACTGTCCTAAAACAAGCTAGCATTCCATCATTCAAAAATTATCCTCACAATTACAAGATATTCTAAAAAACCATCATGACAGAATATATAATTTTCCTTATGATTGTATCTTTTATCAATCTTTTTAGCATTATATTGTGTAGATTAAATATCTACAATGGCTTATATTTTTCTTTATTTCAGGTGCGTACGGCAGCTTTAATCTATAGTACGTCCTGTTGAGTATAAACTAAAGAAAATCTATAGCCCTGTCGCCTCTAGTCACCGGCTCACGTACCGCAGCTCTCTACGGAGAAAAGCACCGTGCGTTGATGCCGATTTCGCCCGAGATTGAAATTGGCCATCAAGTCGTGGATCTAGCATGGGATAAAAACAGATGTCTTGTCACGTCTCACCTGTAATGCAAAAGAAATGCATGAATACACTCCTAGTAATCTTTCCGGTGATCTATTATATTAATACAATAGTGTTAAAAAGGAGCCGCCACGTTCGCCGAGAGGGCCAAGAAATTCTCACGTTAATCTAAAAAAGAGAAGGATATGGACCATCGGATTTTATGAAGATCTAACGGTCTGTATTATTCCGTTAATCTAAAAAAGAGAAAAATATATGTCGTCGGATTTGATGAAGATCTAATGGTTTAAAGAGAAAAGTATATACCGTCGGATTTTATGAAGATCTAACGGTCTATATTATTCCGTTAATCTAAAAAAGAGAAAAATATATGTCGTCAGATTTGATGAAGATCTAACGGTCTATACTATTCTGTCTGCCGCCACCCATCTGCGGTCGCCGCGGGAGCCCCTCCGCCGCCGCCGCCGCGTAGCCGTCCATGGTCGTCGTAGGAGGCCTCCACCGTCGCTGCCAGGCCGTCCCCGGCCACCGTGGGAGCCCTCCACCGCCGCCACACGACTGTTCGTGGCCGCCGCGGGAGTCCTTCGTCGTCGCCGCACGACCGTCCGCCGCCGTCGCCGCAAGGCCGTCCCCGGCCACCGCGGGAGCCCTCCACCGCGGCTGCGCGGCTGTCTGTGGCCGCCACAGGAGTCCTTCGTCATTGCCGCGCGACCGTCCGCCGCCAGGAGGCCGTCCACCGTCGTCGCCGCCGTGGGAGCCGCCCGCGTGCCTTCGGAGTTTGGGGTCTGGCCGCTCCGCGCGCCGTCGGAGGACAGCAGGGCTGAAGGCGGCCGGTCAGGGAGACCGACACCCCTCGCCGCCGCCGCCACTAGAGAGAGGTGGGGAGATAGAGGGAGAGAGATAGAGTGGGGGGAGTCAGGGCGTCGATGAAAGAAAAGGAGAAAAAAGAGATGGGTGGGCTCACGTGTTAGTAGTTGGTATATAATATGAGATATAGAAGATAAGTGATGCAGAAGAAATTAATATAGAGGAGAGAATCTCAGTGATTAGACACAAATATTCCTTTTAGAGGATAAGAACAGAGTACGATGAGTGTGGATAGCCTGAAGCCTCATGTGCCCTTCCACGTTTCTCTATATAAGAGGCAACGTTCAACAATGAGCGGAGGACACCATGTCGACCTTACACGTGTACCTAATGAGAGGTGCTCGGATTTAGGGCGTTCAAAAAGGTTGTGAGCACAGGAGGATATAACGATTCTCCCTGTCCGAAGGGAGCGAATTGCTGCCGGGATTGAGCACCATGGCCGCACTTAGCACTTATGGAAGATCATCAAATGGTTTATCCACGCTCAAACCCTTTTGATGGTCTTTGTTAATCACTTAGTGCAAGAAGGATCAGATTGAGGAAAAACAAAGCGGAGAAACTAAGGTGGTACAACGTTCAACATGAGCGAAGGACACCATGTTGATTTGCACATGTAACTGATGAAAGTTGCTTATATTTAGGGCGTTCACCAAGGTTGTGAGAACAAGGCGAGAGAAAAATTCTCCATATCCGAATGAAGTGAATCGCTGCTGGAATCGATCATCACCATGATCATGCTCAGCACTCATGGAAGATCATCAAATGGTTTGCCCACACTCAATCCCGTTTGATGGTCTTCGTAAACGAGTCAGTGCAAGAAACAGGAGCAGATTTAGGAAAAACAAAGTAAAGAAACTCAGGTGTCGTACAACTTTAATGATAGGCGTGCTTGACGTGCACATGTGTTGACATGGAAGTTGAGTGACAACAGGCTGGGCAAAGAAATGCTTCTCTTAATGCCCGATATAATCATGCAACTGTAAACTACTGTCGATCATTCACTAGATCGGGCATCAACTATGTCTATATATTACTCCATCTTTTACCAGAGGAGGAAAAAGACAAAAGATTGATCCATAACCGTGATAGGCACCCATTGGTTACTGCAGCCTAAGTTCTCACTGCATAACTAGCAAAATAGTAGTATTTTTCTCATAAATTTTTTTGTATAGCATTTTCCTGGATTACCCTCTATATTTGATTTCCTCCCTCCTTAAACTTTTCTTCATGGTATGTCATTCTGATCATTGATTTCTGTAGCAAGCTAGGCTACCGATCATACCGCTAATTTGTAAAGTGAGACAACCCAAACAACATTATGTTTTGTAGAAGATTTCTACTTTAATCCAATCGTCATGTGTTACGCTATTGCAAGTTCGTAAAAGTAGTTCTCATGTCCGTGAGGAAGGGAGTATCTCATGTCATGTCAGTAAGTCACATTTTATATATGTAAAGTTATATGAATTACTTTATTCACCTACCCATGATCACTACCTCAATATTAGGTCACACAATATATTATCTTAGAGCAACTCCAGCAGACCCAACAAACCCCTATCTCAAGTTTAGAGGGCCCAGAAAAAAGTTGCACTCCAGCAAACCGAACGAGCCCCTATCGCAAGTTTAGAGGGTCCAAAAAAAATTACACTCCAGTAGGCCTCCATTCTCGGGGGTCTATAGAAAGGCCTATATTTATGAGGGTTATTGCTGGAGTTGTAGCATTTCTGTGGCCCTTAAAAATAGAGGTAACTCCATTTAGTATTTGGAGAGTCTAAGAGGTATTGATAGAGTTAATCTTAATAACATAATGTTACTACCATATTAAACAAAATAAAAATAATACACACTGTTGGTTTTTGATAAGATCTAACAATCTATATTAACCCTTAAAGTACATTGATTAGAGTAAATAAACAGTTAAATTCTAAATTGAATAAATAAGCAAAATAGTAGTATTTTTCTCATAAATTTTTTTGGATAGCATTTTCCTGGTGTGATTGATTACCCTCTATATTTGATTTCCTCCCTCCTTAAGCTTTTCTTTGTGGTACGTCATTCTGATCATTGATTTCTGTAGCAAGCTAGGCTACCGATCATACCGCTAATTTGTAAAGTGAGACGACCCAAACACCATTATGATTTGTAGAAGATTTCTACTTTAATCCAATCGTCATGTGTTACGCTATTGCAAGTTCGTAAAAGTAGTTCTCATGTCCGTGAGGAAGGGAGTATCTCATGTCATGTCAGTAAGTTGCATTTTATATATGTAAAGTTATATGAATTACTTTATTCACTTACCCATGATCACTACCTCAATATTAGGTCAAACAATATATTATCTTAGAGCAACTCCAGCCAACCCAACAAACCCCTATCTCAAGTTTAGAGGGCCCAGAAAAAAGTTGCACTCCAGCAAACCGAACAAGTCCCTGTCGTAAGTTTAGAGGGTCCAAAAAAAATTACACTCCAGTAGGCCTCCATTCTCGGGGGTCTATAGAAAGGCCTATATTTATGAGGGTTATTGCTGGAGTTGTAGCATTTCTGTGTCCCTTAAAAATAGAGTTAGACTCCATTTAGTATTTGGAGAGTCTGAGAGGTATTGATAGAGTTAATCTTAATAACATAATGTTATTACCATATTAAATGAAATAAAAATAATACACACTGTTGGTTTTTGATAAGATCTAACAATCTATATTAACCCTTAAAGTACATTGATTAGAGTAAATAAATAGTTAAATTCTAAATTGAATAAATAAGGAAAATATAAGTTGATCAAAGGATCAATATCAAATATAATTAGTAAATATAAGCTTGCATCATTAATTCATACCATATGCCACATGCATGATGATAAAAAATAATACATTAGTTTGGACACACTTGGACAAATAATATTAATAATAGAACAACGGATATTTAAATAAAATTATATTTAAGTTAAAAATCTAAATATTAGTAAAAAACTGGCTACCCGCGTAAATTTGCGCGGGCCACCTTGCTAGTTAAATAATCATGACAGCCGGTTAAAAGATAAAAATATCCGACTTAAAACAAAACGACAGCTAATTTAAAACGGAACATAGACCTGACGTGAATTTCACGTACATATACTTATTAGGATCAGCTAGGATCATTCTTCAGTCGACCAAAATCAAAATACTGGTATGAACGGCATAAATATATATACGACATTGAAGTCAATCAGTTTTGGTCCCAATTAGCGCGTCGATCTCTAGCTCCGACATGGATAGATTCTGAATTCCTCGAACGTACGTACAGGCAGCTAGCTGGCTCGATCGACCGACGACTGCACGTACTGGGACCGGCTCATCGATCTTCCCGGTTGGCACGTACTGGACCATGCATATCACCGTACGTACCCTTAGGTAAGCTAGCTAGGAGCAGTCGCCGGAATTCGTTGACGTCTCTCTGTGCGGCCGCGCTGGCCGGGCCAATCGTGTTCGCTTGGTTTATCTGCAGCAAGTCAGTAGTATTTTTCTCTCTACACAACTCAGCACCAGCCAGCAACAGTATTTTTTTCTCAGCACAAACCAGCATCAGCCACCTACCCCCGTCAGGTAGCTTATGGCAGCCGAAGCCAATGCAATAAGTGTGGGCGATCTGCTAGCCTTTTCTGGTCTCATCTCTCGCCTTACTATACATACGCGACAGTACTCGGATTTTGTTCATTCGAATGCTGCAGTGCTGGCTGCTGCACTGGAGAATTTCGTCAACATATATACTAGCCAACATATATTGCCTCTCTCTCTCTCTCTCGATCTGGGTTCTGAATTTCTTTCAAGAACCAGAGAAAAACAAGTGACTGTGGTTACCAGCATCATATATATATACTACACTTATACTTTCCATGGTAGTAGTACTGTACATTCGACGTAGTACACATACAGAGAAAAATATCTATCTACTACACACGTACTGTACAGCTTCGACAGGAGACTGGCACGTAGCTTGGCCCCCGTTGGATCGATCGGCTGGCGCGTACTGCATGCACCGTGATCCATGGCCCGCGGCGGCCTTGGTCGCCGCACGATTTATCACTGCATGCACGCACGGCCCTGTCGTCTGCGCAGTGCGCACCCTGTCTGGGCTAGCCTGGGCCCATGGCCCCCCGATGCGATGGCCGGCCTCGTGATGAGTCGTCACCAATCCCGAGACGTACGACCAGCAGGATGCCGGGCGGTCGCGGCGTGTGGCGAAGGAGATGCCGAGCAACAACGGCGTGTGCAGCGGGGCGGCGCCCATTGTACTTGCATGCGGTGTAAAACTCCGGCGCGCGCGGTTTCAGACTTTGAGTAAGTACTGTATGTATCAGCTAGGCGCAGCACTGCACTACGACAGCAATAGCTGCACATCAGCTTTATTTGCAGGCTGTAGGCAGACGAAACACGAGCCTACTTGCTCTCGATCTGCATCGTTGGGTCTCGTTTTCCAAAATTTCGAGTCTGCAATCGTTGCGTCACTGCAGCATTTTATTTGTATTTATGAATAATTATCTAAACATGAATTAATTAGGCTTAAAATGTTCGTCTTGCGAAAAATCACACTAATCGGAGCTAAAAACGAGAAAGTTACGACGTTTCTAAGATTCGGGGACTTGCTGACAAGGTTTAAAAACTTCCAGGAACCTATTCGTGAAAAACCAAGGACCTATACGTAATTTCATATAAAAATCCAAGGGCTAACGCGCAAAAAGACAGGGGCTTTTCTACGAAAGAGTATAGACTAAACGAATATGGTAGAAAATTTACAAGATTCGCTGAGGGTCTTAATTTCATCTACATTTAGTACTCCGCCGACATTTTGATGTATGAGAATTTTCTTTTTGCATAGTAAAATTTATGGTCAAATTTGGCGAAGTAAACAAGGCCTTGCTCGGAAACGCAGGCCGCCTTCACGTAATTAAATACTCCGTACTCCCTCTATATCACACGTTTAGAACAGCAACACGGTCTCCAAACCACAATTTTGACTCCTATTTTCTATAGAAAATATTTATTAAAAAGTTATATATTTATACTTTTATGAAAGTAATTTTCAAGACAAATCTATTGATATGATTTTCACATTTCTAAACTCAACGTATTAAAAGTTATTCATGATTTATATTACCAAGGTTTGATCCAAATTTTATTTAAAATGATACGGAGGGAATACGTTAACTCGTAACTGACGAGCACAAAACTACCGTGTACTACTGCAAATGGCAATAGGAGGTACGTAAAAACCACCAGGCTCTGCCGATCTGGACGCCCGTGTTTAGGCCTCGTTTAGATGCCAATTTGGCAACCCCAAATTTAGAAGTTGGGAAACCGAGTTGCACTGTAGCATTTCGTTTGTATGTGTGAAAAATTGTCTAAAAATTGATTAATTAGCCTTAAAATGTTCGTCTCGTAGAGTACAACAAAACTTTGCAATTAGTTTTTGATTTGATCTACATTTAGTACTCCATACATGCTATGACATTTTGATGTGACGAGAATCTTCTTTTTGTATAGTGAACTTTGGGGGTAGAATTTGAGATCTAAACAATGCCTTATTTGCGCTGTGTTCATCAATCAATGTGTAAGAGCAACTCCAACGGACTAGCTAAATTCTACTCTCTGTATTTCTATTTAGCTAGTCATTTAGCTAAGATCATCCCTCTAATTTACAGTCAATTCCAACAGTCTAGCCAAATCATACTTTAAATTATATGCAACACTCAGTGGGCCCCGCATGTCATAGTCTTATCCCTTCTTCTCCCTCCACCTCTCGTCAACGCACAGTCGCACACCGCACACCGGTGGGATGCGCCTACCCACCGTCGCGCGCCTCCCCGCCGAGCGCCTACCCGCCGCCGTGCCTATGCTCTGACGCCCGGCGGGCCGTCCTGCCTCTGCTCCGGTCGACGAGCTCCTCGTCCCCCTCGGCGCACGAGCTCCTCCTCCTCCTCGCTGCACGAGCTCCTTCTCACCCTCCGCCGGCATCACGACGACTTGCTCCGCCAGCGCGCCCACCGGCGCCGCTGACCTCAGCGGCCCCCTCCCGCTCCTCCTCCCCTCCTCCTGCCCGGTCGCCGCGAAGCAGGGCCCGCCTCCACGCTCCCTGGCCGCCGCAAGCCTCGCGCACCCCGCCGCCGATGCAGCTCCCCAATCCCCTCCGCCGCAACCTCGCCATCCCCGCCACCGACGCAGCCTCGCGCTCTGCCGCAGCTCCCCAATCCCCTCCACTGGCGGCACGATTCGTGAGGGGGGGGGGGGGGGGCAGCGCCGAGCTCGTGGCCGGCCGAGCGGGGGCGGGAGCGCGAGATGCCGTCGTCGGGGCTCTTCTCCTCGTCGCCAGCCGAGGTCTTCGCCATGGGGGAGGGCGGGAGGTGGCACGGCGGGGATGGATGCAGAGAGAGAGGGAAGAGGGATGGCGAGGAGGTGTCGCTCGGCATCTTTGCCAAGCGGAGAGGGGCGGATGCCGAGCGGATGGATATATCGAGACGGTTGGATCGAGTTTTTTTCGTGTTTTCTTTTTTTTACCGAGCAAAATAGATATAGAGAGGCTGTTGGAGTTGCTCTAAGCGGCCGCCAACACTAACATTTTTTTAAAAAACATGCCAACGCTAGATGTCCAAACTCTTTCTAGTTTAGTGGATACGGATTTTATTCGAGAGAATGCACACTAGATGTCCTTTTGAGTGCATATCCATTTAAAATTTGTCATCTTTGTATATATGAAGTAAATTAGAAGGCGTTTGAACCTTAACTCTTACAGCAAAGTATATTATTACTACATACACTATGAATGTGCCAAGTTCATTATCTTTTAGAAACTCCAAACCATGCCTTTTGAATTCACCATTTCCAAATTCTCATTTCCTGCTCCCTCCGACCGTGTGTGATCCGAAGACACCAGGCCCATAAGCCCACGAGCAGATCAGCTCGCTGTAGGACACAGCACATCGGACTGGGCCTCACATTTGCCTCCGTCTCTGTTCGTCGTGTAGCTCTCTCGCTGCCACCGTGTCCACGTCACCAAATCCAGCAGAACCCGAGCCCCCTCTTTATCTGCAGAGCACCTCCAACAACCACACACGAGTGACCAACCACTGGAGCTCGCTGCAAATCCGCAATGGCTGCGGCGGCGAGGGGTCTCGTGAGTAAGCTGCTGCTGCTGCTGCTGCAGCCGCACGGGAGCACGAGCGCCGGCATGGGCGTCGGGGCGCTGGCCGGCTTCTTCAGCGCCGCCGCCGTCGCGTCGGCCTCCGGCGGGGGCGACACCGCCTGCCCGGCCTACCCGTGGCCGCAGGACGGGTAAGCGCACCGCCACCGCCGCCGGCGTTATCTCTTCGCCGTTCGCCAGCTAGTTCTCTGACGAGCTCTGTCTGTTCGAGCAGGGCGCGTGGCGGGCACAAGGTGTTCATGCAGCACGACTGCGCCGCGTGCCACTCCATGCTCCCGTACGCTGGCCTCGCCGACGCCGCGGCGGGAGGCGGCGAGGCGGCCGAGATCGTCGTCGTCCACGAGGAGGCGCTGCCGGAGCCAGCGGCGGCGGCGGCGACGCTCCACGGCGGCGCCTGCTCGCCGGACCTCTCCGCCATCACCAGAGTAAGCAGGCATTTCCGACCACGCCTCCGTCCGCGTCGAGATGATCAAATCCGTTGCTGATATATATAGCTTCCTCTGTTCATGCGAAATTTAGATGCTGGAAGGGCTGCGCCACAGCAACTTGTACAACGCCGAAGAGGTGAAGAAGAGAATGTCGCTGCCGACCCCTGTCTGGCTGCAGTTTCTTCAGCCGTACATGAGGAAACCCCAGGCAGCCTGAACGAATGCCAGATTCACCAGAAGTCCAGAACAGACATGTTTCGCTGCAAGTTTGCCTGAATTTCGTGGAAGCTGTCATATATGTACAAATAACATTGGAAGTTTGGGACCGTGTTGGGTCCTCTCGCAGTGCAAATAAAACCATACTGTGTCATTCTGTATTGTTGTCTACGCTGTGTTGTTGACAGTACCAAGGGCGACAATAAAATGACGCGAGAAATATGGACCAAGTTTCTTATGCTAAAGGTTATCAGGTCAACACAGGATTGACTCTGAATCGATGAGCCATAACTAACTTGCACTCTCGTACCTGTCTACAAGCTACAGCACAACCATAATTGTCATGCAGGAAAAACATATACTCCTATCTTGAAACGTGAAAATCTGCGTGCCGAAGGCAACTCATACTCCAGCAACGTTTGGAAAAGAACATAGGCTCTGGTTCTCACTTTCCCGCAGCAATGATATCTGCCGCCAGTGAGCTGCAATAATTCAATTTCTCGTTATACGGTCTGTTGTTCTTCAGGTTCTTTGTTGTCATCGACAACTTGAAGGGATTGATCTCGAAACCCTGGTAATGCTCCAAGCTTTTTAAGGCTCTCATCTTGCTTCGCAACTATCATTTCAAGGTACTTGCTGTGTTCCTCAACTTGCAACTGCAGCTTTCTTTGGATCTGCATAAAGGAAAATATAAGTGCCCACACAGCTGCATGCTCTCTTTATTCTATGCGTTCGATTTTCCTTTAAACTAGCAACTGATTTTTGTAAGAATATGCATACCTCAAGTTTTTTATGAAGTTGTTTCTGCAGGCCAATCTGTGCCATTAATCCTTCAACATGCCCCGAGCCTCTGCAGTAGGCATAGAATCATAAATGTCAACTGAATCTTAAAAAGAACTTCGCTGTAGGTTGGCATGCATAGCAGACTGAAAAATATATTCCTGGACCTAAAAAGGGTGAAATCTTATGCATTTTGGTCTACAAAATAAGACAGGATATGATCTACTTTGTAACAGTAGGAAAGACTAGTAAAAATCATCTCACTTCAATGGCGGAGTGGAGACGTCATCCATTTGGCTGCTGCTCCTTCCAGACACACCTGCTGGGAAGGGGGAAAAGCATAAAACTATAGTTTATTCAATTTACCAAAAATAATGACTGCATAATCCTACTCGCTCCTATATAAAAGGCACTATATATGATGGGGTATGACTTCAAACTGATATCACAATATAGAGACATGGACTGACCATCTGATGATTCAGGTCAATGTTGCACTGTACGATGCTTCTGTAGAACAGTAACACATAGCTGTCAGTAGAAAGAGAAGAATGTTACAATGAAAACTTAAAGGAAACAAATGGATACCTGCAGATGGCTTTTTACATGGTATATAGTTAATCCTTCGACCTTCATAACCTTCTGGACTGCTTTTGGAGTTGCTTCTGCAGGAACAAAGAAAAGGAATGAAGTTATCTGGAGACAAGGGTAAAACAACTTGCAATGCAACTTAAAAATTGAGACTTGCACTTGAGTGACAAAAGTATGACAAACGTAAAATATATCTTAAAGAAAAAACTTTAGCAACCTACTTTCGCTCCCACCCAGCTTGTTAACGGCATCAACAAAACGCTCATGGAGCTCAGGTGTCCAGCGCATCCTTGACTTTAGAGCAGTATTTGAAGAAGGAAGGTTGTCAGTGGAAAGTTCATCACAGTTGATAGGATTTGGTATACTTCTCTGAGTATGGCAGTATGAAAAACTTTTAGGTGTGACTGGTGTTGCACCTCTTGCCTCAACTGTCTACAAACAAGGAATATTTGTAACTGCATTCAGTATGCAGGATAAAGTCCACTAGTTCAATTTGCAAAATGAAGTTCACTAATAAAGAACATATCATCATATTGTTCTATGTCAGAACAGGCAAAAGAAAACAGAACAAACGAGAAGAGGAATCCTGAAACAGTTAGGCCATGTCATGAGCAAAACATTATTATATCCAGATACTTTCATGTTTCAGCATAGATTCAGCAGAACCTACATTTTTGGGAAGCTCCATGGAACTCCTAGATGAGAACCACTCATTTTGCAGTGCAGCTTGAGAGTTAGGATCCACTGTAATGGTGTCCTGAACTTGTTGGCCAAAGGCAGTCAGGTTTTGTGGATTGGAAAAATCAACACTTGCTGGATAATCAAATAAACCTAGGATTTGTTCTTGGTTTGAACATATCTGTTCAGATACTTCTGGAAAATCCATCATTAAAGGCCTTGAATTACCCAGGAGTGATTAATGTCTTGACAGCAATAGAGTATCAGGATCAGGATCAGATAGCTCAGTAATATATGGTCCAGAAAAAAGCTTCCCATTTGGTGATTTATTGTTGGCATGAAGCTCTGAGGTGAAGTTGGAAGTTAACATACATGTTGACATGGAGTCATGTGCAGCCATAGAAGCACCAAATAAGGCGACAGAACTAATAGGCAGTTCCCTTTCACCATAAGACGATCTCTGCTCTGAATAACTAGGAAATGACACCTCTGAGAGTGATGGTACTACTGTTGTAGCTGATGAAAGACATGGAGGAGCTCTTCTATTGTAAAGCCGATCCATGGTTGATGTATGTCTGCATACAGTGCCCATCAATTCAATCTATTAAAGTGAAGCTTCAGTCATATCATTCGCCAAGGGCAGAGATTTATTTCATCAATCTTGTGAAGAAAATCACTGGGGAAAACAAAATTACTTCTAGTGATTGCAAGCTAAAGATCATAATAGTAGATACATGATGCAATAGAGAATAAGACTAAACTGCGAAGGATTGAGAAACACACCTAACATGAACTGTGGAGCTAAACCGCTCAAATATAAAGATTAAAGGGAAAAGAAGTATCGAATGACTGATTAGAACAAGATCCACCTCTTAAAGCAGTTTACAGAAAGAGTTAATGATGCAGTGAAGAATACAAGGAAATAGAACATTAAAGAAAGAGATAATAAGAGAGAAATCACACAAAAAAACTGCAACAATAGTAAGCTGGAATTGGTTTCTGGGTTGCCGCTTACTTGTTTCTTCAGCTAATGGGATTGGTGAAGACTGAAGAGGTGTTGCTAAACTTTAGGTTAACATCATCAGGAATCATCAGTTGTTTTTCCTTTCAGGGGTCTGGGGTGGGGACCATGGTTCTGGATCTGCTACATGTACCCCTTTTTTATACAATCACCAAACTAATAGTCTACTGCCATCCCATACTGCAGCAACTTTGAACAGCTTAATTTAGAAAATGATAATTATCAAAACCAACCAGCTATTAGCCAACCTTTGCCACGAGCAACATGTATTCCTTGAATTTTTAAAAGCTTTAAATGTCTCAAGATAGATAAACTAGGTTGTAGTACAGTGCCAGAACCTGTGGCTTCAGATATATCAAGACCCAGCCATGTCTATTGTGAACAAAGCTAGTTGTAACAAATTTCCAGTACCTGCCTCGCCAACTGTGTGGATGAAGCAACGTCTATAATAAATTCCAACAATGGGTTGGGCAGCTATATGCTTTGGAGTTGACAAACCCAATTTGGCATGTACCAAGCAACCATTGAAAAGCTGGCTGGACAATGTCCCTTCATAAATTAAGTTTTATCTTGCCTTTATCCATCACCATGCATCTTTTTCATTTCAAACGAAGCAGCAGCGGAAATATAAAACTGAAAGGTCCCTTAGGCACCTCATTAATTACATTTGGAGTTCTGATCTGGTGTAGGTAGAATCTCGAAGCATTAAGGGAATAATTTAATTGATGAAAGAAGTCAACTGGGCATGGCTTGGTTTACAGAATGAAAACGGTAGCAACTTCAAGTCTTTAACATAGGTAAAAGTACACTAGGCTGATGTGAAACACTGAAAACCAAATAACATGAAAATTCATACTACAAAATTATTATGCATCATTGCCTATATTTGATGCATCATCTCCAAAAACTTATGTTTCATCTTCAGAAAGAACAAAAAGAAGAGAAGAATGAACAATACGTAAGCAAATCAACAAAGTCAACATGGGATGAATCTAGTAGCAATCATTCATAACTTGTCACTGAAGACAAAAAAAGAGGAGCAATAACTCCTTCAATCACCAGATTTACATATATGCCATAGCCATATTTGATATCTCTTTTCAGCTCAACTGTTTCCATCAAGCAGAAAGGCAAAATCAATTGATTTTCTGCTGTTCCACCAATCACAGACATACATGTGAAATTCTGTTTGCAGTGAGCTTGGAAATCAGTTGCTCATTCAAAAGTGAACTATCAGACTTGCCGTGCATATTGCTAATATTCAGCCTAATCTTGAATCATAACTATTGTCACTATGGAACAGTTGGATGAGGTTGTTGAATATGGAATGTGTAGAGACATTGAATCCTCTCGGTGATATCACCTAGAAGGAAGAAAAATAAGCTTCAGTAGAAGAGTTTGGAGTGCTCGAGTGCTTATGCCATTTGAAATCTGAGCAAGGGAGCAGCAGCAACTGTGAAATTACTTACAGTTATGATGCTGATCCATTCCATCTCCTCTGCAGCAACACTTTCTGAAAAACAATCAACATTAGCACATAAGAACTAACACAGGAATTTGAAATGTGGCATATCTTGCATCCACTCATTTCTTAATATTGATAATATACCGATCTGCAGGAGCAGCCCCATGAAATTGTTTATCTATTTGAGCAAGGTAAATCTGGAACAAGGTTGACCTATATGATCCATTACAACATCAAATTACCATTAAAATGATCACAAAAATAAACTGAAAAGGTCATCCCATAAGGTAAGAAGTAAAATCACCATGGTGGTATTGCTGCAGCAGTAAGAACTGGAGGCAGGAGCCATAATATGGATGGTTTACTCCGTAACGACTGACTTGCATACTCAAGAATATCCTTTTCCTGTAAGTTCAAAGCTTTGGATAAAGATGTGTTCTTTTGAATAAGATACCAACAGCTTTGAGAAAACAGCAGATATCAACAATTAACAATCCATGCTCTCTTGCTAACAGTCTGGCTTGTAACACATTAAACATATCAGAAGGCCCTAGATAGTGCAACAAATATTTGATTATCTGATCCATGACAAAGTGTTGTGAAACCAGGGCATTTGCTAGTCAAAATGAAGATAAAGAATGTGTTATGGGAAGGCAAATATTAGCATATAAATCTTAGGAACTAATTTGAGTAGGTATGAATAGTTAGTAGTTTTCACGTTTCACAATTTTATTTATCACTGTTGAATGTAGATTAAGGGCTTAGCATTAGCAGCTCTCATGAAAGAATGGTTTTGTTCCAGTTTCCAGTCACATGTTCCAGGTTCCAGTAACTGCACTGAAGATCTGATTTAGTCCAGTTGCACTCATAACAGGTTTTGGGATAGGAGTATAATCATAGGCACTCCCCAGATTTCAGTCACAGAAGCACCCTTGAAAGTTAACACAAGTGGTAATCATTATTTAGGAGAACCTTTATGAATTTATATATTAAGTCGTACAGCTATCTACTGAGTTGAGAGGGTACAGTCACCACATTTCAAAAGCTCTCGGTGAAGTTAATGCTTCCAACATACAAGAATACTTGGCAAAACCTAGCAACATGACATAAGACCAAAATAGGAAGAACCTCCAAGTCAAGATATTTGTCTTGGCATTTGTCCTGAGAAGTTCCCTGAAGCAACTGGTGCAGATCAGCATACTGCTTGGATACAGGAACAAAACAGAAAGTGTGTGACATGAAGCACTCTATCAATTGATTCCATTGCCTTGAAATCAAACCCAGAAAGCATAGCTCCTACAAAGACAATGCATACATGTTAATGTGACAATGTAGAACGCTTAAGTACCAAAAGTGTCTACAATCCAAGGCCAGACCATAAATAGTTACCATTATTTCGACAGCACCAGTTCGACAAGATTCTTCAAAACTTTGTAAGGGCTCAAACACTTTCATCCACTGCTCTTTGGGAGCTCTAAAAATCAAACTAGCTCCAGACAAAATCCGAATGGTTCGCTCATCAAGCAAATATGATAAGCACTTTGCTATCCATTGCTTCCACATGAGAAACTCATCAATCATTTGCGATGTTCTGCACAATAATAATTTTGAATGAATTCAAACTGGGGCATGCTCTGGTGTAAACTAAAGGACACAGAAATGTGGGTTAGTAATAATAGAAGCACTATGTGGCAGGTGAATATTTACTTTGGAATTGCTGAGGTGCATGGCTTATTACTAGCATGATCAGAACTGTTCTTCTTCACACTGTTCAGAAGTGTTCCCAGTCCTCTCTCAGCCAAACAAGAACATGATGCTGAATCCAGCCCTTCCAAAAATTCTTTAACTAGAACCCGTGAATGGCCCATGGATTCTGCATACAGTTCATCAGAACTAGCGGAAAGTTCAACATCACAACCATTCCTGGTCCGTGGAAAACATGATGAACTCATAACCAATATTGAATCAGCATACTCTTTGCATGCATTGCCCACACCACTAGCACAAATGCCATCAATATCCATCTCAACAACTGCTTCAAGAAGAGAACCAAAATTTTCTACACTCATTGCTTTTGCTTTCAGAAAATGTTGTATAACCAATACCCTTGCCGAGGAAAGGGTTTCCGACCGCATTCCCGCAAGACCCTGCACATAGAAAAGAGCATCACCGCATGCAAACCCCCAGAATCAAGACATATACTACCATACAGTTTTGGAGAATCACCTTCGGGAACTCCGGATTTGAAGTGAGCTCAACGAGGGCTGCATCGAGTTCTCCTGCAGAATCCTCGTAATGGCCCGATTCACGCAGGTCCTTGAAAACCTGAACACAGTGCAGGCACAATTGAGCAACTCAGGAGTCAGGAGAAATGTTTCTGACGCACTAATTGGCACAATTGAGCAACTCAGGAGTCCCTTACTGTTATCGCATAAATTCTGAAAATGCATAGCATACGTAAGCGGCACAGAGAATGCGGGAATCTCTGAACTCTGAAGTGCGCGTGACACCGCTGGACGGGGAAGACATTACGGCGTCCAAGGGCACGAGCCGAAACTAGCGCAGCGAGCAGTTAAGAGAGGGATCGCCACTGACCTCCTCGAAGAAGAGTGCCCACCGGAGAGCCTTCTTAACCTCGTCGGAGCTCCAAGAAGCGGCGGCGCCGGACGAGGTGCGGCCGCCGGCGAGGACGAGGACGCCCACGAAACCCCGCACCAGGCCGAGCACCTCCTCCATGGCCACCGCCGCGTGCCCCCACCCCATTTTCCTAGCTCCTTTCTCACAATCCTGAGTTCGGCAGGGACTAACGAGCAACAAATCCTGCACCATTCACTTTGCATTCAGAACCCTATATGTTTGCATTTTTCTTTTTTTATCATGAATGGGCATCGTCGCATACTGCCATACAGTACTGCGCTGGCCTGAGGACCTAAACATGAGATTTGGGAATATTAAGGGGGGCAAAAGAATAAAAATAGCAAAACCCTAAGACCCCCACCGTATAAACGAGGGGAGGCAGCCCACCCCTGCGCCGCCGCCACCCAGCGCCGCTTGCGTTTCCTCCTCTTTGCTTCCAAGATGTCGAAGCGAGGTAAATTTCCTGCTCCATTTCCGATTCTTGTGCTTTCGTTGTCCGGTATCCTGGTTAGATGTTTCGATTCGATTGTTTGCCATTCTGATGCGTGAATCGTCTGTAAGGGAGTAGATCGTCTGATGGCGGCAGATTGGTTGGGATTAGTTTTCTTTACTCAAATTCTTGATATTGGTGCAATGATCATGAGTCTGATACTTGGATCTGATGTTAGACGTTATGCTTCACATCTTAGTAGATGTTAGATAGATGCCTTAGGGTTATCTAAATCTGTATACTTGTGTGCAGTTCTAAGCTTGAATATATCACTTCCTTTCCTGTCAGTTCGTCCAGAAAGAAACACTCTGAGTTGGAAAATGAGAGTGGTTCTTTCTGTGTTTTAATTTTACTGTGATGGAAGCCTAATTTAGGCTAACATGCATATTGTTAAATGTTTTTTTTTTGTTGCGGCATAATGCTTAACCGCTACTAATCCTTCTAAAGATTAAGCACTGCATCATATGTGTTCTGTTTGAGTGTTCAATCTATCCTAGCTATAAGTATGTAACAGATTTCCACATGGTATTTTCCTGTTTCCTGTCCATGTCCATGGGTTATTCTCTATTTGATCTTAAGTGAAGCACGAGGCTTCTTAATTGTCACATTTCTCAGTCTAAGATGTTTGTACATTCAGTGTTTGCTCGTGTTGCTCTTATGACTTGCTAATCAGATGAAATCTGAGCATAGTGTATAAATGATTACACATGAACTGTCCTTTATGTGTCACTTTGTTTAATCTGAAGCTTGGGCAATTACTTTACCATAGGTGTATTGGAGTCTTGTTGTCTAAATTTGTGCTTGCTTGTGCCCTTTTGAACTACAGGACGTGGAGGTACTGCTGGTAACAAGTTCAGGATGTCACTGGGTCTGCCAGTGGCAGCCACTGTGAACTGTGCTGATAACACTGGAGCCAAGAACCTGTACATCATTTCAGTGAAGGGAATCAAAGGGCGCCTTAACAGGCTTCCTTCTGCCTGTGTTGGTGACATGGTTATGGCAACTGTGAAGAAGGGGAAGCCCGACCTCAGGAAGAAGGTGATGCCAGCTGTCATTGTGAGGCAGCGCAAGCCATGGCGCCGAAAGGATGGTGTCTACATGTACTTTGAAGGTATGTATCATATCATGACTGGGTGGATTAGCTTTGCAATGATTAATCCTTTGAGCTACTGTCTGCTTGTAGAATTGTTATCATGTTAAAGTGGCTCAGTACACTATAGCAATCTGTGATGGTGTTGCTTCTTTACATAAAGAGTGACCTTCCAGTCTGGTCATTTGTCAGGAGGAAGCATAGATGTGAATTGGCCAGTATTAAACAGCATTGTGCATTCTTCTGTGGTGCAGTGTTACCTGTCTCCTGGCACATGTTAAAAGTATTTGTGGCACAATAGCTAGCACTATGGATTTGCTCAGATAGCATGTTTCCAATGTTTGTTTAATCCAAACTCTAATAATTATACCTTCTGCTATTGCTAATCTGATGGGAGTTAGCCCAACATAGACAATAGACAATTTGTGCAAGTTTCAATTTCATAATATAGTTTGGTCTAAAGTAAAGTTGCTTTGTATTATATGTATGTGCGTGAACTGGACCTTTAAGGTTTGGAAACATTTAATATTTACCTGCTGCTGTTTTCATCTTTAGTTTTTGAGATCACACTAGTACTCTAATTATGGTTCATATTCTAATGTTCTGCCTATGTTGTTTCAGACAATGCTGGAGTGATTGTGAACCCTAAGGGAGAGATGAAAGGTATAGCCCTGAAACTTATGGTGGTTTTGTATGCATAACTACTAATCTGAAGTAGGAAAATCTGAAGTAGGAATAGTTTAAAGTCATTCCAGAACATTAGCTAGCTGCTAATGTTTTAAACTTATGCTAATTCATTGTTGCTATGTGGACGGTTAGAATGATACGAATTTCCATGGTTCAGGTTCTGCCATCACTGGACCTATCGGAAAGGAGTGCGCTGATCTGTGGCCCAGGATTGCTAGTGCGGCAAATGCTATCGTGTAATGGAAGCAGCTAGTTGAAGTTTAATCTATAGCATTTCCTTGTGTCTAAGAGAAGAGTTCTTAGCTAGATGAGCTTTTGATGGCCCCAAAGATGTTTTCCTGGATGGTGTTTGTGCTGTTGGATCGTTTTCCCCGTTAGCTTTGAAGACAAATCTCTCGATATCGATAAGAACCTGTTGCTTAGCCTGACATTTGGCAAGAGTTTAACGTTTACAAGTTTTGATATCGTGTTCTTTTTCCGTGTTACCTTTTGCGCTGTGCAGCCTTGAGTGTTCTTTTGTTTTGCTTCCTGCCATTGCTATCAGATGGTTATCTGCACATGCCAAGCCTTGTGGGGAACAAAGGATGCAACTGTTTAACCTTCCTGCAAGAGCAACCCACACCCTAAATAGCTCTCTACTCTAATTTTTAATTATGAGGGTCAAGCTAGAACTCCATCGGGGACCCTTGGAACTCTTTAAGAGCAGGTACAATAAGTACACGTCACTTGGTTGTCTCTAAATTATATGGCTTGGCTTTGTTGCCAAACTTATTAAACTTGCTCTAATCATGCTGGTTATTTTCAAAATTGTTAAAAATAATAATTTGGATTTAGGGACTGATGACTATTGCTAGAGTTGTGTGCGAATAGCACTGCCAAGTGCTAATCTGCTAACTACATGAAAAAAAAATTAGGTTAGAGTAACCCGGCCTCTTCATTGTTTGGCTTGTAACTGGCCCAATATCACCCTAGAGTCCGGCCCATCCAGTAACAACCTCTCCACTGAAGAAGAAGAAGAGGAGACACTGAGACAGCTCTTTCTATCTCCGGCGGCGCAGTCATCACTCATCAGCCATGTGGGCCACACCACCTCAGCCGCTCCCCCTCCAACTCCGGCGAGCACCACCACCAGGTCCGCCGCCTCGTCCCTTCCTCACCCGCCATCGGGGCCGGCTCATCCACATCCGCGCCTCACAGGACCCCCTCACCGCCCTCTCCCGCCTGCTGTGGGGGCGCGCGCTGCCCCCGGCGCAGCTGGTCCTCGCCGTCCGCCACGGCTGGGCCGCGGCATGGCAGCTCCTCATGCGGCAGCTCGCGCCGTCGGACCCCGCGACCGGCGCCTTCACCCGCACGCCGTCCGGCTTCCCCTCCGTCGTGGGGACGCCCAGCTCCCGGCTCCACCTCTACGTGGGCCTCCCCTGCCCGTGGGCCCACCGCGCCCTCGTCGTCCGCGCGCTCCTGGGCCTCGAGGCCCGCCTCCCGGTCTCCATCGCCGTCCCCGGCGACGACGGCGCCTGGTCCTTCACGCCGGACAGCCCCGACGGGCTCTACGGGAAGCGCAGGCTCCGGGAGGTGTACGCCGCGCGGAGCGGCGGGTTCGAGGGCCGGGCGTCGGTGCCGCTGCTCTGGGACGCCGAGCGCCGTGAGGTGGTCTGCAACGAGAGCATCGAGATCATCAAGTTCCTCTGCGGCCTCGCGGACGCCCAAGCCGACGGCGGCGGCCTGGACCTCTGGCCGCCGGAGTTGCGCAAGGACATCGACCGCTGGTACGGCGTCATCTACCCCAGCGTCAACAACGGCGTCTACAGGTACAGCGAAAACTGGATTTCTCTGCAGCATTCCCCTTCCCCATTTCCCCTGATCAAGCTATCAATTTCAGCAACTGAATTCTCTGATCCTAATAATTGCCAATGGCTTTCAACGACGCAGGTGTGGCTTTGCGCAGAGCCAGGAGGCGTACGACGCCGCGGCGAGCGAGCTGTTCGGCGCGCTGGACATGCTGGAGGAGCACCTCGCCGGCTCCCGCTACCTGTGCGGGGACAGGCTCACCCTCGCCGACGTGTGCCTCTTCACGACGCTGATCCGGTTCGACCTCGTCTACAACACGCTGTTCCGGTGCAGCAAGAGGAAGCTGATCGAGTACCCCAGCCTGCACGCCTACACGCGCGACATCTACCAGATGCCCGGGGTCGCCGAGACGTGCGACATGGAGGCTATCATGGCGGGGTACTTCAAGACACTCTTCCCCCGGCGGGATCCAGCCGCTCCCGCCGGCGAGCTGCGACAACGAGTCGCTCTTGAGGCCGCATGGCAGGGAGGTCTTGTCCTCTGCTGCTGGCACGCCGCTTGAACCAGCTGGTGTTTCTTGATTCTGGCTGTGGACAGCGCTTCTTGAAGGACAGCAGAAGAGAGTTTATACTCCGTACAAGCCTGTTGACATGACATACTTCTTACAAGTCCCCAACTGTGAACTTCCATACTTCTTACAAGTTCCTGGTGTAAATGATACCCCTCTGTGGACATGTAAATTTTGTAAAGCAACTCCTGATTAGAATAAAAAGCAGACTCATGAGTTCTGTTGCATATAAGTAATTGCTCATTACAAGGTGAATTTGTTGTAGTACTCCCCTAAATGAATCAGAATTGTGTGCAAACAACACATTTTTTATTTCTTGATCTACATGACAGCATATCCATAGTCGCTAGTTCACAATGGTTAGCATTTAGAGCATCAGATGGCACTGGTTAATACGTAAAAAGTGAGCACCATATTGTTGTGAATGAGAATGCCAAGTTGTATCTGACACTTGCTCCTGAATATTTTCTACTCAAGCCAAACAAACAAAGATACAGACTCTCTGAAATTTCCACAAAGTCACATTTGATTTAAATGGCTGGCCCCATTTATTTTCTATTCATAAAATTTCCACAACTGCTCAGGATTCACTATCCAGATGTTATCTGGAAGAAGCATTCCACAGCCATACATGATTACGGAGAAGTCATTTAACTGCATATATAATAGTAATAGCCCGCATCAAAACCACATGTACCAATGCCTACATACATGATATATGTTATGAGATCAGAAAGAACTGCATGTTAAATTACCTTCAAACACCAGTGTTATCACAATCTTGTATCACCATCTTCAGCTTCCCTAAACAGCTTGTGTTCTCTAATGTATTCAATTACTTCATCGCAAGTAAGATATTTTATAGATAGGCAGTTTTTTACGCAGTCTCTGAAATTTAACCATACATAAGAGCGTCTCAATGTTCCATAAATTATTATTATGCACATGAATAGCATAAAATTATCCACAAACCAATGTTTGTAAAGACTGATACCTTACTCTTGATGAACTGATCTGATTTGGCACAATCTCATCGACCGAAATGATGTTATCCTGAAAAGGTGTTCAGAAATGATCATACACAAACAACATCAGTAAAGAAACCTATTCTGCTTCTATATGAAAATTCTCAGACTACAAGTTTGTACCCTGCATTCTTGCAGTATATCACTGTTGGCGATCAATTTGCCAACATCCTTTCCTTCTCTGCGTATGCATATGACACCAAAGTCCTTGCATATGGTTCTGACCTGAAAACGAAAGTAGGTGTCATCAAAGTAATTTGATCCACAAGGAAAACCAAAGTGCATCTAAAAGGGATATCATAAGTTTGCAAAAGAGGGGAACAATATTTTTTTCTGTGAGCAAAGTTCAAAATTTCTACCTGATCCGGGATCCAAACTCCCGGAGTGCTGAAAGACTCGAGCAAGTCAGAACCGCATAAAAGCATCACCTTCAGGCTGCCTGAAAGAAAATTCTTTGTCACTACATATTGAATGTACCAGTATATGGGGAAAACGAGGTGATGAGGTGCTAAATGCTGGAGCCAACAATCCTCCCTATATATACCTTGATCAGCTAAACCATCCTCGCACAAAGAGTTTCGAATTCTCGAAAGGACAGTCAAAGTGCGCTGATAACCTTTCTGCATTGCCTACGAAGGACAAAACATTACTATGTATGAGTAGTTATCAACTTGCTACACCCAAATTACAAATATCAGTATGATACATGGAAACCCAGAGAAACTTAGGCGTGAGAGCATATAAGATCAAGTTACCTCCCATGGATCAACCATCACGAAAGATGAGGTTTTGCACGCAAGTTCACAAAAGTGAATCCGGTGAGCAGCAGGTAAGAGGTCCTAAACAACTTTAAATCTGAACTCAGTTAAAAGAGCAGCAACGATACAGTTGCATATGCTGTTTTGCAAAGCCACAGTATATACCTTCTTCTTATACGCATCATTCACCGGAGACATGTAGCCACCCAACACACAATACCCTCGCTGCTGAAGCTCATCCTTTGCCAGCTCTACACGAAACGGAGAGGACAAAAGCTTCACTGTTCACTCCCAATCACAAGCCGAAGTGTACCGGAGCACCCATAGGGTGCACAAATTAACGAACTTCGAAGCTTACCAAACATGCGCAGGTGCATATAGGTGGGAGGATTGAAGCTCCCGGTGGCCACGAGCACGACGCCACCTCGGTTTCCTCCGTCCCTGCCGCATCAGAGAATCTGGGAATCAGATGTCACACGAGTTCATACATCACGCGATCGAAACAAAAAAAGGACCAGATTTGCGCTACCTGTTCGCTTCAACTAATAGCTTCTCCCTCGGGAGAGGCACCTCCACTCCCACCTTCTCCATCGCCGGCGGGAGGGTAGCAGGCGGCGCTCGCCGTGCCCCGTGCGGTGCTGCGGTGAGAGGAGAATTTCGTCGCTCTGCCGGCTGGGCCGGGAAGCAAGTCAGTAGAGACTTGTGTTATGAGCTTTCGTGGGCCAGGGCCTGTTAGCCACGGAATATAAGGCCCATGAAGACAGCAAATGGCATTAGGCCCATCCAAGGCCCACCTACGGACTAACCCTTTCGGCTGCTCTATAAAATCTCGCCCCGTCCGCTCGCTAGGTTTTTCGCGAGTTCTTCTTCTCCTCGGCGGCGGCGGCAAGCGAAGGAGGCGAAGGCGAAATGGTGAGAGATCGCACCTCTAGCTCTCGATGTTCGCAGCCTCGAGCTCCCCTCGCATGGACCTGATGCGATAATCGATCGGTTGTCCTTTGGTGCAGGGCAAGGGTACCGGGAGCTTCGGCAAGCGCCGGAACAAGACGCACACGCTGTGCATCCGCTGCGGTCGCCGTAGCTTTCACCTGCAGAAGAGCACCTGCTCTTCCTGCGGCTACCCAGCGGCCCGCATCCGCAAGTGTAAGATCCATGGGTGCTTTCTCCTTTTATGGTTTAGTTTCCTCATGTTTGTCAGATTTATCGAGTACTGGGTGTATGGTTAGATGTGATCGTGCGTGGTAGCACGTAACAGTCGTTGCTTTTGTCTGGAATCACTGTTATTGCCATCGCTTACCAACATTTGATTGATATGCGGTTGGGATGTG
The DNA here is from genome assembly GCA_033239725.1 of Echinochloa phyllopogon. Taxonomy (NCBI): domain Eukaryota; kingdom Viridiplantae; phylum Streptophyta; class Magnoliopsida; order Poales; family Poaceae; genus Echinochloa; species Echinochloa phyllopogon. The sequence goes on from BTCW01000010.1 coordinate 58,744,836, forward strand.
TGCTAATTGAGTAAGTTGCATGCTAACTTTATGGTTAAATTGTGTGATGTAGCTTGATCTATCAGTAGTTAGTTATTTATCGGCATGGTGCGTTAGTATATTACTGTACGAGTGGCTATGTCCATCTGAACTTATGTTTGTATCCTGTAGGCACAAGCTAGCTTCCTGTGATTTATTGTTTTTGCCAAAACACTTATAATCTTCATGGCTTGTTGACTTCATGGCTTATTAAGTTGTTGGCACTTGCAGCAAAACTGCTAAATTAGTGCTAAGTTCTTCATACTTGAGTGTCTGGTTTTTTAGGTACGTGGACACAGGTTGTAATTGCTTATTTCCATCAAGTGACTGTTGTTCAGTTGCTCTAACTGAGCTTCAATCGTTTCTTCTCTACTAGTTGCCATGGTTTGTATGATTCGTCCAAGTTGTGACATATGCTGCGTAATTGATTGTGCCTGTGAAGTGTGGACATATTGGTAGCTACCCTTTGTTATTTTGTAGAAGTTGCTCTTGCTCATACAAGTCCTTTGTTAGATGTGTTCTTGCTTTTGTTAGATACATGTGTTTTTCTCAGAAATTTCATGTGATTCTGATCCCTTTATTACTGGTTCTATTGAAAAAAACAGACAACTGGAGCGTGAAGGCAATTAGGAGGAAGACTACTGGCACAGGGAGGATGAGGTACCTTCGCCACGTTCCCCGGAGGTTCAAGAGCAACTTCCGTGAGGGTAAATTCTTGCTCTCTTGACTTGTTATGTCGTGTGATCAATCGATTATTGACACTATTGTACTAAACTACTGTGATGCAAACATTTTTCAGGCACCGAAGCTGTATCAAGGAAGAAGGGAGCTGCTGCTGGTGCTAACTAAGAGTGTTATCCACTTAAGATAGGCAGGGCTGTGGGTCATGAATCTAGTGTTTTTGTTTCTTTACTTATATGTTCCTAAATTGAGAGGCAAACGATGCTTGGTTATGTCATTTCATATCCTGGATGTTAATCCTTCAGTTTTGAATGTCGAATCGTGCCATATTGTTAAGTGTCACTCCATTTACAGAATTAGTCTACAGATGCCTTTTGTGATGTTATATTATGTTTTCTGCTATGATTTTGGTGGATCTCCTTGGATGAGATGCTTTATTATGTTTGTGTTTAGATGTTGGGAATTGCATTTGCATGGGGCGTTTTGTTGTAGATTTTGCTTGATTTGTGCCCGATGCGTGGCTGCTCTGATGGTGTGATACGTCGTGTTTGTGCGCCCTGCTCTAGCAATTCAGTCTGGGTTTGTGATGGTGAATCGTTTGTGGAGACCGGAGAGGCATCAGATGTCTAACGATGCTTGGTTATGCCATCTCATATCCTGGATGTTAATCCTCGTGCCAGATTGTTACGTGTCTCCCTCTTTACAGAATTGGTCTACAGCTGCCTTTTGTTATGTTATTTTACTACGTTTACTGCTACGATTTTTGTTGATCTCCGCGAATGAGATTTTGCTCGTTGAAACGGGGCTTCTGATGGTGAAATACTGAATTGTTGCTGGAGAAGCTTCAGATGTGGCTGTCCTGTTGGAAATCCCATCTGGAACTTGCCAAATATGCACGCAGCAGCGTTGTTGCCAACTCTGATGCACCCTAAACTTGCCTTTGACTACCTATAATTCCGGCTGCCCTTAACCAACTGCGCCGTTTCGAATGCTGTTCCTTTGCTTGGCCGTCTTCTTTCATCCCCAGCCGCCACGATGTCGGCGGCCGCCGGAGGTCACGTCGGCGACGGCAGCCTGATGTCACCGCCGCCATCGCCGTCCTCCATGCTCCACCTGCTGGAGGTGACCGTCATCTCGGCGCAGGACCTTCACCGGCGCCGCCTCGGCCGCCGGGTTCGCGCGTACGCCGTGGCGTGGGCCGACGAGGCCCACAAGCTGCGCACCGGCGTCGACCGCGCCGGCGGCGCCGTGCCGACGTGGAACGACCGGTTCCTGTTCCGCGTCGACGACGCCTTCCTGCGCTCCGACACGGCCGCCGTCACCGTGGAGGTGCGCGGCGCCGGGGGCCTGGGCGTGGGCGGCGACCCCGTGCTCGGCCTGACGCGCATCGTGGTGAGCACGTTCCTGCGCCCCGGCGGCCGCGGCGGGCGGCAGGTGGCGGCGCTGCTGCTCCGGCGGCCGCGGTCGCTCCGGCCGCAGGGCATCGTGAACGTGGCCGTGGCGCTGCTGGACGCCGCCCACGCCGCGCGAGCCGTGCCGCTCTACGACGCCCCCGGCTCGCCCGGCGCGTTCGCCGTGAAGGACCTCGCCGTGGTCAGGAGGCCGGCGTCGCTGTGCAGGATCGCCGAGGTGACGGACGCCGATGAGGAGCAGAGCAACGCGGCGTTCGTCGACCACTCCGGGCGGCTGGACCCCAGGGGCGCCGCCGTGGAGCAGAGGAAGCTGGAGCTCAAGCTCGAGAAGTGGAAGGCCGACCTGTCGCCGGGGCCCAAGCAAGGCAAACGCGGCGGCGCCGGGAGGTGGGCTCGGGGGTTGTGCTTCCGTGGCAGCGGCGACTGGGGCAGGTGACATAACGCCAGATCATCCAAGCATGGTCTGCTGGAAATGGAGATTGGAGAAGTCCCGCCATGAGCATGGGTTGATGCACGCATGGATTACAGCATGTCTTCATGGGGACGGCGCGACAAGATTAGATGCTCGTCAAGTGCAACATGGTACGCCGTGCGGGACCAGTTTGACAAATCTGTGATTGATTCAGATTGATTAGATTTTGCCACAGTTCTTTCGACTTCATTGTCTGTTTAGCATGTAGAAATCTTGTCAAAGAAATAAATAAAGAGGTGTTTCATGCTTCTTCTTCTTCGCTATATATGTTGATGATTGGTGTGTTTTGTCTCTGAGTATCCATGTTGACGATAAGTAGTGCAAAACATGATCGATAGGATGCGGCTCCAAAACTGAAGAAACTTAAACCGATGGGTTAAGTTTTGATAACTCAAACATTGCTAGATGTGTGTTAAGGTTAGCCTAAAGTGAGAACAGGGGAAATGCATTCATGTAGGACCTGAATAATTTTGCCAAAAAAAAACTGTGATGGTGCAACAAGTAGTACTAGAATCTTTGAGACTGTGACATGTGATCAAGACCGAAGCGAGGAAACAAAAACTCCATAAAATAAAGAAAACTTATGATGGCGTAAGCATAACCACATCAAGAACCACACAAACGGGCCCACGTGTCAACGTTTCATGTTGCGCTGCCACTTATCCCCTCTGCCATCATCCCTTCCCACTGGCCTCGCGCCCCTCCACATCACAAGCACACCGCCAGCCGCCGGCGACAGGGAGCCCCCCGCCCTCTTCGTCGCCTGTCCATCTCCCTCTCCTCTCCGCCTTCTGGTGGAAGCCATGGCCAACTCCTGCCTCTCCACCGCCGCGCGCGCGGCGCTGCGCCTGCCATGTCCCAGGTTCTCGGGCGACGCCGCGGGGGCGCAGCTCCAGCTCCAGCTCCAGTACGCGTCCGTGTTCCCACGCCCGGCGCGTGCGCGCCAGCGACTTATCGCCGACCACGTCGCCGTGCCCGTGGCGCGGAGGCGCGGGCTCGCGGTCACGGCGACGGTATCGCAGGAGGAGGCCGCGGACACGACTGTCGAGGAGGAGGAGGAGGAGGTCGCCGAGGGACAGCTGCTAGAGCAAGATGAGGTCTCAGAACAAGAGCAGGAACATGAGGAAGATGGGGTCGTCGAGGCTAGTTCGGACGACGGTGGCCCGTCGGAGGCGCCGAGCACCACCCCCACCAAGCTGTACTTCGGGAACTTGCCGTACAATTGCGACAGCGCGCAGCTCGCCGGCATTGTGCAGGAGTACGCCAGCCCGGAGATGGTCGAGGTACGCGTGCTAGATGTTCACTCAAATGCCGAAATGCGCGCTTAGCTGCGGTATCTCTGCTTATGTGAAAATTTAGAGGCCGAAAATCTCTGCTTGTGCATCAACCGGACATCCACTTAGTGTAGTAAGATGCGTTCAGGATTATTATTAGATTGTCCGGTAATTTTACTACGACATTTCATCTCACGTTTTGATCTAACTCCAAGCTTTTGTTATTGCTGAAAAATCCCTTATTCAGAGAATTGTTCCTAGAACAAAGGGGATACTCACAACACATGTTTAGATAGCTTGTCCCTGAGGCTGGCTAATTTGATCTCAGAGCTTCCATGTTAGGTGTTGTACGATCGTACCACAGGAAGAAGCCGAGGGTTCGCCTTCGTGACGATGACCACAATTCAAGACTGCGAGCTGGTCATCAAGAACCTCGACGGCACCGTAAGTGTAGTATTGTCCCTACACATTGCTAGCAGTACTGTTCTACAACACCAGTCAACCTTGTTTGTGACCGGTTGCGATCTCCCTTTTCGATCAGCTGTACGGTGGCCGGACGATGAAGGTGAACTTCGCCGACCGACCGAAACCGAAACTGCCGCTGTACCCGGAGACAGAACACAAGCTTTTCGTCGGCAACCTATCGTGGACAGTCACCTCGGAGATGCTCACGGAGGCGTTCCAGCGGTGTGGCAATGTGGTTGGAGCGAGGGTGCTCTATGACGGTGAGACCGGCCGGTCCAGGGGCTATGGGTTCGTCTGCTACTCCACCAAGGAGGAGATGGACGAGGCTCTTTCCTCGCTCAACGGAATGGTACATCATGTTTGAAAAGCTTGTGCAGTCGTGTGATTGTGTCTCTGAAATGAATTTTACAAATGTTGCTGCCAATTTTAGAAAAAAGAGGAATATTTCAGATAAATATGGTGTCCTGAACCTTCTTTTTACGAACTGCGTGTGCTCAAATATGTTTGCTTAGTACAAGTAGCCGAGGTTGCAAGAAAATTATGATTCCATGGATATTTTATGGTTCATGACTTGGAAGACTTAATTTTACCTGCTCATTATTTCTAGTGATTGAAAAATGCTTACCTTGTTCAAATGGTGCATTGATATGAATCTGCAGAATACATTGAGCTGAACTGTAATGCATAATGCAGGAAATGGAAGGCAGGGAGATAAGGGTCAACTTGGCCCTTGGGAAGAATTAACAGAGTTGAGAGGGAGGGAGTTGCATTTGATATGCGATGCCTCATCGCAATGCAAAGTGTGAAATGCAACCCAGACGGCGACGCTTACCCATCGGAGTAAGTTGCAGGAGCATGGGAAGGAAAAAGAGTTCGTTCTGATTTAGCATAGCACGAAAATTTTGTTGTTATCTGGTGTATATTTAGCAAAAGACGGTTGGTACATTGTGAATTGTGATTCTGAGTTTTGAGGCGATTGTGAATTGTGATTATTTAGCATAGCACGAAAAAGAATTTCTGACGGCTTTTGAGGTGCTGGTTACCACTGGGCAGTGGTTCCATAGTTCCATCCTCTTGGATCTGGGGTTTTCAATCTGTCTACAATTTGGTTCTGATCAAGCCAGAAAGCGTCCAATAAAAAAAAAGAGTCAGAAAGCATCAGCTGTACACAAATGCTCGTTGACATACTGACAGATACCCTCACTCTGGAGGCTAAACAGGCCTGGAGATGAAGTATCCAGTCCCCATACACAAATCTGGGTGTTGATAAAATCAATGTATGCGCCATTTAAACCAATGACTAATGCAGAACCTGGGGTACACATTAGTTTGAGCCGTACACTGACCATATCTAGACAAGGGCGCACCAAATTTCTTTCAGTTTCAGCAAACTATCTAAGTATCTGGATTCATTCATTCTTCAAATGATCTGCAATATATTTAGACAAAAAAAATCCAGTTCAATGATATTCAACTTCAACCGTTACATAGAAAGAGACATACAGACTAACATATGACGAGAGATTTTTGTTTATAGGGAAGAAAAAAAAACATAGCAATGGCCAATGGAGAGCCACATGTGCCGTGTGACATGTCCGGATCTCGTTGGCGCCAGGAGGCAGGAGGCACCACCACATCCTTCACTGCACCAGGCAACCTCCGCGCCACTCGCCACTCCTCCCCGTTCCCACGCCAGAGCGACCGGAGGTTTCTGCCACCATGGCCATCTCCACCGCCTGCAGCATCCGGCTCCACGCGGCCCCGCCCGCTCGCCGCTGCGGCAGCGTCGTCGCCTCCGCCGTGCGGTTCGACCGGCGCTCGGCCGTCCTGCTCCTGCTGTCCGCGGCGGCGCCGGTAGTGACAGCTACTCCGGCGAACACTGCGGGCATCGGGCTCTTCGGCATCCGCAAGAAGCTGGAGCGGGCGGAGGAGGCAGCGGCCGAGGCGGCGCGGGAGGTGGAGGAGGCGGCGGTGGAGGCCGCCGCGGTCGGCGGGGAAGCGGTGCGGGAGGTGGAGGAGGCCGCGGTGGAGGCTGCGGCGGTCGGCGGGGAAGCGGTGAAGGAGGCGGTGGTAGAGGCGGAGAAGGAGGCAGGCGAGGTCGCCGGGGAGGGCCTGCAGCTGGTGGCCGGCGCAGAGCTCGCCGGCGACGGGCTGGTGCAGGCCGCGGTGGTCGCCGGCGCCGAGGCGCTTGGGGTCGTCGTGGGCCTGTCCGTGGTCAACGGCATCCTAAAGCCCGAAGCTTAGAATAATGTGTGTTGGGCCTTGTAGTTTGGGCTCATCAAGTATTTGGGCTTAGTGTTTCAGTGTTGTCTGTAATTTCTCGATGATTTTACCTGTGGTGTAATGTAATTATTAGAGTAGATGAGATGAGATGAGACCTTGCATTGCATCCCTAATTCCTACTCATTCTAGAGTTTGGATTTTGATACGTCTCGCATGCAATTTGGACGGTTACCTATTATGGGAATAATAGTAATAGTAGTCTAAATTTACAATGCTCTAAAAACATCTTGAGAAAAGAATAATCAACAATACCATGTTTATAGGACTACTAATACTCTTGTTACATTGCTAAAAGGTTTGCTCGAATAAATTCACCCACTCAATTCCTTTTATGTGCCACAGAGCAGAAAATACCATGAGGAGGGATGCTTTTCAAACGAGTCCGCCGCTGTATGGTATGAGATCATTCTCGTGGCCTCTCCATTGGAAGGGAAGAGATAGCGTGGGCCCAACTTGAAGACATTTCGGTTCCGAAAAATATATCAGAAACCAGCAAAAGAAAATAGGGAAAAAGGAAGAAAAAAACAAAAGGAACACACTGCCGTTTACGAATGGCCACGGCCGTCCTCCGCCGCCCATTCCTCGCCGCGCTCCTTCCCGCCGGCGCCTCCGGACCCTCCAGGTTCCGTATCCGGCGGCGCGGGTCCCCACAGCCTGTCCACTCCGTGTCTTCCGACTCCCCCAAGCCCGTCGCCTCCACCTCATCCTCTTCTTCCGGCGGCGACAACCCCGGGGAGGAGCCGCCTGTCCTGCCGCTGCTCCAGGAACTCGCGGTAAGAAGGACGTGCTCCTCTAGTCTTACGGCGCGGCCTGCTCTAGATTCTACTAGCCTTTGAACTGTTTCTGTGTGCTGTTTGGTTGCAGGATTGCTTGGTTCTTCCACCCAAGTTTCTGTCTCAGCTCCCCCGTGACCTTCGTCTTGACGTAAGCAACTATTTCGGCTCCTCATTTAGTCTTAACGTCTGCTGTTTTATTCTCACATAACAAGTTAGCAGAGTGAAAATTTTTATTAAGAATATTTTGGTTTACAAGGATCTATTACTGTAAGATAGTATCCATAGCAGTTAAACTGAAATGCTAATATCTACTAGAAATCATTTCTGTTCCATGAGTTTTGACTGTACCCGTTTTCCTTTCTTTAAGCTCAATGATGCTGCGTTTGATCTCTCCAATGGACCAGTTCTTGATGAGGTGGGCACTAAAGAACTCAGTAGTTGGATGTGTTAAAGGTTTGCTCCAACCAAACTAACAATGCTCATATAACCAATTCTGCTGAGAGACAGTGTGGCCAAGAAGTTGGTGATCTGCTCCTGAACCTGGCGAAAGCATGGGAGTTGGCTGATACATCAAGGTCAAATAACCTTGTCAAGCAGCTGCCATCGATGGAGCCCTACTTGACGCGCAGCGCCAAATCAGGCATGAACTGCATCCGTATGATGTTGTCACTTGTCAACACTTGTGTTCGATGCAATTTTCTGTCTTGATTGAAGGTTGCGTCCCTTGCTGTTTGCTTTACATAGTGTAGCATTTGGCAAGAGGCTGGTCTCAGCTGGAAGGAGGTTTCAGTCAATGGGGCAGTACGGTCAGGGAGAGGTCAAGAAGGTTAGTTAACCACGCTTCTATTGGTTACTTGCTCACACACTAACTACATGATGATATGCCCAAACGTCACACCATGTCAATGGTATGACTGGGATCAACTATCAAATCGGTTCCATTTTTGTAAAAAGTTGGTTCCGACATGACAAAAATATCTACAAAGTGGATGTATTACCAACAGAGGTCTTACTTATGTTTTTTTTTCTTGAAATCTTCCAGTCATGGTGTCTTGCAAAGCATTTTTGTCTGCGTCATTGTGAACTTACCTTGTATCAATTATTGTCATAGTTTGAACCCAAAGGCATGCGAAAATGTAACATACATCTGTAGTACTTCTGTAGATTGCTGAAACAATGATCAAGAATGGTAAGATGCTGTCGACACGCCCAGTAGTTCAATCTGATGTTCAGGCTATGAAAGAAAAAATAAAGCTGAAGGTAAGAACTTCGATACACTTTAATGACCATTAGGTCAACTTTGAGCATGGCTTAATTCCCATCCCCTGCTCTGGCCAGTTTGGAGAACTTGAATTCGATCTGACATCTGAAAAGGCCAATATTGGTGCTGCAGTGGGAGCAGTTTTCGGGTAACATTCAGACTAGCACATCATTTCTTCTGTTGAAAGTACAATTTGGAGTTCACTATATTTATATTGGTCAATTCTTATGTATACATGCGAAGGCAGTTGGATGATAGGTGGTTCGATATAATATTAATGTTTCTCCTTCATGCAGTGACATATTATATGACAACATGATTACCTGTCAAAGATTCTCCTAAAGAAATCTGCAGTTAGTCAACACCATTTGTCAAATGGATAGTCTAGTTGCATCCCATGATTGTGGGCACACACACACACATCGCATTACAATATTTTCATCTATTTTCTTGTGGCCATATTGTCTGAAGAACTCAGCTCCACATTCTTTGCATTATCATTGGTGGCCTACTGGCTGGTTTAGGGCATCTCTCATATTAGAAAGTAAATTACACCTGGCAATTGTACCTTGATCCAGATTTATCTCATGGCAACTAGCACAAGGCGTGCAAGGCATTCCGGACAATACTATGCAGTATGCAAATGACCATGCATTGCAGCTGGCCAAGGTAAAAGGAACATAGCCAACATGAAGATTACGAGCTCGTTGAACTTATGAGTTCTGCTTCTATTTGACTTTTGTCCCTCCAGCTAACTTCATCCGCACCATTTTCTTCCAACACAGTCGCTCAAGATCGCACTGCTTGTTCTTAGCTACACGTCTACCGGCCTATCCTTATTTGCAGCTATGGGGCTGCTGTTGCTAGCCCAGCAGATTAACGCTGAGAACAAGTCGGAGTAACTGGCAAAACTGATTGTGGACCTCATGCCTTTGTATGCTCCCATCTGGCAAATTCATAGCGTTTTGACATGTGAATAGATGTACTTTTGACCCTGGAACCGTGTATGTACCAATGTATGCAATGTGCTGTATACAGAAATGCACCAATGTACTGCATACAAAAAATAAAGGGCCTGTTGTTTGTGAGTACGAATAATCAGCGAAGATCTTGAAGCAAACAAGTGAATCAGCTTGGGGTATCCCTTATACTAGCTTTTTTTTTCAGAGCGTTGGAGAACACAACACCTTACAGGTTTTACTCAAAATTATGCTTCAGAACATGAAGTTCAATTTTACCACTACTTTCTATGCAAGGAAGTTCATATGTACAACTAATGGAGTAAGCATAATATATTCTCCTCTTGGCGATGAAGAACATGACATATACTGTGAATCCTCAAGCTCAAAAACTAAAAGATATCGCGCACGAACCAATGATTGACAGTATCCGTTTGCATCAGCAGTTATATATTCCTCCTGAATCTTCCGAAATAAATTTCTCCATACGAATCTCTCGGACTGATTTGCCTTGGAAAGCCCAAATCCAGGCGGGCCCGGCCCAGTTCATCCTCCACTGACTGCTCCGTCGGCCGCTCTTCTTCTCCCCTCCCTATATCCCCGGGACCTCAGCCACATCCTCCTCCCCCCACTGCTCGATCCATCGCATCTACCACCCAAACCCCTACTCCCGCCGCAAGCAATGGCTTCCTCCACCCAGGGTCAGGTCATCACCTGCAAAGGTAACCTGATCGATCTTTTCTTGCTCTAGGTTTTCTGCATCGTTGGTGGAAGTGTGCCGGTGGTGGTTGTTCGTACAACGTTTGATTTGATCTGGCGCGGCGGGGTTTAATGGTTGGTGCGTGCGTGCAGCGGCGGTGGCGTACGAGCCGAACAGGCCGCTCGTGATCGAGGACGTGCAGGTGGCGCCGCCGCAGGCCGGCGAGGTCCGTATCAAGATCCTCTCCACCGCGCTCTGCCACACCGATCACTACACCTGGAGCGGCAAGGTTTTGTCTTCGCTCCCCCAACTCTTGCTCGCATGGATCTTTTCCTCCAATCTAGGGTTCTTGGAATTCTAGGAACTGTTCATTTACGCAACCATAGCGGCAATTCTTGATAGTTGCTGTATGGATGTAATTGGCCGTTTTATAGTTATTTTTTGGCTGCATCCTGGGGTTTTTGTTCCCAGATTTTATAAACTTGTTAATGAAATGATGTTACAAAAAAATGGAGATCAATTATAGGCTGTGTTGTAATAACTTTTCCTTCCTACTTTTACTCTCCCAACTGACAGTAACATTTGGTAAAAGAATATTTTCTGGAATGCTGAACCGGATCAGTGTTGAATGGATGCATGCTGTGCTGTTTTAGTAGACCTGCGTTCATGCCAGAACTGTATTAATACTTCCATTTGCTGTGCAGGATCCTGAGGGTCTCTTTCCCTGCATTCTTGGCCACGAAGCTGCTGGGTAAGCATATAGATTTGCTTCAGTTTCATACACGACTATGTATAAATAGTTGTGACGCGATGAACAATTTTCTATTGCTTATGTGAATAGAGTTGTTGAAAGCGTGGGCGAAGGAGTAACTGATGTGCAGCCTGGGGATCATGTCATTCCTTGTTACCAAGCAGAATGCAGGGAGTGCAAGTTTTGCAAGAGTGGAAAGACCAATCTCTGCGGTAAGGTTCGTAGTGCCACAGGGGCAGGTGTCATGATGAATGATCTCAAGAGCAGGTTCTCGGTAAATGGAAAGCCCATTTACCATTTCATGGGAACATCGACATTTAGCCAGTATACTGTGGTGCATGATGTCAGTGTTGCAAAGATCAACCCACAGGCACCTCTAGATAAAGTATGCCTGCTTGGCTGTGGTGTTTCTACTGGTAGGTTCTTTGTATGCAATTTCGTATATATGGTATCCTGTCACATAGATTGTTGTGTAGCTTCATGCTAAGTAATTTTGCATGCAGTAGTTATAAATTTGTCTGCCTCAATGCATTGCTGTATACTTGTATTACTACCAATGCATTTTCATTTCTTCCTTGTTGGCACCTGCAATGCAATAGTTCATGTCAATGTTTCTTAATATACTTCTCATCAAGATGCTTTTACACCTGTTTATAGTTTATGCAAGTAGCAAAAAGTTAGCAGTGCTTTTGATCCCACACAGAAACTATCATGCCATTTGTATTTGTGATGACTCAAATCCCTATTATTATACTTGAAGTGGATTAATTATAAAGAATCATACTATTGCTTCATTAATTGAATTACTGTCAACATGTTTAGCACTTTCACATACTTTTCATATCCTCCAGATAGTTTCTAATAATAATTTTTATTTATTTTGTCTATACATCTAACAAAGTACAAACATCCAGGTCTTGGAGCAGTGTGGAATACTGCAAAGGTTGAAGCTGGCTCTGTTGTTGCTGTTTTTGGCCTTGGCACAGTTGGCCTTGCAGTAAGTTTTTTGCATGCCAATCTCATAAACCTGTGTTGGTGAAATAGGATTTTGACCTCTGAGCTTTCCATTTTAGGTTGCTGAGGGTGCAAAAGCAGCTGGTGCTTCTCGGATTATTGGCATTGACATTGATAGTAAAAAGTTTGATGTTGGTATGTTTTATCCTTGCAAATTGCTGTCTTTTCAAGGCATTGAGTTTGACAATGTTTTTCTCATGTGCAAGTTGTGGAGTCTATTATCAAATTCTGTTGCTTTGATACAAATGGGAAGTGCCCACATTTGTATAATGTGGCATAGAAGCGTCCAAAATTATGTTTTGTATTGCTGAAATTAATGATTTCTAAATATATCTACCACATTTGTATAAGTTTGAAAGCATCATCTATAGTTACTGAATCTTACAATGACCGGTGAGTTCTGATAGAAAGGCACACATGCTGAGGACATTGTTGATGCCCAAAGCAATCCATGAGCGCAATGTATTCCTTCAAAATTTCAAACTTGATGTGCGTACTAGTTACCTAGCTTATTAATCACATTTCCTTTTATAGTTTTAGTACAAGGTCTGCAGTTACTTGTCCTGGGTGATCTATTATTTATATATAGACTATGTATTCAATATTAATTATTACTTCAGTTGTCTATACCTACCGAACATGTGCCTTATAATTCCTTCCACTGTGACTGTTTGCAGCAAAGAACTTTGGAGTTACAGAATTCGTGAACCCAAAAGACCATGAGAAACCGATCCAACAGGTTTTAGTTGATCTCACAGATGGTGGTGTGGATTACAGTTTTGAATGCATTGGGAATGTTTCTGTTATGAGGTCCGCACTGGAATGCTGCCACAAGGTAATAATTCCCATTGCAATATCTGGGGTGCTGCTTCTGCTTATGTCTGAATTGTTTCTTGTTTATTCCGCCACCTAAAGGGAAGCAAAACATCCCTTTTTTTCACTGGTTTAAGTTTTGTGGGCACACCTGTAGGGCTGGGGAACCTCTGTCATTGTTGGTGTGGCTGCTTCTGGCCAGGAGATCTCGACACGGCCCTTCCAGCTTGTGACTGGCCGTGTCTGGAAGGGAACAGCTTTCGGCGGCTTCAAGAGCCGAACCCATGTCCCATGGCTTGTTGAGAAGTACCTGAACAAGGTACTACACTACCCTTTAACACGTGCCGAATCAAGTGTTGCGTGAGTTTTTGGGTATCCCCTCACCAAAATTTTTCAATGCTACCCGCAGGAAATCAAGGTGGACGAGTACATTACCCACAGCATGAACCTGGATGACATCAACGACGCGTTCCACCTGCTGCACGAAGGTGGCTGCCTGCGCTGCGTGCTGGCAATGCAGCATTGAAGTTTCTAAGCAAAGCAGTTTGCATAATGTGGGGTTGTAATCCAGATTATGTGCCTTTGGAACTAGAACTCTCTTGCCTCGTTTGGCCTGGAAACCCTGTGAACCCAACAGTATACAATAATACGCTTTGTTGGATTCCTGGCGATGGTTACTGCTGTGTGCTAAATGATGACTTGTATCGCATTTGCAGATGTCCTGTTTCTGAATTAATTTTATGCGTGTCAAATTTCCTTGCATTGATAATTGATCTGCGTTGAGCATCAGAGAAAAGTAAAGCACGATCGGCCTCGTTTGAAACAATCAGGGACAGATCACAGATGGAGATATGAGCTTTACTTGGGTTGACCCAATATTCATTTAAATGGAAACAACCCAAATTGAAAGCAAAATTAGGATACAACTAGCTAACTGACAACTAATTAGTATCACCACGAGGCAGAAGACGTTTAGCACAAAAAACTGCACAACAATACAAAAAATTACAGTATATGGTGAAGGGTGGAGTACAGTATACATGTCACTATCTCAAGATTTGACAGTGGCTTTTCCGATGGTGATCTGATTTAAAAAAAAAACTCCAGAAGGCCCGACGAGTTTCTCCGGCTACTGGTAACTAGCGCTGGGTGTCCAACGGCACTGGACTCTGGTGTCAAAATTTCTGAAAGCCATGAAGCTGTTCTCGATATCTCTATTCACCTCACTACCTCGCAAGATTGACATAATCACTTCTCCATGACTTCAACTCCGTTGCCTGCCAATTGGAATTGCCATGAAAAAAAAGCATAAATCAACGTGGAACAACCAAGTGTCATCTAAGCAACTCCAACTGCACATTACCAATTTTTGGACAAATTTTCACACATACAAACAAAATGCTACAGTGACGCAATGATTACGAAGTGACACCAAACCCCCAAACCTCCACCCTAAATATGCATCTAAACAAGGCCTTAAGCCGTGAACAATTTGCCCTAGCACAGATGTCTCATTCCTATGTTAGCAGACACTAGCCTAAGGTGAAATTTTCTACTTAAGTACTTCCCTCAGCCATTGATATAACACAAGTACATAACATAAGGATGAAACGTGACTGTACACATTCCTTGAGACTATAATCAGTCTTGTTTATCTTCACACTAATCTTAACAAACTGTAGAGGTAACCTCATAGGAAATGGTGTATATTCAGTCATATAGGTATGTAACACCCAAAAATGCTCAATTTCAAATTTTTGGTATTTAAATAATTATTTAGAGCTTGCTCCTATTTATTATAGGCTAAATAATAATTTTCTAAAAATTTAAAATCAAATATAAGTGATAGAAACATTTATTGTTGCATTCATGCTGCTGCATTTATTTTTGTATTGCTTGTGATTCAAACAAGAATTTAAATTTATATAAATTCAAATTTGAATCACTTTGTTTGGAGCTCTAGAAAAGTTGTTAGGCCCGTAGTTCGTTTCTGCCCCCTGAACTTTTCTCCCGGTTCACTTTTTCCCCCTCTTCTTCTTCTCTGGTTCGGCCCAGCAATTCCGCTCGGCCCATCTCCCGCTCGGCCCAGTACCCAGCACAGCCGCCGCGCGAGTCCGATTTCCCTCCCCCAACTCTTTTCTCCGACTCGCTTTCGTTCCCTCCTCTTTTTCTTCCTTTGCGGCCCAGCAGCCCCGATTTCCCGCGGCCCATTCTTCCGCTCCCTCCCCTCTCCACTCGCCGACACGCGGGCCCCGCCCGAACAGCGTCATCCCCTACCTCCCGCCGCGCCGCGCTGATCTCGCCGCGGCCGCGCTCTGGCCCACACCCCCGCGGCACCCGGGCTCCCTCTGAAGCTTCCTAGAACCTTCCCGCGGTCGCTCCTTTCCTTTCTTCGCGTGCTCCCCTTATGGGAAGCATTCCCCGGCATGGAAAGGGGATCCGCCGCCGCCAGCACTTTCCATCCCCGGCGACCCCCCCCCACCTCGGTTCCCTAGGCCCCGAGCCCTGTATAAGCTTCCCTCCGTACCCCTGAGCCTCATCCACCAGCGCCCGGACCTCTCCCCGAGCTGCAGCGCCCTCCCCTTGCCACGCGCTGCCGCCTCCCGAGCTCGAGTTCCGCCGCCGTCGTTGATCCTCACCGTCGGCGCCTAATCCCCGACGAGGATCCATCCAGGAGCTCCGCCCGGAGGTAATGCAGCTATCCACGCCCTCCAAACTCCCCTGTTTCCCTTGATTTCGACACTAATCGCTCGCCGTCGCTGCACAGACCCGCCGGAGCCGCCCCGCCTCGTCGTCCGCACCCCTCGCAGCCGCATCGACGACGAGAACCACCCAGGTGAACTCGCCATCTTCTCCCGGTGCAGTAGGACCAAACCGCGTCGCTTTTGGCAGACTGTAGCTCGAGTTTGGCCTCGCTCCGGCGAGCCTCCGCCGTCGGCCGAGCGGCGCCGCCGTGCCGTCGTCGACCCCGGCGAGCCCGAGCTCCGGGCCGTCCGATCACCAGTCAACGGCCCAGATCCAGTCCGCCCCTGAGTCAAACCGGTGCGTATCGGTCAGTGCGGGCCGTTTTGCTAAAGAGCCCCTCGGCTTTCTGGTAATCAACCCGCGGTCCAGGCCAGTTCAAAAATAATTGCAGATAGGTCCTATTTTATTCGCTTAGGCCCCTGGTCTTTTTAAAAATTGAACCCGCGGTCCAGCCCTTGTGTTTTTGCATGTTAGCCCTCCTTTTTTATTACGAAATTACGTTTAGGTCCCTGGTTTTTCGCAGTTTAGCCCCTGGAAGTTTCAGAAACATGCCAGCAAGTCCCTGAAACTTAGAAATGCCATAACTTTCACGTTTTAGCTCCGATTAGTGTGATTTTCGCGCACATGTGTTCGTAGCGAAGCGTAGATTATTTCTAGCTCCTGCTTTTGTACTGTTTTCACTGTTTGGTGTACTGTTCTAATAGAATTAATTTTGTTTGCATGTAATGATTGCTTTGGATGCTTGCGTGATGATCGTGTCCAGTCGGCGAGCCCGTAGCTTTGGACTTCGAGTACGTTGAGGACGTGCCGGAGCAGGACTCGCAGCAGCAACCGTACTCCGAGGAAGGCAAGTTATAGCACGGACAATCCTTGCTACCTACTCACTCTTTTAATACACTGTTCATTACATACGCATGTGTCTAATATTGTTTACCTTTAAGGTTGTACCTAGTATTTATTTCCCTGTCCTTGTATTCCTATGGGTTATTGCATATGGGTAGAATTTTGCTAGGCGCTACTACTATCACCTTTATTAAACTGCTAAACTTGCATTAATGGTCCACTTCAACCTTAACGATAAAACTTGCTTTTAGCGACATGGATTAGGGAGCTAGTAGCATGTGCTGTGTGCTTTGCTCTAGTGTCTCCCTCTAAGGACCGGTTCTTAAAGCGGCAACCCAGGAGCCTGTCGCCACCGCCGGAACTATAATGGCTCTGGTCTTGGTCAAGTAGCTTGTACGTCTCTAGCTTGGCAGTGGTTACCGAGGGGCCAACGGCGTTGTGGGAGGTACGGTGCTGGGTGTTCTCCGATTCCACCGAGGGCGGGAGATCCGTCGGCTAGGTCACGTTAGACCCAGTCCCGTGTAGGAGTCTCAGCGATTGAGAACTCTGCACGTTGCGCAGTATGGGTGCGATACCCGCGCTCCGGACGCCATCGACCCCCTCACGGTGTGACTCCGTGGGCGTACGTCGATCTCGGTGCCTAAGTTTTCACCGCCGTATAGTACTCCAGCGGCTACTGACTTGTTAGGGTGTCTTGTGAAAGCCTCGTAGCGTCCCTATGCAGTCACACCTCGGAAGTGTCGATGTGCGTGGTTGGGTGCAAAGTTCCTTTGAACTTTTACGCGACTGGTGGGTAAAGGGCGAAACCTCTGCAGAGTGTACGATCTATCGTGATAGCCTTGCTCAGGGTCACGAGCGGTCTGGATCCTTTTTTATTAGAATATGGTATTTATTCATGCTTAATGTCACTTACACTATTAATTGGGTTACAACCGGGTTCTCTTTCACTTGTAGTAACTTGGATAAAGTTAAAACGAACCAACTAAAAGTGCTAATGCAGTTAAGCCAGTGTCTAGCCTTTTTGGGCCTTCATAACCCGTGCTATACTTGCTAAGTAATTTCCATTAAATACACTTGCTGTTATTACTATTTTTGGGCAAAATCCCGGACGGGTAACAGATTGGAGTCGGGATGATTATGCTGTGGAGTTTCCAGAGGATCTGCCGTACTTCGGAGTTCGCGTTCTTCCAGTCAGAGTCCCTGTGGGATTGCGGCTACGCTAGAGAGATGTATTAGTCTTCCGCTGTCCATGATTTTATTTCTGAAGTACTCTGATGTAAACGCTACGTTATGATGAGAATAAAGCGTTGTACTCTGATTTTTACCATATTTGTTCGCTATATGTGTCTGTGGACTTCCTGGGCACGCATATGGCCACATTCGGGTTTTGTGTAAATCCGGGTGTGACAAGGTAGGATCCGTAATGCTAGAATTTTTAGAAATGGTGTTTCATGTAAATAAACTATCACCTCTTCTGTTTGGAAAGGGCATTGATTTACAGAAATCAAAATGCAGGATTTAAGTGGAGGGAGAAGTACTATCAATCACTTGAAGTATTTTACCATGGAAAGTTCAGCAGCAAGATATTGCATAGGTAACTTATAAATTTTCTAGCGATTGCTTCAACATATGCAAATGCCAATCAATTAGGGTCCGATTGGTTGGCGTATCTCCTCCGAGCCAGGCTCCCCGCATGCATGCTGACGGTGATTGGATGCTGGTAGCAGCCGGGCCTGGTTGCATGCATGCAACCGTACACGCCCCGGCCAGGCTCGCTCGAAACGCCAGGATCGGCCGTTTCTCGCGAGCCTGGCTCGTGGGAGACAAGGATCAGTAGGTTAACCGATGTTATTAGCATATAATTATCATATACTAAGTAATATTAATATATTTTAAATTATATTATGATTTATAAAGGTAAAATGAAGCCATTAAAACGCAACTCAATAAGCTAAACATTATAAAATTATTTATTTTTGTTAATCTTATCTCATGCGACCTGACACGTACAGGTAACCAAACATCATCTCTTCTCAACCAGGCTGGACACGTACAGACAACCAAACACGAGGATTTGCATGCACTCGGTTTGGCTCACGGGAGCCTGGTTCATGGATGCGAGCCATGCCAGGATCGTACGGGCAACCAATCAGGCCCTTAGCCAACACTAAGTGCAAGACATGACAGGGTCTGAGTGATTTGCGACTGTACTACTACGTCTTAGGCCCGGCCCGTTTAGTGTATGGGCCCATGTATGAAGCAGCTCACCAGTGATATCCTCCGATCGATGGCCTCGTGTCGCGGTTGCGGCGATGAGGGGCTCCACGGCTGCTCTCATGGCGGCGGCGCTGCTGATGCTGCTGGTATCGCCGGCGCTGCTGATGCTGCTGCTGTCTCCGGCGGCCTCGGACACGTACGAGCAGGAGACCCGCCGGATGTTCGTCCAGTGGAAGGCCAAGCACAAGAAGACCTATAAATACGCCGGCGAAGAGGAGTGCCGGTACGCGTTGTTCAAGAACGCCCGCCGCTGGATTGCCCGGAACAACGCCGCCAGGGGGACCAAAACCGGCCTCAACGGCCTCGTCGCCCACGCCAATGAGGAGATCTTATTTGGGGAAGGGTTCCAGATCGGGGAGGAATCGTACGAGGAGGAGACCCGCCGGATGTTCGTGGGGTGGAAGGCCAAGTACAAGAAGACCTACAGAGACGTCGGCGAGGAGGAGTGCCGGTACATGTTGTTCAAGGGCAATCGCCGCGTCGTCGTCAAGCTCAACGCCGCCGCCGCCGGGAAAACAGCTTACGGCCTCAACCAGTTCGGCGACCTCACCAAAGAGGAGGTCCGCGAATCCTGCGATGGGGAGATGGAGGGAAAGCTCAGCGCCTTGTGCCAGGCCGCCGTCGCAGGGAACACCCCCGTCTATCACAGGCCGATTCGGTCCCAGGTAATCATCATCTTGCTGGTCTCTTCTGTAATTATTATGGATTTCTTTTTGGTCAACTGCAGTATCCACAAGTAGTAGTGCCTTGGTCGGTAGACAAGGGAACAATTATCGACCTCTTCACCATAGATAATAAACAAATAAAGAGAGACCCATACTTATTTTTTTTATATTGGTAGGATTTGTTATCTGATTAGACAACATTCTAGAGCTAACGACAAGTATGTACCTAAAGATTTTTGTTATTAACCTTTGGATATGATTAACCGAGCAGTTCATTTTGTATTACTACTAGTATATGGTAACTTGTTGTATAATTGTGTGATTCTGTTACCAACTGGAGTACAGAATGGAAGAGAAGCAGAGGTTTGGTTTTATGGTCAATGAGTGCTGTAGAAAAACATTTTCTTTTGAGTGTGTTCATCAAACATGTACATCAAAATTTCTCAGCATTTGGACTGAGATAAGCTTAGCTGAAGCGGGCAGTGTGCTAATGGTTGATAAGCTGGTTGCTCCATAAGCCGGTTTTCTCTAATGGATGACATCACCATCTGCTGTCATTTGACATGATGCTAAATAGCCTCATGATCTTGGAAACTCTTAAATCTGAATCTCGTGTGGATCTTTCACAACCGTATTGGTAGCAGCACCCTACTGTGCATTGTCATCCCTGGCATTAAACCTCCTCGTGATTATATTCATTTACAAAAACTTGTCTTATATAGGTTTGCTGGTGCATGACTTCGGAGCTGAAACAAACAGAGTCTGGAGGTAGCGCCATTCCTGGAGATGAAGCACACATGCAGATCTGAGCATCGCTTCCGTTTGTTGCCAGAGAATTTTACAATAAAAAAGATGCTAATGTAATATGGTAA
The DNA here is from genome assembly GCA_033239725.1 of Echinochloa phyllopogon. NCBI lineage: Eukaryota > Viridiplantae > Streptophyta > Magnoliopsida > Poales > Poaceae > Echinochloa > Echinochloa phyllopogon. The sequence goes on from BTCW01000010.1 coordinate 58,765,117, forward strand.
ATTTGAGATGAAAATGTATGCATTTCCAACCTATGCAGCTATGCTAAAGATTGTTCTGATGTGTGTTTTCGGTTATTTGCTACGTCAAACTTGTGCCCCCATTGATTTCTTGGCAGTGACGATTCTTGGGCTAATTATAATGTTTATACTATTCGTGCATGAGCTTCTGTGTTCGTGGTTGACTTCTATCAGACTTTTCTGTAACATTTGCGTAGGTCATTTCTTTCTCCCTTGAAAGAACTCTTAAAGTATTGCTCGGCACTGTAAATATGCCTGTAGAAAATAGGAGTTTATCCTATTTGAGTTTATTTAGGAAAATGTAAACCAACTCGACAAAAGTAAAATAATCTCATTTCTTATGAAGACAATTCTAGCTGGCTTATGGGGTTCGAGTTCAAGCATCAAAGCACCAATCTGACCAAAGAATTCTTATGAGGACATACTTGTCTTTGAATACAAAACATAAAATTATTTTTTTTAAACATAAACTATCAATCAATTACATAGCTGAACAACCCAGGTGTCTTTTGGTTGTTGTAATAATTTCTAATTGTCATTTATGAGATTCTGGTGCAGTGGTGCGTTCATTTTCCATGGTTCAAATTTATTTTCATTTAGTTGATCCTTGCCAATATATGTATCATATAAATATGCCAGTATTGAATGTGGATGCAATTGCCATGTCTGGGAAACATGAAGTTGATTTGCATACAAATATCTGGAAGGTAAAATCTTCATAATTTCATTCATTCCAGTGTGTTCCAACGTTTTAATACAATGGCTGCATTTATTGTTACTGTTGTTTATGAGTTGTTATGATTGATGAAAGAGACACTACATATGTGGGTATTAATTAAGTGATAATGCATACCCTCATTAGTCAGAAGCTAGCGGACAAAAGATTATGCTGGTTAATTATTTTCCGCATGTTAATGTAGAACTGCACAGACATGTACTTTTACCAGCTCTGATTTGTATCTTGCTGCAGTATGAACAATATTTTTCATCTGTACTCCAATATTTTTACTATTTTAGCAGCAAAAAATGTATTGTAATTTCTAAAGATTCTACGGTTGCCTTGCTCTCATGTCTAATATTTTCTCTCTTCTTTTATATCTGTTTAATACAGCTTCGCTTGGATGGGTATGGGCGTATGGCCATGTCATTGGTACAGAGTACTTGTCTGAACCTAGTTGAAAAGGAACGTGGGGCTCATCATGATCATGGTATAATCTTCTTCCTCCCTGCAAATACCAAAAGAAAAAAAAAACATGGAATCATATCAATTGCCATATGAAAGAATTTCATCTGCGGTATGTGTGTCCTTTATTTTCCTCGACGGAGAAAGTATATATTCTGTTGTTGTAAATATACTTAGTTACCAGGCGGTGGTGTTGGGTACCCTAACCATTCAAGCTTGAACCCGATACCTACCTTTTTCCTACAGTGAGAACTGGAACTCCTAGCTGTTTCCTTTTCCAACAAAAAGAGAGAATGTGATATCTTTTAGTAATTTATAATTGAAAGAGATGTTGTAGTCAGCAAGGGTGCATGAGTGCATCCATCGCTTAACTGACTCCCCCCAAGATGAGAGACGCCGTTGGTGAGGAGGGAGCCTGTGATTTATTAAGGCAAAGCAAACTAAATCCATATGGTTAGTTGCATATCAAGTGGGTCTATAGTTAATTCAAAAGCAAACAGATCCGGCCAGCAAAGGCCGTAGCCAACTTTATAAATAAAGCAAGAAATACTGAGTATACTAGTTTACAATGAAGCACACTGGGGACCGGTTTTATAATAAAGCACACACCCCGCCTGCGCACCGGGCGATCTACAAACCCCACAAGAGGGCCCCCTTGACAACCATTAGAGACAGAGCGGCTCTACTCCAAACGGTGGATCGCGCGGACCAGAATCTCTTGAAGCGTCTATAGGACCTAAACCACCGGTGGAACCCTCGACGCCGTCGCCGCGGACTCTAGGATACTCCATAAACAACGCCTTCAGGAAGGCTAAGACACGCGACGTCACCGTTAGATTTTCAACTTGGAAAACCCAGAGCTACCGCCGATGGAGGTGATTGTAGAGCAGTGCCCCTACCATGGAAGGGAGGTCCGAAACCACCCCGCTGCCCGATCCAGCGTCGGACCAAAGCTTTCGCCCGCTAATCACCTCCATGAAGAACCAGAAGACCCAAGCCTGAAGAGCACGCCACCATCCAGTAGCCACACCTCGTAACTGCCTGCCACTCCGCAGGACCCATCAGAGACTAGAAGCACCGCACAAACCACACATCCGGGGTCAGGTGCCTCAATGCGCCTGAGCCCTTGCCACATCCCATCAATTGGAGGCGACACCGAGCGATTCCAATCTAAAATTATACCTTGGATCTTGTAGAGGACAACAGCGGCCGAACGGGGACAACCAACAGGAGACGCAGTGCAGAACGGATCCTTGGGGATGACAAAGTCGAGGGCCAAGTTCCCCACCCCTCCCACACTCCCCACCCCGCAGGCCGGAAGCGGACGGGAGGGCCAGGGCGAGGCCCGAGAGGGGGGCAACGCCCGCCCAGCGCCGCCACCGCCGGGCGACGCCGCACAAGCTCCCCTACTGGTGAACTGAGGCCGGTGACGGCCCCGCCGCAGATCTGTCGGAGTCCGAGCCATGAGAGGCGACTCCGACCCCGCAGCCATGGGCAAAGGCCACCGGAGCCGCGTCGCCGCCGTCTGAGCTCCCTCCGCCCCGCTGGACTCCCGCACCGGCGAGGGAGAGGGAGGAAGCGCCATCGCCGGACCGGATCCGGGGGATGCGCCCCCGAAACGCCCAACCCCGCCGCCGGCCATGGCATTGCGCGATGCCGCACCCGCTCCACTGCCAGTGAACTGGGGCCGGCGACGGCCCCGCCGCAGATCTGCCGGGGTCCGAGCCATGAGAGGCGACTCCGACCCCGTAGCCATGGGCAAAGGCCACCGGAGCCACGCCGCCGCCGTCAGAGCTCCCCCCCCCCCCCCCCCTCTCGTTTCCATTAAGACTAGACCACACCAGATTCAACCCCTAATAGTGAAATTTAGGGGTTGAATTTGGGATCTTCGCTCTCGTTTCCATTAAGACTAGACCACACCAGACCAAACCATCCTGAAATTCCTCCTCCCGTGCGCCCGCCCTCGATCGGCATGCAGTACTAGTCGATCACACAGGCTGTGCCAGCGGTATTTTCTCCAAGCACAAACCAGCACCAGCTACCTGTCACCCGTCAGTCGAACAGAAACCTGCGAGTTCTACTACCCAACTACTCCATATCTACTAATCTACTACTTAGAAACCACCCAACTATCTTGGTCGGCCCAAAAAAAAGGACGTGTCCTGATTGGTGGTGGTATAACGCAGATCGATCGCTGCAGTTGGCACATCTCGTGGCGTGCGTTCGTTCGTTCCGGGACGTACTGGCTGGCTCCAACGGCAAACTGGTGCGGTATATGCTAACTAGATTAATCGCATTAGTCTCCACATTTGCATCCATCACAAGGCTGTTTTGCAAGGCAAAAGACAACAAAAAAGCAGCTATTATTGGATTCTGTGTGCAACTGTGCACCCAGATTATATACTGCCTGCTTTCACTATTGATGAAAATTCGGTGGAGACTTTACTGTTCTTTCGTTCAAGTTGTTTATTCTGATCACATGGCTATTTGAAATGTATGTCTAAAATATGGGCCAAGTCATATATATTTTTCTCTTGACAATTTATTTGAGGAATGTGCAGTAAGAGTAATCTATATATGGTATGCCCACTGTTGTGGACCTTCAAACAAGTAGGTAAAATTGGCATACATTTTACCTATTTATTTTCACATTGTTTTTCAGGGATGTGCAGTGCCCACTGTTCTGGAGCTTCAAACATTGCATGTGTAAGTATGTGAAATTTGCATAATATCACCTCAGTTTGCACCATTCCTATGGAAAGAATGACGATCTGGGCATATATGGCTTCATTTATTCAGGTAACTGATTACACATACCGCATACAATGTTCTACCTACAGCTGAGATAATTGCTCTTCCAAATTACTGCAGTTAGTGTGCTCTCAAGCTAGCAGGAAAATATGTGGTATGAATCTATGATTGTGTGCATCTCCACTGCTGCGTCTCTCACCATCATTCAGTCCCTTGGATGCTGCTTTGAGCAGTATATGGCAAGCCCAAAGGCAGAAACCAAACAATCCTTAACTCTGCTCCTTATAATGCTATCCGTTGAGTCTATATACAGCCACAGATTGTCGAATCAGCAATATCCAAGATTCTTTCGCTAAGAAGCGCATGCTCGACGTACTTATGCAAATCCACCGTGTCTCCGAACATGTCATCTGTGGGACTCCTTCCAGTAAACATCTCAAGCAAAAATATACCAAGACTATACACATCACCAATAGTTGAGACAGCAGAGCCTTCACCATACTCTACAGAATTCGTGAACATATTTGATCGTAAGTTTCACCTGTATCATGGAGCAAATTACAATGAAACAACAAAAGAATTTCAGTTACCTGGAGCAAAAAAACCAATTGAGCCTCTTAAATCAGTCATACTATTTAAATTTTGCTGAGTTTTATTAGCACCTTCTGGAAGGATTCTTGATATGCCAAAGTCGGGAACACGGGCACTCATGTCTTCAGCAAGAAGAATGTTGCTTGGCTTGATATCACAATGGATGATTGGCGGCTGACAGTGATTATGAAGATAGTCCGAAGCATCCATGACATGGACAGCAATGTCCAGCCTTTGTTTTAGGTTCAGAGTATTTCTCACAGTGGGTATGTCAGATTTTGGATGAAGCCAACCATTTATAAGCTACCATTTGGCATGGACTCAAAAACCAGTGCCTTGAACTCTTGACCATGGCGATTGATGCTTGAGCAGCAGGTTATGATCTTTATGAGATACACCTATGACGCACCCTGGTCAAAGCCTTACATTCAGTCACAAAACTTCTAGTAGATCCTGGTTGTTCGAGGTTTAAAACCTTCACGGCAACAATAGCTCTGTCATCTTCGAAAGTGCATTTGTAGACTGCCCCAAAGCTACCTTTACCAAGCAGATTGGCTTCTGAAAATCCATTGGTGTCATTTGCTGGTGCATGATAAGAAACCCTTTCATATTGTTTCTCCGTTGTTGGTGATAGGAATGTGGTCTTCTGCTTTCGTCTAGTCTTATTGATCTGTTGAAAGAGGACAAGTATGATACCTAAGAACAAGATTTCACCAATTATTACCAGAGCTACGGTAAGATGCTTCAAGTGCCGTTTTCTTTGGTAAACGTAGGGTAGGAATTCCACCGCAAAGCTCATTATTTCCTCTAATTGAGAAATTGGCTAAATTTCTGAATATTCCCTCTTTTGGCACTGCCCCTTGCAGATTGTTAAATGAAAGATCCAGCTCATACAACGATGTTTTGGTCGTGTTTAGGTGAAGTAGAAAATTAGATCTAATTTACGGTAGCAATTCTAAACCGAAGATTAGAGGGACTAAATATGATCTAATTATAAAACTAATTACACGGATGGACACGAAATCGAGAGACGAATGTATTAAGCCTAATTAATCCGTTATTAGAGATTGTTTACTGTAGCACAATATTGTCTAATCATGGTCTAATTAGGCTCAATAGATTCATCTCGTAATTAGACCCGGGGGTTATGAAATGGGTTTTGTCAATTATGTTACCATCCCAAGTTTCAAGTTAAAAGTGAGATACAAATATACTAGCTAGCTGATACAATTAGTGTCAACACCTGAATCAGGTAGAATATGTGTTTGTCATGAAAAATCACGCAATAGTACAAAATTACAGTATATGGTGGAGTACAGTATACAGGTACAGACTATCTCAAGATATGGCATTGGCTTTTCTGATAGAGTGGATGGTGATTTGATATTTTTTTTAAAAAAATCCAGATTGCACCGGCAAGTTTCTTCAGCCTCCCGGTAACTAGAGTTGGGTGTACAACAACACTGAACTCTGATCTCAAAATTTCTGAATGCCATGACGCCACCTCACTACCTGACAGTAGCGCTCAACTTCATCGCTTCTCCATGACTTCAACTCCGTTGCCTGCTGATTAGAATTGCCATTAAAAATGTGTTAATCAACGGTGAAACAGCTAAAGGCATCTAAACAGCTCCAACAGCAGATGACCATGCAATATTGACCTTAGAACTAAACCAAGAACAATTTGCATCACAATCCAGTTGTCATTAGACTACATATGAATCAGGGTTATCCTGGCTCTGACGTCAGATTCGGATGTCAGTAGACATTAGACTAAGGTGAACTTTCTGCTTAAGTTTACTTCCCATGGCCATTCAAACACAAGTATACAAGGCTGAAACATGATTGCACAGCAGTGAAAGAAATTATTGATGTTTAGTGTTTTCCTGAGACTATAAACAGTCCCGCGTATCTTCATAAGAATCACAACCAATTGTAAGATAACTTGTAGGAAATGCAAGAGTTTTGAAAATGTCGTTTCAAGTTAGAATGACATATTCGGTCATATAAGTACGATGCAGTAATGCTATTGTTTTTAGAAATATCTTTTCAAGTTAAAATAAACGACACTTCTGTTTTGAAAAGGACAATGGTTTAAAAAAATACCATGCACAATTGAAGCAAAATTCATCAGTTAAGAGTACTTTACCATGGAAAGTTCAACAGAAAATAATTTTATCGTGATCACTTCCACGTATGCAAGTACCAATAAATTAACCAACATGGAAGTCATAAGAGGGTCTGAGTTCTAGCGTGCAATATCAGAACAAGACAAATGGCTGGAGGAAGCCCTGCAACACAAGACAAATGGCTGAAGGAAGCCTCAACAGAAGTGCTAAGAGTTTGTGTGCATACCAATTCGAACCCGTGGCTTCCGATCACCAGAAGAAGCCTTCTTCTTCATGTAGCAGCTATTCCAATCACCTCCATCTTGCGAATAATAATCCATCGGGTAGTCACCTCCAAAATCCCCACTAGAACAATCACAATCTCCACAAGTTCCTGATCCTGAACAACACCCACTACCTCGTTCGCCACCACATTCCCTGCTGCCCTTCTCCCACCACCCAGGGACGTAACCCAGAGCGACGTCGAACTCAAAGGTTGTCAGCACTGGCTTCTTGAAACCTTCCCCCCAATCGATGGATAAGCGAGGGCAAGCAATTTGCACCCAAGCATCAATTGAATCCCCAAACAGCTCCATCCTCGCTGGGGACAGCTCCGACATGAGCACCACTGTATGGTCCAGCCCTTGCTCCTCCAAATGCTCCACCACCCTGTCGAGAACCTTCACACTTCCCTGCCTCCCCAGTGTGCCGAGTATCACTCCCCAGCTCTTTGCCCTCCTCGCTGCCAACACTGCCGCTTTCCTCGCCTGCTTCATGCCAATATGATCATACTCCTCCAGCACAAGAACCCCAAGAAATGGGTCGAAACGATAGGCCTTCACCCCTGGATTGGCGATCATAAACGCCTCGAGGTGGAACCTCCCGTCAGCAACGAACACCACCGCACCCACATCCTCTGATTTCTTCAGCGTCGGGGCGGTGCACCCCAGAATCTCGCCGGCGGACAGCGGTTTCGCCTGTGGCACGACAATGTCGCGGTACCCCTCTTTTGTGAGCATCTCGCGCGCGGCGTGCACCGCTGAGATGAACTGCACGGTCCCGGCGATGGCGAGGCGGGGCGCGGAGATTGGGTCCGGGAAGGCGTTGCGGACGGCGGCGGCGAGGCGGGTCGCGTCGACGCGGATCTCGACGAAGACGTAGAGCACTGGGAGGAGGGAGGACGTGACGGGGACGAGGCAGGAGTGGCCGTAGTGGACGAGGACGTCGGCGGCGAGCGCCTTCGCGGGGCGATCGGCGAGGCAGCAGGCCCCATAGGTGGCGTCGGCTAGGACGAGGACGTCGTTGGAGTGGTCCGGCTCGAGGTATGGTGCGAGGAGGTGCGAGAGCGGGAGCGAGAAGAGGAGCAGCCCCTCGGGGAGCTGGAGCGCGACGCGGCGGGCGCCCGCGGAGCGGATACGGTGCGCCGTCTTGGGGAGCTCGAAGTTGTAGTTGGCCGGGAGGAGGGAGGCGGCGGCGGCGGCGAGGGTGGGGTCGTTGAGGATGGAGGCCGGGATCGGGGTGTGGACGAAGCGCTTGGGAGGATTGGCCGGCTTCTTGTTCCTCTTGGTGGGGCTCCGCGGAGATGCCTCGACGGCGGTGAGGGCAAGCGAGGTGGAGGGGTCGCCGGCGGCGTCCATGGCGGCGGCGGGTGGGAGCGGCGGTAAGAAGAGGGTTTAGCCTGACGTGTCTGTATGGAGCGTGGGCCCAACCGAAGCAAACAATTCTACAGACGAAGCAAGCAAGATCAGGCATTTGGGCCGGCTCGCCTGAAAGACACGGCCTAATAGCTTTGTCGGCCCGACCCGCAAACGAGTCGCCATCGTCTGAGCGTTGTTGCGTGGCGGCTGCCCATCCACCCAACGGGCCCCCGAAAAGTGCAGCGAGCACAGTCAGAGTGGTGGGCCAGGCCGCTTAGCCCAATCCCCTCCCCTCCTTGGCAATTCCGTGGCCATTATCCATCCACTCCCCCACAGGCCGCAGCCACAGCAAAAAGAAAGGAATTCCAATTTCCCGTCGACTTCGACTCCACTGGAAAAGCGGCGACCCCAGAAAAAGGGAGGCCTCGGCTTCTCCTCCCCATTCGAAAAGCCATCGCCGAGTGAGCGAAAAGGGGGAGATCGATGGCGACGTGCTCTCGCCCGCTCTTCGTCTCCGCATCCGCCTCGCCGTCGCGGGCTTCCCTTCGCCGCTGTCACACGGTGATCACTCTACCGCTCTGTTTTCTGTCTCTGCAACCCGCCCATCTCTGAAGCTGGCGCGCTGGTATCGCAGTAAGCGATTGGAACCGGCGGTCTGTGTGGGTGGTCTGTGTTATGTGGGAGCTAACGAGCGGCGCTTGCTTCTGCTGTCGATTGCTTCTACTATGGCCGTGCTGGTTGATGCTTCGATGTCTAACCACGCTAGCCTTTCTACCTGGAATTTAATGGCTCGTGGCTCGGGCATGTAGAGAGTAGGCTGATGACTCCTTCGATCATTTCTTCCATTGTTGTTTGGTTATTTGCTGCTGGTAGAAAATGTGCAGCTGCCGCTTTTGGATGGCTGGACTCGCGAATTACCTTCATGTTAGTGCAATTTGTTGTTGGCCTACATTTTCAGAGTTGTCATCATTTTGAACCATTGTTGATTGAATCACAGGTAGCAGTTGTATCTATATGGGAACCTCATTCACCTCTGCGGACTGCAGCCTGCTGCTCCGCTCAAACGAAGCATTTCTGTAGGAGATCCACCAAATGTTTAGCGAGTGGACCATCCGTCTCCAAATTGACAAGGCCAATAAAGAGAATGCTGTCTCGTTACTCTTCACTGATGATTGTCTTGCACGACAATATCAACCGATGTTATCAGGCCATGAGTGCATTGCGCAAGGATGGGGCATCCAAGCACTTTATGTCTGTTGGTTTTGGCCGTGTGGTTTTAGGGATGGCACTCGTCATGTCCATCTCGGCAGCTTCTTATACAGCACCTTCATGTAAGTGCTCAACACTGGTAGGACCCTGCTGCTTCATTCTTTATGCACATTACGTCTACTGACACCTAAGTGTATTTTGTCATTGGGTAATTCAAGCATCGGCTCTTACAGAGGAAAACTTGCTTTTCCTGGAGGCTTGGCGTGCAGTTGATCGAGCATACTATGACAAATCATTCAATGGGCAAAGTTGGTTTAGATACCGTGAAAATGCCCTTCGCAATGAACCGATGAATACAAGGGAAGAGACATGTATGATTCTAAATATTGCCCCTTCCTTTCTCTTAACTAGAACTAAATCTTGCATACATCACAAACACATTCTAATGTGGTAAGTATAGTTGTGTTAGACATTCAACAACCATTTAATATAAATACATTTGTGATACAATAAGGACAGGTTTAAGTGTCCAAAGGAAACCATCATTGCATATTGCCCCAAGCTTTTCTACCATAGACATATATAACAATAATACAATGTGACTCCGCTGGTACTTGGTAGGAGCTAAAACTCTGGGCAGCAGTGTTAGCATATAACTAATTAGCTAATGGGAGTGCTATGATCCAGAACTTGATATCATCATTTTGATTCCATATGATCATTTTGCTTAACCAAAATTGTATTTCAGATGCTGCAATCAAGAAAATGCTTTCAACATTGGATGACCCATTCACTCGTTTCTTGGAACCAGAGAAATTGAAGAGCTTGCGGGTATAAAACTTAATCATTGACTTTCATAGAAGTCTACAGTGTAGTTAGTATATTTAATAAAGCACATTATTCTCTTTTCTGAAGTCAGTCTGGTACGCAAGGTGCACTCACGGGTGTAGGTTTATCGATTAGTTACCCAATGGCAATTAATGGACCACCTACAGGAGTTGCTGTAATGACAGCCGCCCCAGGTGGCCCTGCAGAAAAGGCCGGCATACTTCCTGGAGACATCATTTTGGCAATTGACAACAGAAGCACTGAAGACATGGATATATATGATGCCGCGGAGCACTTACAGTAAGGCTAGTTATCATTTCTATATGCACTAAATCATCAGTGGCTAAAATGCAGTGTTAGAAAAGCTGCTAATGTATATGCTTGTATACCTTAGTTTTGCCATTGTATGATGTTTTTTGATAGTTTAAAGAGGCAATGTTCTTCTTTCTACTCATTGCTAGGGGCCCTGAAGGAAGTTCAGTAGATTTGTCTATTCGTAGTGGGGTCAATACCAGGCATGTCATTCTAACGTAAGTCAATCATACAATCCCTTTTTGCATAGTGAAAACAAAAGGATCGGATCCGTTTACTGAAAATTAGCCATTAATTATTCTATTATGTTTGATAATTGCCAGGAGACAAACAGTCACTTTAAACCCGGTGAGGTCAAGGATGTGTGAGATTCCAGGTGCAAAAGATAGCTCAAAGATCGGTTACATCAAATTGACAACATTTAACCAAAATGCTGCAGGTTTACCACGTTGATAAAGCTTTAATGTCTTTGTGTAGCCTCATAATGTTTTCCATATGTTAAGTCCTGCTGATCATGTTAATTGATTATCCTCCTGCAGAATCTGTAAAGGAGGCCATTAAGACATTAAGGGAGAACAATGTTAAATCCTTTGTGCTGGATCTGCGGAATAACAGGTTTGGGCCTGCAGAAACTGGGATGTATGTTGACTTTTTCTTATTGAAAATTTAACATGGTTACGTCTGTTGCAGTGGCGGGCTTTTTCCTGAAGGAATTCAAATTGCAAAGATTTGGTAAGCTTGTATATACAGCATTTTGTTTCATGATGTATGAGCTTTATCACATATATTGGTGGGCTACTTAACTGTGTGCATGTGCTGATGTGCATGCACCTAGAAAAAATCACTGGCGTGTTAGTTTGACTCCTAGCAACGTGGAACTTCTATCAGCCACCTTTATATAGGTTGTACATGCTGTCATAATATATCTAGCAGCTCACGTAGGCTTGAAATATCTAGCGACTAGCAACTCACGTGGGATTAAAATATCTAGCAATTACTCTGTCGTATTAAATTTTAACTGCTATATAAGTTGATTAAAGTATTCAAGTTTGCTCCTGTTTTTTTCAGGATGGACAAGGGAGTTATTGTATATATATGCGATAGCCAAGGTGTTCGTGACATTTATGAGGCAGATGGAGCTGATACAATTGCTGCATCAGAACCTTTGGTTGTGCTGGTATGCCCTAGCCTTGCTTAAAGGAAATGAAAGATTAAGCTTATCTTTACCAGGATGATTCCATTTTCTGTCATTCTACTTTTTTCTTATTTGTTGTTTCTTAGGTTAGTACGTATCAAATGATTCCACCTTTGAAATTGTTAGGTAAATAAAGGAACTGCGAGTGCAAGTGAGATCCTTGCTGGAGCACTGAAAGACAATAAAAGGGCAGTTGTATATGGGGAGCCAACATATGGAAAAGGGTACTGCTTGCCCTCTCTTTATCACTGAACTCCCTGATCTGATTCTGAATGTTTATTATATCACTCCTGTTACCTGTCAACATTCAGGAAGATTCAGTCGGTTTTTGGATTATCTGATGGATCTGGCTTAGCTGTCACTGTAGCACGCTATGAAACTCCTGCGCATACCGACATAGACAAGGTAAGAAACCTAGTTCATTGCCTAAAAAAACAAGATTTGAGGAAAGCAATCCCTCGCTTATTGTTTACCTGTGTTTTGAGTTCTGAATGGTATTTTTGGTAGGTTGGTGTGACCCCAGACCGACCGCTACCGGCATCATTCCCTACGGATGAAGATGCCTTCTGCAGCTGCCTTAGGGATTCAACGGCTCCTTGCAATCTGAATGCTGAACAGCTGTTTGCGAGATCATGATCAGGCCTTTCTCACATCAATTTTGGGTTGGATGGGTTTTACAGATGACATTGTGCTTCCTATGCTTGAGCAATGGCCGTGTGGGTTGTTTAGCATCCACAATTCATTTCACTAACATTGATTTTGATTTCAATTTCGTGGCAATGTAACATTAAAAGTATAGCTTCTGGATGAAGCCACGGCCATCTTGAACTGATCCTTACTGCAAACAATTGAGTGATAGCACTGCCGAATTCTGCTACTTCGCCATCGTGCTTTTGGTCTGCACTCTGCAGCATCGCCCATGATACCGAGTTACACCGAATTCACAAAGCTGGGCGGCTGCCGTGAGCAATCCCCCGCCATCGCCTGATGTGCATTTCCTGTGAGGTGGACAGGAGCTTCGCTGGTGACGCCTGGGTTGACGGGAAAATGGAATACCAACCAGGCTTGCAACTTTGCAAGCATGGAAGATCTCAAATATCATCATCACAAGATTACCGTTTGAAAACAGTACGATCCTAAAAAAACCATGCAACGGGCAAGAGCAAGACAAGTCCATCCGGCGCTGCGAGTGAAAGCCTTGTGCCGTTATGCCAAGCAGAAAAGGCACAGGAACACATCTCAACAATGCAAAGCCAGAACATTCCACTGTATAGAAAACTCGGGGCTCAGCGCAACAGTATTGTCACAAGCTCACTGCTCACGAGTTACAGATCACAAGAGTGGTGGACTACAAGCTCCATGGCTAATGTTCTTGGTGAACTATCTCCTACTTAATTCAGCCAGGTTATCTTTAAAAAAATGCTCAATACAGCACAACGAAGTTGGACATCGCACAATCAGAAGTCCACAGTTGAGGTCCTGGTCTCGCTGGTCCACATGTACATCATCACAACCTGTAATGTGAGAACAAAGAAATCTGTGTTAAGTGATCAGTAACTTTCAATCTCCTTAGGATGAGACTAAATGGCAACAGAGAAACAAGCATTCAGCGGTGAACGATGAAAAGGCAGTCAGACAATTTTACTGCATCAGACAAATTTACTGTGTTACAGAATAACATGAGAAATTTAATCAAGGCACGACATTGACAGTAGTACGGCGAACAGATTCTTTAATAGATGTCAAAATATTCCATAATCAAGACTGCAGGTCTCAAGGGAATATCAGTTACTAAAATGTTTACCGTTTGTCAGGAAAGGCCAGCACATCTATTCCACCTTTGCAACTTTCCTTTGCTCAATTTGTCCAGTCAAGCTACATTGCATCTCAGTCCAACTGATTGGAACCAATGTACCACCTGAAGAAACACATGGGAAACAACATTAATAAAACTTTGCTAAATCATAGAATGATGGGAGCAATTTCATGTATCCACAAAAATTACATGTTGTGCCCTTTCATACCAGCTATACTTTGCGCTGAAACGACACCAAGTTCATTCTTTGCAGTGGAAAGGTAATAGGCTCTTGCATCACCAAGAGAAAGCTTTGCAATTATTTAAGGATCTCAAACCGACCAAAAATATTAATATTAACTAGTCCAAACAGAACAGATATTCCAAGCAAAAGTATAAAGATTTGAAAAAAAAAAAGTTGCCAATCAAAGCATGTAGATGCAGATGACCCAAGGACAGGTGAACCTGACCAAGGTTGATAACAAGAGAAGAGAATAAAAATCATTTGGATTAGATTTTTTGCCTCAAGGATACAACCATAGCTCTAACAATGTCCCCAGGCCGATATGACTGGTACATATCCACCTTGTCAATTTCAGTTGCACGAACATCTTGCTGCCTGCAAACAAAACAGAGGATACACATGAGCAATTTTTTTCCCCGAAGGATGAATAAGTGCATGAATCCAACAACAAACTAAAGATGAAAGTAACACAAGGCAAAGCAAAATCATTGGCAAGGTGCCACCTTATCAGGCCAGTGAACTTTTCTTTGATAGCCTTTGAGTCAACACACATGATATCAGCAGAGGCCATTCTAGCCATAACCTTTGTTATCTGCAACAGCAAAAACTTTCAGCTCAGCAATTTAGAAATTTCAACAAAGAGATGTGCACAGTTACGCTAGCAAAGATGCCTGACAAGTAACACTTAGCGTCATGACTCATGGTAATAAAATGGTGGTATGATATTATTGAAACGATGGCACTAACTACACCTGTGCACAATCTCTCCCCCAACTTATTCTGTAGAAGTCATTTCTGAAAGATGCTAACAAGGTCCAAAACCTCCAAACCAGTGTGTGACAAAAGTACAAGAAGAAAGCTAGTAGCCTAAAGCTCCGAGGTTCAACATCTATGGACAGTCAGGGTGTCACCAGCACTACCCCAATAACAAAACATGGCCGCTAGGATATGTGCACCACCCCACCTCCAACCTGACGTAGCGATTGAAACATCAAAATTTCACACAAGCGTGGCCTTGAAAGTGCATTTCAACAGAAAGAAGTAAAAGCTGCAAACCATATGCCATACTCCCACCAGGACGCTGCATAATTACTGGCACCAACAGTATATGCCCACTGATTCAACTATAGGTATTCAGTGACCATAAGAATTCACACAGCAGCAACGAACTCTGTTGATTGCTGAGAGATCTTACCCGGGCGATGACGACGCTTCCAGGCTGCGGGACGGCTCCATGAGCCTCGTGCCCCACCACCTCCACCGTGGACCTCTGCAACCCAACCGAACCAAATCGTCACACGTACCTAGAAAAGACATTCGAAAACCCAAATGAACAAACCCTACCTGGTCCTCGGAGTCTGGTGCGGGCGGCACGATGCGGCGGTGGCCGGTCACTGACGCGCGCACGGAGCGACCTTCAGCATAGGCTCCTCGCCCGGCCACTAGGGTTAACGTGTTACCTAGGAGCTCCCCCGGTGTGACGACGTCGCCGCCGCCGTCGTGGTCCATCGCGGTGGCCGCCATTGGAAGTTGTTGGGGTTTGGGGGAAGAAGGGGAGGGTTTTCGTGGCCTCTGTCGACTTGGGTGGGTTAATGATTCAGTGCGATGGGCTTTCTCGGGCCAAAGACCGCAGATTTGGGCCCACTATTCTTCATTTGCTTTTGACTTTGGGATACTAGAAAGCCCAGGAGGGCGATTGGCCTCTTGGTGAAAGAAATGGATTCCGTTACAGCAGCTTTTGTTGCGGCAGATCAATTTCAAATCAGAATATAGGTGTTGCTAATTTCATGTATTTTGCAAATTATTTTTAAACGTAATAGATTCCGCGCAATGAAATAACTGCATTGCACATTCTATGAAAAGAAGCGTATTCCAGAAACCGTTTTTTAATGGAAAAACATACCACAGATTTTTCACACAGCTACTGCAACATCTTATGTGAGCTAGAACAAGCCTCCAGTGGACCAAGAGTTCCGGTGCCCGTGCATGACACCTCAAGAACATGGAGACGGAGCCACGGCCTCCGCAAGAGCACAAGCAACATGAGCATACACGATCATCACATAATGAAACGATGCAGCGAGAAAGGCAAGGTAATAACGAACCAAGATTATTACCACCTGACACAGCTGAGCCGACTGTATAGTCACACCTCGCCAGCGCGAGGAAGATCACTAGCGCTGTTTACAATGAACTCGAACTGATCCAGTACAACCACCTAATCACAACATGATGCCTAGAATTTCGGCAATAAACTTCCCTACCCAGATTACACCAATCAGATGCATGAGGAATGAACCGCAATTTTGCAAAATTAGACAGCATCTGCCAACCCCATCCTCATTGCTTCCGGGGAAGAAGCAGAAGGTAAAAGAAAACACCTATACCCAAGGCACCATGCCCAAGGGTCACCGGAAACTGTACACTAACATGAGGCAAGAATCATCGGGAGGTGATAACAACCTCCCAGCCTCACTCCCAAAGTCAACCCAATCTAAGAACCCCTAACACTAGCTTATTGATCCATCAATGGTGCGGCAAATGCCCATGCTCGCTAATGCTGCCTCTAGAACGGTAGAAGGAAGCAAGTTTTTTCTTCATCCTCAGGGGGCCTGATCTATTCTGCAGCACTGGTGACTTAACATGGGAACCTGTTGACAATGCTGTTCGGGGGTCACGAGGTCCTTCTAGTCGGCCAGAACTGTAGTCCATAGTAACAAATGGTAAGGAGTTCCGGTAGTCTAGACACCCAGAGGTCCCGATCCCCCAGCTGCCACTCTCAAAGGCCAGGCCCCCTTCATAGTCACCATCTTGGTCAGATGAATTCCTTGGACTGTAGGAATCATCGCAAGCCTCATCTCCATCGTTGTAGATAAGCTTCAGCGCCTGGACCACTTCACCCATGAATGGCCTCTGCGATGGATCTGTGTGCACGCACATGGAAGCTATGGATGCCACTTTAGCTACATTGTCAAAGTTGAACTTTCCATCCAGAGAAGGATCAATTAACTTCTCCAAGCCCTCCTTATGGCTTAGCAGAGGGCGAGCCCAAGTCACAAGGTTCTCAGGATCCTTGGACTCAGAGATGCTTACGGGTTTCCTTCCTGATAATAGCTCCAGCAAGACAACCCCATAACTGTAGACATCACTCTTGACAAGAAGATGCCCCGTCATTGCATATTCTGGAGCAACATACCTGTGCAGTAAAGAGAAAAGTTAAAATACAATCAAGTAAAAAGCAAGCCACTGTGGAATATGAAGTGTAGGTAAAACCATTTTTGTGATACTACGAATATTCTAGAAAAAAAACAAATATTATCATTGTTCAACACCAAAACGGTATGAATAAACTCTAGGGGTTATTATCAGGAATTCTAGGATTTCATCAAGACAATTATACTAGATGCTTTTTTTTCCCAACAGTAACATCAAGGAGTGCATCCCAAAAGTAAATTAGTATCAATCATAAAGAGAACCAAAGGCATCCTATCATGATCTTACATAACAAAATACAGCAGATTACACAACTCGTTAACTAATGATCACATGGTTATTGAAATCAATATATTGGATGGACATAAGCAAAGTGTGTCTTACCCAAAAGTACCCATTACTCTGGTGGATATGGGTTGAGTTGCATTGGATGCTTCTCTTGCCAAACCAAAATCAGTAACCTTGGGAGTGAAATCTTCCTCTAACAATATGTTGCTGGCCTTGAAGTCACGATGTATGACGTGAGGGTTTGAATCTTCATGTAGATATGCTAAGCCTCGAGCAGCTCCAAGAGCAATTTTCATCCTAACATCCCAGTTCAGCGTCCCCTTTGCCTTGTCAGCACCTAGACAAAAAGAAGGTTAGGATCAACTAAAACAATAGTATAGGTCACAGAATCCTAGACTAGGCACAAACATCGCAGAGGAAAATATGATTTTTTGTACCTTTTGTTTCGGAGTGCTGTGGTAATGTGGTTTCACTAAGACAAGTCGTCAGAGAAATTTTCAACTTTTAAATTGGAAGTGCAAGTGCCAGTTAATATTGTACAAATATGCACTTCCTTAAAACTACATCATTAAGGCATTAAAAAAACTCAAAGTCCTATAATTAGAATGACAGCTAATTTAGCCATTCCATGTTTGAAGTTTGAACAAAATAAATATGCCTCAACTGATTTATTTATGGAGATTAATCATTAATGTAGTCAACGCTTTTCATTCAAGAGTTGTCAAGCATAGGTTTTCTATTTGGCATACCATGAAGATGAGATTCCACACTTCCATTGCATATGAGCTCATACACAAGGCACCTTTTGTTCCGTTCAATACAAATACCAATCAGTTTGACAAGATTGCGGTGGTGTAGTCGGCTGAGCATTTCCACCTCTGCAATGAATTCACGATCACCACTCCTATCCTCCCTTGTAAGCAATTTAACAGCGATTTCGTTTCCATCCACCATTGTCCCATGGTAGACGCGTCCAAAGCCCCCTTGACCCAAAACTCTTTTTGAATCAAAACCATCTGTGGCCTTTTGTAACTGGGCTAGTGAAAATGTCTTTACAGACGATGCGCAAGTAGCCACTGTTGAAAGCATTGATGCTGACGCAGAGCTCACCATGCTGGTTGATAAAGTTGATCTAGCGCCTGCATCATGCATTAAGTTGTCAGTATAACTGCAGCATGTTTAAGTGTACAAATCATGTAGTATACTCAAGAAGTTGAACTCATGACCTTTACCACCAGAATTTTTGTCAATCATACACTAATAAAATTTACAAAATTAGGAACTGTTAACGCATGTTTATGATAAGGAAATTGGTCAGAATCTAAACACTTTGACCACTGCAGATTACAAAGAGGCATTCTGATATTGTACTGCAGGAAATCATTAAATATCAATTTTCATTTTACCCAACCGCATAGAAATAGTGAACAATACTCCCTTCATAGTGAAGTGGTGCTTCATTATTCAAGCAATCAAAGTTTTCTGATGTTGACCACAAAAATCTAGATTTGGCAACATGAAAATGGATAATTACTACTACATATTTTCCAAGCAGACATAAGCAACAGATAGTTGACAAAGCACAAATAATCAAACAAAGCACAAAATAAGTAATAGTAATAATAATAAACACCAAAATATCTTTTAATACCATACCATATCTTCTATTAACTGCTGGGGTAGTTGCAGGGCTCATAGCCTCATGAAGCCGTCCATGTTTCTTCCATTTTACTAATAAAATCAGGACAACAGCACATGTCAACAGAAGTCCGAGAGAAGACGCTGACACTATCACAATGATCCAAATATCTTTCTTGTTCTTTTTCTTCTGATTGGGCACTGCCGCAGTTATAGGATATTCAGTTCCTGAAGGATCCGATTCCCCAGGCATAGATGGTGAAAGGGATTGCAATCCTGCAGTGACAACGATGTGTATTTACAAACATATTTCAAGCAAATAACCTAATGAAGAGATATGCCATGTACAGATTTTTACCATGATAGCTGATGTTGATAACTTTATAATCTCCAAAAATAGATGAATTTATTTGAACCTTTTTATCCCTGAACCTATCAGATATTAGGGATGCCGTATAAGTATCAAAGTGTTCTCTTAGTGGCACCAAATAGATGGTCACCCGTGTCTTCTGGTCATCCTGGATACTTGCAACTGCAGCCATGATCTTAACCTGGCTTTGTTTAAGAAATGTCCCAGCTGCAACTTCAACTTCTAACTCTGCTATGCGCATGAACAGTAGATACGGAGCTACATCCAGATCAATGATAACATTGATAGGCTCGACACAGCCACAAGGGGAACCAATTGGTGTTGCGGTCAGTGGCTCGGTGCAAGTATAGCTAGAACAACCTGCTAAAGATCCAAGGAACTATTCAATGAATATAGAAAAGTGCATACAATCAAATATTTAGTCATAAAAGTATCTCAAATCTCCATAGCAGCAGTACTAGACGAATAGATGACAGAAGGATGGCATAAGCATAGGATTCATTGAAGTAATACAAGGATTCTTGACAAGATAAATTTGTGAATTCCATGAATGAGTAACAGACCTTCAGGTGGGGGCGATGAGGATGGTGAAGGGCCCTGATTTGACTCTCTGTGGTGCGGGTGCTTGTGCGGATGATGGCGTGAACCAATGCCTACAAGGATAGGAAGAAACTAAACAGCTGTCTACGAAAATTTAAAGCTTTGACATTGTAGTATCTAACTGTCGTAGTTACATACCAGGATATTCTGGAGACAGTGCCCTTGGAGGAAATGAAGGGGAAATTCGAGGTCCAAATGATCTCGCTTCAGGGGGCATTGATGGACTTGGTGCAGGACTAGGCAATATTGTTGCTGCAGAATATAGAGGGTTTAGGGTTTACACAAAAGAAAAATAGTAAAACCTAAAGGAAAACTATTTACCAATCATATAATAAGAAATGCATAAGTGTAACATCATAAAGCCATGCATTGGATTAAATTGCTAATTTCCATTATTCTATCTAAAACAAGGCTTGGTAACTTTTGGAGATAAAACCTTTTTCAAAAGCTTGCTCTGAATAAACTTTGTACTGCATCCAAAAAATGTTGTACCTTTGAGTAAGTTATTTAATTGCAAACTTCACACCCATACTTCCTTAAATACATTGCAAGAATCATTCCCCCCTATTCCTAACAAGCGGAGACAAGACCTGGAATACACTTTCAAGTTTCAATACTACCCCGGTCGAAATAAACTACCAAAGAAATGCTGCTTGAGATTTTACGCACAGCTCCACATAGGCTCTATCCTCTCTAAGATTTTATGCCTGGTCAGGAGGTTCAGAGAGCATGCCACCATTGTTACCAGGCCACACAGATGCAAAATAAGCCTACCTCATAGGAACAGCTTAGTGCAACAGGCACTAACAAGGTCTAGTTGAGTACAAACTACAAAAGCATGTGTGGTAAAGAAGCTCAACTAGCAACCACGTCCTCCCCTTTCTTTTCTTTTTTTTAAAAAAAAACAAATACAGCCTCCCCTGCACCAAATGCACTACATGGCAACCTTTGCACTCAACAATCCCATGTATGATGTACCCTGAGTCCTTGAAACGAGGAATACGCAGCACCATCTGCTCGCAGCATGAACAGCCTTTCAGAAATGCATGGCAATCTAAGTGGAATCCTGATTCCGAGCATACTGGCTCGGCGTCAGCCAAAATTCGAAAAATATTCGTCACTCGACAGAGCTACCCAGTCCCACCGACACTATCGTAAACCTCACGTCTCGCTAGATCCTCCCCCACAACGCAAAATTCTTCAACCACGCAGCAATCCAAAACATTTCCCCAACAACAAAAAAACGTGCCCCAAGCAACAGAATTCCGCATCCCGCACCAAAAATGCGAAACCACGGCGCACGCGCGCGCTCGCTAGAGACGCCAGCATCACACACCCCGATCCCGGAGCCCAAGACAGGAACAGCGCACCATAACAGAGAGCCCCCGCAGCAAGCTAGAAAGCAATTATTCGCGCCCGAAACGCAGCACGAAACGCGCGCAATCGCCGCGGCCCCCACGAACCCCCAAGCCCGAAGCGCAAGCTCGCTCAGCACCGGCGCAATGCCAGCGGGAAGCGAGCGCGGAGAACAAAAGGAGCGAGCGGACGAGCGAGCGAGGTGAGGAGGCGTTCGTACCGTGGAGAGCGGAGGCCGCGCGGAGCAGGAGCGCGAGCAGGAGCAGCAATCCGGCGCCGACGGCACCCATCCCCGGGCCTTGGCTCTACAGCATTGCCCGTTCGGCGGATCTGGAAGCTCCTGGATCGGTGGGGCGCGGCGGCGGCGGCGAGATTGGCAGCGAGGCGAGCTCGCTCTCCCCCAATCTCTCTCTCTCTCTCTCTCTCTCTGGCAGCGAGTACAGAAGAAGAGAGATGATGTGTGGGGAAGGCATTAAATTGGCGCTGGGTTTGGTGGTTTTGCTGGCAGTGGCCGCTCTGGATTACTGCCGATTTGGAGTGGAATTAATGAGCAGCTAATCGCGCGGTTAGGGGTGCTTTGCTGAGAGATGAAGGACGGTGAGAGAGAGGGAGGTGGTGTGGGGCCCATGCGCGGGCGGTCAGCGAGGTGGTGGCGAACGCGGTTCGTGCGTGGATCGAGGTCCGAGGAGCGTGCATAGGTTATTGGGCTTGGGTTGGATTTTCCGTCTAGAGTCAAAGTGTTCTTTTGTCGAGTCTATACTACTTCTTTTGGGTTTTTTTTTCATTTGGAATCGATTGAAAAGCAGAAAAATGGTTGCAGAGTTAGGATGATCTGCTTGTGTACCCAAATGAGTTAGGATGACCACATGATGATGTTTGTGTCTGTGACGAACCGGATTCTCACCGACGAGAACCCGACTCCCTGTACCCTTGAGATAGTCCCAGGAATAGCAGCTATCTCGTACAGAACTCATCTCAGTCGAATATCACATCCATACAACGATAAAAGATTCATTACATGACTCGTATAAAGACAAAGCGACTGATACAAGCCCTCTGGGCTAAAACGACAATAAGAAACATCTGCGCAGCGGTAGCTAGGGCGACAGGGTCCACTCCTCCACAGGCATCCTTGAGCGTAGCGCACACCCTTCAGTCGTACCACCCGTCCTGGTTGAACTCGTGGTCGGGGTCTTCACCTGAGAACCCAAGATCTGTCCCCAAGGAAATGGGACAGGTCCACGTCACCAACCATAATATGATGCAAGCTTTAAAGTGGCCTATTCTAAGGATATAGAAATAAACAAGGTTTAAGCCAGGGTTTCTTATGCAAGCTGCAGCAATAACCCCATTTCATCTCAACACCAACTCCTGCTCACACACATACACCTCCACTTCCCAAAACCAACCATCAGCCTCACATTTCCCATCGGGCTCGTCCTGCCACGGCAGGTTCCCGCAAATCATTATCCACCAACACCTTTCACTCACTAGTCGACTCGGTGAGCTCCCTCCCCACCTCGTCTCAACAGCCTCAGCTGGACCAATCTCTCATAACCCGATTCAAG